>OX276431.1:5002500-6252500 GCA_946251915.1 Abrostola triplasia
GGGCACAAATCCAGACCCCGAGCCGCTACTGAGAATTACGAAATCTAAGAATCCAGTAGCACATTACCGGGTTTCGAACCCAGGACCTCGTGCTCAGCAGTCGCACTTGGCAACCACTAGACCAACGATGCAGTCTCTATTAAATATAAAATTAAATATAACCGTACCGTTTCTGGCTCTACAGTTACATTTTCACAGCTTATATCTAGGCCAGCACATAATATTATAAAGATTCTAAAATAAGCCTTGTAGAAAAACACCTTTGTAGTTTTTTATAAATCGCTGAAGTGAAAAAAAATCCCAATGGGTACACACTGTCTTGGATATATAGTAACATTAATTAATATTGTTGATATATTTGCATAAAAAAAATATACAATGACACATGGTATCTATTTCTAACTACTTTTATAACCCCTATTTAATAAGCTACTTAATGTCATGTCAGTCAAACTTCAAAGAGAATATAACGAACTTATTCATGGATTTAGAAAAAAGCTACCAAAAAGTACAGTTATATTAAATACTCTAGGCCAGTGTAGGTCAGAAACTTAGAGCATTTTAACGGATTTTAACCTCGTACAGCAAGCATATGATTGAGGATTGCTCTAAGTAGTTGCTGCATAAAAAATAAGAAAGTAACTAGAATGTAGTACGTATAGCCATTGGCAAGCTGTCGTTCTTTGTGGCATTCTAAGAGGGAGGCCTTTGTACAACAATGGACGTCTTCCGGCTGATGATGATGATGACGAGTAGCAAGGAGAGCGTAAACTTCGGATACATATTTAAACATATTGCGCGCTAAGATGAATGTGACATTTGGCATAGTGCAAGTTTATAGGTCTGAACAATCAAACGGACCGGATGACGCAGCGTTGGCAGGCCTCACCAGGTAGACTGACCATATCATCAATGTTGCGGGCAATCGGTAGATGCAAATGGCAAGCCATTTGTTTAACAGTGGACGTCTTCTGGCTGGTGGGGAAATGCAGAAGCCTATTAACAATGCATTTGATTTTTGAATAATGCGCGACCATGCACATACAAGCTCATGATAAATAAAGTTTGTAAAATAAATCATGCATGTAGGTACTGTAATGTTTAGTCCCGAGTTTGGGTGATAGTATATGTGATTTGGGAAATGCACCTACGATAAGAAAAAGAAAAATAATACCGATCTTACTTTGTATACTTTCTTTTACTTCTAATGGGACAGCAGCTCATCCTTTGGTACCTAAGTGTAAAGATGCGTCTCCACCAATAACATTTCGGTGAACATTCTAGCGTGACATTGTTACGCTTAGTAGTTTTTTTAGCAAATTAGGTTTATAATTAATGATAACCCATTTATTTGCGATAGAGGCCTTCATAAACAATAGTGTATTTAATAGAATACTTGTTATAATAATTGTGTTATTACCTCGGAGATGGACTGGAATATTACATGGACATAGATAACTTTAAAAAAGAAAGGACAGACCACAGTACGCTGGAAAAGACATGTCTAATTTTTATTCCACGCAATTAAAGCCACTTACGGAAACTAATTACTTATTTATTTATTGACAATTTATGTACACACATAAAGGAAACATATAAAGAGTAATATAGTACAAAGGTACAAAGTTATATTCAAATTGATTATGGAAATTTGAAAAATAATGGACACTAGCGGCACTCGAACCCGCGACCTTCACCGATCCGTGGCGCTGCTCTGCCAGCTGAGCTACGGTGTCGCAGATCGCACCCATCGAATTGAAAGTTCCCTTTTTTTGTATTAACTTCTTATCTGTGACGTCGTAACTATATTAGTAATAATTATCTCTCATTAATAGCTGCTTAACACAGTGCCCTTAATTATCACCTAAGTGTCACAGCCGAATACCGATTTAGACTTTGGTCATCCCATCATATGAGAACATCTAATGTAGACAATGTTTCCGGGTAGCTATAAATAAATTAAAAACTATTGTTCTATGTAATACTTTTTTTATATTCTTCACACGATGATGATGGACCAAGGATAAGTAAGAACAAAGTAAAAATATGTTGCAGACGTAGATTACTTTATGTTGTGATAATAGTTAATAATAGTAACTAATAGATATTTCAATATTTGTACACCAGAACTGGTAGAATATAAATGAAACTATACTAATTATATACACCTAACTTATTTTAACAAATAAATAATTTCTTTCTTTCTTGGTAAAGTTTTCATTCCTTTTTGACGTAATAGACTTTTGCATTATTTTTTATATCGTCAGTCATATCCTTGTCCCCCCATCCCCAAATATGCGACCCGTCACCGGTTCGTTGGGACCTTTGTTTTATAATATCATCAGAAACCGTTTTCAAGTCATATGCCCAACCAATCCACGCGAAAAAATCAATGAACTTTGTCGTCAAATTCAAGTAATTATTCCCAAGTTCAGCTGCACGGTAATCCCATGGGAAGACGTGATGATAATTGTGGAAGCCTTCTCCACTCGCCAGGAAGGAGACGGTAAGGTTTTCGGCAGGTAGGATGCTCTTGTCGTAAGGTTTGGTACCCCAGATATGTGCAGCACTGTTGACGAGAAATGTGACGTTGAGGTTGAAGGCGTAACGAAACATGGCGATATTCCAGGCAGTACTCCAGGTTTCACCCCAGCAGTAGATTGGGACCAATGTCGGCAGCGCGAAGCAAATAGCCCCAATAAAAGGTATCGCATACCTAAAACAGAAAAATATAAGTATTATTTTCAGCAATTTCCCGTCAAATAGGTTAGTGTAGATACTTTCTAAATGGGTGGTGCGAACTGTTGGGGAGGCGCTCTCCCCTTTTAACCGACTTCAAAAAAGGAGGAAGTTATGTAGATGAGTTTTCTCTGAGGGTTTATTTTAATTCTATGAAAGTCTATAAAGGAATGCTTAGAAGTGGAATACTTACTTTTTTTGGAACTTTAGCACTGGATTGCTATATATATCAGACATGTCAATAAGCTTCCCACATTTCTTGACTTCTGGATGTTTCTTCACAAGTAGCCACCCGACATGGGAGTAAAAGAACCCTCGAGTCGCATTATGAGGATCTGCATCTGTGTCACTATACTTGTGATGAAGTCGGTGGTCCCTCACCCAGTGTGTGGCCGTGTTTTGGAATGCCAGGGAGTTCATGATAACTAGAAGAATTTGCAAAGGCATCTTGGCCTTGTATGTTTTATGAGCCCAAAGCCGGTGGGCACCTGCTGTGACGCCTAAGTTTGCAAGCATGATTAAGATCCAACCTGGAAAGGAGTAAACCTGCTCTTTATTATCCTTCTTCGTATCGTAACACTAACACCACTAACAGGTTATTCCATGGTGTGGAGGTCAGCTAGTCAATATGGATGATAGATAGCTTATATAGATATTATCGCTTATGCAGGCTTTAAGTCTTTTTCTTATCGTATGGTTGATAATCAACCTGGTGTCAGTATTCAAACCACCTGTAGGCCTCTGGCATGGCTTTACACACCGTTGAAACATCTCTCAGATGTGCCGGTTTCATCACGATGTTTTCCTTCACCGATTTAGCAAGTTCTAACTAATTCATAGTACGCACATGAATTTGAAATAGCGTTGGTGCGTGCCGAGATTGGAACTTGCGACCTTTGAGTTAGCAGTCCAACGGCCATACCACTTGGCTATCACTGCTTTTAGGCTTAAGAAAATACAATCAAGTAAAATAAAAAAGTGCAATTTATTATATTCTTTAACCATAACAATAAATAACAGGCTAAATTATTACTACATGGTACTAGTCTGATAATTATGTTTGTACTTAATTATTTTAATCGTTAGCCTGAATGTCGTGAGTATATTTATTAATTAATGCACTTCTTTATTAATTAATTCTTCAATATGACGTATACTCTATACGTAATATTTGAGAACGAATTAACAATATAATAGGTAAGAAAAAGTAGAATACTAAACAAAAAAAAGGTTAAGGCCCGTTTACACTCATTGTATTACGTATACAAACCGCGTAAATCTAAAAACTTATTAGAAAAAGGTCATTTGCATGTAAAGACAATGGTCGAGCAAGTAATTGGAAATGTTAAACAATAAATTAATTTGAATTTCTTTAATTTATGTAATAAGACAATTAGGAAATTTTGCTGATTATAAAACTATCTCCTTACTTATTCACAAGAAATTATAATTTTAAACTAATGTTTAAATTGTAACTGTCACTGTCGTTTGTATATCAAAGAATAGAGATGTCAATAGACTTAATATGGGGTTTAGTTAATGCCGGTATGATCCTCGTTTATGGATAAAACGGTTTGTGTTTTGTCACTTCTCTGAAGCCCCATATAGTCCCGCCATCTCCTGTCCTATCTGCTGTCTTTTGATAATTATGTATGGTGAAGGAGGCACAGATAGCGGAGTGGTATGACCGTTGGACTGCCAAGTCAAAATTCGCAAGTTCAAACCCCGGAAAGAACAAATTTCTTCTCGAATTCAGTGCGTCTTATAAATTAGATATCAATTGCTAAAAACGGTGAAGGAAAGTATGGTAAGGAAACCGGCAGACCTGAGATATTTTCAACGGTGAGTAAAGCCATGTCAGACGCCTACAGGTGGTTTAAACTCTGACATCAGGTTGATCACCAAACATACGATAAAAAAACATAACATCACGCCTGTATTCCCCGAAGGGGTAGGCAGAGGTGCACATAATATAGTATACCTACATTTCGCCAGTTCTGTTTTAGGTCCCATTGTAATAGGGGGCGAGCCTATTGCCATCAACCGCGCACAAATCCAGACTACGTGCTGCTACAAAGAATTACCTAATGGAAAAACCCAGTAACATTGCCCGACCCGGGATTCGAACCCACGACCTCATGCTCAGCAGTCGCGCTAAGCAACCACTAGACCAACGAGACAGTCTTAGCATACGATAAGAAAAAAAAGATAAGTAAGTAAGGCTCTTAGACTAAGTATGGAACTACTTGGATCCAATATCTATGGTAAGGCCATTCTTCATCTGACATACGACAGACGTAGTCTAATGTAGTGACACCTTCGTGGATGTTATAGAAATATTACTTACAGAAAATAACGGTGGCCCATTTTGCCGAAGTGAAGCATAAATAGAGTCCGTACAAGCCAGCAATATGCCAGTAGGCAAATGTGATAAAGTTCGGGTAAAGGTATTCAAACTTCCTCGGTGAAGCATGTGAGGCCACTGGCACTGCACTGGTTTCTTCTTCCAAAATCGTACTTGTCCGTTGAATCGATGGAGCCATTTTCACAACTGCGAAATACACGTGTTTTAATTTCAAGCTGTTGATAGTCACTGCGAGTTTCGGGTCAACAGCGGCAATTTATATTATAAAACTAGATAATAAGTAAATCATTTTCTTTTTTTTAGCCGACTTTAAAAAGGAGGATGTTCTCAATTCGTCTGTATGTTTGTAACACGATATCTCCGTCAATTATGAGCCGATTTTCAAAATTATTTTTGTAATCGATAGAGTATACTCCCGAGGTGGTCCTATTGTCGCAAAATAAACGTCGTAATAATAAACTAGAATTTCCAGTAGTGACCAGTACCACGAATAGATATGTATAGAAATAGCCCTCAATACAGATCTATCTAAATTTATAATAAACTACCTGATAGTATAAAAGATACAATAACAGTAAATATTTTTAAAATTACGACAAAGAATATGCTACGAGAAAAATGTTACTACACCATTACAGAATTTATGGAAGATAAACTTTGAGTATAAGTGAATACATAATAATATAAGACTGCTATATACCTGTCAAATATTATAGTTAAGTTACTCAATTTTATTTACATAACATGTTTTGTTTAATTATGTCCTTAAAAAAATGAGATATAGGTATGCACCTAGTTAAAAATACAATTATAGGTGTAAAGTTTCCTCTTAAGTTAAGTAAATAGTTACAAGATTTTATTATAATATAATTGTTTTAAAATTATTTTAGCTAAATTATCACATACGCTTAAAGTATGGCATTAAATATGTTAATTAAGTAGATTTCTAATAATAAGTTATAATTTTAAAGCTAGATCTTAGTTTAAAATACTATTTTTTTCTTTTATTTAAAATAAGTGTTGCTACACCCTTACAAGGTCTATGTTGGTTGTTATAATATGTATTTATTTTCTAAAAACTACATGGTGCAATAAATAAATAAATACCTAGACTTTTTTGGCCTTCAGGTGACGCGCGGCCGGCGGGGTCGCGAGCCGAACTGTTCGGTTCGCGACCCCGCCGCGGCACCTGCTCATGAATAAGGGCTCCGTTAGAGTCCGAAACTAGTCGAGCATTCCCGAATATCGACGTGAGTATAACCGGTATATATATTAGATAATATGGGTAACACTCACGAAAGTTATTATAGTAAATTTTTCGGCCTTGTTACAAAAAACTAAAAAAAATGTTTAAACATATCAAGTCCAGGATCCTGTAGAACCCCTGGCAGACCTCCAGCAAAGTGGACTGATGATGTTGTTGCTGTACAGGGAAAGACCTGGATGCAAAAGGCTCAAAACAGGAATCAGTGGCGTTTAGGGGAGGAGGCTTATCCTCAGCTGTGGGCCATTTAAAAGCTGATGATGATGATATCAAGTCCATACTTATCTGCAGAACCATGGTTTAAATTTGTCCGTATTACAAAAGTTATAAAAACCGTGGTCTTCTTAGCACCGTGATGACATAATTTAATATATTTTAACCAAAAATAGGCATATTATGCTAGTTTAATCATTCATAAACGTAAATAATGCGTAAGGACGTCATTCGTAGTGAAATAAGTAGCAAGTTCTTCGCACCGTGATGACATAATTTAGTATATTTTAACCAAAAGTAGGCATATTATGCTAGTCTAATGATTCATAAACATAAATAATGCGTAAGGACGGTAGGTATATGCGAATATAAGCGAAATACGGGAACCGTGTTTTCATACCAAGACCCAGTACAGTACATGTGTACAGAGAAAGGTTTGACAGATCTCTATTATATTATGTGTATGTCAATCAACAGAATAAAAAAAAATTATATATCGGCATGGCGTTTTTAATAACTCAGCGGCTTCAATATCAATAACATCGACCATGATAATATCTATGTTCGGGTAAAAACTACAAGTTACGAAGTAATAGATGTTCTAAAAGATAAAAGTCGCCTGATAATATATGTTATTTTAGACCATAGTTTAACACTCTAAACTAGGGGCCGCCGAGGTTTAGTGTTAGACCATGGGATGGACTATGGTTTATCGCAAAACCACTTGTAATAACACTTTTCTATAGAACGTGGTTTATATAGGTTTTAAACCTGGGTTTTTAGATAAAAGCACTTTTTGTAATAAGGCCGAAATAATTTAAATTTACGTAGGTACCAACAAAAATAAAGCAAATTGTATAATCAAATATGTTGCTCAGAGTATTACATTAGGCGCAACGAAACCCTATGCAGCTCAAGCCTTCATAAAGCTCGAAATTAAAAGTGTTAAATAATATTTTATTTACTTCACTTTACACAAGCCATGAACATGTAATCATAAAAAAATTAAAATATCCATACAAAGAAATAAATACTATTCATTGAATATTAACATTTTGTTTTGATAGACTGATTGGTTAACTAATGAATCAATTGACAGTGTCATAATTAACGGATTTTGTCAAGTCAGCTTCTATAATAAGAATAGTTATACTGTTTAAACGTTCTTCGCTTAAACGTGTAATGATATTTTTTTAAGTACGGAAAAAAAAACAAAAATATAAAACATTAAAAAAACACAACGTCAAAAGTGAAAAATAATAATTTATGTATGTTCCCTCAAATGACTACACGTATTTTAAATAAACCAATATTACTTGTTACGACAACTCTACTACGATCCTATGAGGAGTTTCGTCCCATATCTCCGCAGTTCATCATCTGATCCTAACTTGCTGATAATGGGACCACCTCGGGAGTATTCTCTTTGGAAGAAAGAATTTGGAAAATCGGCTCATAATTCACGGAGATATCATGTTACAAACACAAAAAAAAAACATACAGACGAATTGAGAACCTCCTCCTAAGTCGGTTAAAAAACTAGGGCAAGTCCACCGCCATTGTTTAGATTTCCAGAACTAGGTATTTGAGTATTCATAAGGTACCTGCAATCAGCCAATGTGGTTTAATCGTAATTGAGCCAACCGACACTGAAATATTATATATGTATGTCACATTTTCTACCTAGTCCTTTATGCTTTGTTAGGGCTGACACTGCTACACAAATAAGTAAAAATAAAAAACCTTTTGACTATGACATTGTCGTTTCTCAGGGCTTCTACGACGTAACAGTCCCTGCGTGCACGTGAAAATGTATATCGCTAGGGTTATTGTACGCTGCAGCTGGCAAAGATATTGCGTTGCGTGAATTGAGCACGCACCTACTGATTCATGAAGAAATGTTGTTTTATTTACGGTAGCTACTGATTGGCGAGCGTACGTTCAAAGTTGTGTAAAGCCTGAATGTAGTTCTTATAAGTGCATTTGGTAATTCCTGTATTTGTAACTTATTTTTCGTTACTTCTCGTAATGCATTATTTATAGCCAGCATTTACCCAACGTCGATAGGGTCGGCTTTCCGAAGACGCTGTATCACACACGCGATAAGAGAGAGGAGTGATGTAGTGAATTTAGATGGTATGGTCTGTAATATGTCTTTGTTGCCCAAAGACACGAATATCTGATTGTAATTGTTGACTTCATTAAACGGAAGTATAAAAAATCTTAAATATTTAGATTACGAAGTGTTTATTGTATGATAGATAATTTAGAAACTTTATCATGAATGTATTATTATACCATAAATATGGGTTTGATATTCATCTAAGATCCAAGCCAATAATCAGAGGGCGAAATTACTATACATCACAAAGAAAAACCTAAAACATTACAAAAATTATTTACAAAATGGTAAAAGTGCAGTAGAATGTGCAATGCTCTCTATTATCTAGGTATTTCTTTAAAAACTTAAGAAATTAAAAATATGACAAATATGGAACAAATAAATAAGACAAAGAAAAGGCTTACATTAAGCTTTTGCAGTAAAATCCGATTCCTTAACAAAAACACTTATCTCTCGATACTAAGTCACCATTACCCCCGAAGATAAACACTGAATGGATGCGGAAAACACAAGTCAATCTTTATAAAGTGTCATTAGGCAAAATACATAAGTATTCATGCTGTAGAGAAAACGACGCGCTTACACACAGGATTTACGATTTAAGAAAAATACTCACTATATAGGTACATTATATGGAAGTTCAGCGACTTAACGTAATTAAGGATCAATTTAATAATTTATATAATTACATACATATATACTTTTTATATTTTATACGTTGTAGACTAATGAGGTCTTGAAGCCCTTTGAGGAGCTTGTAGATAGATAGATAGAATATACTTTATTGCAAACCTTTAATACAGAAAAACCTTAAAACTAAAACAACAGTACAAGTGGCGGTCCACGTACGTCCAGATCAGTCGATCAACGAGGTTAAGCTGTGCTCGCCGCGGTCAGTCTTGTGATGGGTGACCGTTTTCACATGTCGAGCCCCTCCGTGCTTTGGTAGGCACGTTACGCCGTTGGTCCTGCGCCTGATCTCTCTCCGGTCGTGTTGGTCTACTGTCCCATTGAACTATGGGAGTGAGGGAATAGGGAATGCACCTGTTTGCGTGCATACTTGTGCACTATAATATCTCCTGCGTAGTTAGCTAGTCTCAGCTGAGGTAGGCCACCGTGACCGAAATTCAGGTAGAAGAACATTATTAAGAGCCATTTCACAAAATTTTGACGTTCGAATTTCGGTAGAATTGTCATGTGTGCGTGACACACCCACACAAAAATAATGCTAACAGTGTAGCGCAAAAAACGAGACGGACAAAAAAATCTTGATCGTTATTACAATATACCTATATTCGAGATTTATGAAAATATTTTGAATTCATTAGTAATTTGATCATATTATTTATTTGTTCCTATTTTGTAAGGCGGTTTTTATATTTTTTATTTCACAATTTTTAGTGATGCCTAGGATTCATCCGCCGTAGACATTTTGAGGGTTAGTATTTGAAATCCTTACAAAATGCTCCCTCAAACGATATCTCACACGATATAATTATACTATTAAAGTGGTAGAAGGGGGGACAAGCCACCACCTCCCCCTCTTTCTTTCTAGTTTGTGGCGACAATTACTTAGGCTATATTACTTGTAACCACAGTTCTGCTATGATTTTATAAGGAGTTCAGTTCCATATCTCCAAAGATCATCATCAGATCTACATGAAATTTCAATGGGACTATTTCGAAATAAACTACTTTCCAACAAAAAAAGAATTTTGCAAATCCGTCTTTAGATGACGGAGTTATGCCCGAACATACATAAAAAATATATTTAAACATCCGAATTGATATCCTCCTCCATTTTAAAGTTTTCAAAATAAATATACAAAGGCGAACTTAATACCTTAGGCATTTATTACCAGTCGACTTTAGAGCGATATGGAGACAAATATTAGGTAGATGCACATATCGATACATGCGATGTGATGACGTATGGCTCTGAGACGTGGTCGCTAACGGTTGGCCTTTTGGAAAGGCTCAGAGTCACTCAACGAGCTATGGAAAGAACTATGCTCGAGGTTTCTTTGCGCGACAGGATCCGGAATACGGAAATTCGCCAAAGAACTAGAGTCACCGGCATAGCACGAAGAATATGCAAGTTGAAGTGGCAATGGGCATGCCATATCGCCCGAAGGACCGATAACCGCTGGGGAAGAAAGGTTCTCGAGTGGCGACAACGAACCGGAAGACAGCGTTGGCAGGCCTCCCACCAGGTGGACCGACGATATCGTCAGAATTGCGGCCCAAGCGGTAGATGCAATTGGCAAGCTGTCGTTTATTGTGGCGTTCTAAGGGAGAGGCCTTTTAACAGTGGACGTCTACCGGCTGATGATGATGACGTATATCAATACGCAAAATAATAAACATACATATAATACGTTACATATATACATGAAACAAAACAATACATATATATACATAAAGCAATAATTAATTAATTATCTTAACTATTATAACTATTTACAACTTAAATCTAATACAAGATAAAAAAAATATATACAAAAATAACAAGTTAAAAAGCATCAAAAAATTCATCCCCATCGATGTCAACCGGTAACGTGCCCAAAAGACTGGCAGCATTGCCACGTGTAGTTTGCGCAAACTCCTAGACCTACCAGGTATGATTGCTTGGCACTTATTCGGAATTGCCGCCATGCCAAATCTCTCGGACCAGTCCATTGTAGCTTAAAGATCGCAGTTGGTTGCACTCATTGTCTAGTACACATCATCAATCCCAGAAGCAGAGTAAGGCTACAAGTTATATGGAATACGCACACCGAAGTGATTGGATTATAAGGTTAATAAAGATAGAAAACAGCAATGGGCGGAGAATACCGCTTTGTGGAAGGCCAGATTTTAGCTCACACCAGGAAGAAGAGGACTCTTCCACATGGACCGACCACTGGCGTTCCCAAAAGTAAGGGATCTATTCCAGCGCTTTAGGAGACGCCAAGAGATGGGATAGGATGTAGACGAGGATATCGCGATTGACTATATTGAAGGTATTGGAAAAATCAACTAGGGCTGTAACTTTAGTATCTTCTATGCCTGCCTTAATGTCGCCAATCGCCTGGCCTGCAACCGGACTGCAAGGGAGACAAGAGGTTATTTTGGTTGACTCTTCGTATATTCTCATGGACATAGGCCTCGAGCACTTTAGATAGGAAAGAAAGGATAGAGATTGGTCGGAAGTGACTGGGTAGAGAAGAGCTCGATATTTTAGGTAAAAGGTGAACAAAAGCTTTGCGGTACTAGGAGGGGAAGTATCCGGTATCCAAGGAGCACGATATTATGTGTGTGATTGCTGGAAGAAAGTGGTCAACTATTGTGTTGATCATTCCGCGATAGACGTTATCACAGTCTAACGCTATGGATTTGATGGAGGATGATCTTTTTGATTTCTCCCTCAGTGACTGGAGATATGTGCAAGGGATTCATATTGGGACGCGGGAGACCATCGACGTAAGCAAGTGTCTGAGGTTTGGTTTTTTGTCTAAAGTTGGGCTAGTGAAGAAATGCGAATTGAGATCGTCCAAATCAATGGAATTCAACCGGTCAAATAGTGGGTAGTGGTGGATTTGCCAATACTGAGAGTTTCAAGGAACTTCCAGAGATCGGCAAAAGTGGAACATAAATAAATGTAATTTAAAATATGGCGGCGTTTGGTATTGGATATTACTTAATTATACCGATTTCGTGCAGCTTTGAAAAGATTCCAGTCCTCATCACGATCTTTCTTGAATTTTCAAAAAGCGCGATCCCTACGCTTTATGGCCAACTTTACACCATTCAAAATCCATGGCGCAGGTGGACGCTTCAGCTTTACCTTTTCAACCGGTGCGTGTATATCATAAAGCTCGATAATTTCCCGGTTAAAACCGCTAACCTTTTCGTCGACCGCGGGAGCCTCCATCTTAGGTTTCCAGTCGATTAGAGAAGCATCTGAACTCAGTTTGCTAACATTGTTTCGCGCGAAGCTGTGCATGTACATTGTACAGTACCTTGGGCTTAGGTTTAGGTTTGAGGATATACGATAAGGGTATAAGGTCGTGGTGAGAGAATCCGGCGGCGACGAGTCGGTCATGAGAGGAAACCAGGGAAGGATTGGAGGTATGAATGAAATCGAGCCAAGTGAGCTCACCTACATCGTTGTGGTGAGTGGCTTGAAACGGTACGACGAGTAGGCTGGCAGAATCGACTATGTGCAGGAGTTTGGAGGATCGGGAGGTATGCGGAGTAAGTGTTGAAATCTCCCATGATGATGTGGTGTGCATAATATGAACCTAACGATTATAATACTGTTTCGAAAGCAGTGGAATCGTTACGGAGGTAAATAGCGGCGCAACCCCTTCCCTTACCGACCTTATAATTGCAAATAAGGACGAACACGAGCAGGTAGGAAGTAGGTAAGATGTGAGGTTTGTGCAGTTTCCGAAATCAGGATGGCATGAACGTTGGCTGGGAATACTTTGCGCATTGAGGGGACAACATTTTTCGCGCAACTTATAACTCAGTGTGTCTGCTACAGAACAGAAACTTACGTCATCTGATTTGATGGTTGCTGAATATTAATCAAATAAAATATTTTAAAAGAATTTAATAACATTTTATAATAAACAAAACTGGATGAAAATAATTCGTAGAAAATGAAAACGTTGTGGTCGTAGTATAAACATGGGTTTTTAATACGAATTTTCGTAATTCAAAATTTGAAAAAAGTGACACAGATCCTGCCTCTTAGGGCGCTCGGGCCCGACTGATCGTTCTACGTTTGTGCATTGTAATTTATTGTGATTTTGAGTGATATTGAAAATGGTATTATATCTAATTAAATAAAGCAATATTAAAAAACATTGTATTAATAGATTTCCCAGAGAGCATAGTTCATTATGGCATAATTTTAAAAGTAATAAATACCTTTATTTAAACCAAAAAGTCGCGATAAAATTACCATATAAAACCGTGAAAACCGGTTTAAGTATTTATTTTTTTATCAATTAAAAGTGTTATAAATCGAAAATTTTCCACCGTATGTTACAACAAAAGTATATGTCCTATGCCTACTGTATTTTTTCCATTCAAATTTGTTGATGTAAATGGTAGAATTTGAAGCCCGAAAATGGCTCTGCGATGCATTTTCAGAAAACGTGTTGCGGGAAATAGCTCACCACACAGCAATCAAGTTATATTTTGAAAATCTAATTCTATTTGTAACAATGGGAAAGATTGGTCTACATTCTACATGTATTTAGAAATTCCTTAGTACTACCTAAGATGGTAAATTTCGCGTCCGAAAATTCAGAAATCTGTCAAAAAATGTGAAATGGCTCTTAAGCCCTAATAATGACAACAGGCTTTGTATTTCTTACATGTAACGATGGAAAAGGGATGGTGGATGAATTATGCTCTTATCATCTTAAATTACGACAGTGTATTTCAACATTTTTACACCGACGCACGTCGTCGGTGCTCATCTCACGTTTGATATGCGTCTGTCCTACAAAAAAGTGCGTACCCTTCTTCTGAAAGCAACTCTTGGAGAAAAATTATATCCTGGATTTCTCTACATTTTTTTCTGATTTGTTTTGTACACGTTCTAAGGGGGAGGCCTTTGTTCTACAGTGGACGTCTTCCGGCTGATGATGATGATGAAGTATAGGAAGAAAAATATCTTGTAAAATCTCTGCAGGAAACTTATTCAGAATTAGTCTTCTAGCCTTGTGCAACGTAGGCAGATATTATATGTAATCTAACTTGACTGAGATTTTATCTATACCTAATCGTAGGACTTCCACTTAAAGTTTTATTAAAGTAAGACGCAGGTGTTCAGTTGTTTGGAATACTTACGTTTTATATTAAACTTTATGTATAATCTTCTTTAAATCATCATGAGGGAACTAAGGAACCATGAATATTCAAATAGTTCTTCGATACGTCCAAAATCTACGACAATGGTTTTAAATGAGACAACCTATGCTGTCTTGATGAGACTCTCATAGGTCTTGAGAAACTATATTGAATACTAAATAATCAATTCTCTATTGCCTTCCATATTGTTAAACAGGTAGTGACTAATAATAAACTCTGTCTCGGTGAACCAACCCGTCAAACTCTGCAGACAAAATTCATTTCAATTGTCTTAATCTCGGAACCGGTAAAAATTGTAGGATTCAATCATAAACTGTGTAACATTAAAAAAAACTTAAAAACGTTTCCTGGGCGCATCAATCAGGCATGTAATCCGAATAGTTTTTGAAACACCTGCCAAGCCCAATCAAGTTCGCAACACGGAGCAGTGGTAGGCTAGCGTTGGACTTCGCTCCGCCGTCCCGCCATACCGTCACCGTCC
Source organism: Abrostola triplasia (assembly GCA_946251915.1). Taxonomy (NCBI): domain Eukaryota; kingdom Metazoa; phylum Arthropoda; class Insecta; order Lepidoptera; family Noctuidae; genus Abrostola; species Abrostola triplasia. Next base: position 5,017,553 of record OX276431.1, read on the forward strand.
GACCGGAATGGCATACATGCGCGTGAGATCGCTCTTCGTTCTAACTCGTAAGTCCACTTACATTGTTTACACTTGATTTATATCTTTTTAATGTACTTTTTATGTGTTTGCGTCATTTGATGATGGTGATCCGTGATAGTGCTCATTTTGTAAAGACAGTATTTGTGTTGCGACAAAAATGTGCGTTTAAAAGAGTCTGATTCACAAGTTTTATCTGTGGTGTTGTTTTTAAATTGTGAGAGTTCACTGAAATCTTCGATTGACTTAATCTTTACTATCTCTGAAAAATCCATGATTTATATCTAAGCATTTTTTTAAGTCGGAACAATAATTATGATTTAGATGTTTCTCATAGGATTTTTTCCACATGGTCAATGACACGTCTTATCACAGGTTTGAGACGTAATTTACTGCTTTACCGGGCAATCCGAAAATATAAAAAGCAGCTTCCAGGCAAAATATACTTAGGATATTAACATAGGTAATCTTCTTTCTCAATCTAAACGAGGTAGTATGTGGTGATTTGCTTTCTTTTAGGCTTAGTAGCTGGTTCGATATTCTGTCCATAGGTCGTGCTTTCCTGATGCCCAAATTATGATGTCTATTTGAATAGTCGCTAATATAGAGCTACAACATAAAACCACTCTTCGGTAACGTTGTCTCTATTGCTCCGTAAGTCTAACATTATGAAATCAATAAAGAAATGTCGGTGCATTAAAAACGGTACATTTAACATTACCAGTGCTGGGTGGTTACGCCTAGTTATCTGTATGCTGATGCATGTAACGATACGTACAAGTAACGTAACCTACGTTGCACGTGTTGAATGTTCGATGTTTTATAGCTTGACACCGTTCGGAGAGGTCATAGAGTTGAAGGTACCAAAGTATAGTAAGAATCTGCAGTTCCGTCATTGTATGGGTGTATGACAATGACAACTATAGACCTAGAGCCAGCCAATGTAAGAAACATGATCAATTCTTAATATTCTTTCAAAGTTTACACGTTCCTTATTACTTTTCCTTTGATACTTGAATAATTTTTTTCAAAAGGCAAATGGCAGATGGTAAGGGTAAATGGTAAACTTGTCTATTGTCTACATACCGGGATCCTAACATTCACCATCATGATAATCTTAGTTGTTCCTCGCTGTTTTACTCGCGTCGTACTTTATAGGTATCTTTAGGAATATATATCTATATATCTTTATAAACCTGCTAATTCAATATCCTGATGCAGCTATGTTAATGAAAAGTTACATCAAAGTCTGTTTAGTTGTTTTTGCGTAAAAGATTCACAAATATTTTTCCTCTCATTTGCGTTTATATTAGTTAGATAGCAGCATTCGTCATACATGGTTTCCGGTTATTAATGTTATTAAACTCTTGATCTGCCTTTTTTAATAATTAATTAATATTAAACAGTACCTACCTGATTTTGCGGGCTTTGTTCTTGGTGCAGTCACAAAAGAATTATACAAATACTTTTACTTAGAAATTATATGAATGCGTACTTAAACATTATTTACTTTTTTACTAACACTACCTCTTTGTATCTACCTAAAGTACATGCACCTCTACATCACAAAAAATGTTGCAGTTATGATAATTTTCCATACCAATACTTAAAAATACAAAATTATATCCGTCAGTCTATTACGCTTTCATGACTAAACCATCGAACCAATTTTGATTCAATTTGGTATGGAGTAGTAGTAAGCCTAGTGTTCTCAAAAAGAACATACCTGGGCTATTTTTACCCAGAAAAGATTCGTTGAAACTTTCCACGCAGGCAGTCACGAGGAAACCTATTGATGCCATTAATAAAATACTGGCATTACACAGTTTTTGTAGTTTACTTCAGAGGATATGTTGATAGCATCCACCAGAATTGCACCACTTACCTCTGAAGATAGAGATTAGATAACAAAATTGCTTTAGGATATTGTACCTAATGGTTGCTATTATACCAAACAAGTAGAAATCGCTACGATTGACGCAGTAAGTAGTGTAACCTTTTTAATCTCGTCATCTGTGGGAACACGTAGATTTATCTTATATAGGTTTTATTTCTCCTTGAAGAAGTCAAGCTTGTCCCGCCATTAAGAATATTAAAACTCTGGATTCCTCTGCTACAGTTGTTAATTACAAGTACCTACCTAACTTCAATGTCACCAGACTTTCCTGTACTTAGTGTAAACGATAAAAACGTCCAAACGATTATGATTATCGATTTTGAAAGCATTTAAAACGAGTTAGGCCGATACCTACGTAAAGAGAGCTGTTACTTCGTACAATCCGATGTTATTCCAACAAACATCGCATTAATGTCTTCTTTTGTCGTTTCTAACAATTCCCACTATTATTACTCATTGTTTTACCTGTTGTTTACTTTCTATTGAAAGGTCAAACGGGTTTTACGTCTTTATTATCGTCAAGAATGTAAATACTAAGTCGAGATATGAGAAGTCTTTATGTTTAACTTTGAGGATGTTGTGAGTTTAATATGGATGTATTTGAATGACATTTTCTTATTTATCTAAAGCAGTGGAGAGCGCTGGAATCTACTGGAATAGGTATATCGAAGATTCATCCTTGCTTCGAATAAGTTGTTCTTTTTCAACTGAAGTTGTTTGTTGATATAAAGAAAGAAAAGAAACCACCCAAATACTTAGTTAATTTATGCTCCAAGATTTAAATGTTCTTAAACATACTTACTTATAAGTAAGTGTTAGCGGGAGAAAGACTTAGATTAGAATGTTATATTAAACCGCTGCTTACCTACCAATGTTTAAACCATAAGAAAGTGATTTGTAAAATCAATCATGAAAAGTTGACTCCCAAATAAATTTCTTTTAATAGACATGGTAGAGACTTCAAAGGTGTTTGACCAACGCGAACTTATAATAATTATTTGATCCTTTTCTTTCTTTAACCTAATAGGGATACTATAGTAGCGATGTCATCTCGATAAGCTATTCTTGTTACTTATTTCACGCCAACCAGTCACAGAAAACAGATTAATTAGTGACTTCATTCACATAACAAGTCCAAAACAGTTAAACGTCTATCAAAGTTGTGTTTAACGCCATTAGCTAATGATGCATACAAATAGACTTATAATCCTGGTTACATTAACCAACACCCCTACGCAACAACGATTAGGTATTGACAGCAAAAAATGCAATACTAAAAACCATTCACGCATTCACAATGTTCTATAAAGTGGGCATTAACGTGTCTATTACCTACAAACATTTGGTAATAGATTTATACATACCTGCTTAATTTACCGGCTCGTTGGTCTAGATATTCTTGAGTCGAGCTTCGAGTTTTGCTAGGACCACGTGGGTTTGTGACCGGTTTATAGGGAATTGTTTGCTTCAATAGTAAATGTTGTCATAATCTATTTGTTATGACCCCGTTAGTAGTACCTAGACCTCTACATGACTTCAGACGGTTTGGATTTTAGATATAAAAACTTTATCACAAAAGTATGTACCTACTTAAATCATTTCATCTGTATCATATTATTATGTTATAATTCACATTTTTTTTAAATAAACAAATAACTAAATTACTGAGGATGAAGTATTTTATTCCGACATAGAGCAGTGTTGCAAAAACTTCGTTGGAAAAAATCTTCTTAACCTGGGATTGCACCTACTTATAGCTCGGACATAAAATAGTGCGAATATGGCAAATTGTCCCTTTACACATTTTACCTATGTCTACAAAGTAAAGAGGCAAAATAGTGCGTCAACCTTTCGATATCTAGTAAAAGAGTGCTTGAACACTAGAAAGCAAAAATCCATTAAGACAGCGGCACCGACATAGTGGTCCTTTTATGTATGCAGCCGTAACGGTCCCAATACTGATAGGTGTTTATCAACAGTACATACCTATAACACGTTTGGACGATAGTCCCACCTACGTTAACCGGGCCCCGTTATTGTTAAGTAGGTAAAGCGCATTTCTTGCATCGATTCAATTCAATACTTTTTTTTTTGGAGTCTCTGTCACGGTATGCCTGTTCCATTTTCTTCCCATCTGCATTTATTAAGTATTTGAGGGTTATTACCACAAATTCCTGTTACTTATTCATTGAGTTAGATATTATGGGGATTTGTAGACCAGAATGTTTAGAAACTGTCCTTCCACAAATCCCCATTATCAAAATATAGTTTTAAACCTTACCTCAATGAGTACAAGAAATTAATAGAGATTTGTGGATACGTGGAAAGATTCGTGGAATTACTCGTCTTTGATGGCCTATCCTTTATTTGATAAATAAATTATAAGTATACTTATAACATGTTAATGGGTTACAACATCACAGATAAGCAGCTAGGTAATCTTTGCGCCAGAATTTCCAGGAACCTAGTTTTACACTCAATAATTTATCAAAGACATAACAAATGGAAATCCTTGGTATCTGGGAAAAAGGCATGATTTTATCTAAAATAAAATCAACCAGTTACTAATACCTAGAAAAAACAGTATAGGTAGTCTATGGATATTAGAATCGATAGGCGACACCCCTACAATTAATCAACGCCTTGCTAAAGCAACTTGCAGGCTATGAAAAGACTATAAAACATATTTACCGTCCTCTCAAGTCTATTTTGCAGGCTATTTACTAAACTCCTAAATATATTCTACATCTTAACACAATTCTATACTATTTCCCATACATTGATCACTTTGTAAGCCTTAAAGTAGCCACATAAATTTACAAATTCCTTCACTTGCAACTGAATAGGAAAAGCGCAATACAAAACAATTATTCTTGTGAAATTGGTCCTTAATATCGCGTAGATAGGATTACGTTTACCGGTGTTGAACATTGTTAAATGCTTAGAATTGTAGAGCCATGCGTCACAGACAATACCACTGCGTTCTGATCAATATGCAAAACGTGTTTATTTATAAATCTTAATCGTTTTGACTTCGCTTGGAAACAAGTTTTAGCAACATGACAGTTGGAACCTATGTCCAAAACGATGATATCAAATAAAAGCAATATGAAATATTGTATTAACACTTTGAGGTATCAACTCATAAACGGAAATAGCATTTGGAGCAATTTATCATTATTCATAAGACATAAATATAAACGCTCTTTGAATCTACTTCATATCAACGGTCTATAAAACAACAGATAACCAAAACAATGTCAGTTTTTTACTATGATTCCAATCAACACGCTGTCAACGATTCATGCTATTTACACATTTCTAACCATCAGAGAATCGTAATAGTAACATATAATAGGTACATTATAAAACACATCCATTTATACTTATTTTGGCGTTTGTAAAACCTCGGTTGACTGAGCAACGTGAAAGTTGAATCGACTCGCCGCAGATTGCTATTATGTAATACATATAGAGCATGCGATTTACTCAATGAAACGACACAAGGGCCGTGTTCCAAAGGACCTGAGTACAAAGGTATTTGACCTCTCTGGAGACGGGAGTCGCAAAAAGCGGACCTTGAAAACTGGTTTCGACAAGACGGGATGATGTAGCAAATATGCGTAAATCAACTCGGCGATATTGTTGCCGGGTGAAGGCTAGGGTTTACCGTTTCGGCCATGTATAGATTTATAGCTTCTCGAGATTTCTGCAGCTGCTTAAGTAACCTATTTCTTTAAAATGTACAGGCATATTTTCGCCCTAATATAAGATAAATAACATAATAGAGATACTTACTCAATATTGAATTTAATTTAAATTATTATTTTCCAGTGTTACAACTATGCCGAGCTGAAATATCGGACTCATTACCAGAATCATGGTATTCGGCAAACGTGATCAATGATGGCTTCCAACCTAAACCAATATCGGAGATATTTTCAACGGAGTCGCCGTTCTCATCAACAAACCCAATTATTGTTCTGCCGAAATCCAGCTATACACCGGACGAGATAGTATTGCTATCAACATTACCACCTCCGAGAAAAATATCAAGTACAAGTTCAACTGCAGCTGGCTTTACGTCGTCAGTATCGTCAACAACACCGCTGCCCCCAGAGTTCCATTCAGTGCCATCTTCGTCACCGCCACCACCAACATTCCAGACAGTACCATCTTCAACACCGCCACCCCCGACATTCCAGACAGAACCACATTCGACATTTCTATCAACACAATCGACATTTCGACCATCATCATCGACGTTTCAACCATCATCATCAACGTTCCAATCAACACCATCCACATTTCAATCAACACTATCAACCCTAGCTGACTTTTCATCCTCAACACAGGCACCAATACTGCCATTGCAAACAGTGTTCCAAAATCGACCAGACCCGCAACCGATTTTCTCATTATCGCAACCAGGTTCAAATTATCAATCCTCGTTTGCGCAGTCACAGCCATCTTCAGCCCGGTCGGCACAAACACAGTCACAACAAATACGACTGGAGCTCGTACCCCAAGATCGGCTTGTCCCAGTTCAGAATGTGCCTGAAGTACTATCGTCTACACAGCTACCAATCCAAACATCAACAGCAGGCCCACTGTCAAACTACTTCTTAATTTACCAACAAGCGCCACAGTCCGTGCAAGGTTTTCCGTTAGGAACGTCACAAGAAGTGCCACAATTCACGACAACTGCCCAAGTTACTACACCGACACCATCGACAGTAATTATTCAACCTGCTCCAACGTTGTCACCCCCTTCAACGCGCACAGCACCTCCTACGTCATCAACCCCGTTTCCATCAACAGTCAGAGTACGCACAACACAGACTCCAAGAATTGATCGTAACTGTCAAAATGTAACAAATATTCCCACTGCACCAAGGTTACCATTGTCTGGTCTCAGTGGCTCGTTGAGAATTCGCGTGGTAGCCCCTAAGGGTTCAATAACTAACGTGAATATAAACCCCACTAGTAAGACTACCACTACAAGAAGGCCTACTACGACGAGAACGAAAAGGACGAACAAACCTAAGAAGAATAACTATGAAGCGTGTACGGATGGCTGCAAAGGAAAGAGAGAGCCAATATGCGCAGCCCCGCTTTCTTCTGCTTTCCTGGATCCGAACTCTTTGAAAGGATTCCCATCTGTCTGTCATATGGCTTGCCATAACTCCTACAGAAAAGATCGTAAGTATTTTTTCATCTTATTTTTATTACCAGTAATGATATTTAGAACAGTACCGCACGAACTAGGCAAACAGATAGAATTCTGTAATTATATAGAGTTTTGTATGAAAACCCGCTCTGCTTGAGAAGAAATAATTTTTGCCGTTCGTAATACCAATTATTATTTTTATTATGAAACACCAAAAATTTCGCAGTGTAATGATAATTGCATGTCAGTGCCCAATTTTATTACCTACATTTGGTCAATAATAAGCATTTTTAACAGTGTACTCTAGATTAATGATAATATTACACAAGCTGTTAACACTTTCTATAAAATAACGATTACTTAAATAATGAATAATAATCAATCTTATACAGCAAACAGTGCGTATAAACCAGTAAACAAATTAATAAAATATTGCATTCCACATACATAACTATACCAGTAGGTAGGCGTAGGTAGCCAATACAGAAAGTGGTCCTAGGTAGTAAATTATCTTATAAACCTACTTGGAATTTATGCTATCTAATAATTATGGTTTAAAGGAAGAACTGGTCAATTTATAAAATATTATATGATAGGTAATGCTTTGTTTCAGAATTCACTATCAAACATAGTGTCTTAGATAATTAATCTTATATGCTATTTTATACACTACATAACACAGAACAATGGACTAATCGATAAATGTCGAGCTTCATTGTAATCGATTGTTGTCTTTTATTATTGCAGCGTATGAAAAGGTTCTGGACGGACGTTGCGGCAGGCTGCGCACACGCATCAGGCCACTGGACTCCAATACGAAGATGAAACGGGACGAAATGAACAAGGCACAATACTTCCTCGACAACAGTGGGACCATTGTTGAATTCACAGCTTTAAATTAATTATTTAGGTACTTTATATAGGTAAAATATTCAGTGATAAGTAATTTTACATGTACACGCATACATTAAGCGATGTATTGTCCAGTCTTGTTGAATCAATAATCTTAAGGAATACGATAAACGGCTTGAGATGCCCAACGAGCTTTATTGTAGAAATCGAACGCCCTCCAACGTATATTACGACTGTTTCCTAATGCGAACATCATTTTTTACTACATAATTATAAATAAAATGTAAGCTAGACACTGATTTAAATAGTAAACTGTACGTGTAAATCGAATATAATATAGGTACTATGTTTCAATTAGTATGATATATAAGAAATCATGTTATTCAAGATTAGTGGTCCTATAAATGGTGTCTGCAAAAACAAAAAATATCTTACTGAAATAGCTTTAAAAGCTAGTTAACTCTTAGGATCAGCGCAAATCGAGATGAGACTTAGACACTCGAAAATAAACTTTAAGCTATTGCTATAAGGTGCATACATGTTTGAACATGACAAAATATGTTATATTATTACCTATATATTTTATTGAGTACCTACGCGAGCCATAAAGAAAATGCTTGAGACCGCGCAAGGATTATTTCCCTCGGTCCACGCTGACCCTAAATCTTTTATTTATAGGTTATAGGAAGTAATTTTAAGAATCACTGTGCCTAGTTTTTGGTCGCAATTTAATTTGTTTCACATAAATATAAATAAATAACTACCCTCTTTACAAAAAAATGTTTTTTTAGTACAGTCAACCACGAAAGTAGCTGATGATTTTAGTTTTTAATACTATTCAATTATTATTATTTCAGCCATGATCGTCCCACTGCAGGGCAAAGGCCTCAACTATTCAATTAAAAAATAAAATATTTTGAATATGCAATTGGCCTCAACTTTTTTGTATTCATTTCACATTATGTTTTGCTCCATTATTTTGCAAACTGTACTGTCTAGAATGCTTTTTATGTATTGATGTAATTAATAACTACAATAGTAAAGAGGGTACTTATTTGCTTCTAAATTAACTACATATTCAAACAGAAATCAATTAAGATTTACAAATAGTTCCAAGTAGGAAACTCAATCCCTATCAAAATTTGTCGGCCGTGTAGTGATCAAATTACTGTTTACAGACCATTAAAGCCTCTATAAATATGTATTAGACGGATCCCTGCCGTCCTCGACTGATATTTTTAAGAAGACTTTCATCCGCCTTCCTAGAATTCGATAAAAACTTTCGATTTTCACCAGACTTATTTTGTATTCCGTCCATAAAAATGTAAATAAGCATTTTGATATCTTATTTTCTGTTTAATAATAAATACTTTTTACAATGTCTTAACAAATCGTGTATAATTAATTAACTTTATTCTCAAATCCTTATCATACACATTACTCTTAACATCTAATATTTACATAAGTACTATAAACATTTACAGTCCATTCAAATATGGTCACTTATAGTTTAGTATGAAATGCGTGATTCGTATTCTATACAAGTAAGAAATTATTATTTTATTTTTATCAAGATTTTATTAGGTCCTGCCGTTATTATTAGGACTTTATTCAAGTCTTTATTGATTAATAAAAACGGTAAAAACAATAACCACTGCGTCATTAGAGTTGCCGAGAAAATTACGAAAATTTAATTAGTTCTTCAAACAATAATATTTTGGCGACAAGAGTTACTCTAAATACTTGTGATAAATATTGATCATAATATGATTTTGATGAAACAATAAAAAAATATCTTCTGTATTGTTGTTTGGAGCTTATGCCGTCCGATGAAGATCTCGATATGGCATAACTCCTGCTTTTTCTCTTTTATTTGACAGAAAAAGCAAACTGTTTTAAAAAAATATTATTTGCAGAAAAAGATGAGGACTGAGGAGTGAGGAAGCATGACAACCCTATAGATTCACAGTTCTCTATGATGTAAAAAGTACATATTGTTGTTGAAAGACAGACTCAGAAAGAATAATTTATAAATTAATACGTCAAGTTACATTTAGATAAAATGTCAGTATCATACCAACTTTTACATACTTTCCTAAGACACTATCAATTGCCTTGTTACCAATCATACTTCACAAATACTAAAACCCAGAAACATTATTACAAATAAAACAGAAATTTTGTATCTTTTGTAACCAGAATGGTATGAGATTCAGAATCTAACAAAAATAGATTTCATAAAGAACATAATTATTATTTTGAGATAAAATTGAAAATTTGGATGTGTAACCATAATGTTTTAGATAACTTATTAAAATACTATCATACTACTAGACAAACAAAACGCTCTCTCCACATAAAATCATAACGTAACACCTCAAAATTTGACGAAAAACCTTTTCCTTCCAAAATTTTAACATCCATACAATATTCGATATGAAACTAACCAAGCACATACATCAAAATCGTTGTTGAAAGTTGCCCTGTTGTTGAGAGCTGCCACCCTGTTGTTGGCCGCCGAACATCATCTGTTGTTGTTGATGGAACTCCTGCTGACCGCCTCCACCGGCGTTGTTGCCTTGATTTTGACCTGAAAAAATGGTTAGAAAAATATTAAGCATTATAAAACTCGATACTGCCCCCTTACCATGCACTCTCAAAACAGAACAATTTACGATGTGAAAGCGAGACGCTGCTACGTGCAGTGAAATGTGGCGTCTCGCTTCCACAACGTAAACTGCCTGATTTAAGACTTCATGGTAAGGAGGCTGATGTTTTATTTCAGGAAAACCACTAAGTCATATTTATTAGTTGTACTGCATATTAACATGCATTTACACAAAACTATAACAACCGCATTCGTGCAGGACGCCTGTACAATTATTTAAATGGTAATATTGAAATGGACAAATACAAGTAATAAGTAAATAACACAACATACCAGACATTCTCATCCTTTTTGCATTGTTGGCAGCGTGATCATGGCTGTTCGCTTGTACTTGGTTCTGTTGAGTCTGAAAACAAGGAGCAAAATAATAAACAACCGTCATAATTTTTTTTTTGTAACTTGTTTTGAACTAGCTTTCACCCGCGTCTTTGTCCCGAATTCCCGGGCCTGTTACGCCTTCACAACTAAACCGCTGGACGGATTTTGATGAAATTTGGCATTTAGAAAGTTTAAGACTCGAGAAAGGACATAGGCTACTTAACGCGGGTGAAGCCGCGGCCAAAAGCTAGTAGGCTATAAACGTTCGAAATCCGAGATACAAAAATAACTTTAAAAGAAATGTAAATATAATTCTAAGAATTCAGAATCTTACATTGGGCTGCTGCTGCTGTTGATTCTGTCGTGCCTTAGACTCGCTCTTGTCTTCTTGGTCGTCATCGGTCAAGAATTCTCTCTTCGGATAAGGGATGGGACACCCGGCGAAAACATCCTGTAATTTACATTCAAAATATTATGCTGATACTTATCAATCTTCCTAATGTGTTAATTATATTTATATGTTTATCTATGTACCTGAGTAGGAAGTGGATCCTCAGTAAAGTAGGGGTCTTGCATAGCCTGTTCCGACGTTATTCTCCGGTTAGGGTCCATTAACAATAGACGTTGGAGTAAACTGAAGGCTTTGCTATCTGGTTTTATTTTATGCCGGTCCATATATTTGCTTAGTGAACAGTTCTGGTAGCTGGAAATACAAATGAGGGAATTAAAACTCCAAAATAAATATACTTATATCATTTATGCATGTCATGCTGTTGATATATGTATAATACTGACTAGAACACTTGTGTTTGAGGTCAAAAACATTATTTTGCCAAGTGAAAATCATTAGGGTAATTTTTATAATATATATAGTAGATAATATGGATAACACTCACGAAAGTTATTATAGTAAATACATCACTTTGGTCCATCCTCAATGCATTAATGTCAAATATTACAAATATTTCTTTGGGAATAAGTTTAAAATATGAAATGATCAAGATATTGATTTTAATTAACCCAGATGTATAGTTCCTATTTGATATCTCATGTATTGTCTATGTATATGTATGTAAGCACTTACATTTTGTACATCTAACGTCATTGAAAACCTGATTGGCGCAATAGCTAACGATTCCCACATAGGACAAAAAATTGTGTGACCCGCAGATGTTTATCCCAAGTCTAGGTGTATGTGATGTTTCATATTTTTGAAACGCATCCACGACACAGGAGATATTACAAGTGTGGGGCGACGTTTTTAAAAAAAAACTATCAACTTACTTTGATCTTTTGAAATCTTTGACTAAAGTAGCATGTTCAGGCATTTTCCTTATGTCTTCCCAGTCTTTCTCCTGTGGGAAGCCCATGACATTAAATATCCTATCCAGCTGGTCATGGTGGTATGGGTTGCTTGTTTTAATGTCTTCTTGCCTACAATGGAATATTGGCTCTGAAGTCAATAGCTCGGCAAATATGCAGCCTATAGCCCAGATATCTGGAAAAAATAACCTAAATATTATAATAAGTCATGATGGAGTATCAGATTGGTTGATAAATATGTATGAATTATTAGTTCAACAGTTTCTAAAGACAAAAGTCTTTAAAGGCTTCTAGAAACAATCATGTATTTAATGTCTTCAAAGTAATATACATTTCATCTAACATCCTCCTTGCCTTACAATGTGGAAGCGAGACACTGCATTACACTGCATATAGCAGCGTCTCATTTCCACAACATTAACTGTCTTTGAGAGTTCATGGTAAGTAAGCAGATTTAAACACAAGATGTTGTACCACATGGTACATTGGGCAGCTAACAGGTTATGGTCTAGCAAAATCAATTAAATATATTGTGACAAATTACCAATAGCCTTTGTATAATGTCTTGCCCCAAGCAACAGTTCTGGAGCTCTGTACCAGAATGTGACCACAACTGGATCCAAGTCAGCAAGTGGCTTCAAGGGTGCATTGAACAGCCTTGCAAAGCCCATGTCAGCTATTTTAACTCTACCTCTCTCTGGTCCTTCACCCATTACTAGAATATTGGCTGGTTTCTGAAAATAAACAAAAAGAAGTCAAAATTTGTAATACAATAATACCTACTTGAAAGCATAAAAAAAGTAATTGAAATCTTACCAAATCTCTATGCAAAACCCAATTGGAATGCAGATAATGTATTCCATCCAAAATCTGATAGAGAAGACTCTTGACCATACCTTTTGGCACCATTACAGACTTTTTGTTGGCTTTTGCTGCTCTATGGAACTTGATGATGTGCCATAAATCATGTTCAGCATAGTCAAACAGCAGCCATACTTTACGATCAGTGTGTGAGAGGAAAACACGGATCAGGTTTATAACATTTGGATGTTTTAATTCACGCAGCAACTAGAAGCCAAAACAATATTTATTTAGATCAGCTATAGCAGTTTTTAAAATTCATACATAGAAATGTAATGGTAACAATACATGACAATGCACAACTAAGTCAGTATTAAAAGTAAATGCAGCATTTTTATTCCCTTGTTTGGTTTATTTCAGTCAAGGTAGTTCATTTTCACATTTCTCATATTATTCTTTACGCAAATAAGTGTAGTGTTAGTGTCAGGTGTCAATAAAACAAATGGGCAGACTGTATGAGATGCAGTACTTGGTATTGAGACAAGTGAATATGCATTTATTGTAGTTTATGTGTTTGCCATGGTGCGTATGGCTTTAGACAAACATTTCTTTATAGTAATGTATATGTATGGGATCAACGAGAATGTATATAATTTCTGGGTTAACCTAAATAATACATAATTATTGGAAACGCCAATAAATTTAATGCACTATTTTGTTCCAATAAGCCACTTCAAATAAACGATTTAGAATGACCACTTACCGCTATTTCTCTGCAAGCTGACATAGACAGCCCAGTGCCTTCTATCTGCTTTAAAGCATAATCCTTAGTATCAGAGCCGTCTTTACGTCTGGCCTTGTACACATGACCGTAAGTACCGCGACCAACTTTGCATCCTTCGAAGTCAAACAAATCTTCTACTTTAGAACGTTCGTTTTGAGTTTTCACTTTAAAATCATAGTCCATCATCACCGGAGCCATAGTTTTATTTTGAAAATTGTCACCCATTTTATACTTAAATCGTTATCTTTTTTACTAAGAACTTAAGTTGTTAGATTAATTTATATATTCAACAATCGTACCCAGTAAAAAATATTATTTTCATAATAACTTATTTAAATTTTCCTTCGAATTTGTTGTAAATAAAACAGGAAAGTGGAAACTTCAAACAACAAGGTAACAGACAGTCAGACACAGACAGCAGTTTATTTTGCGTTTTGAGTTTGACATTAGTTTTTTTTTCTACCTACCGGCAGGCTAAAATCTTTCAACCATAGCGCCTAATCTATCGTTTCTCTTGATAAAAGATTGATGTAATGAACTAATGACCTGAAATTAGTTACAGTCTAAGGCTGCTTACTGGATGCAGGACGACAGCGGTCGTGGGGCGGAAGCATTCCGCGGAGTGTTCAACATATTGGAATTTCCTGGATGACAGCGAAGCGGGAAACGGTGCACGAGCGATTTTCTATATTATTCCCATTTATCAACAAATTGCACAACTCTCGTTTACTACAAACAAATTCACCCATTATTTTATAAAATAATATAATTAATTGGATGTCCGATCCAGAACTGATGTCAGAATAGGAAAAAATCCGTCGTGTTATGAGATTTTGCCAATTTTTTTCAAAGGGAAACCCTCTATAGAGAAAACATAATATTGGATGGGATTGGCGGGGACTTTATAACCGACTTTACCGACATGAGAAATTATTTTTTTATGTGAAAGGAAGAGCCTCATAAAATCATAGCAGAACTATCGTGCTAATATTGTTTCATTAATAGTCAATGACTAATAACGCTAATAGTTAACCACTAACAATATAGAGGGGTACAGCATTGACCTGGCACTTTCCTCGATTAAATGATCGTATTCAAATTGAACACCATTCCGTAAATCATAGAAGACGAAGTCACTCATGCTGATTATAAGACATACACGATCCAATTACCTACAATAATAAAATACGGGGTATACCGGCCAGTGGATACTGATGGTGTTGCTAGTTGTTACGATGGAAACTACGTCAATAATTGACATCATCCAACCTATGATATTTTTGATAATCATCAATAATATCATAGCATCCGATCTAATATACATTCAAAAGAAAGTGGACGTCGTTATAAAAAAAATATTATATTTCGAGCATGAAAATAATTTATTTCATTGATTACTCATGAATATTTTAATTCTTTTTAACTGTTTATTTTTGTTTATATGTTTATTGTTTTGTCTTAGAATTAAGTTAAATAGTTCTAAAATTATACCTTATAAAAGTTTAACTTAGAAGCTTAGAAGCATACTTAAAAGTAAATAAATATTTTATCCTCATTGACTTTGTTCAGTTGTGTACTAAGTTTTAATTATTAATGTAGTCATTAATTTATACATCTAGAATTATTCTAGAAATTAGTAAATAACTTTTATTATATAACTCGTTTATTTTACTTTTAGAATTGATATTTATTCCTTCCATAAGGCCCTGAATTAGGCAAAATTTAGAGGGCACATGAGTCGGTATCTGGCATCACTATAATATCTTAAATTTATGTAATCTGTGAGAAAGAGGAAATCATTACTGACAGGCGACAGCTCTTCATTTCATGTTCAAAGTTCCCCCGTTCGTTTCGTGAGGCGCAGGTGTAGTTGTCGCTCCCATTTTTAATCATTAAGTCGGTGGTGTTTGTATTGTAATGCATTAATATCACTTGCAAATGTGATGAGACTCGTTTAGACAGTAAATACTTGTTTTGTTATATTTTATTTAATCATTATTATTTGGGGGTAAACTATGGAGGGGTCTCCACATATAGATGAAAATGACGACTTTAGCGGCGTTATTAACGATTTATTGAGTATGTTCGGGAATGTGATGACTAGAGATGTGATATCTGCTATTGTCGAGAGTTGCTCCGGCGATTGTAAGTATACTAATAATTTAATATTTGTTGTATTAAGTTTGAAATACAAATATGGTGTATCATATCTTCCGAGATCACTTATTGGCTAGTACGGCGCAATAAGTCAGGCGCAGTTCGAGTTATCGGTCGATAATTGGTACCCGAGATGTGCTATACATTCGTAGTTACACAGTTACAGGACAATAATATGCAGAACAAGGATGTATGATGGATGTACTACTCTTAAAATCCATATTTTATGAGGTGGGAAGATTTCAGTGTATAGGGGTGGTACAGATACACACATCTATTTAATGTGAGGATTCTTTGTTTATTGTTTATGTTTTTATTGAAACATCATAACTAATTACTTTAAATAATTATGGTTTAGATAATAAAGAGTAATAGTCATATTAATTCTGTTTAGTAGGTTTTTAAACAATAACAAGAATTGATAAATTGATGGTATTGGTATTGTTTGTCACAAATATGGACTTTGTTTCTTATTGTTGTTTTTTAAATATTATTTTGACTTTAAATACCATGTAAAGGGTGTGCTACATGAGTAAGAAGAGTTATGCCCAGGTGTTGAGTGCAAGGGAGAAGTTACCCCATAGCCCATACCCCAAGCGTGAGCCATCCCTCTGCTACCCCACCCCTTCACCTGTCTCCCCTCGCCCGTCTGGCATCCGGTCAATACAATAGCTATTTATAACTGGTTTGTATCAATACCTGTTCATAAAAGATGAGTCTGTAGGGTAGCTTTGTTGCAAATTGAATGAGCCCCTCTGTAAGAATCAATAGATTACTTGCTACGATTCTTACTTTGGACTTTGTGTTTGCTTTTGCAAGTATTTCATGATATTATGTTAAATATGTGATTACAAGGACTTCTTTATGGATTTTTGATTAGGATAAAGGTATTTCACAAGTCTTAAGTGAAGTGAAGTGATGTTTATGGTAGGTATATGTTTTTTTACTTTTGTTTTTTTATTTTTTTATATTATTACTTCATTGAAGGATTTAACACATTTTCTGCTACTAACACTAACATATGCTTGGGAGCTTGGGAGCTTGGGTGTTTGTGAACTAAACTGAAACATTTTCACCTCATAACAATAACTGAATCATAAAATGCTATGTTAAAAGCCAATATTTTTATGATCACTAACCATTGCTTACTTATCTACATACTAAAAGCTTATCTGCATATTAATCTGTCATGATCACTATCAATTTAATCCTAACACATGCTCTAAAATAAAATTATTACTTTAAATGAAATAAATTACTTGCTTTGACATTCTGAAAATTAAATGTTTTGGGGATTCCCCAAAATCTAATAACACAAGCTGTTATACATTATAATAGCTGTATTATAATTGATATTGGAATGTCATTGATTGAATAAAACTGATAAACATGTTAAAAGAGCTGTTATAGTTTCTGTGGCGTTAATGTTATGTAATTGTGATAAGCTACTTTTAAATAGCAGCAAAAACACATTTAAAAATAATTACACAAGTAGGTATAATATACCATTTTAATAATTTCATAACTATTACATTTAGACGTGTTTTGCCCATTTATGAGTAGCTCAATGTTTTTGATATGTATATCAGTTTTAAATAATTAAATATTAGAAGATATGGGTGGAGGTATTTCTTTTTTCTAATATTTAGGTACATTATATAATTTAGACTGCTATAATTTTTGTTTCATTTTTGTGTCATTAGGCTTTAATGTGGCCTACCTAAACCATAAGCAAATTTATAATTTCACAAATATTAGAAGAGCTAAGGAAGGCAAAGCACTATTTACTACAACATTCATGATGTAGTAATGTAATATAAGATTTTATTGCTAATTGATCCAAAACATGCTGTGCTGTTTTTGAGTAAAGTGAATTTTCATTCGATATTAATTAATATTCATAGAAAGCTATTAATTACGCTTGTAGTATATTTTTCCATCCAACTGTAACTTTGAAATGGTGTCGCATTGCAATAAAAAGCTAATTAGTAATTAAACCATGCTTGCGATGTTACAACAAGTACCTATACGTTGTAAAATATGCGATTGAATTTCAGAAAGGCACAAATTTATTTTCTTTATATAAACATTGTTTCAATTTGAATTCATATCGGTATTTCCTTAATCTATTAACTATGATTGCATAGTAAGCAGTCCTACGCCTACTTATACATCAACCATCAAATAATTATACAACTGATATACATATTACACACTAATACAAATATATTGCTATTCATAATTTGTATATATCTCGGTCCATTATAAAATAAGATTTTATTACTCTTTGACAGTGAATCAGTCTCTGGATGCACTTATGGAAATCATAAAATCTGATAGTGAAGAAAACTCCTATCTCGTTCCATTATCATCATCACCAATACCCCAAATCCTTATCAACGTCTCTCCTTCCTCACCCAATTCCCCACCTGCTGACAGTGACATTTCACATGTAAATATCGGAAATGATCAACCCATTTCAACTAATCAAAACATGCCAATAACATCTGACGTACAACAGCCATCAACATCTAATGCTGCTCAAAGTGAAATTAATTCACTACCAACACAAGAAGCCCCTAAGAACTCCACTGTAACAAATCAAAAGCCATCAACATCGACTTCATTTGACTCTTCTACCCAGAAAGAGGGTAATATGTTACCAATGGAAAATGTGAAACCAACAAATCAAAATATGCCACTAACACCTCAACCATCAACTTCTATTTCTGAAGCCACAAAGAGCACTAGTGCTGGTGCTGCTATACCGAAACCTATGCAAAGACAACCACCACCAATACAGCATTTTTGGACTGACCAGATTCGAAACATCATAAAATATTTTAATCAAGGCAGTAGAATTTTGATCCTTATGAGAGGCGTGCCAGGCTGTGGAAAATCGTATTTGTCTAAGCAATTAGTAGATATGTTGATTGGACCTGATTACAATAACTATAAACTTCACATCTTGAGCACTGATGACTATTTTATGATGCAAGGCCACTACCAATATGCAAAACATAAATTACCTGAAGCACATACATGGAATCATTTCCGAGTTGCAGAAGCAACTAGGCAGGGATTAAGCCCTATTATTGTTGATAATACTAATGTGGAGCTGTGGGAAATGGAACCCTATGTGATTGAAGGAGTCAGAAATGGTTACATTATTGAAGTCGTTGAGCCATCAACTCCATGGGCTACTAATGCAATTCAGCTTGCTATAAGAAACATACATAACGTACCAATGCCATCGATTAGACGAATGTTGGATAACTACCGTTACAATGTTAACGGCGAAAGTTTAAGACGCACGTTTAGGTTGACTTACCCTGCTCACATGGTTCCTCCCGTCAGGCGAACATTGCCTCCAATTCCTGATAAGGAGACAACTTCCACAAAACCTGCTACTACTATTGCACATGGTACTAATATTTAGTTAATTGCAATGCCGAATTATAAAAATATTCAAACACAGCCAGTTCATTATTTTTGATTATCACACTTTTTTAAATATCAAATTTTGATAAACAATATTGTAGGGACTTCCCCAGAAATGAAGTTTAAAATTTGATCATTACTCCATAATATGCTAATGATGGTTTATAATTACTATAATATATTGTAAGTAATATCTTTTATATTGTAAAGCTATAGTATGCTATAGCTTTACAATATGCTGAGCTGTTGTTTATTTATTTTTTTAACAAGGGACTCATTAAATGTTTAATGTGGTGGTGAATCAAGCTTTCATGGTGCATGCCTTCATACTTATATATATATCATTCTGACTAACTCACTTTAATTTAGTATAAACTAGAAATTAGACTGTATAATATAAGGCTATATTAACATAGCAAAATGTCATGCTATCTGTCTTACTATTGTTTGTTCATGTGCAACTTTACCAATTTTTCATAAGACTTATGCACATATAATTGAATCACTATAATGATACCTAACAGTTACGTTTGCTATTTACAACTCTAAACATAATCCCTAAAGTATATTGATTTTACCTCAATCTATTAGTATTCCCTGCATAGCATTATTTCAAGCAATTGTATTGACTTTCCCTCGTGCTCATGTGCAATCCCAAAGACATTTCTATGCATATTATTAAATTGC
Organism: Abrostola triplasia; assembly: GCA_946251915.1. Taxonomy (NCBI): domain Eukaryota; kingdom Metazoa; phylum Arthropoda; class Insecta; order Lepidoptera; family Noctuidae; genus Abrostola; species Abrostola triplasia. The sequence continues at coordinate 5,037,669 of OX276431.1, forward strand.
TCTTTCCTATATTATTACGAATAAATATCCATTTTAAATTATAATTTTATTACTATTTGCCAGTGAATCTATCTGCGGACGCAATCATGGATATTACAAGCGATGGTAATGTTAAAGATAATAATCCTGCTGAAAATGAAAACAAACCAATAACACCAAAATCGGTTCCTCCATCTACTTCATATTCTACAGCTGCTCAATCCGTACATAACACGGGTGCTATCCCCAAAAAAATGCCAAGAGCAAACCAACAAATACAATATTTTTGGACTGATCAGATTCGAGAAATAATACAAAACCACAATCAAGGTTATCGAACTTTAATTTTCATGAGGGGTTTGCCAGGCAGTGGAAAATCTTATTTGGCGAAACAATTAATAGACACGATGATAGGAGTCGATGTCACTAACTATAAAACGCACATTTTTAGCACTGATGACTATTTTATGGTTAGAGGTCAATACCATCACGACAAGTATAAACTGTCTGAAGCACATGCGTGGAATCAAAACCGAGTTATTGCCGCTACTGCAATGGGACTAAGTCCTATTATTGTAGATAATACTAATGTAGAGTTGTGGGAAATGGAACCTTATATAAGACAGGGTATTAGAAACGGTTATATTCTTGAGATTGTGGAACCGACTACACCATGGGCTAAGAATGCTTATCAGCTCAGTAAAAAAAATATCCATAACGTGCCCCTTCTTTCCATTAAGAGAAAGTTGGAGAACTTTAACAGTAATATTACTACTGCAAGTTTAAAGCAAAGTTATGGGTTATCATACCCTGCGCACATGATCCCTCCTGTAAAGCGAGCCTTGCCTCCTATTCGTGGTGACAATTCACCAGCAAAATCGGCTAATTCTATGACCAAAGAACTTACTAGCACACCACCCGCTACGACTACTATTGGCCATGATCATCAGCTATTATCAACTCCTCTATCCACTGTACACGATCAGACAGAGCATGTGCTTACTAACGACAATCCAAAACAGCAAAATGAGGAAATTGTATTAACTGCTAAAAAATCTGATACTAAAGATGGTTCTTTGAATGATGAAAACGATGATTTGTCTCACGAAGAACAACAAAAACAAAAGTTGTATTTGGAAGCTCGGAAGAAGTTAGATGAAATAGAGAAAGTTGAAAAAGAATGGGAAAATGGTGAAAATTGGGATGCAGGTGATCAGACTGCTGTAGTTCCACTAGCAGCAGCTAAGAAGCCAAATGCAGAATTAAAAATAATAACTAATCCATTATTACAAAATGCGACTGCGTTTGAAGTAAAACCGCAAAGACAATCACCAAGAGTTCAAACACCCAGCCATGAATCCGCAGATTCCTTGATGCAAACTGTCAATGACTGTCAGGACTGGAGTAAAATATCGATGTTTATGCCGCCATGGGCTGATTCAGCTGCACCTACGAGTCCTGTTACCTACACAGAGATACCTGTCGAGACCATCGATAGCAGCACATGTTTCGAATTTGGGGATACAGACGTCAACGGAAAATACAAAATAATTACTGCCTCTCCACGAAATATCAATGAATTTCATGTATCGTTAAATACTGAGAAAATCCCACAGAAAAGGATGCTTGACAAAAGTAGCATGACCAATGAGTCCATTATTACAGAAACCTTTCGGTGCGCAAATGAAGAAAAACATTTTATTGCATTTAGAAAGCTGTTTCAAAACATAGCGCGGTCTGACTTACGGGATATATTCGATAAATGTTGCGGTGACGTAAATTGGGCTGTAGAAATAGTGCTGGATGGAATGAATAATAATCAGCTAAGAACCGCCTCTATAGAAGAGTTGTCCGACCCCGAAGAGGAATGCGTTAACCAATGTGAGTGTTTGGCTAATTACAATATTATACCTGATGTAGCTACATCAGATGTAGTACAAACTAGTCCAGAAGATGAAAATACACAGGAAGGTCCGGTTGGGCTTCAAGCTCAAAAGAAAAAGAAGGATGTTACTATGTCTGAAGAAAATATCCAAATAAAACGCCAGATCGAACAAAACGTCGTGATATCCGATGATCATTATTCAAAACATTGCCTTAAGATAAGAAAAATTCGCCGTGGAGAACATTACGTTAGTGATGAGAATTTAGCAGAAACTTCCGAAGCAAGCGCTGATGCTGCAGCAGTTGAATCTAATTATGCATCTTCAAATAATGGCGATGATACTGACGACGATAACGAATATAATTTTGAAGAGCATGATAAGATTGTTAATGTTACTTTGGGTAATGCTTTCGTAGAAGAATTAGATGCATTGTTTGGCAGAAAAGGTATGCAATATCCAGAAAACATTGTACCACGTATCAGCATTCCACTGTCTGTTTTGAATGAAATTAATGCTTTGTGGATGGAGTCATTAATGTACCAGCTGGATGAACATGCACAGGAAACTGCGGCCATGGTGCAACAAGACGAGGAATTTGCAAGGTGAGCAACAATTTTTTTAAAGTAATTTTTATTAGTAGGTACATAATTATTTAATAACATTTATTTGTAGTTATAGAGATTATATAGGTACAATGTGTAGGTCGGATGACTTCTTCTTGGACTTATGACAATAGTAATGTAATGACTGCCCCAATAGTCTAGTGGTCGCAGAGCGCGGCTGCTGAGTAATTGCGCATGGGGTTTTGAGTTCGATTCCCAGGTCGGGCTGAATGTTATTGGGTTTGTACAGCGATTAATGGCAATATACTGTTAGGTCAAACATAGGCCATTCAACTTAGGCACACATTGCCTCCCTTCCAATAATAATACAGGATACTGCACTAATGTAACTGTATACTTTACTATTAGCCTTAATTTGTTAATCACATACAATAATTATAAAAATGTGTTGTAGGCAAATTGCCCTGAAGGAGGCGGAGCTATCTCTTGCGGGCAAAGAACCCGAAATTCCGGATTTTAAAGAAATCATGGATATGGATCTAGCCCTAGCTACTTACCATAAAGATGTTGCTGAGTGGCGTAACAACGTACCTACAGACATGGCAGCTATGATGTCCAGAGACAAGCTTTATAACCTATTCCCGGATGTTGAAAAAGATACCCTTTCGGAGCTGTTAATGGCTCATGATAACAACTTTAGAAACACTGTTGAGGTAAATATTAATTCGTTTATTTCTTCCTTCTTAGCTTAAAAAAAAAACAATTGATTAAATTATACCTACCTGTCACTGCTGTTTGCATGTCAAAGAATGGAGATGTTAATAGACTTAAGTGGTGTTTATTTCAGTGTCTCGATGTTCATGTAAAGCGTTCCCGCTTGTTATTTCCAGATCTTTGACAATCTTTAGGGTTAGCGCGAAGCCTTATATCTGACAATGAGTCTAACCGCCGCACTCAGAGACATTTAATGATAGTCATCATTATATGTCTTAAATTAAATTGAATTGAATGACTTAAATTAACACAATGTAAAGGTTTTCTTCTAAAAATCGTTATTGAGTGCCAGGCGCTATCGGAATATTACCCAGTAACAGTTAGGACAGATATTGGCTCTATTTATAGTATTAGAAATGGGTTGTGTAGGTACCGTTTGAATGGAAGCCGGCCCCAAGATATTTGAGAAATAGGCAGATGGGGATCACTCCATAACTTGAGAAGGATTTTTATTGTATAATTCATAGCTGTGTAAGTTTGTAGTGTGTAGAATAATAACCTAATAGAAAGGCCGCCTCGACATTTAAATCTGTCCTTATTTACGTGTTTCTTACTACCAAAGGTTTAAGTTACTACCATAATACTAATTATATTCTATATGATTATACCATATACATTATGCCTCTCATTTTTAGTTATCTCGTTATGTGTCATTGGAAGAATGTTTATGTTTGTGTGTAATGTATATTTATATTTCATAGGTTCTGCTCTTGTCTACCGGCCGTAATGAGGTGCTGGAAGATAAAAATGGACTAAACAAATTCGTTATGCAAAAGGAACTTGAACAAAAAGATAAAATACTCAAGAAACATCGAAAGGTGTGTAACCATAAACCCCCAAAACAAATTTTATCAAAAATTATAAGTTTGTTTATTAACTGTCCCGGAATAAGACTTTGATCTCGTAACCATGAGTCATCATTTTGAAGGTTTAAAAATAAAAAGTCCATTGTGATTTTTCTTATTCAGAGATTTTTGAATTAAACTGTGCCAGTTATATTCACCCGTCACCGGTGACTTATGTTTTAGCCATACTATTTTCAACATTTAAAACTATTCTGTATAAAATTGTAGGAATTATCCGAGGAAGATTGGCCCTTACTGTCTCCGGACTATAAGGTAGAAATGTCCACCGTCGAAGCCTACAGGGAGGAAGCAGACCAACATCTTGCACGCCGTAATCTGTAAGTAAAGCTTAGATTTTCATATCAAATGTCCTTTTAACCTAGACTTTGGAGACTAGCCAACTACGCAGGCGCAAACACAGATGTAAGAGGTACGCATACTAGTTTAGTGAGGCTTTAAACATTTCAATGATCAGATGTACTCGCTATTCCTTTACACTCATAATCTAGTCAAACAAGCTCTCAGATTAGTATTTTAACTTCGCCTTACATGGTCATTTTACTTTTTTGCATAGTAATTTAAAGCTGTTAATAAAATAGATCCTCACAGGCCGTTGCAATCCACTGCTGGACATAGGCCTAAAAAAAAGACATAAAATAGATACTTAGCTGAAATTACTCTTAACTATTAATTTTCTTTACTGAGGAACACTTTTCTTTTAATTTGTCGTTTTGAAAATAATGCCAATACCTAAGTTGTTATTACATTATTTTATTCGGTAGGATAAATACATTAGGTACTTGAATTTCGAAATTATGCGGTATAATAGAGCATTATTCCGTTAACACTAAAGCGGAGGGCATGAATTAGTCATTGTGTGAGCTCAATGGCCTTAAACATGTCTTTACCAACAGGACGTATATGCACGCAGTAGATAGCTACAAAACATGCAGTACCGTTACTTGGTAGACAGATAGAAAAATAAAAGAGTCCTTTATTCAATTATAGGGCAACACCAAACACCCAAGTTACTACCCCACGCTATATAAATAATGTTGTTGGCTAGTCTCTGTTGATATTGTGACGAAAATCGGGTCCGCATTCACTTCAGAAACAATTTTAGTTATAAGATTCAGTATTTATTATTTTTACACGAAATATATACTTAAAAACAACAGTAGGGATGATGACTACGATGTTTTTCAATATATTCTGAAATGTGGTGTAGAATTAATATGAAGACAACAAATTTCAAGTTATTAGCATTTTAAATTTATTATCAGACAAAGATGCATCTCATAAAACTTGTGGTGGCCTAGTGTTTGTATGCACAAGGTGGCTGGTTCGAACTCAGGCAAGTATCAATGTGACTTCTTCAATGTCATAAATACTTTCTTAGATATTCTAAGACACCATTGAGTGACGGTGACGGAAAACATCATAACTATACCTGGATTTAATTATCTAAAATTGCCAACCCTCAGGAGCTAGCGTGGTGATCAATGCTCAATCCTTCTCTACCATATATGAGAAGAGGCATTTGCCCTGCAGTGGGACAGTTATAGGCTGTTATTATTATTATATTATTTATATTACAGAGATGCATCAGCTTAGATAATCATCTGTACAGTAAAATTCACATCGCCCCGTAAATTTAGTATTTTATGTAATCTAGTCATCATCCCTATTGTCAGGTAAACGTAATTGTGTGATTATCATAATTGTAATTTCTTATTTTTTATGAATATTCTTATTTATTATGTTTCACAGACAACAGATCATATATTATTTACTATATATTTGGGTTATACTCACGAGTGTCTTCGGGAATGCCCGACTAGTTTCGAACTCGAATGGAGCCCTTATTCATGAGCTGGTTACGCGGCAGTTGAGTATAACCGTAATATATAGTAAATAATATGGATAACACTCAACGAAAGTTATAACAGTAAAACAAATCACATGTTCAGACACCCAGGCTTAAAATAATATCAGCACATGAATATTGGTTCTGTGTAGGACGAGCGTAGCAGTCCACCACTTGCCATTGTGGCAATCGAGTCGTCAATTATGAGCAATCGGTTACATCCTGTATAAAACACGACCCTCTTGAAGTTTATAAAGCGTTCTTTGTCGTTCGATTATCCTATGAAAGAACAGACACCGGTAAACTTAAGAACAATCACAATTGTATAATTTAAAGCAATAAAAGGGAAATGTTTTGAAGAGGCAGTCTGATAAGAGTTAAATCTACTGCTTTGTTACAACTAATAAAGAATACAGTAAAAAATTACTCGTAAAGATAATATAAACAAGCTAACATTGTAGCAATAATCAAATATCACGTACGAATTACAGAAACTTCCAGAAAGCCCAAGATTGCATTCGTCGTGGCATGACGCAGGTTGCCAACTATTATTCAGATATCGCAAACTTCCACCGACAGAAATATGAACAAGCCAACGGGTTTGCTGTTGCTTCCTTGATACAAGTAAGTGTTGGCCCCTCCCTCTGTAAAAGAAATCCATACTAATATTATAAATGTGAAAGTAACACTGTCTGTCTGTCTGTTACGCCTTCACGACTAAACCGCTGGATTTTGAAAAAAAATCATGGAGAATGTTTAAGACTCGAGACAGGACATGGCTACTTAACGCGGCAAAAGCTAGTATAGCGTACTGGTACATTATCATAAAGTAAAGTGAATTTGAAAAAAATGCACTTCAAAGATTTTAAAATGATTTTATTTCATGTAAAGCAATATTGGCACTTATGAAACGACAATACTGGTAGGTCTATATAAAAAAACCGGCAAGAAACTCCCAAGAATTTAACCGCTACTTTTATGACCATATCTCTGAAGAAATGTTTCCTAGTCTGGGTGTTTGTGAATGTGAAAACTAAAAACATTATTAATGCACTTTTCTATATTTCAGTACCACGCCCTGAACAATCCTGATTGCACAACGATTGATCTTCATTTCTTGCGAGTTAAGGAAGCTAAAGAGTTATTGGATATATTCATTGATTCCCACATTTCGCGTCTTCGTGAAGGCGGCAACCAACGCAGCATTATTATCTTCTTCATTACTGGACGTGGCAAAAATAGCCAGGGCCGCGCTAGGATAAAGCCGGCTACCATTCAACGCCTAAAGGAACGCAATCTCGGGTATGTTATGTTATAACATTATAGAATACGGCCGATGTATCTTGGCGATCCTAAAATTAGCTAATTATCTGCGCGATGGATCTTTTAGGAACAAAATAAGCTAACTTCGGGTTCGCCGAGTTACGTCGGCCGTATTCTACATGAACATTAGAAGTAATAAAGTTTGGCCTAGTACTGAACGAGTGGTACTAGTGAAGATGGAATCAACAAGCCTAACACGGTTGGATTGCCTCATTTCGTTACAGAGTGCCAATGACCATTTCCTGACTCCATCATCAGATCAGCTCAAAAGTACCATAATATTGTATTGTCACCAAGCCTATTTAAGTATGAAAAATTTCATTTCAATCGGATGTCAAAAAGTGGTACTAATTTAGACTGCAAGATTTGACCTAAACAAACTCTCATTCCAGTGGCGTGCATTGGTTTTTGGACAAGGTAGGCAGGTATTAGGCAAGTGGTGATTTATTCACAAAAAACTAAAACTCGATTATTTGTCATACATTGCGGCGCGGCGCTTCGATGAATTAGCATATTCTCTTCCCGAATCCGTAAAAAGATGTATATAGATACCTGCTTCATTTACTAAAATAGCGATTATATATTATTTATCAATTAATGAACTATACCGACGATCATTATAATTATTATCATTCGACAAAAGGTACCTACTTATAATCTGGCATGACCACTGTGCTTACCGAAGGTCTCTACAGTATTTTGTTTCTCTACAGGCTTTTTGAGTCTGCAGTGTCTGCACTAGCGAGGTACCTTTACCGGCGACACGACAAAATGAGAAAATATTTTATAGATATTATAGGTATTTTTGTTTATCTATACCTACGTTCAGCATCTGACTTCCGCGTAAGTTAAATAACTTTACAAATAAGGTGATTTTTCACAATGAAGGTAACGTGTGAATAAAGTAGGTATGAATGTCGGCTCGTGGCAATTGGCTCGCCCAGACTATGGGACGGGTAATAATACAACTCGCAGATAGGTACTTCAGTAGTAATAAAAGACTGTTCAAAAAATGGCTTATCGTAATTGATATAGGTACCTACATTTGTATGCTCGTGAAGTCGTTGTTTACAAAAACAAAACTACTTAGTACCTAACTATTCGTCGAAAAACATATAAATTAATTGCTTACTCACGTACTTTTAACTCCACGAATTTCCTATTGACATTTCAAGGCTTATTTTTCATCTCTTGAACTTTTATTTACCACTACAACCATCTAATTGTTTTGTCAACAAACGAAAACTTTAAAGTTGTTTGCATGTAATTTATCAATACATGTTGCATTTTCACCACAAACTAAACACTATAATTTATCGATATTCCTAAATGGCAATTATTTATGTAACACTTTCTAAAAAATCACAATTTAATTAAAGAAATTGATAAAATTGTTTGCAATAGAATAAAAATCGCGCCCGTAAATGACATTAGCCGACTGCAGAGTTGCCAGATTCATAAAACATTTTACCCGTAGTAAAACGTGTTTAAATCTGCATTTTAATTTATATAAAATTATTTTTGTCATAAGAAATATAATAAATAGACCTTATCGATTAATTTAAATGAAAACCAGTCAATATTCTATAACGAAATGTAATGAATATATATTTTGTTTTAAAAAAAATAGTTTCCAATGTTGTCTAAAAAACATATAAACGGGAAATTGCTATATATTTGGCAACATTGCTTAACAATTCGACGGAGAAGAAAGTATAAACAATACTTTTCTCTCTTTCTGATCGCTTTAGAACCATGACAGTAACAGCCAATAAGAGACTCGGACCTTTAATGCAACAGACTGCAGCATGAGTGCAGCCAATAATTGACTGAGGTAGGCTTGCTTACCTTGGCCTGGTAATTTGCGAAGTTTAAATGTCAGTGTGATACGTATGGAAAAAGGGGAATTATATTTCGGTCGTATTATTCTAAAGAAGTGTGTGTGCGTATACGAATACGCGGAATTTTTTATAGTGTGCGTGGATTTAGTAGGCTGCTCGGCCAGTGCCTACTATGACGTCATGCGGTGAATGAACGATCGTAGGCATATTTTTGTGATGGATAATAGAAGTTTTTTATTTGTGTAGCTACATTTTAATGTACAATTGTTGTTTTATATCACTTGATATGACGAATTATTTTATATATTTAGTAAATATAATGTATTAAATTGTTAAATTTATCTGAGGTAGGCACTGCCTACTTGCCTATATGGGATGCACGCCACTGTCTCATTCATACTTACTTTCCAACCATTGCAAGTTAAATAAAAGCTTGTAAAAAGTAAGTTATTTATTTGGGGTCATCACTGATTCTTTCGGCTTTCAGAGCTGTTATTAAAAATTACAAGCCGTGGAGCGACGGTTTTATATATAAAAAAAGAAAAAGCAACCGAATTATAAACACCTTTTACATACCATTTTAATTCTTGCATCTTTGTTTTGTTTTTTCCAGATACGTGCTGAAGAACCCCGGCCTGCTTTCGTCTAGAATCAATGTTGATACGAAGCTGACTTACCAGATATTGGTTCCATAGGGGTTACTATATCAAGACATTGATCGCTACTTCTTCGGCCCGCCGTGTGTATGCGATGAATGTCTTGATATGTTCCAAAGCAGCATCTAGAGTGCTTGCAACGAGTTTTGCTCTGTACGTGGTAGGTCTCCTTATGGTAGTTGACTTACCTTCAATTATATGTGTGTAGCTTCTTATACAGCCCCCAAAAGACGGGCTAACTACTTTAAACAGATTAAACAATTATATAACCTATACAAAATGTAATTTCTTATAGGAATTTTCGAGGGTTTCTGCCTTCTCAAATGTATCAGATCTTCAATCTAGGTTTATAGTGATTAATGTGTATTTTTGCGATTCTCGACGAATCTTTTGAGCGTAACAATAATGTTCGCTAACTTTTAATAGTAGTTATACGTAGTGTACTCATTGCTGTCTGTTATATAAGGCGCAATGTTTCATTGATATTAAATGTTGTAGAAATTAATACGTACATAATGTAATCATTATAATGCTTTAAGGATTTTTAAATGTTTGTAATGTAGTGCAAGTACAACGACGAAAATGCTACAATTTGACTAAATGTAACTTCAATGAAACCACCGTTTGACCCGACAACACATACACCTAGAATAAGTTGTAAATGTTTGCTCAAAAACCCACTTTAGTTGGTATTAAATAAGTATTATCAAAAATGGTGATGTACTAAAACTTGATCATGTACTAGACATTTCACATGATTTGTAACGATTCGAACATATTTGGCTGTTCTTACAGTTATTATTTACATAATACTACATTTCATCACAATAATGATTATTTTACACTTATTATAATGTAAATGTGGTGAAATGCACCTCTTTGTAAGCTTCTAGGCGAATCACTGTATAGCAATATTTTTTTAAGAACTTTACCTATCACAGTTATACTCCTGACGTACATAATCATATGGAAATCATCGTGTTTTAGTGATACAAACTATTCCTTTAAATAATAATTACCGTACGATTGACTACATTAGCATTCAAACCAATAATATGATTCTATGATTTAATAATTTTAGATATGTTAAGATAGGTAAGTTCATTATCTGTGATCGTTACAGGGTCGTACAACTTTAACAAATCTTTACGAATCTTCTATCTACCGTATACCTGTTATTTTGATTCTTTGGTTTCGGTTATACTATTTTAAGTGGACCTATTAAACCGTCCAGACCCTTTATGCTACAATTCTTAATAAAAGTTCAAAGTCTACAATAGGAATATAATTTATTAGATTGTTTTTTCTATTTTAGTGTAGGAGTGACACAGTGTCTTCTCGATTTCAAAGTGTTATACTTTTTTATCTGTTTGATTTTCAATTATGTCGATAATTATCAAGGTCAGTACATAACGATATCGCACTACAAATGACATTTAAATTATGCTGGAGGAAGTTTATTTTCAAGCGTGATAAGAATATCATTGCATTTTGAAATCTATTTGCTCAGTAAAAGGGATGCAGTAGTAGAAGGATTTATCTCTCCCTCCTCGGTCTCCTCTCTCTTCTATCACTTCTTACTCGCCCTGCTTCTCCTATTCCCTTTCCCTTGTATTACTACCTTTCTTTCCCTACTTCACTCATTAGTTGCTCGTTTAGCGCCGAGGATTTTGAGCCGAAATTGAAAATTACCAGTGCGTTATTAACATATTATAAAGCACTGGTAAATTTCAAGTTAAATCGATCAGTACGATTCTTCAAATTAACTAGTACAATAGATTAGACATTGCACTTATTAAACCTTAAATGATACACTTACCTCAAATTGTTCTCATTAGTATCAGGTACAAATAATTATGAATTATATGCACCTGATTATTTTGTACTATCCTTAAAACATGACCGCCTAAATAAGAACATTAACTAATACATATATATATCACGTACTGCGCGTATAAAGGAGTTAAAAAAATAACTCCTAATACGTCGCAGAAAATACGGGAAATCGTTGCAGTTAGTTTTAAAATCTTGACCAAGCATGAGAAAGGGTATATTTTCGTGGAGTTATTGGAAATCGGCTTTTTGGCCAAACCCACAATATTTATCGCTCTTTAAAACCCTATTACTAACGAATCTAATATAATATCATTGGAATAAACAGGCGTCTTTTTAGGTGGGTTGACGATTACAAATTGTCGTCCACTATTTTGGCAGTTGAAATGCCACTATTTAATGATCAAACATAGTTATAAAGTAGAAATTGTTTCGTTGTCGTTTTTCGATGTTATCACTATAATATTCTAAGGCGTTTGCCTATTTTAAATTTAAATTTTCGTCTATAATTAACTTGTAGTGTTTTGAAGATAATGAAATAAATATAAGTGTTAGGATTAGGGATCGTTCAAACTTACTCGTGTTCACATGGCGCTGGTCGAATAATTGATCAGCTTTCTTGACACTTTGGCGTGTATTTTTGTCTGTAGGTACCCTGTTATAACACAAGGGCGATTGACACGATTAAGTTTAGATCATCCAAATATTAAATCATAGCTCTTTAATGCACTTGGCAACATGGCAAGGTCAGAGATAATGTTGTATTCGTCAATGATGTTGCGATCCATATGCTCGTTTGGTTGCCAAAGCCAAGTGCTATCTACTTTCTATTATTACAATAGTAATAGTGTAGTATTGGAATCCCACCTCTTTTATCTGTTGTGACATTTAGATTCGTGTACACGTCGTCTTTAATAAGGCGTTAAATAATATCGAATGTCTCTTGTAAGACATAAGTGCACTGCGGACTCCGAGTCGCTTTTCAATACTTTGGTAAATATGAAAGTACCGTTTCAATCGGAATTCATACATTGAGTACTGTAATAACCAAACAATATGTCGACAACTGTTCAGTGGGCATCGCACAAGTGAATTCCTAACTGTTTCTTCCCCCCTTCGGGGATAGCGCAGTGCACAAATTCATTAGTAGGTATATAATGTATGTTCATGATGTAGTATTAACATGTGTTTAAAATACTGTAATTAGTATAAAGATTTAATTAGTTTACATTGTTTTATCATTGTGGTTTTAATTAAATACAATCATTCGCAGCTACTCTTATCAAAATTCGAAGTAGCGAAAGTGTTTCCTGTACTAGATATGCCAAAGACACCATTAGAAATGGAAACCTGGTTGCGATAGATCGTTTGATTTTTTTCAAGTAAAACCATAATTCATTTAATAAGTAGTCTCGTCAGTAAGCATTTGGAAAGGGCTAGTCTTTTGACAGCCAAGTAAGGGTATTAAAGATTGAGGTTGGTGCTTGAGAATTGTGTGATAATTAATCCTAATTATACACATAGAGTAATGACTCTCCTAAAAAAATGTCAATGCTTTGTGATTTCCATGGAAACTTTTTATTTTTCGCTTATCGTGCCATTTAACGCGACTACCGAAGTATATTGCTGTAAATAATTATTAAAGTAAAATCGAAATGATGAAATAAAATTCTCTTAAAACGGATTTATTCCAGTAATCATTATTTTTGAGATAATACGCACAACTTTTACAGGTGACGATGAAAGATGATAAAGCTTTAACATAAACGGCAATATACTTCTGCGTGTAGTATTTTTATTTTAACGCTAAGAATATTGGTAAGACATCAAGCTTGCCAAAAAAATAACATAAATCGCCTAATTACTAGGGTGCTAAATAATAAAGTTTTAATTTTTATTTGCAATTTAATTGTACATCTAAATTTAATGTAAGCAGTAGATACCTACTCACGTTATTGCCGTAGTATCTACTTTTTGATAGAAATTTATGAAAGTACAGGGAAATTTACACTTGTATAAGAAACTGGGTACTGTAAGACTCTGTTTCATGTTGGAATAGTAAAGATTGTGATGCTATATAATCTTAACATGCGTGTGACGAAATGCTTGTAAAAATCATTGTTACCAGTTTTGTAAAAGACTAGATCTCAAAGACAACACGTTTGGTTTGAATGTATATTTTTATCAATATTAGCTTTGGTTTACTTATAAATTTTTATGATATTGTTTTTATACTTTACGGAAATAGGTACTATGGATGTGTTATTTTTGTTAGAAGTTTTAGTTTTTGATGTCATTTTTATGAACAACGTTTAATGTAATCTGTGTTAGTTTGTAAGTCACTCTTTATGTGTATTTTGATGTGAACTGTCAATTGAAAGACAAATAAAATGTTACTATGTGTCGAATTTATGTTTTATTTGCTTTTGCCTAAGAATAAGACAAAGAGTTAATTTATGCACACAGTCGAAGCCTCAAATTCTTCATAATTAAGGCGAAGTTGCTGGAATTGCAGTCGCGCACACGCGCGTACTCCGCAGCATGTGCACGGATTCGCGCGTCTTTTTCTATTTCAGAAGAAATAAAAACAATACGCTGTTGTTAAGTCTCAACAGAGATAAGGGCTAATTTGCTATATTTACTTTTAGATCAATTCTGCACTAGATTAATAGCAAAAATTGACCCTTAGTTACAGCACTAATTTGAAGATAACCTAGCCACAGAAATAAAAAATATAGCTTTATCCTTTAAACAGAACTTTAAGATGTGTTTTGATTACCTACCTAATAACCTAAGGCTTTTTTTATGTTTTGTAGGGGAACGGTGAACAGTAGGAAGATACAATATAACGTTTTGTAGGACACGTTGGAAGACATTTTATTATAGACATAAAAGTGAATTCTGCGCGTGTATTGGCGAAGGCACCTCTTACCCGGGGCATCAGTGTAGTGTCTACGATCTCTATACTTATATTATCTTCTGCGTATATTAACACTCCATTTTAAAGCAACGTTGTTTAAACATCGAGAAATTCTTTTACAAAACTTAATTTTCTTCGTAATATTTTTTGATTAAAAAGCGTCATTGCCAGCCCGCATCGTAAAATTATCTTTTGACACCAAGATGTGTAACATGTAATGCATGTAAGTCTAGAACTATAATTAAAGAGTGTAAGTAATTGCTTTTCATGTAGGTACGTAGATTTGATGTAATAAAATAATAGATTATACGTGGTCAAGGTGACTGCTAGTGCAAGTCATTTAATGTAAACATCGGCACTTTTGGCTTTAACAAAACCTCTTAGCCGGTAAGACCACTTAGTGTTCACGAAATCGTTTTTACTTTTTAGTCTTTTTATTTACGTACTAAGGTGCCTACTGAGTTTGGTCTTTGTAGGTAACCTGCACTAAAAGATATCTAAATTTTATCGATCTTGTTAGATGGCCATTGGATCAGGTATGTTCTGACAAGCAAGCCAACTTATTCTTTCAATGAAGTTTTAGGTACCTAATTGTGGCCTAGAATAACTAAAAACCGTCACATATGGCTAGATTAAGATATAAGCCGAGTTCAACTTAAGGTCAAGTCCGAAACTGCAATCTGCAACTGCAACAATTAGCTTAAAAGTAGGTACCATAATATTGTATTGTCACCGAACCTACATATTTATGCGAAATTTCATTTTAACAAGATGTTAAGAAGTGGTTCGAATTTAGGTTGCAAGATTTGACCTAAACAAAATCACATACATAACTACATACAAAAAAGTAAAATAATAAAAAAAGATTGTAATAATGAAAGATCGAAGATATTACATACAAAGACATTGCATGTTTGATCTAAGCCAGTTGAATGGTATAAATAAATCTGTCTTCATGACCCGTAATTGCACTTGTAGATTTTTATATTGGTACTGGTTATAATTGCAACATTTTGCTGATACCTAGTGACATTATGTCCGTACATTTTTTTCCACGATTTATGGTCAATAACCTTACATTGGACTGGAGGTCGTCTAAATGTGAGTCGTTATTGCAAAATCCTGTTACTTGTTTATCCGGGTATCCAGTAAAGGTGGTCTAGACATTACCTAGTGGGTGAAAGCTATCCCCATAGAAAGTTTACACAATTTGATAAAATAGGTACGATCATTTTTCTCCTTGACTACATCTTATCTTCTTCGTAAATTCTTGGTTAGGATCATAATACTAATTCTTAAACTATCCCGTTGCATGATTCTAATAGAAATTACAACATGGGAATTAACGCAAACACAACTTTTTAAATTTTGGCTTGACTTTTGCCCAGTCTGCTTGTGACCACTGCCGGTGTAAATCGGTCGAAACGTCAAGCCAAAAATAAAAAAAGGTGTGTTTGCGTTAATTCCCGTGTTGTAATTTCCGTTAAAATCATAATATTAAGAGCGATCATAATTATAGAAACACTTTGGCGGAATTCTTGGGAGTGGGCATCCCTAAATAATTCTTAAGCGACCTGCTTGTACTATATAGGCCAGCTACCAAATCGATATCGTAAATAATAGGTAGGTATCATCGAACAACGAACGGCTTTTACCACTGCTTACCTTTTCAGAACCTGGAGACTGTTTCTTTACCTACATATTATATACTAAATGTGTCTAAAGGGGTGTCTGTTACTAAGTAACTAATTAGTATTCGGCCTACAATTAGGACAGGTGGTACCTACGTCTCATGTTCTAAAGTTTTGGTACTTCGATGCCGCTATAGCAGAACATATTTGGATATTATTTGCATGTAGGCTGAGCCATCTGACATTAGCATATTGGCTTTCATCTGAAAATGAAGACTCCTTTGATGAGAGACTGTAGGTACTAGACTGTGCCTAAATATGCTATAGGTAACGTTCGATGTGATAAGATTTATTGCCATTTAGTAAAAGACCTGCATTTGCATCAGCAATCACGAAAATCATCGTGACCGCTAGTTAATCATTTATAAACTTGAAAAATAAAAATAAGTTCAAAATACGAATGCAACAAAATAGTATACAAGATAACTCAACACTAACTTAAGTACTGAACGATGCGTACTTAAAGGTAATTATGTTTATATACCGGTAAGTATGAATAGCAATTTATTACGAGTCTTTACGTCACATGTCCGGCAGTTAGTCGGCCGACCTTCGTGATTAATTTTAATAAACGGCTCCAAAAGGGTATCGCCAGTAGGAACTCTTGCGATCTGGTTCGCCTTGCTTAGGCATCTTTCACTGCGACAAATATCAGCTCTGTCAAATCTCTGGTGCGACGACATGACTGTCCTCGTTATTTGCGTGCTTTATGATGGATTGCTACCTGTTAAGAACCTCATTATATTTACAGGGTATGTACCAATAATAAACAAGCGAGTGAGAGTAGTTCTTGCCGGTCTATTATTGTTTAAAAATGTAGAGCAGCTCTATATTTCAAGATTTTGTAGGAAATCACAAAACTAATGAAGCCGGAATTTCAAATGATTCGTTATAAATCTGCGGAATACCTGTGGTTTTGTCTGGCCTCTGGTCTCAGTGACTTCAATCTTGAAACGGAAAAGCAAACATGAATTAAAAACGGGGTATAGTATGTATTCGTATATACGGTAAATATGTGGAAAAGTATAGAAGTCATTGTAACCCTAGGCTGTTTCCCAGACTGAGTTGGTTAAATGGTCGAAAACGCATTCGCATCACGTCAGCTTCTGTAATAATATAATCATTAGCCGTGAACTTGTAGTATGTAAGATACTTATAAATATATAAGTAGGTAAATCAAAATTACAACAATAGCTCAATTTGAATCGGTTGTAACAATACAAATATATACAATGTCAAGGAAAGAGGTCTTTGTACTCCGATATTACGTGAACATTTAAAAGAAATTCGCGACAAATTGGTATGTATAAAATGATATTGAACTTCCTATTTAGAATCAGCATCAGACTGGCGTAACGAAATGACTGTACGGTTGTCAACAAGTCATGAACTCCATAAGCGCAAAAACTTAACTTATTATCCTGAAATATAACAAAAAGGTATGCGACAATGAGTTTAAGCTTAAAATACACTTATTTAAATGGAAATAGAGAGTCTAAAATAAATCATAAAAATATTGCTTTGTTACTTCTAGACTATGGATCGGATTTAGGATAATAGGATTAACCTTATAGATATTTAAAATCATAATCTCCACGACGTTCAAATCTCTGACTGTAAGGCTACTAAGTCCTGATACCTGTACGATTTGACTCGATACCTAGGTACCTACTATCTCCAAAGAAGATGGCGGTACAGTGGTCACGTGCCGCTGTGTACGTACAGCAGTGATTACGAAAGATTCTTTACAGTCTCCCCAGTGCCTGATTAGGCGATACATGGGGGAGGGGGGTTTCTCTATAGAAGTCTAGAAGTCCCGGGATCTCCCTTGTTCGTGCAGATGGTGACCATAGCAGTGGTTTCAGTGGTGTAGAAATCCCACACTTCCCGGTTCCCCCTAGGGGCCGGGAGCATTTGAAGGGTTTCCCTTAAAAAAAAAACGAGTCTACTCTAATATAGGTGAACAAATGATAAGAATCCAACGAGTTTATCATGACTAGACAACCCGGTTATGTGCAATAGACACAAAAGTGAAATATTACTTAAATGCAGTTTAGCCACTGTATGGAAATAATGATTTTCAACTTAATCGAATACTATATTAACAGCGTATCACTTTAACATGAACCCATAACTTAATGTTACATTTTGTACATCGAGCTTAAGGAAATGTGATTCGATACTGTCCTTGATATGTCGGCATGATTGTGTTTTGCCAATTTCGATTTACTCGAATGAATTGTTGCTAAGTTCCGGTAGGCACACAAAGAGATATTTGCATTGAATTTTGTATTTAATTAAACTATTATTTTGCTTTTGATTAATTATTTTTGGTCGTAGAAAGTTTGAATTCTAGTGTAGAATTTATGGATCGACTCAATACGTAGCTTCACGACAGTAAAGCTCTACATAATAGAAACAACTTTTGGTTCTTACCTAGCGCAGTATAATCTTGGGTAGAGTGTGTTTTCTTCTCAAGAAATTATTGAGAGATGGAAACACACGTATAATGAAGAGTGTGAAGCAGTGAAGTAAAACAATAAAAGCCATTTAACCATACCTTCATGGAATTTGTAAATAAAACTCTCGCGATCTCTGTTTACATCCGAAGTATCTACTTGTCCAATGCAAACATCGCTGCTGCACCTAATGCATGTTTTTTGTGTGTCTAGGCGTCAATTGTAGAATAGATGCAAATTTAAAATTATTGATTAAATTTTAACTACAAAAGAAGTAAAGTTAGTAAAAGTGCAAATTCAATTATGTTAATATGTCATCAAGAAACATAAATTCCACCTACATGTGCTTATCTACAAAATCAGATGGAAAGCAAAATAAGAAGTAGGAAAGTCTCAACAGTCAACGAGGTTAACCTGCCTAATAATTATATTGAGAATCGTGCATCACTTAAGGATAATGGCAAATTGTCTTTCCCGGTTGTTAAATATTGGCAAACTTAAAAAAATCAACTAGAATCGTGATCTGTACAGGTCATTTTAAGATAGCTGGTGTTGTTTGCTCAAAGATGAAGAGTCATACTATACGAGAATAAACAATTTGAATTTGATCTCTATGTCGGCCTATGCAAAGGATGGCTGTTAGAGAACTCAATTTTGAGTAAAGCTCGTGCTATCTTGTGCTTGTGATATCTATATGTATTTTATTGTGTGCAAAAGAGAATTAAAACAATTGCTATTTTCTCTCAGACATAATCACTGGCTTTCAACTTGTCTTCGCCACTTAATAGCCACTTTGAATAGGTTAGAATAGTACAGAAGTTAATGCTGATGGTGGTGGCACTGTATTACTACAACACGTGTCTCGAATCCAGGAGATCCAACGGTGTGTAAAGCCATGTCAGTGGCCGACAGGCGGTTAAAATTCTGACACTAGGTTGTTCATCAACCATACGACAAGAAGATCCTTAATGTCAACTATTTAATACACTGGCTTTGAGAGACGTTGATTTCTTTACATCGTTTTTAAAGATAACACAGTAAAACAGGCAACACAGGGGTAGGTAGGGGAGGTCGGCACATTATCTACACAAAAGGATCCTACTTAAATATTTCCATACAATACATGTATTAACTTACCTTTAACTTCAAATGATCCTTTATTTAATCCACAAGCACACGAAGTAAGTAATTGCATTAAAATATGTGCAAAATAATTGTGAAACACACTAATTAGGTACATTGATTACGCTGGCCTTTTAATGTAATGATGAATAAATAAATACAATATAATAATACAGCAGTCAATATTTCAGTTACGATACACTTTAGACGAGGACGAATAGTAGTTTGCTCAAGGCTGTACCCGCCCTGTGCTTCTGTGCACGGAACAAATGAAATCGAAAGGCTATCTCTGACTCACAGGCGTAGGTTAGTTGCTCAGTACTCAGTACTCTAGATCACCTTGACAATGAAAGTGAATTGGACAATGTGGACGCGATCTATTCGTATAAAAACCGGAGCACCTCCTGTCAAAATTATTCAGTTGCCAACATTTGCAGCATAAACATGTACGCCAAGGTACTACAAAACACATTTATTACTTTTGCAATTACTTGCAACTAAGATCGACTAGCAGTTATATCAATCCAGGAAATATAAAGCAATCTTAATTAACATTCCATTTTTTTTGCATCCGGCGAAATATATTTCTTGGTTCTTTTCTTAATAACAATAAGATATTTATCTTCTACAGTTCTATAATTATGTATTAATCGAATTATAATATTTCAGTTGATCATCGCTCTTTGCGCCGTGGGTGTGGCCCATGCCAGCGGTCTTTATGACGCTCACCTGGGCTACAGCGCGCACGCCATCGCCGCGCCCGCTGTGGTGACCAAGACCATCACCCCTGCCGTGTCCTCTGTGTCTTCCTACTCCAGCCAGACCTCCCACGGTAGCCCCATCGCCACCTACGCGGCCGCTCCAGTCATCGCTAAGGCCTACGCTGCTCCCGCCGTCGCCGCCTACGCCGCTCCCGTCGCCACTTACGCCGCCGCACCCGCCGTCGTGACCAAGACCATCACCCCCGCCGTGAGCTCCATCTCATCTTACTCCACCCACACCGCCCACGGCTCTTCCGCCGCCACCTACGCCGCTGCCCCCGTTGCATACGCCGCTCCCGCCGCGTACGCTGCCCCTGCCGCGTATGCCGCCCCTGCCGCGTATGCCGCCCCCGCTGTTGCCGCGTACTCAGCGCCCGCTGTGGTGACTAAGACCATCAGCCCCGCTGTCTCTTCCGTGTCTTCTTACTCCACCCAGACAGCCCACGGTGCCGCCTACGCTCCTGCCGTAGCCGCGTACTCCGCTCCTTCTTACGCTGCGTACTCCGCTCCTTCTTACGCCGCGTACTCCGCGCCCGCTTACACCGCGTACTCCGCTCCCCTGGTCGCTAAGAGCTACGCCGCGTACTCCGCTCCCCTGGTCGCTAAGAGCTACGCCGCTGGTCCCGTGGCTACCTACGCCGCTGCCGCTCCCGTCTACAAATCCGTATCGTACTCCGCTGCCCCCGCCATCGCATACAGCGGCCACGGTGCTAACTACGGTTGGTAAACTGAATCAAAAACTGTTTCTGTAAATAGAAAAATGTATAAATAAACGACAACGTGTAACTTAATTGATTGTATTTTTTCTTTAGACACACCATACATAAATCACCCTACACTTACCCCATTAAGGTACTCACATAGATTTTGAATACCAAGTAGTTCCTATTCCTACTTACCTATGATTATATTTGACATTATCTATATATATAAAAGTTTCGTGTTACAGTTTTCGTTCCCATACTCCTCCGAAACGGCTAGACCGATTCTCATGAAATTTTGTGAGCGTATTGAGTAGGTCTGAGAATCGGCCAACATTTATTTTTCATACCACGAAATTCACGCGGACGAAGTCGCGGGCAACAGCTAGTAATATTATATTAACATTGACTTATTATAGCAAAATGAATGTAATGTATCTATCAAATATATTATAAAACTAGATATTTATTCATCTATTTAAATAAAAAGACATTTTTAAGTTACGCTACCAATAGAATATACAAAAATCTAATATTATCAATCATTTTTATTTATGAGAATCATGTAAGAAATAAAACCTTTCAGCAATTCAGTGGTAACCTTCAAGGATTGAAGGCGCATCTTGTAATATTGCCTGGAGTGCCTGCACCTTAAGATCGCTAAGCGTATCCTTACAACTTGAAAACAAAAAAGGATAATATATATAATATATATGCTTTTGGCATATTAGTCTTTGTGACTCCCGCTTGCTATGGAGGGAAGTGGGAACTAAATTTATAATTCTACTCCTCCTGTATATTCTTTATGATTAATTTCGTTGCGGGTTCCAAGACAGTCTAGTCATTTCTCTGGGACGCCTCGAGCTTCATTGCCTCGATGGTTCTCAATGGTTATCATTTTAGATCCTGGCTAACAGGAGTTATAATGATGATGGGCACTAACGGTGGGGTAGTCCTGAAAAAAAATCTGACACACATCACGCCTGTGTTCTCCGATGGGGTAGGCAGAAGTGCACATATAGTACACCCATATTTCGCCAGTTATGTTGTAAGCTCCAATGTAGTAGGGGGGAGCTTATTGCCATAAACCGAGCACAAGTCCAGACTACGTGCTGCTACTGACTAAAATACAACTACAAACCCACACTTTGTCCGACCGTAGATTTGAACCCAGGACCTCATGCTCAATAGTCGCGTTTAGCGAGCATTTTTCCATCAAGGCAGTTGCTATCGCCATAAGTAATGAAATACTAATATTGAGTAACGTCCAATAAGGAAGGTTAGGAAGCATATAAATTAAATCAAAGAGATCCTTCAAACAAATATTTCAAAACAATTAAAGAATCCATCTAATTACGCATTCAAGTTAAATATATAATGCATGTGCATATGCTAATGGTTTGAAATTGCGTAAAGTTTCGACCTTTAGCATGTATGAGACAAATTATATTATTCATGGTGTTTAGTTTCTTTCTACGGGTAGAGGCAGAGGTTTCCAAACTTGCAAATCCACGTTTCGTCTGAGTATTAATTTCATATAGAGGTATGTGTATTGTAACAGGAGGCAAACCAGTTGCAATTTATCAGACATGATTATTCGTAAGTTATCAATAATTATAAAGACACTTTGAATTTTGTACCTACTTGTCTGGAATGGAACCTGTAATCATAATAAATATATAATTCCTCTGTACGTCTGTTTGTCACCTTACTCTTCCAAAACGGCTGGACCGATATGGATAAAATTTTCTTTTTTATTGGTACATATTTCAATGGGTTCTTGGATGCGTTGAAAGCAAAATTGGACCAGGGAGGTGTCATTGCTTCACCGGGCAGGACGCCGCCGTCTGCCGTGTCCCTTAGTACTAATATAATAATACAAATATTTAATCAGGCAACTATTGCCCACGTGGTGTGGTAGTATATAGTTTATATATAGTCTTAGTATGATGTTAATAGCATCCTAATTAGCAGAAAATTAATTATATTAGATTAAACATATATAATGACTGCCTCGTTGGTCTAGTGGTTGCTAAGCGCGACTGCTGAGCACGAGGTCCTGGGTTCGAATCCCGGGTCGGGCAAAGTGTTACTGGGTTTTTCCATTAGGTAATTCTCAGTAGCAGCACGAAGTCTGAATTTGTGCCCGGTTCATGGCAATAGGCTCGCCCCCTATTACATTGGGACCTAAAAACATAACTGGCGAAATGTGGGTGTACTATATGTGCACCTCTGCCTACCCCTTGGGGGAATACAGGCGTGATGTTATGTATGTATGTAAACATATACATGCATGTTTTCTACAACGGTATTATGACAAACAAAACTCGAATATTTACGGATCTTATTTTAATCAAATGGATCAGCCATCAATATGTCCTCGTATTGTATATTTTTACATGATAAGCTATGACCTTTAGTACAATATTGCGTTTTTACATGTATTATATTATTCGCTTATGTATAAACGCTTTGTGAAGTAAAAACAGCGAATTGTTTTGGGAGACTGCCTCGTTGATCTAGTGGTTGCTAAGCGCGACTGCTGAGCACGAGGTCTTGGGTTCGAATCCCGGGTCGGGCATATTGTTACTGGGTTTTTCCATTAGGTAATTCACTTAGTAGCAGCACGGAGTTTGGATTTGTGCCCGGTTGATGGCAATAGGCTCGCCCCCCATTACATTGGGACCTAAAAAACATAACTGGCGAAATTTGGGTGTACTGTATGCGCACCTCTGCCTACCCCTTCGGGGCATACAAGCGTGATGTTATGTCATGTTATGTTATGTGTTTTGGAAAAAAATATGACGCACGTGTTAAGTTGCCTTTACAGATTTAATTTCAATAATAATAATTATGTAAAACAAAAATTTTGAAATTTTGAATATGTATATTGTATATACTATATAAAAATATGAAACTTATAGTTCAAAACTTTAAGTTTAACTCGCGAAATTATAGCTTAAACCCAAACAGTTAGTTGCTGCGACAATCTTGTCCAGGTATGTTATATCATTTGTACCATTACCCTCATATACAGTTCAACAAACCGTGTGCATTACAAACTTAAACATGCAATTACTAAACACCTTATTGCAACGCGCGAAAGGTCATTTTCTCAATGACTAACTTCTATCATTTGAATTGCATAAACCATCTTCTAGGATTAGATACCAGTTTTACGAGGATGGTATAAAAGTGAATGCACGTGTTCTTGATATTATTTTGTCATCAAAACTACCGGATTCAACATGTTTAGACAGGTATATTTAACGGTGTTATATTTGTTTTATTTAAAATTATATCAAGCTATTGAATATTGATCAAGTGTTTTTTTTATTTTCAGTTTGCAATATTATTATGCATTGCGGTCATTGTTTGTGCAGGCCCTTATCCTACTGTAGCTCCTGCAGTAAATAATTTGGCTTCAAAATCCTCGAATCCCGCTGCTGCATCTGAAAAATATAAAGCTGACTCCGGGGAACCAACTGGTTTTGTTGCGGCTTCAAAGCCGAAGACTATAGCCGAAGCTCTTGGAGTCTCACTGGCTGCACAAGACAATGCACGTTCATCTTCTGAGAATTCTTTCGAAGGACCCCAGCGTCGTCCAGCATCTAAGTATCTACCCTCCAAAACCGTCTCGTACGAAATGAATACGGCTGATGTCAAAACTATAGCCGCTTCTATGCCTGTGGAGTCTCAAGCTGAAAAACAGGAATCCACTGGAGAATCCAGTGCTTCCCAAGCACAAGCCTCAGTCTATGCTGCGTCTACGGCCTCAGATGCGATAGATAGCCGAGCGCAAACGGTATACACACCCAATCCAGTCCCTGAAAGACCATACTACGCCAGCCCAGTTGCAGCAAAAACGATAACAATCGCGTCTCACTTAGCAGTCGGTGAACAACAGCCCGCCTCCTACAGAACACAAAATGGTGGTCCCTCTGTGACGTACTCCACAGATTTCTCTCCATTTAGGCGACAATATATAACTGTTGAGACACATGAAGATCAAAACAACCCTTCCTCCGCACAGTCTTCGTACCCTGGTGATAATGTACAGACTGTTGTCGTTCCCCAGGGAACTCAATATGTTTCCTCCCCAAGACTAACATATGCTGTCAAGCATGCTGTAAGTTCTGTTCCCGCATCAAAGAGTGTTACAGTAGAGACATTCAACTCAGTCAGGGCTAATCCCCCGCCTGCTCCTAAATACATTGCAGCTCCTACACTTATTAAATACGCTCCTGCTCCTATTGCAGTTCATGCCCCAATACCAGTTCCAG
The DNA here is from genome assembly GCA_946251915.1 of Abrostola triplasia. Lineage (NCBI taxonomy): Eukaryota > Metazoa > Arthropoda > Insecta > Lepidoptera > Noctuidae > Abrostola > Abrostola triplasia. Next base: position 5,063,173 of record OX276431.1, read on the forward strand.
TTCTATTTGAGACTCCAGCTGTGCAGACTCATCACCCATCTCTACAGCAATTTGTCGTGGCTAAACACCAACCTATTTCAGTACCGGTGATCTCTCAGGCTCCGTTAGTGCAGTACCACGCTCCTGTTCCCGTGGTACATGCTAAGTCTTTTGTTGAGAATGTGTTTGCCCCTGTAGGTGCTCCACGTAACGTTATTACTCCCATTGCTATAGGTCACCGAGTTGAGGGATATACCAAAGCCGATTCATTCTCCCCTGCTTCCACTGTATCTCGCGTAACATTTAATGGTTTAGGAGTAAGCTATGGATGGTAAATGTGAATACTAATTTAATGTAATTTATTGATATTATTTAAAAAGTGTTACCTCAGTTGTGTGAAATGCTGGTTTGCTGATATTTAAATGTTTTTCGATTGCAGAATGTTTCGCAAGTCCTTTTTGCTTTGATTTATTTGTTGATACTTTTAGTTTTTTTATTTAATTTGTTAGTATATTTTTTGCTGGTATTATACATACATTAGGTATACATTTTCCTGTGTATAAACTTAATTTTTCTAGTGAAGTACATAATTAAGTACGTGTTAATTTACATTTAGCTTTACATATTCAATAACAAAGTGAATGAAACATTTACAAATATATTTTAAATACATACATCAAATAATGTTTGTAGTTATTTATTTCAATCCGCACTTAATTCTGTATTTTAGTTTTTTTGTTTTTTTGCACAAACCTGTTTCACACAGCCTTGTTTATTTTTGTAAGAATAAATAATTCAAGATCATTTTATAGTTTTGTAATTAATAATTATAATTTACTTAAATCTATTACAATGTGTATTCATTTGCATAATATCAATTTAATATAATGGGCACCATATATGATTTTAATATTGCTATATTTTGTAATGATGAGTGTTTCATTATTGTTATGTAAAGTTGTTTATATTACATCGAATCTGTGAGGTCACTAGTTAGTCTCATAATCAAAACGATACTGTTAGTGAACACAGACGGAAAACACATTACCCTCCTTTTGTTATACAGTTGGTAAACAAATATAAGACCTGTATTCCCTGGTGCACCCACATTTCGCCAGTTATGTTATAAATCCCAATGTAACAAGGGGCAAAACCCTTTGCCGAGAAACAGGCACAAATCCAGACTCCGTACTGTTACTGAGAATGATCTTATGAATAATCCAAATAACACTGCTTGACCTGAGATTTGAACCCAAGACCATAGGCCCAGGAGTCGCGTTTAGCGACCACTAAACCAACAAGGCAGTCAAAGTTGGAATGTGTTTCCCGACATTATTCATAATAGCGTTTTTGAAACATATGTACACTTTTGGATTCCATTTATCTGTGCACTTTGCAGATATAATATACTAGCTGCGCCCCGCGGTGTTACCCGTTACATTTGTTATTCAGGGTATCAGCTACCTCCATATGAAATTTCATCAAAATCGGTCTAGACGTTTAAACGTGAAGAGGTAACAAACATACAAACACACTCATAAACTTTCGCCCAAATATATATATGTTCAATGTGGGATCGAAGCCGCACCGTATAGCAGTTTAGTCACTAGACCACTCCATCAATCACGTCGTATTCATATGTCGCCAGCATTAGGTACAGCGAGAGTGAACCTGATATAAAAACGGAAATGCTTTAGCCTAGGCAAACATTAATTGCGACGAGCATGAAATTACTTTGACATAATACTTTTTTTTTTTTTTTAATCTTTATTTATTTAGAGGCTTTTACCTAACAATGGTAAGTCAGCCTCATCGTACCCTTTAAATAATTAACACATCAACTTTTAATTTAACTACTGCTTACACTTACCTACCTATAATTCTACAAATATTATTCTTGCGTAAACCATTGACGTCAAAATGACGTCATATTGAGTTTGGCAGCCATTACTTCTAGGTTACTTCACACTACTTCACTATAGATGACGTGATCTGCAGCACAAACTGGTAATTCTTCTCCAATCGAGAAGGTTTCCTTTTTATTAGGCTCACTATGTACTAGTATTGAATAGATCATTCTTTCTTTCTTTCCAGGAGACTTTTTTTGCAGGGGAACCAAATCACAATGCAACCTATGTCTGATGACATAGTCATAAAGATGCCACCTCGAACATCCATATGTAACGTAGTCTCTAACCGCGTACCTATATTACAGCGTACCTATATTACAGCCAAGTGCGAATCGAACGCGCGCCCGAAGAGTTCCCTACCGTAAAAAATGGGATGGACACGTTGTATGGGAGCCCCTTTAAATATTTAATTTATGCTGTTTATTAGTATTTGTTGTTATAGCAGCAACAGAAATACATCATTTGTGAAAATTTCAACTAACATTTCAACAAATAGGGTCCCATTTAACCCTTTAGGTACGGAACCCTAAAAAAGACCGCGTGTAAGTAATGTTGTTAACCCACTGCTAATAATACCTACCCAAATACAAAATTAAAAATAATCCAAGTCCACACATTATCATCAATTACCATCCTTATGCTATGTAAAGCTCATGTTAACATGAGCTAGGATGTAATAAAATGTATAACACTGTGCTATACAAATTTGTGACGGATGATCTTTGTTGGTATATTAACGCGTGGAAGCTCTTCGATTTTAGCAAATAAAAACAAGGCGAGTCTAATTATGTTTATAATCTATCCTTAATAATTATTCCTGTGGATACCTCAACAATAATAGTAGAAATATTAGATTCTATTATTTTAGAAAAAATACTTTTTTTAGATGATGGTCGTGAGAATACTATGATACCGAATAACTCGTAAAACTCAAAAGGTTTTTAATAGAGAGAAGGTGCCTCTTGACCGAGACCTCGCGAATTATAAAGCGTAAATTATACTTGACCAATTGCCTGCCGGAATAAACAGCTTCAGGCGTTGTCGGAACGAGATTCAATGCTAATTCAAGTTCGCAGTCACTGATATAAAAGCGAAAGTAAGTGCTCCAAAAATTATTACACACGACAACCTCCTCCAATACAAACATGTACTCCAAGGTATTACAGTGAATTTTATATTGGCGAAAATAATAATCGTTTTATATAAATTATGTTAAAGGTTAACGACCTATGCTGTCTGCTTAGTCATCAGTTATTAACTTGTGTTGTTAAATTCGACAAACGTTATATGGATACTTTATAATGTTATTTATTTTTGTTTCTTCAAAGGTCGTAGTCTTCCTGTGCGCGGCGAGCCTGGCCTCCGCCGGCCACCTCCTGCAGGCTGCCCCCGTGGCGTACAGCGCGCCCGTAGCCTACAGCTCTGCGCCCGCCGTCTCCTCCGTGTCGTTCTCCTCGCACACCGCGCATGCGCCCGTGGCCGCATACAGCAAGACCTACGCCGCTCCTGCATACACCGCCTACGCCGCTGCTCCCATCGTAGCCAAGTCTTACGCCCCGTCGGTGTCCTACCAGTCCATCTCAACCCCCGTCGCGTACGCTAAGACTTATGCCGCCCCTGCTTACAACACCTACGCCGCCGCCCCCGCCGTAGCTGCCTACTCCGCCCCAGTGTACGCGAAGTCCATCGCTCCCGCCGTGTCTTACTCTTCAATCTCCACCCACTCCGCTCCCGTGGCCTACGCCGCAGCAGCCCCCGTGGTCACCAAGACCTACGCCGCTCCCGCCTACACCACCAGCTACTCTGCTCCCTCTTACACCTCTTACTCTGCTGCCCCTGTTGTAGCCAAGACCTACGCCGCTCCCGCCTACTCCACCTACGCCGCCGCTCCCGTGGTAACTAAGTCCTACGCCGCTCCCGCGTACTCCACCTACGCCGCTGCTCCCGTACTCAAGTCCGCCGTGACATACTCGGCCGCACCCGCCGTGTCCCACGTCACATACGCCGGTCTGGGAGCCAACTATGGTTGGTGAATACATGTTTGTTGATATTTATTACTAGGAATATTACGAATTCAATAAACAAAGTTGTTAAAATATGATAAAATCAAAAATACATAAAAAGTGAAAATTACTTTTGAATTTCATTCCTTTTCCTATATTGGTTAATCCCAGAGAGATATTTAAAAATACACTATTTATAATCCTTAGCCAGAATGTCAAGAATAACCCGACATAACAATTTTTTTTAAACATAGATAATATTTTTAAAAAATTGTCATCGACTCAACGAGCGATTAGTTATAGTGAGATCATTAAAATATATCATTTATTGATCGATAATATAATTATTTATAGTGCATAGTCGTCAATATATATCAAGAAATATATCTGGCAATACCAACTAAATACCAGCTTTTGTTTTAAAAGCCCCATTTTAAACCGCTCAGTGCTGATCAATATATGTCAGTCCAAGGCTTGGTACGCATGGTTTGACGACAGAACTTTACTCACATCAGCAGACTCTTCATATGCTGCAACAATCTATCTCCTTCAAATAAGCAGATCAGTTTCAAAGCTATGACTACAGAAACTGATTCGGAAATGTTAGCATTTCTGAATCGGGCTTCAGTTGCCGTCATGTCTAACTAGTAATATGTTGAAGATGAGCGTTTGGGGTCGAAACACTCGGGTCATGGGGTCCGAGTGCGCGTGTCCTATTTAGAGACCTGTTTAAACGGTTGGTTGACTCTTCACGTGATCAAAAGGATGGCTTGTTTTTCGGCCAAAGAATTAGCATTGCCATTCAACGTGGCAATGCCGCCAGCCTTTTGGGCACCCTACCAGTCGACAGCGATGAGAGGCAATACTATGACGTATAATTTTTAGTTTTAATTTTTTCTTTTGTATATATTTATTTAACGAAGGTTATTGTGAGTAAATAAGTTAAGCTTGAATATGTTGTATAATTTTGAAACTTTAACAAATTAATTTAGATGCGATTCACTGAGATGCTTTAACTATTGTATGCATAGTAGTCCGGTAAGATGTTCACAATAAAGCTACGGTTCGGTTCATATTGATAACACAGTTCCAAATAAAAATAATTTTCTGCAATGCATAGAGCATGACATTGCCGCATTGTTTGTTATTCCACTAATTCAGTTAATTAAGTCCAATTTAAATGACTTTATTATGCATTATTACCACTGAAACGCAGTATGTTTACAAAGCATTTAGAACTTGCTTTTCACATTGCACATAATGTTGTCTAATATTTACGTCAAATTATTGAAGTATTCATTACAGGACGATAAAAAATCTAATTATACGGTGTGTAGTGTCATGTATAATAGTAATTAGAATACTGATTAAAGTCGTTGAATCTACAGCACTGATAGCCGACTCATAGTGCCTAGCTTTAAGCCTCTTTAACATCTATTGTAACATTATGAAATGCAAATAAATATATGAATATGACCATTGGACTGCTAAGTCAAAGCTTGCAAGTTCAAACCCATGCACCAATGTATTTTAGAAATCTCGTGCGTATTATAAATTTGTTATCAGTTGCTAAAAACAGTGAGGGAATCCAGCGTGAGGAAACCACCACATCTGAGATATTTTTAAGAGTGCGTAAAGTCATGTCTGAAGCTACCTGTGGTTAAACTATGACACCAGGTTGTTCATCATGTTCAGGCGAAGAAGTATGTTCCTTCTACCTATCGGCGGTCAAGCTCAACTAATATTATCCACCAAAGAACAGTCTACAAGTGTGTGCGTGTAGACTGTTTTACTCTTTAAATCTTTAAACACAGCTTTACTCTTCAAATTCCGTCACACTCAACCTGAGAGACGATCAATCGACACGACTAAAGATCTGATTACCGATACCAAATCATAAAAACATACCTACGATTGTCGGTCTAGTGGTGGCGCTAAGCGACTGTTGAGTATGAGGTCCTGGGTTTGAATCCTAAGACACGAAAAAGTAATTAGGTTTTTTTATTAGGTAATACTCAGTAACAGCACGGAGTGTAGATTTATGCCCGGTTGATGGCAATAGGCTAGCACCCTATTGCAATGGAACCTAAGACATAACTGGCGGAATATGGGTGTTGTTATCGGTGTCTTCGGGAAGTATAGGTGTGATGTTATGTTATATTTTATAAAAATATAGGTAAATGGACAGGCATCCTTGATTGCGGTTAGCAAGATAACTCGTTAACCACAACTGTCAGTGGTGAACCGATAACTACATTGAAATACACATTTATAGCTACGGTACCTACTTAATTATAATATTAGCTTATAATTGTAACTGTCATCAGACATGACTACATAGTTGGTAAGTATTATATAGGTACAGAATTTGAGTGTGTACGTCAGTCGATCGACTAGTTGGAATCATTTCGCGATGTAGGGGTAGGCAAAGGTGTACATGTAGTACACCCAAATTTCGCCAGTTATGTTACAGGTGTCAATGTAATAAGGGGGAGTCTATTGCCATCAACCGTGCACAAATCTACATTCCATGCTGCTACTGAGAATTACCTAATGGAAAACCCAATAACACTTTTGCCCGTCTTTGGATTCGAACCCAGGATCACGTGCTTAGCGACCACTGGACCAAAGAAGCAGTCAGGCACATTTTTATTTTCTTTATAAACGAACTTGAATACCCATGCATGTTGTCACAAAGGTCTAGTGAGCAACTCTTCGTTAAAGACACTCAAATAAGCTAAAAATGCAGTTAATTTTAACCAAAACAACGCTTTTAGTATTCATTTAACTAGGTATAGCATAGCAATCGATTTTAGAGACGTACGCGTCATATTCGCAAATCGCAAGCTTATTGACAAATGCTAATTAAGAAAGAGTCCTCCTCAATGGATCATAGATCTTAAAAATAATGGTAGGTATTAATGCATTATAGAGCTATTATTATGCAGCTAGTGCTGCGCCCCGCGGTGATACCCGCTACATTTTTTCGGGATAAAAAGTACCTTATGTGTTAATCTAGGGTGTCAGCTACCTCCATATGAAATTCCATTAAAATCCATTCCATCCATCAGTAGTTTTTACGTGAAAAAGTAACAAATATCCATCTATACTCACAAACTTTCGCGTTTATAATATTAGTAGGGATTCACTCATGCTAGTATTTAGTACACTGTTATAATAGAAAAGTATGTTATAATTATAGTTTGTGCATTTTCGTCATACATTATCATGTTTTATGACATTTTTATATTACTTGGTCGAAACTAATTTAATATAGAAGTGGAATATTCCTAGATATTATGGTTTTATTCAAACTCGTTGCAAGGTTAGTTAATAAAACATTTTAGTCCAAGCTTGTTGACATATAAATGTAGAATGTTGATGACTACACTAATTGTTGGCAACCACAGAACCCTTAACGCATGAGCCCGTCTCCCACTTGACCGGTTTTGTTCTGACGGAACAGATTGATCTCGAGGTGATATATATTATGGAGATTCAATGCTAATACCAGTTTGCAGGCGCCGATATAAAAGCGAAAGCAAGTGCTCCAAAAATTATTACAATCAACAACCTCCTCCAATACAAACATGTACTCCAAGGTATTACAGTGACTTTTATATTGGGTTTTTTAAATTATTTTATCGCAAAGGTTAATGACCTGCCTGTGATCAGTGTTTATTGTTTTGCATTGCAGTTTTCATTAGTAGATAATATTAAACATTTTTCTACATGGTGTGAAACATCCTTATTGATCTATCTTATAAATTCGACTAATAAAAATGCTAGTGTCTCTCTGATTGCCTGATTGTTACTATAATATAAAAACATAACTGAGAACCAAAACTATAAACAATTTTTTTTTCTAATTATGTTATGATAATATTGATGTTTCCAAACGAAGGAAATATTTAGGTTTTCAGGATTAAATTAACCATTTTTTTTATTAAATAACCAGTTTAAGACACTTAGAGTTTAGTAGAGCATAAAATTATAACATATTTTTGTCTCATCCCAGGTCGTAGTCTTCCTGTGCGCGGCGAGCCTTGCCTCCGCCGGCCACCTCCTGGAGTCTGCCCCCGTGGCATACAGCGCGCCCGTAGCCTACAGCTCTGCGCCCGCCGTCTCCTCCGTGTCCTTCTCTTCGCACACCGCTCATGCGCCCATCGCTGCATACGCCAAGACGTACGCTGCTCCTGCATACACCGCATACGCCGCCGCTCCGGCATACAACACCTACGCCGCCTCTCCAGCCGTTGCCTACTCTGCCCCAGTGTACGCCAAGTCCATCGCTCCCGCCGTGTCTTACTCTTCAATCTCCACCCACTCCGCCCCCGTGGCCTACGCCGCAGCAGCCCCTGTGGTCACCAAGACCTACGCCGCTCCCGCCTACACCACCAGCTACTCTGCGCCCTCTTACACCTCTTACTCTGCTGCCCCTGTTGTAGCCAAGACCTACGCCGCTCCCGCCTACTCCACCTACGCCGCCGCTCCCGTGGTAACTAAGTCCTACGCCGCTCCCGCGTACTCCACCTACGCCGCTGCTCCCGTACTTAAGTCCGCCGTGACATACTCGGCCGCACCCGCCGTGTCGCACGTCTCATACGCCGGTCTGGGAGCCAACTACGGCTGGTGAAAACATGTCTGTTGATATTTATTACTAGGAATAATTCGAGTCATTTATCGATTTAAAGAATAAAAAATTTGTTAAAACTCAAAAATAAAATAAAAGATGAAAAATATAACTGTATTTTATTCCAAGCAACTAAACAGCTATGTAATGGCTTTGCTACAATTGTGTAGAGGTCGAACACTTATGATGATTTGATGAACACTCGTATTTGATTCTTCTGTATCCTGAACTCGAATTTATAAAAATTAACGTATGACAATAGAAACCATTATGACTTGACCACTACGATTGCTGAAACGACAATGACAAGACTTAAATTAGAGAAGACAATCAATAAGCAACTTATATAGCCACTCGTTGCAGTTAAATGGCTTCATCATTGAAAGGTTTTTTTACACAGGTTAGTCACTACGCCAAAATAATTGATAGAGGACCTACGTCCTACAAGCTTGTTTATAAAATGCCTATAAGAAAATACCGAATACGCACTAGGGAGAGGCCTTTGTTCAACAGTGGACGTGTTCCGGCTGATGGTGAAGAAAATACCATTCAGAAAGTGCGTGGCTCATTCAAGTTGACAATCATCAATCTCTACAGAAAACCTAGAGATGAGAAAAACAGAAGAGTAACGTTTAGTGTACTATTACAATGTATATAATTATAACAACAAGCATAAATAAACCATAATATACCTATCTTTAAGTATTTAAATTGTATTACTTCATCAAACATAACGAAGTTTTTTATCAGTATCAATGTGTTTCATATCCAAGTCAATTACTAACGGTGCCCGAATTCTTCTTACATACTTGCCGCCTCCAAACTCTAAAGTTGTCTACAACAAGATTACTATAATATAAAATGCCACTAAAAGTCATAAGAATATTATTATTCTTTCAGCCATGATCGTCCCACTGCAGGACAAAGATATTACTGAAAAACTAATCGCAGGCATTTTAGACTCTAATAGAAATTCGTAATTATATGCCCATATATTATCCCCGTATAAATAGTAATATTTATAGTTATACTAGCTGTTGCCCGCGACTTCGTCCGCGTGAATTTCGTGGTATGTTTTCATACCATAGATGTTGGCCGATTCTCAGACCTACTCAATACGCTCACAAAATTTCATGAGAATCGGTCAAGCCGTTTCGGAGGAGTATGGGAACGAAAACTGTGACACGAAAATTTTATATAATATATAGATTTCAATACGAAATACACTCCGTAAAAGGTACTGCAAGGCAAAAATAAACTTCGCAAACATTATTTTTACTTATAAGTAATGTTCGCGACTTTCAGCATATTAAATCGCTATATTAGACACAGTCAGTCGATTTAAAACACTACAAAGACCGAAACAAGATAAAAAAAAAAACAAATTAAAATTCAGAAACTAAAAAAACAACGAAGATTCTTCTTTGGTTTAAAAGATTATGTTATGAGCTGAAAGACAAACTCATTGGCAAATTATGACGGAAAGAAAGTAAATAGCTCCCGCCTGCTACGAAACTCTTCCTTGGCCGTCGGATAAAAATAGTAGACATCAAACTAATGGTGACAAAATGCCATAAATAAATAAAAACTATAAACAGTACAGCGAAGGTCGCGGGCTTAAATCCCGCTCGTGTCCATCATTTTTATAATTACCTTTATCAATTTAGATTCAAGCTTAGCATGGGCAATATGCAAAAATTATACCAAAAGTCATAATGGATAATAATCATTTAGAGAAATCATGATGTAAATAAAGGTTACACCTAATATATTTTATTACTTCAACATGCTTGAAATAAGCTCTAGTTTTGTTATCAACGTATCTAATAAAAACGTTAAAGTTTGTTGTAAATAAAATTGTTTTCAAACTATTTATGATAAAGTATATTTTACGCTCTCTTAAACATGGCAAGACTGATAAAATAACATTTTTTCGTAATGTTTTGTAGTACACGCCTGCCGCCATCTATGTAACTTTGTATAGTATGCTGTGTTTTCTAATAATTTATGAGATTACTAATTAACAAGGATGAAATTTAATGGCATGGAAGTAGACGTATGTTCAAATTTGTACGGTGGATGATAATGTTATGAGGATGATACTGAACATACTTATCTACTGTTTAAATAAACATGGACAAATCCTACTATTACTCACAAAATTGTACAATCATAACTGTTTTCCACAAAGTAATAAGGAGAGGTGTTCTATGTGTGATTAAAGATAAATCCAGGATGGGGCTATTGCTAATTTTCTTGTACAATTATATTGACATTTAGTCAGTCGTTGTTTGATTCTTTATATTTATCAACCAAAAGGTTCAGATTAGATATTCCAAATGTTTTCTTTACTACAATTTCTTGCAATATAGAGATGGCATCATACCGATAGAGAGAGTAAAATTTCACAACGAACGAATGGTAAGTCATCAAAGAACAATCACCACAGGGGCCAATCTTGAGCTTGAAAGGCTTCTTCCTGACGGAACAGAATGATCTCGAGGTCCTCGTGGAGGGTCAATGCTAATTTGGGAGTTCCAGTTTTCAGACATTGATATAAAAGCGGCATCAAGTGCTCCAATTATTACAGTCAACAACCTCATTCAACACAAACATGTTCTCCAAGGTATTACGCGGTTAATTATAATATAGAAAAAAATGGAACTTTTAGTGATGTAAAGTGTAATGAAATTGTAATAATGTATTACTGGTTATTTATCAATTGGATATGAATTGAATACGTCAATCTAACAAATAAGTTTAAGTTATTCCAACTTTGATGTGAAGTTATGTTATCGATCTAATACTTTTGAAGTGTTTAACTAAGTTTGTTTTATTTCAGGTCGTAGTATTCCTGTGCGCGGCGAGCCTGGCCTCCGCCGGCCAACTCCTGCAGGCTGCCCCCGTGGCGTACAGCGCGCCCGTAGCCTACAGCTCTGCGCCCGCCGTCTCCTCCGTGTCGTACTCTTCTCAAATCTCTCACGCACCAGTCGCCACATACGCCAAGACCTATGATGCTTCTGCATACTCCACCTACGATGCTGCTCCCGTCGCGTACGCTAAGACCTACGCTTCTCCAGCTTACAACACCTACGCTGCCAGTCCCGCCGTAGCTGCCTACTCCGCCCCAGTGTACGCAAAGTCCCTCGCTCCCGCCCTATCTTACTCTTCAATCTCAACCCACTCTGCTCCCCTTGCCTACGCGGCCACACCCATAGTCACCAAGACCTACGCCGCTCCCGCCTACACCACGAGCTACTCTGCTCCAGTCCTCTCTAAGACATACTCCGCTCCCTATGCCACGTATGCCGCCCCCGCAGTCGCCACGTACGCAGCAGGCCTAGGACTCAAGTCCGCCGTGACATACTCAGCCGCACCTGCCCTCTCCCATCTCTCATACGCTAATCATGAAGCTAATTACGACTGGTGAAAACTTTATACGGTTTAAAAAGAAAATGTAATATATTTATAAATGTATTCGTCTGTTATATAATATTTTGTACCTTAGGTAAAATTTTAATAGACCAAATAAATAATTAAAATAATACCCAATTTTATTATCATTTACATTCATACACCTTTATTTATTAAACTAAGGCTTACGTTCTCTAATAACTCCACATTACACAGCATAAAAAGTTTAATAAGTTTTGAAAGTGCACATTATTTTAATTCTTAATCCTTTATTGTACACACACAAAACATACAGATATATTTTAAGCACGAAATTTGATGTAAAGAGGCGAGCTAATAATGTGAATATATAAAAACATCACACGCATGATCTACTTAGGTACCTACCTATTGGTCTTAGCGTTCGACAGAATACTTATAATTAGGAGTCCTTGGAGTACACCAAAAGCGTATAAAAATTTTGTGACGATTTCAAATATTAGCCATGCCACATAAAGTAACGATTTTTATTTAATAAAAATAAAAACTGCTTAAAAAATCACGAACTCAAAAGCGAAGGATTAAACTTTATAAACTTCACTTTACTTAAGCGAAGTTGATTACACAATTTTTTAAAAAGAAAATAACCGATCTATATTAATATCTTATCTATATTATTCTTTATTATTTGACTTAGATGCTGTTCTAATTCTCATTTTAGGTATATTGGGTAGCGCAATAATCTCTCAACCCTCGTATTCATAAAAAAAATATATACCAAGTATTAAATTATACCTCTTACTTCCGTTTGCATATCAAATCTATACTAATATTATAAAGCTGAAGAGTTTGTTTGTTTGTTTGTTTGTTTGTTTGTTTGTTTACTTGAACACGCTAATCTCAGGAACTACTGGTCCGATTTGAAAATTTCTTTCGGTGTTAGATAGCCCGTTTATCGAGGAAGGCTATAGGCTATATATCATCACGCTACGGCCAATAGGAGCGGAGCACCAATGAAGAATGTTTCAAAATCGGGTTGATTTTTTTCCATTCGACAGCTTCCCCTGCGTGCGCTGCGTAAACGGTTTAAGATTCGCCAAAATCATGTAGGACAGAATTGTTCTTCCGTAAAAGTTCTAAAAAAAAGTCCACAACAGCATATGTCTATCTTTTAAGGTTGGCTCACTATAACCATTTTTATGCTTACCAAATTTGTTCAAAAATAATGCGTTATTTGCAAAGGTGTTTTTATAACTATACTTAATATTATAAAGCTGAAGAGTTTGTTTGTTTGTTTGTTTGTTTGTTTGTTTACTTGAACACGCTAATCTCAGGAACTACTGGTCCGATTTGAAAATTTCTTTCGGTGTTAGATAGCCCGTTTATCGAGGAAGGCTATAGGCTATATATCATCACGCTACGGCCAATAGGAGCGGAGCACCAATGAAGAATGTTTCAAAATCGGGTTGATTTTTTTCCATTCGACAGCTTCCCCTGCGTGCGCTGCGTAAACGGTTTAAGATTCGCCAAAATCATGTAGGACAGAATTGTTCTTCCGTAAAAGTTCTAAAAAAAAGTCCACAACAGCATATGTCTATCTTTTAAGGTTGGCTCACTATAACCATTTTTATGCTTACCAAATTTGTTCAAAAATAATGCGTTATTTGCAAAGGTGTTTTTATAAACATGAATATAAATCCATATCCAAATAAATAAATACGTTATTCATCACAAGTGTTTTATTAAAAACAAAATTGCCCTTTATCTATACTATCTATACTAATATTATAAAGCTGAAGAGTTTGTTTGTTTGTTTACTTGAACGCGCTAATCTCAGGAACTACTGGTCCGATTTGAAAATTTCTTTCGGTGTTAGATAGCCCGTTTATCGAGGAAGGCTATAGGCTATATATCATCACGCTACGGCCAATAGGAGCGGAGCACCAATGAAGAATGTTTCAAAATCGGGTTGATTTTTTTCCATTCGACAGCTTCCCCTGCGTGCGCTGCGTAAACGGTTTAAGATTCGCCAAAATCATGTAGGACAGAATTGTTCTTCCGTAAAAGTTCTAAAAAAAAGTCCACAACAGCATATGTCTATCTTTTAAGGTTGGCTCACTATAACCATTTTTATGCTTACCAAATTTGTTCAAAAATAATGCGTTATTTGCAAAGGTGTTTTTATAAACATGAATATAAATCCATATCCAAATAAATAAATACGTTATTCATCACAAGTGTTTTATTAAAAACAAAATTGCCCTTTATCTATACTAATATTATAAAGCTGAAGAGTTTGTTTGTTTGTTTGTTTACTTGAACGCGCTAATCTCAGGAACTACTGGTCCGATTTGAAAATTTCTTTCGGTGTTAGATAGCCCGTTTATCGAGGAAGGCTATAGGCTATATATCATCACGCTACGGTCAATAGGAGCGGAGCACCAATGAAGAATGTTTCAAAATCGGGTTTGAATTTTTTCCATTCGACAGCTTCTCCTGCGTGCGCTGCGTAAACGGTTTAGGATTCGCCAAAATCATGTACGACAGAATTGTTCTAATTTGCATTATCACCTTCCAATTTTTGCGTTAGTGTTACAAAATACTATATTATTATAGTCAATGTCATATTATAGTTAAGACATACATATATTGTGTCACTTAGTCCGGGTGAGAAAACAATCATAGAATACTATTGCTGTTTCCGAATATCCACGCGGACGGAGTCGCGGGCACAGCTAGTAAATTAAATAATCATATACATTACAGCCATTTGATTTTTTTGTTATAAGTTTTTATATCATATCTAAAGCCAAAATAATTAAACTTGATCTTAATTCATGATAAATAATATAATTTATGGCTGGTTTTAAATGAATACAATTTTAAGTATCCAAAAATTATAGGGTACGAAACTGACGGATAAAATTAAACTGTTTTATGTAGATTATGTGTACCTACTACATTGTATCATACAAATACTATAAAGACGAAAATTTGTAAGTGTGTTTGTATGTTTGTTAACTCTTCACGCTCAAACGGCTAGACCGAATTTGATGAAATTTCATACTGAGGTAGCTAACACCCTGGATTACCATATAGGCTAAAATGTAGCGAGTAACACCGCGAGGCGCAGCTAGTAATAGAGATGTGTTAAGAGTAAATAATAATAAATGTATTGTCTGAAAGATATTTTACAGTGTTGAATGGGCCCTAGATCCCACACTAGGATTCCCTGTATTGTAGGACCTAGGCTCCGCGTTCCGTTTACACAGGTAGGCTTAAGAATACCTTATAAGTAATTAAGTCTAACACAAGAGCCGTAATTAAGTGTAAGGCTGCCTTTACCTATAGAGACTCATTTGCATACACTTACATTTATTGCAAGCTAGTGAGTGCTACTGAGCTTGAGGCTCTGGATTCGATTCCAGGCTTGGGTTAGTATAAACCCTACCGACTGAGTAAGAATAAAATATTATAATGATAATATTATCCGCATTGAATTACATACAGTGGTTTTCAAAAAGCCCACTAACCGGTACAATGTATTTTCGATTACAGACTATTAACAAGGTTCAATTAAATAACTATATTTGTGGGTTATATAGAGTTTTCACAGACTTCAACTTCGCTTTTGTAAAGTTAAGTGAGTAAAGTATTATCTTTCGCTTTTGAGTTCGTGATATTTTTAAGCAGTTTTTATTTTTATTAAAATGAATCAATACTTTAAGGGGTGTCTAGGATTTATCCCTCCGGACTTTTGAAATCGTCATAAAATTAAATAAACATAATACGCTTGTCGTTTACTCCAAGGAATCGTAATTATAAGTATTCTCCCAAACACTAAAACCAAATGGATAGGTACCCAAGTAGATCATGCGCGTGAAGTTTTTATATATTCATATTATTAGCTCGCCTCAGTACATCAAATTTTAAGTTATAATATATCTGTATGTTTTGTGTGTGTACAATAAAGAAAATAAAATGTACTTTAAAAACTTGTTAAATGTTTTTTATGCTGTATAATGTGGAGTTATTAGAGAACGTAAGCCTTAGTAAATGATAATAAAATTGGGTATTGTTTTAATTATTTATTTGGTCTATTAAAATTTTACCTAAGGTACAAAATATTATATAACAGACGAATACATTTATAAATATATTACATTTTCTTTTTAAACCGTATAAAGTTTTCACCAGTCGTAATTAGCTTCATGATTGGCGTATGTAAGACGGGAGAGGGCAGGTGCGGCTGAGTATGTCACGGCGGACTTGAGTCCTAGGCCTGCTGCGTACGTGGCGACTGCGGGGGCGGCATACGTGGCATAGGGAGCGGAGTATGTCTTAGAGAGGACTGGAGCAGAGTAGCTCGTGGTGTAGGCGGGAGCGGCGTAGGTCTTGGTCACTATGGGTGTGGCCGCGTAGGCAAGGGGAGCAGAGTGGGTTGAGATTGAAGAGTAAGATAGGGCGGGAGCGACGGACTTTGCGTACACTGGGGCGGAGTAGGCAGCTACGGCGGGACCGGCAGCGTAGGTGTTGTAAGCTGGAGAAGCGTAGGTCTTAGCGTACGCGACGGGAGCAGCATCGTAGGTGGAGTATGCAGAACCATCGTAGGTCTTGGCGTATGTGGCGACTGGTGCGTGAGAGATTTGGGAAGAGTACGACACGGAGGAGATGGCGGGCGCCGAGCTGTAGGCTACGGGCGCGCTGTACGCCACGGGGGCAGCCTGCAGGAGTTGGCCGGCGGAGGCCAGGCTCGCCGCGCACAGGAATACTACGACCTGAAATAAAACAACCTTAGTTGAACACTTATAAAAGTATTAGATCGATAACATAACTTCACATACAAGTTGGAATAACTTAAACTTATTTGTTAGATTAACGTAATCATATCCAATTGATAAATAACCAGTGATACATTATTAAAATTTCATTACACTTTAAATCACTAAAAGTTCAATTTTTTTCTATATCATAATTAACCGCGTAATACCTTGGAGAACATGTTTGTGTTGAATGAGGTTGTTGACTGTAATAATTGGAGCACTCGATGCCGCTTTTATATCAGTGTCTGAAAACTGGAACTCCCAAATTAGCATTGACCTTCCATGAGGACCTCGAGATCATTCTGTTCCGTCAGGAAGAAGCCGGTCAAGCTCAAGATTGGCCCCTGTGGTGATTGTTCTTTCATGACTTACCATTCGTTCGTTGTGAAATTTGACAGCAGCTGCATTGAAATGATCCCACCTTTTCAATGCAAGGAATTGTAGCGAAGAAATGCTGGTGAACATTACATTCAATCTGGAATTCTCGGTTGACGAATATAAATTATCAATTAAGGGCTGATGGCGAAAGAAAAAAAGAATAAGGTTTTATTGTCGTCATGTATAAAATAAACGCTTGTACAGTGTTCTATAGAATTATAGTAAAAATAAACCACAGATGTTTCTACAGATTACTCTTTATCATTAATACATACAGTGTGGTTTATGTCCAAGTCATGCTATATTTAACTACTTATAATAATGACACAGTTTCAACTTCAACTCTATTTCAAGCTATTATAATCGATGTATTAAAAACAAAAATATCCACTTGAATGTTGATTAGACAACTTCACTATTCTCAGGTATGAGTATTACAGTATTTTTCCGAGATTTATACAAATTGTCGTGGTGGCCCGGTGGTTGACGAACCGGATTCATATATTATATAGTGCAAATTCAAAGCCAGGCATGTATCAATATTATTATATAGGTTCTTAGACATCCTAAAACACATGACAGTGAATGAATAGATCTAAATGAAACATGTATTAATTTGTTTGCAAAAGCCAACCAGGAGTAAGCAACACTTGGTAGCAATTAACTTTCGCATCGTCTCTGTATGAGAAGAGAACTTTACCCTGCATTAGACATTATATAATGTATGCTAGTATTAATTACTCTATATTTAAACTCTTAAATTGACTATGCCTAGTAACAAGCTGGCGACGCGGCATAGTCGCAAGCCGAACAATCTCATGAACAGGGAAACTAGTCGGGCATTCTTGAATATTCACATGAGCAAAACCAGCACGTAAATATTATTTACTATAGATTTTAATTAATCGCGTTAACTCCGGGAAGTGTGTTACGTTGATGGATGACACATTGTGATCACTTAAGGGGTGGTATAAGTGCTTTCCTTTATCAGAAGAGTGTAAGTATACATTGTGCATTAATGTTAACCGCATAATAGTAACCATTGTTGCCAGTCCGTTTAGTGACCGGCTTCTTCCTGACGGAAAAGATCTCGAGGTCCTCATGGAGGTTTAATGCGAATTTCGGAGTTCCAGTTTTCAGACACTGATATAAAAGCAAAAATAAGTGCTCGAAAAATTACATTCAACAATCTCCTCCAATACAAACATGTACTCCAAGGTATTAAGCGTTTATTAATTATGATTTTATTGATTGATATTTATTTTAAGTTTGACTGGATTTAATTTTAATAATAATTCAATATCTAAAGTTGCGTAAAGTTTTGTAGGGCGAGTAAATTTTCAAAAATTGTAAAACTATGTATGCATCACAGTGTTTGTTGTAAAGGAAATAACCAGACTATTTCAAAATGTGTTCTAAATGATAATTATGATTTATTTACTTTTTTGCAGGTCGTAGTATTCCTGTGCGCGGCGAGCCTGGCCTCCGCCAGCCAACTCCTGCAGGCTGCCCCCGTGGCGTACAGCGCACCCATAGCCTACAGCTCTGCGCCCGCCGTCTCCTCCGTGTCGTTCTCTTCCCAAATCTCTCACGCACCGATAGCTACATACTCCAAGACTTATGATGCATCTGCGTACAGCGCCTACGATGCAGCTCCTGTCGCGTACGCTAAGACCTACGCCGCTCCAGCTTATAACACCTATGCTGCTGGACCTGCCATCGCAGCCTACTCTGCCCCAGTGTACGCCAAGACTATTTCTCCTGCCGTGTCTTACTCCTCGATCTCTTCCCACTCTGCACCCTTGGCTTACGCCGCGGCCGCTCCCTTAGTCACCAAGACCTACGCCGCTCCCGCCTACACCACGAGCTACTCTGCTCCTATCCTCACTAAGACGTACTCCGCACCTTCTTACACCTCATACGCCGCTGCTCCCGTGCTTAAGTCCGTATATGCTGGTCACGAGGCTAATTACGGCTGGTGAAAACATATCTAAATATAGGTATTTGTATAAGAAGATAATTATAAATTATTTGACTGTAATATAATATTCATATTTATGAAACAGACCAAATAAACGAAGAAAATATAAATTATTTTTTTTATTACTGTCTTTACCTTACCTTTATTTACAGAAACAATACGACGTGCCCGGTTGATGGCAATAGGCTCGCCCCTTATTACATTGGGACCAAAAACATAACTGGCGAAATGTGGGTGTACTATATGTGTACTTCTGCCTGCCCTTCGGGGAATACAGGCGTGATGTTATGTTATCTATGATGTGATGTGGAATCCGATATGTGGTTCACAGATGTACTTAAAAATGGGTTAGCACCATAACCTACAATAGTTTTTTGTAAATAGGTCTTAATATTTGTAGTTTATTTATCATTCTGTAAAGTTTACCTTTGCACACTTACTCATATTACCAGTAAGTGACATGTAACAGGAGCGAAAACAAAGGTCGTTCTGTGTTAACATTCAATGAACTCTTCTAAAACTAATTGTTTCCAGGTATTTCTCCTTACTTAGAAGCGTTTTTATGCATCATCATCATCAGCCGGAAGACGTCCACTGTTGATCAAAGGCCTTTTTATGCATATATAAGCTGTTTTATATGGAACAAAATACATTTTTTTTTCCTGTGTGAGAATGGAGTTCGTATTAGTACCGCGTTATCGTATTCATGTTCATCAGAAACTTAAATAGCATTATTACAGCAAAGAAAGGTGTATTGATTTTACACATTTTATTGATGCTACTGTTGATCGGTAATTAAAACTTGACTCACTCAAGTCAAATTCATTAAAAAGGATAGTTTTGTGACCTGAACTAATAATATCTTCTGAATTACATAAAACCAATTCTAAGGCAATTAAAAGCAAATCCAAATGCAGATTTGAGAATATTAAATAGTTTTTGTTATGTATTACATATATATAAAAAGTATTAATGCTTTTGCTGCTTTCAGTACGTAGGATAAAATAAAAAATCCCCTTAAAAATATCATGAGGTTTCATTAACTCTACCGTAGTACAATATTGAGTGATCAATAGTTAATTTAGTATTAGTCCTACAAGCCCCTCCGGCTTGTAATTACGTAGCTAACGGTCAATTCGGTCAATCTGGTTAGTTTTGTGATGGGTCATCGTTTTCACACATATCGGGACACCTCCGTGCACTTGGCTGCTGCTTGCCGTTTGTCCCGATCTCTTTGCGGTCGTTTCGGTCTACCATCCCATCGGACTATGAACGTGAGAGATGTCGAGCAAAAAAATATAATTATAATTAAAATATCTCTACATCCTGCGTAGTTGGCTCGTTGAGACTTATTTTAAATTCAAACAGGTAAAAAATAACACTTATACCCGAACCGAGAATCGAACCCAGGAACTCGGACTCAGTAATTTTACTAGTTACGAGTACGAATATATCGTGGATTTATGCAAACTCGAATTCAATATGAAATCATTTATTATGCACACTAATTATATTACTCCTATTATTAAAACTGGTGAAGTGTTGGTGTAGTACACACCTCTCTCTACTTCTTCGAGGTATACAGGTGTGAAGTTATGTAGGTTAGGCGTAGATAGGACGTGAGCACCTAACATTCACAAGATTGATTTTTCGAAAAGTCAGTCTCGTGGCAGTTTTAGATAATATTTGAATGATATGTAGTATATGTAAATAATATGTACTAATAGTATGTATGTTAGAATCTAGAATAAGTAATGGAATGAACCATAGACATTGAATACCTAGTATTTTTCAGTACCAGTCTATAGTCATGCATTTTTTTAGTCATTTGGACTCCATGTATATTTTTTATATTTAAATTAGATATTATAAATTATTTTTGTGGTTTTCACATTAGCTTTATAAATAAAGGTAAGAAATTGCATTAAAAATCGGCATATAATAATGTATTCATTTATTTGGTCTGTCACAATATTATATTACAGTCAAATAATGTACCGTGTTTAGTATATATTATTTTCTTATACTTTAGACGTTATTTAAATATAATTTACCAGCCGTAATTAGCCTCGTGACCGGCATATACGGACTTGAGCACGGGAGCAGCGGCGTATGAGGTGTAAGAAGGTGCGGAGTATGACTTAGTGAGGATAGGAGCAGAGTAGCTGGTGGTGTAGGCGGGAGCGGCGTAGGTCTTGGTGACTAAGGGAGCGGCCGCGGCGTAAGCCAAGGGTGCAGAGTGGGTAGAGATCGAGGAGTAAGACACGGCAGGGGAAATAGTCTTGGCGTACACTGGGGCAGAGTAGGCTGCGATGGCAGGTCCAGCAGCATAGGTGTTGTAAGCAGGGGCCGCATAGGTCTTAGCGTATGCGACAGGAGCAGCATCGTAGGTGGAGTACGCAGAAGTATCATAGGTCTTGGCGTATGTGGCGACTGGTGCGTGAGAGATTTGAGAAGAGTACGACACGGAGGAGACGGCGGGCGCAGAGCTATAGGCTACGGGCGCGCTGTACGCCACGGGGGCAGCCTGCAGGAGGTGGCCGGCGGAGGCCAGGCTCGCGGCGCACAAGAAGATTACGACCTGTGAAGAAATTACATAATTAAAACAAACGTAATGACAAGACAGTAGCATGACCAAACACATATATGTTAGAGAAAAATAACATAGTAGAATTGAAAATATAATAATAGAATTGACTAGCGATAATAAAATAGAAGCGAATCCTTCTAACTCAACAGATTAACAACAATTGCATTGAATGAGCACTTTGAATTCACGTAAAAATGTTTACTTTGATTTGATATGTTATACGGTAAAACACCCCAACGCACTTGTCAATTAAAAATAAATTTATTATTATAATTATTGATATAATACCTTGGAGTACATGTTTGTATTGAAGCAAGTTGTTGACTGTAATTTTAGAGCACTTGTTTTCGTTTTTATATCAGTGTCTGAAAACTGGAACTTCCAAATTAGCATTGACCCTCCATGAGGGCCTCGAGATCAGTTGGTTTCGTCAGGAAGAAGACGGCCAAGCGCAAGACGCGTGACTGCAGTGATTGTTCTATAGTTGGCCAGTGAACAGTGCGCTATGTATTTTGGATGAATACTGCAACTTCAACAGTAGGTACATCATTGAATTAGGTATATTAGAATGGCATTGCGATTTAGTTTCTTTTCATCTAAAATCTTCTGTATTTCCTTAGTAATTTAAAGAACTTACTGTGTATCAATAATAAAAACATAAAGATA
Source organism: Abrostola triplasia (assembly GCA_946251915.1). Taxonomy (NCBI): domain Eukaryota; kingdom Metazoa; phylum Arthropoda; class Insecta; order Lepidoptera; family Noctuidae; genus Abrostola; species Abrostola triplasia. Next base: position 5,085,529 of record OX276431.1, read on the forward strand.
ACATCAAGCCTGTATTCCTTAAAGGGGTATGTAGAAGTGTGCAGTACAACCACATTTCGCCAATTATGGTATATAGATCTTAATGTAATGGAAAGCCTATGCCTATGGCAATTAATTGCTGTTACAGTTTACCTTACCCGGAAATCGAACCCAGGGCCATCCGCGTAGCAGTCACACTAAACAAAGGAGGTAGTCACATAACGTAACGTTATGTAATGTTATTGTTACAATAAGAATAAAAACCATCCGTCCTACCTATGAGTAAATGGTTACATTTATAAAGTCATGCCTTTTTTCAGTTTTACTTTCAAACGCATGCCACTCACAATTTACAAACTCTACAAAAATACAAGTTGAAGAAATAAAAACAAAAAATAAATCTTTTAGTTTATATTTCGTTTCTTGTAGCGATTTCAGGTACACAATTATTATTTATCTCAATAAACATCAACCAATTGGCGTTTTGTTCACCATCCATAGTTGGTTCCCTGACCAGCGTAAGTCACGTGGGAGACGGTGGGTGCAGTCGAGTACGTCAGGCCGGACCTTAGTACTGGAGCAGTAGTGTAAGCAGCTACCGCGGGTGCTGCGAAGGTCTTGGTTACGACAGGGGCGGCGGCGTACGTGGTGTAAGCAGGAGCAGAGTAGGCTGTAGGAGCAGTGTAGGCCGCAGCATAAGTAGGAGCAGCATAGGTCCTGGCTACAGGTGCAGCAGCAAACGTAGTGTACGCAGCAGGAGCGGTGTAGGTCGCAGGAGCAGCGTAGGTCGTTGGGGCAGTGTAGGCTGCTGTGTAGGTGGGAGCAGCGTAGGTATTAGCGACGACTGGAGCGGCTGCGGCATACGTCACAGGAGAAGATCTGGTAACCGAGGAGTAAGACACAGCGGGCGCTGCAGTTCTCGCGTACACAGGGGTAGAGTATGCTGCTACAGCAGGAGCGGCAGCATATGTAGAGTATGCGGGCGCAGCGGCCGTGTATGCGGCGACTGGCGCCTGCGCAGTGAAGGATACTGTGGATACCGCTGGCGCCGAATTGAAAACTGCTGGCGCGGTGTAAGCCGCGGTTTCAGGAGCATGCAGCAAGCCGGCGGAGGCAATGCCCGCGGCGCACATGAAGATAACTACCTACAATAAAATAAGAAAGAGTAAGTGTTCGTTTTCTTTAATCGCACACGTCTATATATTGCCTTTTACATTTCTGTTCTCTATCACTCAAAGGTTTGCTGGTAGAAAACTCAATACATATATTGATACATATTATTATAGTCCAAAAAAAGATTACAATCAGAACTTGATTAGGTCAGATTGAAAATGTTGGCTAAGAAAAGGACAATGACTGACATAAAATCGCACCAGATGTGTTAATAGGTCAACGAAGGGTCATTATAAACTTTTTAGCTCGTGCAATAGTAACGCAGTTTATCAGTAAGAATATTTTCATTACAAAATTAATAGAAGTACCTTGGTGTACATGATTGGATTGAGCGTGGTCGTACTGTGAATTTTGGACCACTTGCCACCGCTTATATATCAGTCTGTAAACTGGTATTAGCATTGAATCTCCGTCTGACATCGTTGAGATTTCAATTGGTTCGTCAGAGCAAAACCTGTCAAGTGCACTAACACGGGCACGTGTCCAACTAGAACACTTAATGTTCGCATTTACAACTCTAGTTACATATTCTGCGAGTCGTTAAATCTAAAGAGATTACCTAGTCTTAGCTTTGACATTTAAAAGCTTATCACTAAGCTGCTTTACTAAGTCTAAGTCGGTTGGAGCTATTGAAAAGAAATGGTGCATGAAGCTGGGATAATGTGGTAATTAAGTCTTTGTCTAATAGTTCTTTATGAGAAGAGTGAATGGTGAAATTCTGATATCATGATAGTTGAGCGGGTGGTATTCAGTTGGGTTCCGATGTCGGGTAAAGTATAATCGAATAAAGGGATAGCCAGAAGTTGTGATTGTGTCTTAATTGGTTAGCAACGGTAAAGTAAAGTTACGGTAACCTATACTAGTTATATAATATTTTCATGCAAATGCTTGTATTGTAGCTCTATAAATTTGAAACGTGTCAAGGCCCATTTACGAAATTAAATAAAAAAACTGCAGGGTTCCGTACAGAATTTAAATTATGTTTGTATGATAATAACATTGCTCTAACAAAAAGATAAACCCGATTGATGAACAAACTTAACATTGCAAAAATGTTACCCCAATACATTGAAGTAGGTAGCGGTTGGTTTACAAATTGCAATTAAGTTATTTTTATTTCCTTAGTGTTTTAACTGAAAATTTTCAGTTTTTTGATTTTTTCTTTTATGAAATGTGTATCTTGTCGCGTAGTAAATAAAGTTCTATTTGAGTCACTCTATTTAAATGTGCGCACAGCGTCGCGTCGCGTTGCGTCTCGGTGTGAGCTGATCCTTAGAAGTTTTATATTTACACGGCTTGAAGGGACAGGAAACCTGATAATTAGATATTAATTTCAACTTTATACCATTACGCGTTCTTGAGAAATAGTGGTTGACAGACAGACAACGGAGTGATCCATCCTATAATAGTTCCGTTTTACTTTTTGAGGTACGGTACCCTAATAACAGAAAGATGTGTTTAGGTACGTTTAGCGCTAAGTTGTTGTGCAAACTTATCATTAATATCTAACGTCTTAGAACTGTATTACAAACTCCGATCATTACATCTTAAGCACTCATTTCTAAGCGTTATGAATTTGCATACCGCGGTTTTTCACCCACACTTCCACACCTGCCTTACAATAAGAATATCGCAATCTTTTTACTATGAACTAGCATTTCAACTAGAGGTAAATGACGAACAAAACACAAGTAAAATATAAATAAATTCGGTTTATTTATAACTTCGTTTTCGAGTTTTCATAATAATTATTTACAATATTAATATATACAGTCATTTTTGTCTATTAATATAAATATCAACAACCAGGTATTCACCAGCCGTAGTTGGCTCCCAAACCGGCGTATGAGACATGGGACACGGCGGGTGCGGCCGAGTATGTCACGGCGGACTTGAGTACGGGAGCAGCGGCGTAGGTGGAGTACGCGGGAGCGGCGTAGGACTTAGTTACCACGGGAGCGGCGGCGTAGGTGGAGTAGGCGGGAGCGGCGTAGGTCTTGGCTACAACAGGGGCAGCAGAGTAAGAGGTGTAAGAGGGAGCAGAGTAGCTGGTGGTGTAGGCGGGAGCGGCGTAGGTCTTGGTGACCACGGGGGCTGCTGCGGCGTAGGCCACGGGAGCGGAGTGGGTGGAGATTGAAGAGTAAGACACGGCGGGAGCGATGGACTTCGCGTACACTGGGGCGGAGTAGGCAACGGCAGGGGCGGCGGCGTAGGTCTGGACAGCGGGTGCAGCGTAGGTCTTAGCGTACGCGACGGGTGTAGAGATGGACTGGTAGGATACGGAAGGTGCGTATGACTTGGCTACGACGGCGGGAGCGGCGGCGTAGGTGGCGTATGCAGGAGCGGCGTAGGTCTTGGTGTATGCGGCGACGGGCGCATGCGCGGTGTGAGAAGAGAACGACACGGAGGAGACGGCGGGCGCAGAGCTGTAGGCTACGGGCGCGCTGTACGCCACGGGGGCAGACTGCAGGAGGTGGCCGGCGGAGGCCAGGCTCGCCGCGCACAGGAAGACTACGACCTGGGATGAAATAAATAATGAGTTTGATTTGATAATACAATTGACGGCTTGTGTGGGCAGTTGCTAAGTAATCAGAATACAGCGCTAGGTGTTGCTAGTTCAATTCCCACTAGCAACACATATTACAATAAACCCGAGTCTAATCATTTGTGCATGGGATATTTATGTCAGTATTACGAACCCACAAAAATTATCTGTTTTTTTTCGTGACAACGTTATGATTAAAAACAAACAATGGAAAAGAAATAATTCAAATTCCACTTTTCCATAATTATGAAGAATCAAGCACAAAATAAATCCACTCTAGAATATTCACAATTTACGTTCAATATCCGCTAAATAATGTGTCACAAAAATAAATCTGCAGTAATATTTGCAAATTTGTTTACACTATAAATACGTTAATAAAATCACTGCAATACCTTGGAGTACATGTTTGTATTGGAGGAGGTTGTTGATTGTAATAATTTTTGGAGCACTTGCTTTCGCTTTTATATCGGCGTCTGCAAACTGGTATTAGCATTGAATCTCCATGAGATATTGCCTAGAGCTCCGTTCGTTCCGTCAAAACAAAACCAGTCGAGTACAGTGTGACTCACGCGCCGAGGGCTACGTATATAATTAGTACATAACGCAACGTTCAACAAGTAAGTGAAGGATCTCTAACTTAGGAAAGCAGAGCTGTTAATTAGCGAATTGATGGTCATAATGAGACTAGTTCCATTTCTTGGTAATATGAAATAGTTCTGCAGTTTGCTTTTATAGAAAAGGTTTTTTGAAGTCCGTGGTTCGTCGTAGGTCATATCGCTTTATAACGAATTATCGATTTTTTACTAGGCTATCTACACAGATAGGGGAGTTATAACTGCCCCGTGATTTTATTAGTATGCAACATTTTGGCAAAAGAAATGTGTATCGTTGTGTAAGAGTATACCTTAGATCAAAATTTTAAATCATGCTCATATTATATATTATGATTTTGTAAAAAAATACAGCTTTCATCATTATTTGCTCCAAAACTTTTAGACACATCAAACGATTGATCAACGAAAAATCACCTAAGATGTCACATCTGATTGTCGGTCGGAAGATTATCTACTTGTGATTTTAAGTCAAGTTATTGTCAGTTTAGTCAAATTTTGTTCAAAAATCGTTCACAATCATTATAATTATGTCATCATGAAACATTACAATATAATCAAGCCTCGGATATGCTAGGGGAAAAAATAACTAGAAACACTTAATCTACATGATGCTGCAACAGCAAACTGTTAATTGATTGATTGATTTACATTTTGGGCAGCCTTTTCAAAACCGGCCGCAAATCATCATCTACTATTTGATCGATATTAAAAGATAGTCAAAACTTGAAGTACTAAGGCTAATTTTCGAACGGGTGTAATATTATTAAAGGCAAGTGTCTTGTGGAAATTGACCTCGAGGGGGTTTAACTGGGTGTAACCGGACAAAGGTAAGACTGCTAGAGCCTCCAGCCCGGCTATTTACTAGGAATTTAAGCAATGCTACCAAGGGCGTCCCCTGTGGAACTCAAAACTCGACTTGGTGAATTACTGACTAAGCGCAAAAACATCAAGAGATGGCTGGATCTGGCTAAATTATTATTTGTGGACTTATTTATATATCAGAAGTTTTCTTGTCTGCTTCTCTTATTTGCTTCTTTGGGTATCATATTAGTAAATAGTTTCTGCTGTGATGTAGAGTTAATCCAGTCAGATAGATCAAGAAGTATTAGACGCACTCCGCCGTTGACAACACATAAGTAAAAACACGGGTATAAAGTGTTAAACATAACGTAACGTCACGCCTGTATTACCTGAAGGAGTAGGCAGAGGTGCACATATACACCCACATTTCGCCAGTTATGTTTTAGGTCCCAATGTAAATAGGGGGCGAGCCTATTGCCATCAACCGGGCACAAATCCAGACTCCGTGCTGCTACTAAGAATTACCTAATGGAAAAACCCAGTAACACTTTGCCCGACCCGGGATTCGAACCCAAGACCTCGTGTTCAGCAGTCGCGCTTAGCGACCACTAGACCAACGGGGCAGTCGTTGTCTAGTGTTACTTAATATAATATACAACATAATATCGCTTGTATTCCCCGAGGAGGTAGGCCGAGGTTTATTGTTCACCCAGATTTCGTCAGTTACGTTCCAGGACTCATATCATAGGGGGCGAGCCTATTGCCTTGTATGACATTAGCATTTAGCTAAGCAGCAAGTAGTAACACCTAAAGTTACAAGCAAGTACGTTTTATATATTATTACGAACTTCCGTTGCGTTGGTAAGGTTGGTATGTATGATTATGTTATGACATTAAGTTAAATGTTATTCGAATAGCTCCTTGCAACCAGTTTTGATCATTAACCCTGTATTATTTTATTGGCCATCTGATTGCGACATGTGTAGGAATGTAGGTATTTCTGACCTATTTACATGAACTTTTGTCAAAACAATTTTGTTATTATTATTTAAATAGGGTTGAAGGTGATTATCAGAGGTTTAGTTCATGGATATTTCTTTAGAAGCTTTTATTTAACATGCAATGTAGATATGTATCTTAGCATAATGTATTGTGTGGGTGGACTGGCGGCTTGAGTCGGCCTACCTAAATGTCCTACAGATTGAACGAGACGGGGCGTCTGTCAGGACAAGTCGACTCAATCTGAGTTTGTTTTAGCATTAATTCTTCTCAGAGTTAGTCAGTTAAGAAATGCCGACGCCATCTACTTTTTATTGTGTATTGAAATTTGACTTTTTAAAAGTTTGTAAAACGTTTTTGATACCTAAAAAACTCAGTGCTTAATGGTGCAGGCCATAAAGCGCGGCATCTACAGCTCAAGTAGTAGACCTACTCATATAAAATTATATGCAGGTATGTATATGAGAAATCACCATCAGCCGGAAGACTTCCACTTTTGAACACAGACCTCCCCTAAGAACGCCGCTATGAACGGCAACTTGCCATTTGCATCTACCGGTTGCCTGCAACTCTGACGATACCGTTGGTCCACCTGGTAGGAGACCAGGTGGACCAACGGTATCGTCAGAGCTGCTAACAACGCTGCGTCTTTCAGTTCGTGGCCACCAATCGAGAATTTTTCATTCCCAGTGCGTATTGATTCTTTGAGCGATGTGGCCTGTCCATTGCCCTCTTCAACTCGTATATGAGTAGATACTGTACTACTGACGCTTTAGTTTTATTAATGCTTCATGGAACATTTTCCTATCTGTTTACTCAAATTCATTAATTATTGCTTATGTTATTTCTATACCGGGCAAAAACGTCTTCTCATCCAGGACTAGAAAGAGTTGGTTGGTGCTTTTAGACGATAAAATACTGCTTAAATTTCGATACCCACCTTTAGTCAGTGTTATCTAAGAACGTATGTATCGAACTTTCTTGATTTCGAACCCAACGATGACCACGACTTTATGCATTTGGTCCGTACGCCACACACGGGTTATTGTGGGCTAACAAGATTAATATAATTCATGCAATTTAAATACATCTAGCAAAACGTAGATAAACTGTTAATTATTATAGTAAAAAAACTATAAAAGGAAAACAATTAAAATATTTTTATGTATTTATTTCGTGTTTTATGTCGAATATAACAGTCGAATATTTCCTAGTAATAAATATTAACAAACAAGTTTTCACCAGCCGTAGTTGGCTCCCAGGCTAGAGTATGAGACGTGGGACACGGCGGGCGCGGCCGAGTATGTCACGGCGGACTTGAGTACGGGAGCAGCGGCGTATGTGGCGACCGCGGGGGCGGCGTATGACTTAGTTACCACGGGAGCGGCGGCGTAGGTGGTGTAAGATGGAGCGGCGTAGGTCTTGGTGACAACGGGAGAGGCTGCTGCGTAAGCCACGGGGGCGGAGTGGGTGGAGATTGAGGAGTAAGACACGGCGGGAGCGGCAATGGTCTTGGTAACAACTGGGGCGGCGGCGTAGGTGTGGACGGCAGGTGCGGCGTAGGCCTGGACGGCAGGTGCGGCGTATGTCTTAGCGTATGCGACAGGAGCAGAGTGGGTAGAGATTGAGGAGTAAGATACGGCGGGAGCGATGGACTTGGCGTACACTGGGGAAGAGTAGGAAACGGCGGGGGCGGCGGCGTAGGTCTGGACAGCGGGTGCAGCGTAGGTCTTAGCGTACGCGACGGGAGCGGAGTGGGTAGATATGGACTGGTAGGACACGGACGGGGCGTAGGACTTGGCTACGACGGCGGGTGCGGCGGCGTAGGTGGTGTATGCAGGAGCGGCGTAGGTCTTGGTGTATGCGGCGACGGGCGCATGCGCGGTGTGTGAGGAGAACGACACGGAGGAGACGGCGGGCGCAGAGCTGTAGGCTACAGGCGCGCTGTACGCCACGGGAGCAGACTGCAGGAGATGGCCAGCGGAGGCCAGGCTCGCCGCGCACAGGAAGACTACGACCTAAAATTACAGAAAAAAATGGTTATTATTTACAAGTAAAACCATAAAATGGTATCCGTATCAAAATTGAATGAACTATTTATATTTATTAAATTAAAGTTCACATTTTTAAACAGTTCAAAATTCAAGTCACTAACAGTACGAAATCGAACGAAATAAAAATTGATTTTTAAATATTGAATTCACTGCAGTACCTTGGAGTACATGTTTGTGTTGGACGTTGTTGTTGTGTGTAATATTTTGGAGCACTTGCTTTCGCTTTTATATCGCGTCTGCAAACTGGTATTCGTATTGAATCCCACAGTGGATCAGCCGCGGGCACTTTCCGTTTCAATGTCAAGGTGAGTCTCCACCCGGCAAAATGTTATTGTGTAATCTGCCGCAGGCGTTTGATACTTAATATCATCGATGTAGTACTATATTTACTCATAAGGAAGTTGTTGTCGGAACTGTAGTGTTATCGATGACTTTTAACCGCTTGATTGACTTAAACATTTTAATTATAGGCATTAATGACAGTTTGGGACATCTGTAAATTGGGTGATAATGTCTCACCTTTTTATATTCTGTTACTAACGAAACATGAGACGATTTTTTTATTTTTTTTCATTTCCTTCAGAGCTTCGTGTGAGCCTACAAACTATCTTTATTCATAAGAAGACTGTTTATTGCAGAACATGTTCAAATATTTGTTCCAAGTTTCTTTGGTAACAAGCGGTTTGTGAAGCCTAAATTAACCGCAATAGCATCGGCATTTTGTAAGGATCTACGGAATATTTGACACCAAATTTATTAAATTACACTAATGCTATTGCGAAAATGACATCCATGACTCCAACAGATTTGGATAAGCTGCTTGAATACAAATTAATTTAAATGTTTTATTACGAAATGTGATTTTAGGTTACTGTTATAAAAGTTATATTAGTTAAATTACATAGTAGGTTTTATTTTTTAAAGGTTCCAGATGTTGGCCTTAGATTCTATTAATAGGTTGCTGGGGATCTTATAAATTCTTAGAAACTTAAAACCAAAGAGGCTCTAAGTTTACTTAACCTAATTTTGGATCGTCACCATATCAACTTGAGCAATGCAGTATTCTTTGTATGAAACTCCCTACTGCACCGCATACTAATCAGAATAGTCTCGCTTTGAGATAAGCTCAAAACCAGGGAGCCGTAAGCGCGGCGTCCGCGTCGCCTTGCCGTAGTCGAGTCGCCGTATCGGAGCAGCTGATCCGCTTTGGTTACATGTTAACGCTTGTTTGTCGGCGAGATGAAAGGCGATATGTTGAGGATCCCTTTACGATTTGATATGTATGCTAAGACCATAAGTCTTTGGCAAAAATAAATATGTGGCGTATGAAACAGTTTGTAATTTTACGAAAAGCTATAAATTTTTCGTCAAATTCAACAGATTGAAATATACCTCTATAGTCGTATATCGGTAATCGATGATGATAATAAAAATGCATTGTATACATTTTCGAGAATTTATTTTCAATTAATACATCACAGATTTTAAAACATGAGAATTCATAAATCACCAGGCTTGCTTGATTCCGTATCCAGCGTTACCGAAACCACCGTAGCTACCGCCATGGCCATAACCGCCATGGCCGTAACCGCCATAACCACTGCTGGCATAACTGGGAGAGTCCTCTCTGTACACGGAGACAGAGGACACAGCGTTGCCAAGACCGTTGTAGCCATGGGAGTCATATCCACCGGTGCTGTAGCCATTTGCGCCATAGCCCAGGTTGCTGTAACCGTGGGAGCCGTACCCATGACCACCATAGCCGCCGCCAAGAGCGCCAGAGTATCCTCCATGGGATCCTACGTAAGAACCGCTTGTAGGAATCACTTTGGTGACTGACGTGTATGACGTGGCTGGGCTGTAACCGCTGTATCCGTGTCCGCTACTGCCGTAACCGAGTCCGTTGCCGCCATAGCCGAGGCCGCCATAGCTGCCGTGGCCGCCATAGCCACCGTAGCTGCCATAGCCGCTGGCGTAGCCGCCGTGGCCGCCGTAACCACCGTAGCCTGAGTATCCTCCACCCGATCCTCCGTATAGTGCTCCTGCACGGGCTAAGCCGAACAGGCAGACAGCGACGGCAAATACCTGGATAATGAAACAACGATATAATTTTTACAGATCACCATATCTATCTATGTTAAGTAAAAGCCAATCCAGAGCCTTTTAACGAGGTCTCAGTTATTATCAAACCTGAAGAAAGTTTGACAGGAAAAATTACCTTTTACCGCTTTGATTATATAATTTTATAATGTTACCTTTTTCGAATTTATAAAATAGTTCATGGGTAACTAGCGGTTTTTTTTCGTTGTTGTCTTTCGCAGGTAGCTCTGAAGGAGCTCTGCCTGCTCGACTGGATGATTGGCGAGACCCAGCCAAGAAAATAAACGTTAAGTTAAACAGTAGGTATATTAAAAACTTTAACACTTTAATTACCTTAGTGAACATGTTGCTGGTATTTCTTCAAGTGTGATGAGTTGAATGTTTGAGATGCTATTGTTTCATGCTTTTATATTAAATACGTAGGAAATAAGTACTCTTTACCAAGGTCTCATTAGATTTTGAGAAAAACGGAGCGTAACGGTTTTAATTAGGCATACGCTTAAATGCAATATTAACTAACGTACTTCCGTAAGTTTTATACAATTTAGAACCTTGCTACCTTGAAATAGAGACGAATATAATGTGAACAATTCTTGAGATGATTATCTTTCAATTGTGGTGTTATCTTGAGAATTGTTGTACGAAGTTCGGCATCAGTGTTAACTGCAAAATGTGTAGTAATCAATTAATAATTCATATTTCATGTGATAACCGTTTTGTTACATTTAAATAATCTATACATACATTATTAATTGTATGTAATTCTCAAGTCAATCAAAATAATAGGCTTTACTCTTTATTAAACCCAATTTATAAGGTTATTATTGGTAACGTACAAAAGTTCGGTTGGTTGGAGTAGTATAATTCATAATTTAATTATGTATCGCTTTTGAAAGAAATAAAAGCAATGATAATAGGTACTAGTACTTAGTCCAGCACTATTCTACCTAGCTTTTTGTCATATAAATTATATCCTTTTATTTGATTAATCAGCTAATTTACTGTGTAATACGGAACCAAGATACCTAGATGTAGTCTGTTGTTTATTTGTAGGTGTTATTATTTTTTTAAACAATATGCTGGATTCTTTATATTATTTAGCATTTTAACCTATAACTTGTATGGTTTCTTTTTAAAGTCACCCCACATTAGAAATTCCTCCTGTGTCGTGGGTGCAAATCACAAACATGAAATATCACATACACAAACACCCAGACTCGGGTCAAACATCTGTGGTTCGCACAAAGTTTTGTCCCGTGCACGAATGGAACCCGCAACCTTTAGCGCAGCAGTCAAATCGCTTAGCCACTGCCTCAATCAGTAAGTAGCCCCAATAAAGTGTAAGGCGGTTAATAAATTAATAACAAATAGATTAAATTCTTTCACACTTGATAGTGTTTGCTCTGTCGTTCTACTTACGATAGTTGTGTCTGACCTTGTTCCAGCGAAGTTTTGTCAACTACGTAAGAGAACGTCTTTAGAAACATCGGTAACTGTTGTGTTTGTCCGTGAGAGGATTGCTTCTTAAAAGCTGCGCAGATAAAAATACTTCCATTTAAGTATTTAAATAGAATTTTAGCTGGACCATTGCTTTAAAATAATTCTGTCGCGGTATTAGTGTAGGAGATTCACAAAATCATTATTGTATTTTACTACAGTTATTTTATGTCTGCCAAATAAAAGTACTTTATATTTATAGGGACCATATTTGCAATCCCTACTAATATAATGAATGGATTTTAATGAAATTTTATATGGTGGTTGACACCCTGGATTAACACATATGCAACTTTTTATACCGAAAAAATATAGTAGCGGGTAACACCGCGGGGCGCAGCTAGTATAATAATAAAAATGTAAGCAGAATTGAGGGGCAATAGTTATAAATCTAATCAATGAATACATTTGCAGCCATATTAATATTGTATTATAACTAAATTGCATGTTATTTACTAGGGGAGATGAGATGTTATTTTAAGTATTGATACCGAAGAAGGTAATTTAATCGCACTTTAGGAAGTCTAGAGTATGTGGCATTAAGCACAACCTTGTGATTACTCTTAAGAATTTACTATTAAAAAGCTTGGGACAACTGAATAGATGTATGTACTGCAGATGTACTGGATACTATGGGTAACAGATAAAAAATCACAATGATGTTTAGTATTCAACGATTTGTTGTAAATGTTAAGCACTCTATTTAAGTTCCCAGTGCTATATATTAGGAAATATTTCAGCTGCTGCTGAAGCCAATAATTAAACAATTTTATACTTATTCAGGTACATGTTTATTAAATACATAGAACGTCCACTAAACTCTGTTATAAATTAGAACAGCCATACTATACACCGAAAAAAATAGAATATTTACAATTTTTGAATATTTTCGATATTTCTTGCTCTATGTCTTTCTTTGCTATCTTACCAGAGGTATTTAGAGCCGTGTCCGTAGCTGCCATAGCCGTAGCCGCCATAGCCGTAGCCGGCGTAGCCTTTGGAGTAGCCGAGGCCGCTGTAGTCATGGCCATAAGAGACAGCGTAAGGAGCGGCATAGGACGCGTAAGTTACGGGGGCTACGTAAGACTTAACGACAGGCGATGCATGGACTTGGTGGACTTGGTAACGCGAAACACTTGAGACAGCTGCTGGGGCATATGAGACAGCGGGGATCACGGCTTTGGTGACAATGGGGGCAGCGACTACAGTCTTAGCGATGACGGGTGCGGTGTATGCGGGTGCGGTGTATGCGGGTGCAACGTAGCCGCCGTAGCCGATTCCGTAGCCGAGGCCAGACGCATAGCCGAGTCCTGACGCGTAACCGGACGAGTAGCCGAGACCGGTACCGTGCCAGCCGCTCGCGCGAGCTACTCCGAACAGGCAGACGACAGCGACGAACTAAAAAGAAAATATTTTTTTTATTAATAAAGAAGAATTAATTGTCATTAATGATAAGTAATTTTATTATGTCACGATTACAAAGGGCTCCTACAAATCTTCATTTTTTTTCTAAGTACTATTAAAAAGTAATAATATATGACAAATATTAGCCGGGTAATATTAACCATCTCCGTGTAGAACCTTAAAACAACCAATCAATCACTTCTCAGTTGGACATTATTGGCTCTATGATTCACACATAATGTCAACATGCATTTTTCTACCGTGCAGAGTAGGCTCATAAGTTTTCTCAGCTTGCCACTGTTGAAGCCTTGATATGTGTGACAAAGTGTAGGACTGAATAATAACACAATTTATATCACTTTAACACATAAGCCGTCAATTTGCAACGATGTTATCTCTGTAGTAATTAACAACTTATTCCTTTTGACGTAATCTTTCTTTTAAGTACCGCGGAACATTTAAAAAATATATGCATTGGAATGTGCTTAATGTCAGAGCGATTTAATGTAATTTCAACTCGTAATTAAATTGATCTTTTGTTTCCACTTTCATTGAATGTCAGTCACTTATAACTGTGGAAAACAAAAATGTTGACGACTGGAAATTATAGAATTAATTGAATGATTAATAGTAATTGGTTAATAGGTCATCGATCCAGTCCATTCTAAGGCTGCCTGGAAGATATCGCTTTTAGAGATAAACCGATTGTACTCAATTTTGTAATTTGATTCCTTCTATAAAATCTGTATAATTGTGTGCAATAAAGAGTATTGTATTGTATTGTTTTGCCTTTTAGTATCCTTGCACATTTTCCGTCTAATAGCGAACCAAGTTAACGAATAATCTAGGGAAATTTAAGAGCAATCTATGCACTTCCATTGAAAGGTCAAGCCGGTAACATCATTTGACGATTGCAGGACATCTAGTATATTAAGGGGAATATCTTACTTATTAATCCATATTACACGTCTTATGATTAACGACCAAGTTGATTGCATACAGTGACAGACATTATGAAAGCTCTGATGGCAGAGATTTAAAACCTGTACCTACTGATTGATTCGCTTAAAGGCCAAAGTGACTTAATGAGAGCTGGGTTAGGCAAGTACTCGAGTGGGTTTACAGTTCTAGATACATCGCATTGTCGTTTGAAACTGGTTGGTCTAATCTATAGTTATAAAAGCTTAGAACAAATTAAAAAGCAAACATGAGTTCTAAATACGAATATAAAACAGCAGACTCAAATTGCAAATGTATAATCGTTGGATTATCGCAATAACTAAGTATATGATATTCTAGTAAATAATAAGTAAATTATTAGGCAAACACATTTAATAAATGGTTGTGTTAAATTATAAAGTGAAAATATTTATTAAATTCTTTTCAGTTACAAAACTACATTCACTGGCGGAATGTCGCTGTACTGTATGTGCACCTCTGCCTACCCCTTCGGGGAATACAAGCGTAATGTTATGTGTTATGTTGACAAAACTACAAATAAATACTAGTGAAATAGTTTTAGCTGTAGTAAGACCACTTTTTTCAAAAAGCTCATAAAATTATAATTAACATTACTTTTAAAATATTTTCAAATAGATGCAGAATACAAATTTCTTCCCCAACTATCTCCTAGCAAAAGATATAAGGGCCAATAGAGCGCAAACAAAGTGAATTTTACCTAGAAAATATTGTAGCACTTACGGGAAAAATTAAATTCTGGCTCGAGCCCAGAACTGTGCTAACGTCACCGTCGTATTAATCTAGACGCCAATAACTTAGCCGTATGTATGCTACCTACGGCGTACTGCGGTTTCACTGTTCATCCTAGGATGGGTAATAGATACAGATCGATAGCCGTCAACATTTAGCCAATCCACTCATGTCTATGCTGAAGCGTTAGGCTCTCGATTCCAATTGCAATAGTCCGTTTGTATTGTTGGATCGGTTCTAGTAACTTCAAATATGCGGACTAGTGGAATTTTTTAATAACTATCAATAAAATGTCGGTATTTTCAAACGACTCAGTAGGCTGAGGTATGCATAAATCCAAAATGAGAGCTATTGAAATTTTAATTTGCTACCGTGATGATGTTTAAGCAAATGAGGTTTAACGTATGCTTGTGACGCAAATTCTTACGTGGATACAAAATAAAGGAAATTAATATTGCTTTTAGATACAAGGGGTCAACGAACCGTTTGAAAATATTTTAATTATCAACACTGATACCAAAGACAATCGAGAATCACTGCACTATTTACGTAACACTGTTTCAATTGCTAAACAATTCTTATACTAGTATCCTCGGAATGATCGTATTAGAAATTTTCACTGAACTCACCTTAGCAATCATTTTGATGTAGATAGTTGGAATATAATGTGTTGAATGTTAGCATACCCAAAAATGTCAGCTTATATAGTTAACGAAATCTCAGGAAACAACACGGCCTCGCCATTGTCAAGTTTCTAGGTGATTTTGGTAAATAGCGCATAATCGCACCACTAATGTTGAACATAAGGTCTGTTTTTAAATTAATATTTAATTTTATATTATTATAATAATAAAAGGCGAACTGAAGGTGAACCAATTTTTTGAATACTTTACCGTTTAATTGTGCAGGAAGTGGATGCGTTTTTTGTTGTTTTGTAACAGTTTCAATAATTTGGGGATCCGCAGTCAAATCAACACAACACAGCTAATGATAACTATAGTGAATCGGCTATTTGTCATATATATTGCTATTCCATCTGATTTCATTGAGTACATTTTCTCTGTACTTTGGATTTATATTAGGTATGTTTACAAAAGATTAGTGATTTAACAAGTAGATACAACTGCAATACATCATGCAAATCCATCGTTATTCTGAATCACCAGTTGGTTTATTTGGAATTCTGCCCGAAGAATGCCGCACCTTATATATATGGCATACAGAAACCCCTTTATTAAGAATACAGGCATGATATTATATATAGGGAGATACAAAATGCGCGAAAATTGTATTTACCTTCAATTTTAAATGGAATAGTTAAAAGTTTATTTAAATTTATAAAATAAACTTGAGAAATTATGGACATGAGCTTGACTCAAACCAGCGACTTTCGCCGTAGATCTATTGAAGCTTAGCATGGGCACCATGCAAAAATAACACAAAAAATCATATAAAAGTTTATTTTTAAATAATTGCGAAATGTTTTACGTCATTATCTATTCTCAGTTTGCGAATTTAATGCAGAACGGCATGCTTATAATACTCTTATAATATAAGTACAGTAGTCATTGATCATAATTGGAACCATGGGAAACCATGGCACACGGTTTATTTTATTTATTTGTTTATTTCTCACCATTGAAATTGCTAAAAAGATACCAAAAGTTAAATTGGTTTGAACTAATACGAAACATGTCGAAGATAAATTCTTAAACAAACTTGGGCCTAACTCTAAATTCTCGGCAAATGCGTATCCAACTTGTTCTTGACCAATTGTTTTTTTATTTGCTTTGTATGAGTTTTTTTAAATGCGTACTGTTGCGTTGTGCGAGGTAATGACCCAGAATTCTTACTCTAAACACACTTGACTTGAATTACAAGCCATCGTATTATATTTTCGTTTACTTTTATGCTCAAGTTGTATTATCTATGGGTAGCCTTATGCCTTTGTACTGCTAGACTACTAACCTACATACTGGTCAGAGACCACCATAGATACTTTCCCATCTAGGTCAATAAAAATATATTGGCTTAGTTGTCACTGTAGCTTGTAGGTTTTTACACAACGGGAGCAAAGTCCAAAAAGACCTGAGGGACTAATCTATCAATTGAAGAGAAGTGGCGCGTGAAAGGAAAAGCTTTTGGTGTCGGAAGCCGAGATTCTGTTTTGGTAGCGAGCCAAGAGTATGCGACCCAAAAGTCTCAGTTATTTGGCTGGCTTATAGGACCAAAGTATGTACCTAAGCATTGATGTATATATTTTTGGTGTAGTTTATTATTATTCACTTATAAATAGTTATAAAGACATAAACAACAACAAGGTTGTAACTTAAAAGTTGAATAAATGCATGTTTTTGTGTACATTACAATACGTAATCTCGGCCACGACAGCAGACAGAGACCAGACAACTAAGCGGAAGATAATATTTAATATAGTTAAAAAACAAAGGTGTATCCACTATTCAGTCATACTCATAGTCAAATAAATGGCAATCCGAAAGGACCAATATTAGTTTAAGCATTGAACCCACGGACCTATCCAAAATCTGTTCACGCATTAAACCGGTCTTAGCACTATACTAGCTAGACAGTCATTCTTACCAGTCTTTGTATTCACGGACCATGCCATTACAAATGATATTAACACCCTTAAACAAAAGCCTTCGTGTATGCATTATAAATTGATAGAAGTTACTATCATTTCTATAAGGTCGATATGCGTTGCATTTTCGGCCATATTGATAGTTCAATAACACTAATTAACATGTCGAGGTCAGTTGGACGCATTTCCAGATGAAACTTGTTGGCAGCCAATGTTTTTATTTTGGGTAACCTTTTATTATTATTTATTACTTAAAACCATTTTTATTTGTTTTTGTTTTACATCCTAATGTGTTATCCGCTTTCTATTTTGGAATTAATCTTCGTTAAAAATAGACTGAACTAATGGATTTTACCATGCTCTGTTTTAGGTTAAAAACACACTACATAGGATGTGTTATTTTGTCTTTACTAACACTAGTTGTAGTTTTGGTTATTCCAACAAGGATATTGACATGCTTATACTAAATAACGATAAAAAAACAATACATCACGAGGCTAAAGTTTTAATAATAATAATAGTGACCGTAGAGTCGAGATAAAGCTGAATTTGAAGTTGGATAACAAGACTTTAGATTGATATCGTACAATGTCATCATCATCACCAGCCGAACAACGTCCACTGTTGAAAAAGGCTGAAGAAGATGCTGCTGCCCATCTTCTGGATTTTCCCTTAGTCGCTTCTTACGACACCCACGGGAGGAAAGGGGGTGGTCAATTCTAGGCCGGATACCACTCGTACAACGTACATTCGACTATATGTTGACAAACTATATGTTTAAAATGATGGATCTAATAATATTTGTACATAATTATATTAAACCAATATTTATAGTAGCTTGGTAAACGAAAGTTCTACAAACAATGCTACTTACTACGGGTATAAATAATAAAAAATTGTTAATCTGTAATGTTTCTATTGCGTATCTAATATTTATATTCTGAGGTCAATTGGTGCAAGGAGTTCATTGACCTGAAAGCTTTGCTAACTGATAACGGGTCACGACAACCTCAGTAGGTACACGTCAAATATGTATGTAGTACATGTATTTCGTAATCAGTCTACCGCCTGCACTATTATGCCCTACGGCGACGTTCGTGTTTCTAATTTTATATTTAACAGTATGACTAATGATCTAAAGCGGTAATTGGACTTATCTGTTAATTAATAGTAGCAGCGTGATTGCGTGAATTAAATTGTTGCTTGTTAATTTATTGCTGTAAAGCCGTGGTTGAATTTAGAGATTTATTTGCTCCGAAAAATGCAACAAAAAATAATTGTACAATATCATATCTATGGGTCCTAAGGGCCAATGTGCAAGTTGCCAATTTTTCAATAGAATCTCTTTAAGTTTCAATTTGATATTAAATATTTTACATGATTCAACAGATACATTCTTTTACTGCAGTATTACATAGTATTTTCACTTAGAAATGGTCATTTTTAGTGCATGTTGTCAACTAGAGTAAAATGAAGCATTTAACACAATAAAGTTGAAATGCAAAATGTTGCATTGACCCATATACGTAGAACCTATCGATATGCAAAGATTTTGCGACGAACAGTGATATTCAAGTGTTTTTTTCTCAAAGTTAAATTACTTATAGCCTGAGAAGTCAAGTGGTCCTTAGGTACATAAACACGAAACTTCATCTAACCCAATTACTTGACTCACTCTCACACATCAATTTGTATTAAAAGTTGTAGACAGCGGACAGAAGGACCAAGTTTCATTATAGATCAATAAGGATAACAAGTTCGTGCGTTGACGTGCAACATGTGTTGTCACAATAAAAGAGGCCTCTATCCTCTTCTATGTTGTACAGCACTTTTATCTCGTAATGTACTACTTGTCTAAATTATTTTTCAACTTGTTGTTTTGTTCTAAGTGATAGGTTTTTAAGAACATTACTGTTTCTTCGAGAATAGAATTTAACAGCTTTTGTGCCTATTTTATCATTCATCATCATCATCATCAGCCGTCCACTGTTGAACAAAGCCCCTTAGAATGCCACATTAAACGACAGCTTGCTAATTGCATGCAATTTTATTATTGCAGACGAATGGATGTATTATTTGGTGGGTATGTTTTCTTGACACCACCGATTTGTTTGAATAACGCAATATCAAATTTGAACAAGACGATGCAAATATATTTGTTGCATTCATTATTATCAAAATGTATTAAATATTTTTTATGTCTATGAGTATTTAATAAACAGGAATAATTATAAGCGAGGCCGCCTGAACAATACTAACAACATGATATAAAACAAAAAGTTAATGCTGCGAAGCAAGTAGGCTTAGAAATTAGAAGTTAACACACTATTCACAATGATAAATAATAGCTATACTAGTTTTATTCTAAGTACGACAACTTCCCAAACATTTACCTACCATGAAAATAAATAAATATAACCTCCTAAACTTACATATACGTATGTAATAACGGAAAAATATGCCTTGGCAATGTACCAAAGATTTTTTTAAGATGAATTTTATCGCCATGGTATAACTCTGTATTCATTGCGGAAGCGTCCAATGTTTGTGATATATAAATCTGTGAAAATATAATTTATTATTGTATGACGTATGAAACTATGGGGTGGTCTTTAGATCCCTACTAATATTACAAACGCGAAAGTTTGTAAATATGGATGGATGTTTGTTACTCTTTCAAGTAAAAACTACTGAATGGATTTTAATGAAATTTCATATGGAGGTAGCTGACACCCTGGATTAACGCATGTAGCGGGCAACACCGCGGGGCGCAGCATAAAATAAATAAAAATAAATTATTTATTTTCTGTCAGTATCACAGGTTCATTTGACAATAATTGACACAAAATTTCAGTTAATTTTATATAATTTTATGAACAAATGTTTGCCATAAACGTCTTACACTAGGAGGAGCCAATATCAAATATCCCGCATAATAGATATAAGGACCAAAAATCATTATGTGTCCTGTGTGACGACTAATATTACAATCAACGACTTAATTGGCGCAGTGGCTAAGCTATTGTACTGCTGCGCTAAGGGTTACGGGTTCGATTCCCGCTCGAGGCAAAAATTTGTGCGCACCGCAGATTTTTGTCCCGAGTCAGGATTTTTGTATATGTGATATTTTATGTTTGTAAAACGCACCCACGGCACAGGAAATTCCTATAGTGGGGCGACGCTTTATTTAAAGAAATAATAATACCTTCGTCATAGTTTGGAATTTTAAAAATGCCATCGGTTTTCGTTATTCCAAGTTGACATTGCGCGTACTACAGTTTGCGAATTATGTGTCATAATGTGATTATGAAGTGTTAAAAAATCTTTTGACGACCTCATTATATACATAGTAGGTATATAATACTTCCATCTCCGTGAAATACATCCAAAATGCAAAAGATATTCCTCGAGTTGGGCGAGGAATTAAAAAAATATTAATTAAAATATTTAGCCTTTAGAGGTACTTTTATATCTACCACTTCTTAAAAATATTTCTCTTCACGCAAGATCAACAGGAAATCAACATTTAATGTAATCACTAAGTAATCTAGTCATTGCACTGAACCGCTTCACTTATAAGCACTATTAAAATCCAATCTGTGTCAAGTGAGAAATGAATTGCGAAACCATTCAAAACTTTGGTCCTAGTATACGCAATTACGTACTGAGTCTCTAGTGTGTTTTATTGATGCTAACCTAAACTACCGGGTTTGCGTTACCTTTTCTTTTATTCATCTGGCATTAAGACGTGGTGGAATGGTTGACATACCACAGTTGTGTGCACAAGGTTGCAGGTTTAAACACAGGCAAGTATCCATGTAATTTTTTAAAGTTGTATATAGTTGCTGTCGTTCATTGTGGCGTTCTAAGGAGGAGGCCTTTGTTCAACAGTGGACGTCTTCCGGCTGATGATGATGATGTAGTATCTACATACTTCCTTTATTAGACATTCTACTCATCAAAAATACGATACGAAATCATCATAAATGAACTTCAATGGATCTTCAAATTATAAACCGGCAGTGAGCAAGCGTGGAGAACGTTTTTATGATCGTTACTTCTCTGTATGAGTAACGACTTATTCCCTGCAGTGGGACATTGTATTAAGGCTGTTATATACGTTTTATAAACGTCATTATCAACCCGAGGCGCTGGTGACGTCGGCAGCCTCCAGTTTATAGCTAGCGTGATGTAAGGCTAGGCTATACTTCCCATACTTTCGACACTAATCCCCGGCCTTGTTGAAGACAATGATGATAATATAATAATACTCGCGTGATTTAACACAACTAATTGTTATGAATTGTTCAAATGTTTGCGGAATAAATAAACACCAATTAGAGATGTTTGTTGTTTTAGTAATTATAGGTTTGTATTCTTTATGTTAAAGATTGTATCGTATTAGGCGTCCGTATCTAGATAAGATCAGTTTAATGTTAAAAATATACCATTTCCTTTGTAACAGTGGTAATTACCGTTATAATATAATTTGTTTAATATAAAATCGGATTATATTTTACTATGAGGAAAACATCAATATTTTCCGACCAAGTAGAGTTCCTTTGTACCCCCTCGTTGAATATTTTCTTAGATTATATCTTGAAATGTATTGATTAAAGTGTATATGTTCAATAAATCCTTTTTTATTGAGGAACAAAGAAATAAAAAAACTGCTCAGATAAGAAGGGATCCCGTAAATCAACCCTTCCTCTTGCAACTTAGATACTATCAATCAAGAATTACAGAGACATACAGTCTTGCTTGATACGAGTTCGCTGAAGGGTGAGCAAACTTTCATATCGGTCCTGGTCTCAACCCTGCTGTACCGCTTTCACCATATTCACTTAGTGCTCCTTATTAGTATTTTAACACTTTTAGTATTTATGTTTGTAGGTTTATCAAAAAATTATACACATGAAATTCATTTTATAAATTTTATTCTTGTTGTAAAATATATATACAAAACATAAACAACTAGATTTGTACAGTCGGTAAGGTGATCACCAGCCGTAGTTGGAGGCAAGGCCGTTGTATGACACATGGGAGACGGCGGGGGCCGCAGAGTAAGCCACAGCGGACTTCAGTACGGGGGCAGCGGCGTATGTGGCGTAGGGAGCGGCGTGTGCGGCGTATGTGGTAATGGGAGCGGAGTGCGCGTATGTCAGAGCGGGAGCGTAGGACTTAGTGTAGGCGACGGGAGCAGCTTGGGCGTATGTCGCAACGGGAGCGGCGTATGCGGCAGGTGCAGCGTAGGCCGCGTGGGTCGCGTAGGCGGCAGGAGCGGCGTACGTCGCGTGCGCGGCGTAAGCTGGGGCGGCATAAGCCTGTGCAGCGTACGCGGGAGCAGCGTAGGTCGCGTGTGCAGCGTACGCGGGAGCGGCGTAGGTCGCTACTGGAGCGGCGGCATAGGTCGCAACGGGAGCGTAAGATTTAGCCACCAAAGGCGCTGCGTGCGCGGTGTGGGTGGAGTACGATGAAATGGAGGAGACCGCGGGAGCGACTGCCTTCACGACGGGAGCGGAGTATGTGAGGGGTGCGGAGTACGCAACCGCGGGAGCCGCGTAGCTCTTGTAGACAGGAGCAGCGGCGTATGTGGCCACGGGAGCGGCGGAGTAGAGACCGCCCGCACGGACTGACGCCAACGCGCACACGAGGACTAGTAACTGCGAAAAGAAAAAAATATAATGTTATGTTTTCATTCCAATCAAAAACAGACCTATGTAGTTTTTGGTATCCAGGTTGGTTTTTGCCATAGCAATTGCAAAGGATTGCAATATTAAATAAATTAATATTATTTTTATAAAACAAACTATTAAAACACTTGTTCCATTTTAGATTGACATTTGTATTATTTATATTTTATTTAATTAACTTTTAACTTTAACTTTCTGATTTCAGCTAAAAAGTTTAACTCTCATAACTTTCCATGCGTCATAATTATAAAACCTTAACTGTTTACTTCAAACTTCACTGTACACTATAAAACAAAGTACCTTGGCTGCCATTATGATATATAAAATCTGCTACGGCGAGTGATACGGTCTGAGTACACACAAGCACTTTTATACTAGACTCGTTACCCCCGTTAGCGCAGGCCGTAGGTACCAAATGTGGTATCGCAACTGCTAAGGACCCTGTATCGACATGACCGCCCAAAACGTACGCCACTAAATTGATATGTTACTTATGGGAAAACACGATTTAGAAGCCTGTTAATAATATGTTTTGGATTACTTTAGGCTTTTTGTAGAAAATGATACAAGGTGACATGAAAGTCGAAGGGAAACCTTAGAGTACAAATATGTATCAAGTTAAATGCCTTACCTATATTAAAAGTGGTTTGTGTAGATACCTGACGTACATTGACGGAATTTGCCGGAAACGTTCACTGATCGTCGTACCTCGCTCAACATACCAGTTCACAGTCATAGGAGAATACCTACAGCCTGATCATCATCATGGTTGAGCAAGGGGAAAAAAAAAGTGTTAAGAGCCCTCTGCCTTTTCTCATGAATAGGTCTGCCGCATCCTTCAATAACATCTGCGAGTCTTATCTGAAAGACGGTAATTAATCTTTGTCCTACTAAACTTAGTTTTGCAGTTTTGTTATAAAATCGTGATCACTGCTACATAGTACCTATACTTAATTTGACACTTACATCAAGGGCGTTTGTGTCATGTGTTATAATGTACCTAAATCCAAGAAACAAAAGAATTTCTTATGTTTAGAACGTTGAGAAAGCGAAATTTCTTTTTCAGCGTGTCTTTTGTTTTTCGTTACCAACCAAATAATTTAAAAGATTTTATGCAACCGTTTGAGATTTTGAAGAAAAGGGCGGATGTTACGTCCGGCCCTTTTTCGAATCTTTATATTGACGAATACTAAGGCATCTTTCAACTTGAATTTCATCGATGTTCTATAAAGAGCCAAGAAAAAAATACGTTAAATAGAATATTATCTCTGCCTTTATCATTTTGCGTTAATTTCCGTTGGTTTAAATAGATACTTTAAAGTCATTGTTGTCGTGTGTTAAACGTCACATTTAGACATTACTAGCTGCGCCCCGCGGTGTTACCCGCTACATTTTTTCGGCATAAAAACTAGCTTGGGTTAAGCCAGGGTGTCAGCTACCTCCATATGAAATTTCATCAAAATCGGTTAAGCCGTTTGAGCGTAAAGAGGTAACGAACATACAAATACATTCACAAACTTTCGCCTATAATATTAGTGTGATAGTGTGATTCCCATACAAACATATGAAATATTATTGATATCAAAGCATTTTTCCCTACTATATTTTAATGAACGCTGCCGAAGTATTAAGTACCTACGCAGTTCCCGCTTTCAAACCTTACATAATTTCACTCAAAACTGTATACTTTACGGCTAATTAATTTGTCTCTGTTATAAAGAGACAAGAAGCCACTTTCCTTATCTCATAGATTTACTGACAACGTTACATTGACTGTAATATCGCCCATTAGTCTCGTAATTAATTTGATAATTAAAATTAATAATGTCATGTTTAATTATCAGGTTTATAGAAGTCGCTTAGTCGATATTTAGATTATGAAATTCTGTCTAGTCTGGTT
Source organism: Abrostola triplasia (assembly GCA_946251915.1). Classification (NCBI taxonomy): domain Eukaryota; kingdom Metazoa; phylum Arthropoda; class Insecta; order Lepidoptera; family Noctuidae; genus Abrostola; species Abrostola triplasia. The sequence goes on from OX276431.1 coordinate 5,110,603, forward strand.
CGTGGTTTGAATTGAATATAGCATAATTAAGTGAGCCTGCGTTATGATAATGTTATTGATTTTAGGCTGTGAAAATAGTTTCATAGATATTATTATTATGACAGTAAATATACGTGACGTGACGACCTGATTAGCGCAGTGGCTAAGCGATTGGACTGCTGCGCTCAAGGTTGCGGGTTCGATTCCCGCACGGGGCAAAACTTTGTGCGAACCACAGATGTTTGTCCCGAGTCTGGGTGTTTGTGTATGTGAATATTTCATGTTTGTGAAACGCACCTTCGATACAGGAGAAATTCCTAGTGTGGGGCGACGTTTTAAAAAAAATAAAAAAATATATATATATACCAGACCCTAAGATATTTTAATATATTTGTGTGCCAAAAACCATATTTTCCACAATGAAGTCGTCGTATAAGCGCAATGCAGTTTTGAGTACATAAGCCCTCTAATCAGATAAAAAAATCCCATCTGTTTTGCACATAGACTAAAGATCGCTTATCATGTCGCTTGTCACGTTTTGCAGACAACTGTAAAACAATGGCCACACGTCTTTATAATATGAAAAGTGAACACCAATTGCCCGGTTGTCATATTTTTTATTGCTATCTAGTCTAAACAAGATATTATTCTAATTAACGATCATTAGAATGATACTAATCTATCTACACCTATAATTATGTTCTTACACAACCCAAATATTATTTAGTCCACTTCAACGCAATGCAATTCACCTTTAAAATACACACATTTTTACAACATACAAATTCTTGATTCATCTAAAGTGTTAAGTGTCAATTCGTGATACAGATTATAAAGCATGATACTAGCTTTGCTTTGTGAAGTATATTCATAGTGTTTCATACGAAACTTTAGTAGCATGTTATGCAAGTTCAGGCTATGAGTGCTTTTGTCTAAGAGCGATATACTGGTATTTCAAAGGGTCGGTACACATGTATCTAGATCACCCAGGATTTGCGTAGCAGTTTAATTATTTGCTGGACTCCAGAGCAGAGAAAGGGGAACTTATGTATAAAATTAATCTTTCTTTTGAAGAGTTTACTTTTTATTTATATGGACGTCATGTACCAAATTCCGTAGGCAGACTTGATACTACCAGGCAACTTCAAGGTTTTAAGATTACATAATTAAGTAGGTACCTAGTCAAATATTACTAAGCTGGAAAAACATTCTGGAATATCACCCTACTTGGTCAGTCTCAAAAGGGCTTATTACTATATAACTGGCCAGTATATCGGAATCGGATTGGAATTGTCTTCTTATCAAAACAACATAATATTTTATCACAATTTTAATAAATGCTATTTTTTTTAAAAGCAATTATGACAATCCAAACCAATTGTGAGACAAAACTTCAGTTGAACATCCGCACTTGGTAACACGTAATCGATCAAATATTTTAACGCCTTTGATATTATTTAGATGCCTAATTAAATATTCATACATTCAAATTTATTCAATCGCTCTGTTCCGGTTACGTTAAGATATAGTGCCGACTGCCGACGCTTGTTTTCCAAATGTCCATAAATAGTTTTGACATTATAAATCAAAATAATTTTGCATAATTAATATCTATGTCCTGTATAGGTATTGAGAAGATTGATTAGAGAAAATTTTAACTTTTCTACATAATTTACATTTCAACACTGTGTATATATAGTACCATTTGTACCTTCTCACAGTTGTTTGAAAATCGTGATGTTACTTCAAAACCATGTTACCTACTTGTATGACAACAATTTGGTAAACTTCGTAATGGTTGTACAAGGTCAAAGTAGATGACCGAGATATCATCATGAAAAGTGACATCTATTTAGAATACATTTTCTGCTATTACATATTATAGGTACATAGTTCTTAAACCGCCCAAAGCTCCTGTGCTTATTTTGTCTGAGATGGCATAGTAATCTTCGTGACCAGGATGTCAAAACCTTTTGTCTTTCCTTGGGTATTAATTTAAAATAAAAGTTAAATGTAAGGAGCAAAGGACCAAAAACACGACTTGATGTGAAGTGATAATGTTTTTTCGTTTCCGAGAGATCTGTCTTTTTTGTAGTTGTACTTGATACGTCTTAAAATGGGTATGAACCTTTAAAATGTTTTCTGGTCTTTTGGTACGTAATTCACCGAGAATGTAGGTGAATTCATTATTTTTATTAAATTTATATACGCATGTATCTGGAAAATAACCTTACTCGTAGATAGCATTTCATCACGAAAACATTTTACAAAACACATTCTTTGTTTTCGTCTCTCAACCTTCTGTGTCTCATTCAGAAACTAGCTTACTTTCTGGATCTATCTATCACTTAACATCCATGTATGCCGTGCCTAAGGCTGCATTTTGCAACGCACATGGACAGGTCAATCGTGCGGGCAACAAGTCGAGTGTGTAACGTAAATGCGGGCCACAATACATCTTTATCAAGTCCGGTATTGTGACCACTCGCCGATTGGACCCGCCTCGCGTGTGGTAATCTATAGATTGTAACGCACGTGTTTGGTAACGTAACAGGATACTGTGGTAGGCAAATAGGCACACTTTATTCTGGCTCGAGTGTTAAGGTGAGCTTGTGTTAGGACCGTTGTAAGATTTGAGTGCCTGATTAATATTCACATAAAATTGAAAGACACTTTTTTCTAAAATCGTTTTTGTAAATGATTTGATTTTGTAGTTTAAGGTCAATTTAAGATTCCACAAAAGTGACATTTTGAAAAAAAATATCAGTATTTTTTAGTTTTTGAATATTATTAAGTAGTATTAGTAAAAAGATAGGATTTTCTTAAATTGCCTTAATGTTTTGAACTTTTACTGAATATTTCAATTATTTATTGCCGATTATACAAACTAAATATTTTACTGATTGAAGACACGCACCATCAATACAGTCAGTGAACATTTTATTCAGGATTGTCATATATTTTTATAACTTTTGCTATTCTTCAGCTAACAATACAAGAAAGAGACGATTTGTAGCTTCATTGGCATTTATTTTAGTTTTTTTTTTCTGAAATACCGTTACCTACTTTGGTATTTATTGTCTTAAATATTTTAATATTGTTGTTACAATGGTTTCGAAGGACTTTATTTTTAACTGTTCCGTGCAATAACTTTAGCGACAACAAAATTGTCATAGCAACCATGCTACCTTCAATATCTTCAAAGCGGTAAAATACTTAGAGCTCTCAACTCAAGCTGCTCTCATTTAACATAACTTCACGCCTGTATTCCCCGAAGGGGTAGGCAGAGGTGTACCTATATTACACCAGTTGTGATAGGTCCCAATGCAATAGGGTGAAAGCCTATTGCCATTAACTGGGCACAAATCCAGACTCAGTGTTGCTAGTGAGATTTCATCATCCTGAGTCCACTGCTGGACTGAGATTTACCTAAAAACCCAGTAACAATTTGCCCGACCCGGGATTTGAACCCAGAACCTCATGCCCAGCAGTCGTACTCTCATTTACTTATACAAATAAGCGTTAATTTGTATGAAAAAGTTGTATTTTGTACAGAGATAATTGACTCATAGAATGTTGATTTCATCTATAAGTTCTAGCCTTAATATGACAGGGAATTTATAAGACATGATTCAGAGTAACACATTGCTTCATAATTATCGACTTAGAATGTGGAAACTGAACGTGGGTACAGTTGCTAATATTCTGTTACATTATTTGTTTGATCATTGTTAAAATCGCGAAATATTTTGTATTAAGATTGAATTATGAAAATTGTTAGTATAGTATCCAAATAGGGAAGGGAAAAAATGAATCACAAAAATGATGCAGTAATAAGTGTATTACAAGAAATAATTTAAACTAACATTAAGTAACATTATAACATAAATTAAACTTAATCAAGCAGTCAGTCGCGCATACCATGTGAAGGAAAAATCATAATTATTTACCAAGCGTAACTTGCTCCCAGACCAGTGAATGACATATGGGATACTAAGGGGGCCTCAGAGTAAGTTATAGTGGTTTTAACTGGATGCCCTTCATTTATAGCTGTACCAGTCGACAATGGTGATAATCCTGAAGTATAAACATTAGTTTTGTGATAAACAGGAGTTGAATAGGATGCTAAAGAAGGAGAATCTATTGTTTTTGACAAAGGAACGGCATGGGTCGAGTAGGTTACAGGAATTGATACAGATTTGGTCAATACGGGAGAATGAACTGTATGCACCAATGGAGAGGATAATGTATAAGCTGTTTGTGGGTGATAGACAACTGGAGAATGCACAGCGGTTGAGTAAATATTTGGTATACTGTTCTCGATTACTTCTCCATCTTTGGTAGTTTTTGAACCAATATTTTTGAGGCTAGAGTATGCTGTATCAAAGGACTTTGAAAAAGTCGCGTGTTGAGTGCCATCTGGGCTTTGGTAATTACTCTCCTTAGTTGTCAGTACAGATTGATACACAGGAGGAGATTGAATTATTTTCGTATACGCAGTTGGTCCGGTCGAAATAGTCTTGACTTGAATGGGTGTTGATAATGAAGAGTAGGAAACAGAAGTTTCGGGGCTATAATCAGTTCTGATTACTCCAGCCTTTACTAATGTCAAGGCACTCAGCATCAATAATACCTGAAAAGAGATAGATATAATCTTTGAGTTCGATAAGTAAAAAAAACTAATACAAAATTACAACCGAAATATGCTAATGAAACAGCTATTTGGTCACATCTTCTTTATGGAGCTTTTTTTACATCAGGTACAAGGATAATTGCTTTTTTACCATTTCAAATCTTTTAACAATTTCGAACTCACCTTTCGCATCATTTCGTCGTTTATTTTCCTCAGACTTGGCTCAATGAGTGACATTTTCGGCAAAGGTTCGAGCTTTTATACATCGAACGCTTTAACAATTTCACCCTCAATGAACAGTATAATGAGTGCTATGCATCACTACATAACAGCTGTTAAACCAGTTCGAGACCTTAAACCCAGGTTCACCTTTGACTTTAATAAGAGACCATAATCGTGGTATGAGTTATTATTCATGACTGCTCCATACTTTCATTGTACTTAATGAGATTGGATTAATACCGATACGATTAACTTCCATTCTTGATAGTATGGATACTTCTATGGCAGCGAGACCTTTATAAGGGTTTCATCTACGATAACGCTTATCGGGTTCGAATATAATTACCTCATTTTCCATAATTAATATGTCGATTTCTTACGTTTGAGTTAAATATGTCTAGTAACTGCCTAGCATAATCATTCTGCGAAGGTAAGTCTTAGTTGGTTAATGTCTTATTCTCGCTTGTTTACTCATTGATCACTGAGCTTTGGAGAAAACCTAGAGCCGCCCTTAGGGATGTAAACGTAATATACCTACCCTGTACATCGTATGAATAGGATTTAAATAAATAAAATGACAATACAATCACATCTCCATCTTCATAGAGTGGAAATGTATTTAAATTCTTTGCGCATTCTGTATTCGTTTCATGCAATTAAATTGATCATATCACTCCATTGTTTTGTCAATGAAATAATCCTGTAATTTGTGAGTGAACTGGCGAATTATGAACAATCGATATGTTTTATTCATAACGCACGACAAACAAATCGATGGACGCTCGTTAACGCGTTATCGATAAATAAGAATAATCGAGTCCCGATAGGCGGGCACTAGTCGGTGCGTTCGTTACTGTCGCCTGTGAGTCTAAACTCCGATATATCAATACACACTCGATTTGTTGCATAATCGTTCGGAGAATTTATTTAGTACGTATGTTCGTTGCGATTGCAATCTGGTCTGCCAATGAACTGTTTTAAAATATTAGCGTTGGTTAGCAAGTAGATACATACGATCGAATCTAGTGCGTGGGTGTGACCTCAATTGTCTGGTACTCGAAACAGATTGTTTATTCGATTTGTTATTGAGGATTCGTTGTTAAAATAGACTTGATTGAAAAACTGTGAACTGAATAAACTATACAATCAATTGTGAAGTAGGGGTTCTAAAACCAATATAAGTTTTAATATGAGTCTAATATTACATGTGTTTGTTAGAATGTTAGGCTAAATCATGACGTATTTATTCATTTTGACTGGACGTAGTACCACAATAAAAGCAATCGGTTTCGTCAATATTTGAGTATAAGTCTTTAGAAGCTCGGCAACTGTTGCTCATAGATATTTTACGTCAAATTTTGATAAACGAAGATTAGTCCTCAAAATACTTTTTTTCATTTTTTATTTAAATGCGGCTTGAGCATCACATGAGAAGCAATTATTGATCTCATACATAACGCAGATATTGGGTGATAAAGCAATGAAAATTTAATGGCAGGCCTTGGGTGGCGCATCAATAAAACATTGGATGGTAAGTGGGAACCCCTGTCGAACCACTATGTATGGGCGACACGCCCTTCACTTTTTTGCGGCCTTTCTAATGCTTGAAACTTCGGAAATTATGGTTTGAAAAGTTTTTGGGCCCGAGCAACGTTAGGTACTGAAGTAGATTCTTTATAAGCCTTCGATTTTTCTGTAAGATTAATTTGAGCCTGAGTTATTAAAATACTTTTTTTCTTGTTTTAGAACTGAATGTTCACGGTTAAACAGTTCTGGCGTTGACCTATTTCCTTCACATCCTGATTATTTAGGATAGGAGATACGCTGATTTTAGGACTATCTAGACTTACATGGATACAAGTGTATTAGCCATTTATTTGTGAATAATCGACGGAGGTGTATTTCTTGTTATACGTCGTAAAATATTTTAAGTTAAGTTACTTACAAGCGTTAGCGTCGGTCTATCCTGAGAATAAATAGTAGATAATAATATAGTAGAGTAAATAAAATATTATGAAAAATTACTGCAGATGTACAAATTACATGGACTGCAGAACTTAATGAGTAATTTTAATGACTATTTTATTTAGTGTCTCTTATCACAGACAAATGGCAAGATGCTCCACAAATAGAAAGCGAATGAAGAAACAAATCGATATAATGTGTTATAGATTACAATGTCGACATTCTGTCATCACTATACATTTATCATTATACTACAATAATTTTGTACTTTAAATTTGGTTAAACATTCATCTTATAACACTCACATATGATGGATGGCAACATAATTTAGTTAAGCAAGTTAATTAAGCCTTAATCTCATTTTAAGTAGATGTGTTAATTTGATTGTAATCTAACAAAACTCTAACTCATGCTAGGTCTAGTGTCAAAAAGATTAAGATCACTGACAGATCCTTCTTTCATAATACCAGTGCCGTTAATAATTTAATTCTTATTACGACGGAGGAAAGTTCAAAATTGTGTGTATTATTCAGACTGAACGTAATTGATGGTAGAGTTGCAGCTTTATCATTAACACTATCGTTTTAATCGTGCTCTGTGATGTTGGCAACTTAAGTCGCTAAATTGTGTAAAAGTGTCCTAAAAATAGAAATAGGTAGTAGGTACATAGCAGGACAAATTGGTAATACTTTGAAAGCTATGAAAAGGCCTAAAATAATTTTTGGTAACATAGTCAAACAAAACCTTTCTTTATATAATTCGTATGTATGTCGTAAAGATAATTATAAGGTTTTAGACGTTTCATTTTTATCCTCATTTTAACGTATTTTGACAAGCAATACATAATAATTATATTGCCAAATATTTTGCCCAAGCAATTACTCCTTGCAAAGTATCAACATAATATTGTATTTTTAGTGTATTTGTTTCCTATGATTCATTTATGCGTTTGAAGTTTGTTGTGGCGTAATTAGAACATAGTGTGTAGTAAGTTGTCTCATACAAGTACAGGATACAGCTCTACATTCGAATGTATCACGCAAGACATTAATAAGGGCTTGTACAAAACAACACTCCCTCTTGGACGGCCAACAAGCCAACCGAGACCAACTTAGAGCAACATACATTGCTCTATTTAACCACAGAACGTATTCCAAAGTACTAAGTAATGGCTCATTGGACGTTGTAACATTGACTGGACTAAAATGTGCGGCCAATATGTGTTGTACAAATAATAAAGCCTGCCAAGCTAATGTTGGAGTGGTAATTAGAGTGTATTACCTATAGTTAGTCATAATTTAACAATTTAGAGCTTAAAGCTACGGCCGATAATAATAGTGGTGGTATTCATTTGGATTTCTTCCTACATATTAGATATGTTAGTTTGTAGGTGCAATTGGACATGCACGAACAACAAAAGCGTCCAATGGCTAGTTAGGCTAGTGATTATTAGGTACGCTACGTTCGAGGGTGGGGCGCGGGAGGGGGGAGGCTGGTAATCTGCGTGACAAGGTTTCCTACTGCGGATAGTCACCCATAAAGTACTAGTAGTGTGAAAGTTGTTACGAACTTAACTTTGAAACCTTATTACCTATTATCTATTAGGTATATTATTATTTACACTTACATTTATCCTCCTTATACTCCTCCATTTGTTATCGAGAAGTTTATTATTAATTTCAGAAGACAGTTTTTTTTGTATCTGAAAATATAACGTCATTTGGTTTACAGGCCGATAAAAAAGAAATTACCTATTCTATTTTTTTTCAATACCGATAAATCATTCGATTCGTTACCTAAATCGAGTTAATTTTTGTTGATCTCGTATCTACCAATACTTTTCAGTACCGGTTTTAAAAGTTCTAAATCTAGATGTGTGCAATACAATGAATGTACCTACTCCTAAATTTTAAGCGCTATTCAATGCGAAGTATATATCGATTTATTTCGACTCTATCAATTTATATCGATTATGAATTTAAAGTAAATGCGAATTTATATGATATTTCGTTATTTTAGTTTACAAAAGCTTTTTGGTATAATAAAAATGATCAATAGTAATCCATTTTTTTATGAGAACAGGATTTGGTCCTGCAGTAGAATAGTTACTAAAGACTGGTAGATATTATTACCTAAATAATGACCAGGTATCTAATAGTCGATTTAAATAAAAACAATGATTTATGGCCGTACAAAAGCTAAATCTAGTCAATGGGTATTTGAATGCGGAAGCCATTTACCGTTGATTAAAGAATATAATATCTTATGTTTAGAAAAATATAATAGAGAACTTACAAAGTATTTTTTGTTCTGATAACGTTATTCAGTAACGTTTCAGGTACTAAGTAATCTATAATCCGAACATAAATATGACTTTTGGTGTCATCTTTGCATGTTGTGCTAAGCTTAAATCTAAATTTGAAAAAAAATGCGCCAATGTACGGCAAAAGTTGCGGGTCCGAGTCCCGCTCGTGTCCATAATTCTTCAAGTTTCCTTTATCAATTTAAAAGTAACGATTTTGTCTAACGGTTCAAGTCCCTGCTACCAATCTACTTTGTTCTCAAAGTAGTCTCAAAATTGTATACCTATTACAAATTTAAAGTAATATAAAGGTAAAGTAATTTATGCACATATTTATTCATTATTGAAAATGCGAACGAAATCCTTTCCTTTTACATCGTCTAATGTTCCAAAAGATTGCAACAAACGCGTGTTTATGTCGCTATGTGCCTAACGTGTAAAACTTAAGTATTTGTTTTATAATACTTAATTATTATGAGTCTTACATCGGCCTTGCATGCATACGTCTGACATTAAATTAGGTACAGTCTGCAAATAAAGTTTTAAGATCTCAGAACTGCTGTATATTGTTATATTAAAACAAAAAAGAAATAACGTTTGTTTCAAAAAGGTCATGCGATGATGACCAAACTATTTGCTAGTTAGTGATTTACTTTACCTCTATCAAAATCATTAGTGACATAAAGAACTTTTATAGGTATATTATTTATATGGTAAAAAAAATGTATAGGTAATAATATTACGGTATCTGTTTAAAATACAGTGAATGGCAAAACTAAGCTATAATGTGTTTATTTTCAGTACGTCGCCTTACACTAGAATTTTTTCGCGGACCGTGGGTGTGTTTCACAAACATGAATAATCACATACAAAAATCCTCAGACTCGTAACAAACATCTGCGGATCGGATGAATTTTTGTCCTGTGCAGGAATCGAATCAGCAATCCTTAGCGCAGCAGTCCAATCGCTTAGCCACTGTGTCAATTAAGTCGTCAAAAATAGATGCTAGATGAATTATAAATTGTCTCATATGTTTTGAGATATTTATTAAAAAAAAAGTACACTACATTCCATAAATTATTCTAAAGGACATACAATAAATCTCTAATTAAAATTAAATCTAAATTCCAGTTTTAAAGATACATTAAACAACTGGATATCCTAGACTCCTAATCATATATTAAATATTTATAAGCATATAAGCTGCACCAATTCGCAACCTCATTTGCAAATTCATTAGGTCGTCTAAATTATGTTAAAACTAAATTTTAATACAATTTTGTTGCGAACAGTACATGCGAGTTCCGTTTTCCCAGCCAACTAGTTTATTCAACATGTGTGTAATAGTGCCAAGTAGGTTTGGTCGCAATTTTCTTAAGTAATTCAACACTCGGCTAGACGTAAAATTAATATGTTAGGTTATAACCTTGAAACGGCGGCCTACATTCGAATTTTTGCGGAAAGGTGCCGACTTGATCGTCGTTCGGAAGTGACGCCATAGTTTAAAATTAAATCGGACTCGATCCACTTCCTTTGAAAACCTGTATTGGTTATTTGGAGACGCTTGTCGGAACAATGTTATGTGTAACGGAAATAAATATTTAGTCACTGAATATAAACATTGGATTAATTAATTTATTAACATTTTAAATTAAGAGATTTTCCATTAGATAATTCTCAGTGGCAGCACGGAGTCTGGATTTGTGCCCGGTTGATGGCAATAGGCTCGCACCCTATTTACATTGCGACCTAAAACATAACTGGTGAAATGTGGGTGTTCTATATGTGCACCTCTGCATACCCCTTCGGGGAATACAGGCGTGATGTTATGTTATGTCTAAATTAAGAGTCTCTGCACTTTTCACTGCAGATTACAAGATGAAAACCTAACTAAGTTTTAGTTTCAGTAATCATTAAAGTCCCTAAGCACGACGATGAATGAGTAATGCATAATCATTTTATTTGAAGACACCTTTTAATATTATAAATGTTAAGGATAAATCCCTTGGATATTCTAAACGACAATGCCTTTAGTATCAAATGTGATTTTTTCGGTGTTAGTTTCAATGTTCAAAATAACATACACCAGAAACAAGCAGTTTGTAATGTTATAAAACGAGAAATATAAAAAACGAAGTTACTCGACAAAATAAAACAAAAGAACATTAAATTGTTTAAATTCTTGAGCTATTCTAAACGTTAGTACTATTAAATGAAAATGTCCTTATGAACGACATAAAAATAGTGTTCCCATAATAAAATGTAATGTATGTGAATTATTAATGTGTGATAATTTTATACCTAGGTACAAGTTTGTTCATTTCTGCAAGGTTACATTAGTATGTCACTTGTAAAGGGCATGGGAGAAGTATTTAAGTACGAATTAACCTGTAACATAGTGTACGCATTGCACATACACGCATATAAAATAACGTGACATAATATCACGTATATTGTACCTACATGTAATACTATTATGTGTGTATGAAAGAACAAACTAAACAAAAACTTTACTGCTATATAGCATACATAAGTTTTTGTTTCGTGTGTTCTTTACATAAAATCAGTTGATTTGATTATATAATTGGGTTATATCATGAACCTTATTGATATGGATTCTTTCGTATATATGGTACATTTTGTACAGGTTTTTCAGACAATGATTTACTTTAGAAATCCATGCTTCTCCTCGCTCTAGGTAAAAATGTAATTTAAATGTCAAAAAAGTAGGGTGCGAGCGTATTGCTATCGATCGGGCACAAATCCAGACTCCGTGCTGTTATTAAAAATATAACACTTTGCCAGACCCGGGCTTCAAACCTATGACCTCAAGCACAGCAGTCTCGCTTAGCCATCACTAGACCAAGCAATTAATATTCTACACTCATTTAATAACACACCAGTTTTACTACCACCATAATTACTTATTCTACTATTATCACTCGGAAGTTCAGGCATGAGTAATGTACAACAAGTTGTTGAAAGACTTGACGCAAATGGACTATTGTCGTCAGAAGACATCTGGTTGACAAATTATCATCAAAACTTTCGCGAGAGTTCCTTTGTTAGCACCTCGGTTTTTCCACCCGATTACATTCTACTCAATCATCTGGAAAGGAATTCGTCACGTGTTTTCCGTATGTCCAGAAAAGGGGATGGTAAGATTATGAACGGTATTGTATGGAAGCTTGTTGAGTTACTGCAGTATTAGAGCTTTTGTCGGCTTAGAGCAGGGGTTTTCAGATTTTTGAAAGACCACTTTCAATATTTAGCTGGTTCGGTAGACCCCCTGCAGTTACATGTCTACCATATTTCCGAAACTCGACAAAAACGTGAAGTTTAAATAATAGCCTATATTGATAGGTGAAGTCTAGCCAAACCCTTGGGGTCCACCTAGACCACTTTGGGAACTAAAGGTTTAGAAGTTGCATTACCTTTTAACGTATGCAAATGCAATATGCCAAAGGGATTGGAATATCATTTGTTTCTTCAATTAAGAGGCCTCTAGAGAGGAACATCCGGTGCATAGGCTATACGGTCACGGCCAGGAGAGTACACACGTAATACACACGTATAGTTGTTACGAACGAATGAATCTTAGGGTTTTAACGGGAATGAGACTGATTTGGTTAACTACCAAGAAAGTTAATATGTTTTTACATAAAAGGTTACTTATTTTTATTGAATGAACGAGAGTTGTGTGTATAATAGAAGTAATAACACTTATTAAACCATTCTTTTTCATTTATGTGACTTAATAATTCCTATTGTTTTTGGGATACTCACTGGGAGTTTCATTAAGATAACATGCATTCAGTCTTCCTAGGTTAAAGCAATCTTAATGAGTAGTGCATGTTATAATTGTTTGCGTAAGGACTCCGAAATAGCATCAAGTTTTGGAGGGGACGATAGATACATAGTGGAGTAGCAAACCACAATTTAACACTTTGCATAAAGAGTTTACCAATGCGTTATGTGCATCGCAGCCAATTTATTTTATATTACCGTTCAGATATTTATAGAACATTTTTTGCGAACGCAGCGGATGCAGACACAGCAAATAAAAAACTAAAGGATATTAAACATTTGCAACTATATACTTCGCACATTCAGAATTGGTTTGAAGGTCTAGTTTCGCAAAGCCGTTGGATAAGACGGCAGTTTAATTATTGTGACTACATCCAATAGTAACTATTACTCGAGTGCGCGTCACTACATTACAACAGACGTGACGTAGGTGCGTATCTGACCTCAGTCCTGTTCATTGTTTAAGTCCGTCGACTCATTGATCAGCTGATCGTTTAAATGATAACTATAGTTGTATATGCTATTTTCTGACTGCAACATATTATAGTCTTGAAAATAAATCGGAATATTTGTGACTAAGAGGACTTGCTAACGATCGTTATTCCTTTTTTCGGTGATAAGTGGACATAGAAAAATGTATTTGTTAAACTGAGATTTTATGTTAAAGTTGAGTTTTTTCAATAGAGATTTTTCATACTATCAAATACCTACGTTGACAAAAATGGTAGGCGTAAATAACAATCGCGAATAAACAAACACGGAAATATTTTGCCACTTGGATACAGAAACAATTTCGTCTTCTAACTAAATGTGCAGCTAAGCCACTCTGCTATATGTTTCCTAGAGTCTCATTAGCACAACCAGACAATCTTGATCCTCACGTTTTTCACTTTGGTACTGCAAACTTTGTACTGTAATTATCATTAAAGTAATAATCACACAGGTTTGGCTGCAAGCCCAACCTGCGTAGTTACTCTGCCAATATCGCGGAGTAGGTGACATTTAACCACAGTAATGGACCTCTCAAGCTCAGATGGTGCTGGATACTGGCCAGGGGTAATTTTTGTGGTTGATACCGATGCCGCTGGGGTCTAATTGACCGCCATTTTCTTTTAGAATGGGTAATAAAGACTAGTTGAATACATGTTCTTGCTTTTACAGAAAAATGTCTCAGAGCCAGAGCTTTTAAATGCCGCTGCCAACTAAATAGTTTACTTAATTAGTTCTGTTTTATTATTAGACATTTGATACCATTTATTGTAGTTGTGTGTGCAGTTAGTATACAATGAAATAAATATATACGTGTATGTGTTATCAGAATTCTTGGCAGTTCCTGCTAACTTCCTATTTGCTGTACATAACAATGGAATAACCTAAATGCGGAATTCATGATGTACTTTTTACTGATCGTATCTACCATTAGTTTTTTTTTCTATTAACCCATTACTTGTACTGTTAACTACATTATTAAAGTAATTTTTTTAGAGGATTGCAAAGTTAGAAACTTTGATTATCATGTCTAATAATAATTTCCTTGGAATGGTATGCATATTCACGGTAAGCGGCTGTATCTAAAAATAATAATACTTTTATTATACTACCAAGTCTACAAACCCAGTCTTTTTTTACACGAAAAAGGTCATAAAGTTCAAGACTGTACGTTCATTTGCTTCTAAATTCACGGCTTGATCAAGAATGCACAGGTTTTGAATAATTCTGAGTCATCGCTTCAAGGTTTCGCAAGAATTTTTGCGACTGGACTGAAGAGTTAGTTGAAATAAAGAAGAGATTAGGAAGGTAAGGTTAAAATCATATTATAAAATACAAACAGAAGAACATAGACCCTCCTTCTCTTTGAAGTCGGTTAAAAATGAAGTACGATTGATTGTAATATACTTGTTTAACTGTAATTTTATATCAGAAACAATGCTTACTAAAGAGAAACACTTTTCGGCTTTCTACATCAAATGCTTTTGTAGAACAAGGAAGAGGAATAACAAAAGTCTAGTGACGTCACAGTTGCTTCACCGTTTTAAAACAATACGTGTAATGCAATCCGTAATCATGTAATTGCAAAACTTAATGCTAGAGATATCATTACCAAGGATTTAATAATAGAGATTCTTCGAAATTCATGAGCTGTCACTTAACGACTCTGTAAATATACCTGCATATCTTTATCATCATTTCAGCCCGGTATCACCCAATACTGGGTTTTCTGCTCTGCCAATTCTCTCTATCTAGAGCGTCTCTTATCCAGGTATTCGTAGAGAATTATTTATGTCGCCTTTGGCCTTGATTTCTTTGATTCAACCTTGGTCACCATTTGGTATTTTTTTACTCTAACCACCAGCTTTCCGTCTAGCTAGGAGTCCCACCCAGCTGCACTTGGAGCGTGTTGCCCTGTCACCTACATAACAGAAATACTTATGACGAAAAAAACTATTTATTATAGAAACGATGTTTTAATGTAATATTTTCTCCGGTTGTTTTTCAGACGGGCTCGTTGATCTGACATGCGCAGTACGCTGTTCAGACTCTTTGCATTTCGTTCTGTAAAAGTAATTGAGTAACATTTGAACCTCTAAATACCAAGATATTTAAATGTTTGTATTTATTTCAACGGTCGTGGTCACCGGAGGTCTTCGAAGTACAAGGTCGCTTTTTAAACTATACATTTGCTTATTCTAATGGAACCTATGGTAAGGACTCCTAAACTTAATGGTCTGATATCGCTAACATGCTGTGAGCGTAGTGATTAATGTTTCTTCTTTTCCGTATGGCAATAAGACTGCAATTGAATACTTCAACAGCCTTCAAAACTTTTTTGTTTTATTTACATAAATTAGCCATGGCCATATAGCCCCACTAGGGGCAAAAGCTACTGCCTTATTATGAACTCATAAACAGGGCGTTTTCCGTTGTGGAACCGTTAGGACCTTGTCCCTCTTGCATATGTCTCATTCCACCGCCACATGCCACACACGCAAACCTTTCAAATATGAGTCGAATTCAATTCACAATCTCTTTCTGACCCCTTACCATGAACTCTTAAAGCAGGACAGTTTACGTTGTGGAAGCGAGACGCCGCAGTACACTGCACGTAGCGGCGTTCCGCTTCCACGGGGGCTGGTTGGCTTAAATAAAATTGCTGTTTACTATCAATTTAAACTTGTACAAAATTAAATAAAAAGTTTATTTATTTTCTTGGGCTGGCCATGTCGTTCGTATGGACCCGCAAAGGTGGGCCAATATTACCACAAAATGGATCCCCACCGCCGGACGCCGAAGACCAGGTCGACCGAGAAGGCGATGGCGAGATAATCTGGACATTTTTGCGGGAAAGACGTGGCCTGAAATGGCATCGGACAGGGTTTTGTGGAGAAATAATGGGGAGGCCTTTGCCCAGCAGTGGGACACTAATCAGGCTAACTAAAAAAAAAAAAAAAATATTTTCTTGCGTATATTAACAGGTATGATTGATGAGTAGTTGTGGGTGATATTTCAACCAGATTTATACCATTAAATCGTTTTTTGAAACTTCTTGGAAAGTTGCTTTTAGTATTCAGATTTGATGGTTTGTTTAAAGCAGTGTAGACTGATGCAGGTGAATGTCTTTTTACCAGTTAAGTGCTAATAGTCTCAATAGTACAAACATAAAGTAGATTAAGCTGAGGTATTTGGCTTAGGATATGGTAAAAAATATTTTTCTTTGTTTATCGCGAAAAAAAAATCTTTTTCTCAGCACGAGTGCGCAATTTCCTGATCAAACTTACTTTACCATGAATCTCTTCACGGTCAGTAAAAACACTTAATTTCACAAACCATCATAAATACTATACCTTTCAAGGGGGCATTGTAATAAGGTGGCTTCTTCTATTTCACCGAGCACCTTCATCGTACATAATAATATTATATGAGCCTACTAAAACTTATATAAGACCACGGAATATAAAGGGAAGTTATATCAAAAGAGGGAAGTGGGGGCGTAATGACCGGTGTCACCCATAAGTTACAGCGATGGGAAAACTTGACGACACACTTGTGTGAACACGGCCTTATACGATTGTGATAGAGATAGTTCCCATTGTTATAATGTGATATATTAGCTTTGGGTGCTAATGTTCTTTTAGAGTTTGGCCCTAAGCTTTGACAATACTTAAGCTTCGTATAGAAAGGAAAAATAGAAATAAATTGGAGCCTTACTTAGGTTTCTTGGCCTTGCTTACTAAGGTGGCGTGGCTTAAAATGAGGTTCGAACGGGTCTTGATATGATAATGTCACCCATCCTCAAATTGACCGCGGGTATCGCAGCTTAACCTTTGATAAACTTCGACCCATGTGTCTGCTACTTAGTCACGGGCCCCTCTTATTTAATTAATAAACTGTTTTCAATCAAAAATGAAAACTTCCATTTTATTCTATATCCAACTAAGTAATCTTTGGTTTCAAATCAGGTAAATTTTGATTACTAATACTTGTACAGCCTTAGGCATAATGTTATTAATTGCTTAGAACATACGAGTTGATTAAATACGATCAAATTACGTCAGTTTCGTAATATTATTGATGTGATTGATTAAATCGAGGTGACATCACTTGTGATTTAAATTAAAGCTAAATATACATTCATATAATCACGGCTACAATAACCGGGTACCAGGTAGGTAGAGGTTAGATAACAAGTTTAGATATACTCTAGACATCCATATTTTACCGCTTACAAGTCCTACGATTATTATTTCCCCACGGCACATACCTTTTTCTAGTGTATAAGTATGTTTCTTAGACTTGAAATATGTCACGCACAAACAAACATCCAGACTCAAAATATATATTTGCGAATCACAAAATTAAATATTAATAGTACATTTGTCTCATGCGAGATACTAATGGCTAGGTTAGGACTACAGGCTCGATTCTTGCGTATCGTAAAATCGTGTTAGAACGCAACTTTCCACATACGTTTGTCAATCAATAGAAAAGCTTACTCGATTCTAACTCGATCAAATCGTTACAATTTCGCAATCGTATAGATGTGCGAACTGTAAAATCGAGTTTTATAACCTTTGCCACCGTGCACAGTGCAGGTGCTCTGATTCTCATCGCAAAGGTCCTGTTGACATTTGTCCGGCCTTCCAACATGTGGGTCAATGTGACACGAACGCGTAATTTAATTTTTTTTTCGAATGAAGTTTAAACTAGAGCAAAGTTTTGAAGAGATGTGCCTTATTTGGATGCTGTATAACACGTAATTATAATGATCATGTTTTTTGCTTAGCTATAAATTAGTTTATTCATTAGTAGGCTATAATACACTTCTTTACCTTTACAAGTAGAACTGTTATCGCGTCATTATGTTATTCTAAAAACACTGTTTATACATGACTTGACTTTTCATTATGTTTATTACAGTTTACCTACTTAAAATCCTTTTTTGATCAGGTGATAATCTTATCAAGATAGTTTCTTAACTCAGTTATTACCTTAACTTTGTTATTACCTTAACTTTATACATTTATGTTCGGGGCTTAAATTAGGCTCTAGGTCCCAACAAGAAATGTCATTTCCATAAATTGTAAAATAAAAAAATAAGCGTTGGTGGGTAGGTGCTTTTTGGCGTAATTTGACGCATAAGTTGCTTTTAAATGCCACCTGAACTTTGTTTTAAAGTGCATTCCTTTTTAAATGTATATTGGTTAATGGAATTTTAGGAAATGGTCTGTTGGAATATTTTTCAACTCTTTTCCTGTGAATATCGTACAGCGGTGCACCATGAAGCTGGAACTGACATGCAATAACTGTATTAGTCTGAGACTATTACAATAAATACCTAATCACGGTACCTACCTTTGCTATAATTAACAATGTTTTGCTTTATTTACGCTACGTAAGGAATGCACGAATGAATTATCATGTAATTTGTTTATCGTATACCTACCTGTCTACTATCCGTGTGTATGTTTAAATTATTGTAGCCCATACAATGAAAATGTTTCCTGAAAGACCGCTATTCCGATAAGACTTCCAAATTGTTGTTGTTATAATTACTTCATTGTATGTATGGTATGTAATTTAGAGAGGATTTATGTTTTCCTATGACCTTCTCTTTTTATCCGACTACGGCGAAGTATAAAGGAAGGGTTATCATATTTTTGGTAATTTTTTCTTTAACATTTTATTCAGCGCATCAGATTTCTCGTTTGCTTTCTTCTTTATAATCATTATTAAGTTAGTAATATTAGTAGTACTAGTGACGGGCATCTAGGTTGTTCCCAACACTACATAGGTAATATAATTATATAATAATATAAAAATTTAACTGATTGAGTCGGTGTCTTGTAACCACTAACCACATAGTAATTGAAATATTAATTTAACTTTCGTAGTTCTTCATATCGGCATGAGCCAATAGCCACATAGAATAGGTCAAGTCGTGGTGTAGAGATTGGTCAGTCATTTAAGATGGTAGCGAGGTTGACCGTCCAGGGTGCGCCGCACGTACCTATTTAACAATCTTCACTCGGGGGCTCTCTTATTGCACCCAAATTTCGTAGTTTTAAAGGATCATTTAATATTTATGTAAGCTTCTCTTAATCATGGCACTTAAGATAAAAAAGTTTCCATGTTATTACATTGCAGTCAGTGTTTATCTGTTTATTAATAATTACTTTTCATCAGAACTTTTCGACGGCCTCTACATGGTTTGACCTTGGGTTTGTCCAAGGTCTAGCAAACGGCATTGACCTTGACTTTGCAAAAGCAATCAATAAACTTAACCGACTTATAACGAGAATAGTATAGCAATTATATACACTACATACATTGATGCAATAAAAAAATATTGAATACTTACTCGATTTTTATAACCGGTGCATCCGTTCAAAAACCTTTGCAACTTGATCTTTATTTATGTAACAGAGGCTGATATTTTCAAGGTACGAGTATCGCAGGTATTCACGAATTAAACTTGTACTTGACCGGTTTTATTGTTAATAACGAGGTTATTTAATTAATAATGTAATTAGTTTCGGTAGTTTGGGTATAAGGCCTATTGCCATTGCTTTAGAAGATTTAGAATTATTTTAAGATGTACATACATAATTGCGAAGGGTTTATTCTAGACTTTTAACTAGCACGTTTTATAAGCGCCTGATTGGTTTAAAGAAATAAGAACATTTTGAATTTGGATTTGACTTCTTTTTTAAATTAGATTAATTCACTCGCGGTGGTACTTCTAATGCTGAATGCATATATAGCCGTAAACATATGAGTTCCATAGAGGCGAGAAGTATTATGTTGCTAGATCCATCGCAAGACACGTGTAGCATATTGGTCACGCAGCTAAAACAAGGAAGTCGAACACGGAAGAGTTAAAGAGGCATATTTTTTAGGTACGATAACTACCAACAGATAATACGATAGCGTAATAAAAATATGCAGAACAGCTTAATAAATCACCGACTTCATAAGATCTAAGTTCAAGTACGATCTAAGACAATCGAGTAATTTGTCATAATAGCAACAGGCGTGGTCAGGCGGACAGTCAATGAAACAAATGTTTCATCTAAAAACTACACGTCATTTGTTATGTTCTACTGACAGAATAAGTGACATTGGGTACAGGCGAATACAAAATTGATAACGTCTCATTGATTGAAAGTATTCTGCCATATTGCACAGTTTAGTTTAGTATTGTCAGTGCGTCCCTTTCGTTGCTAAACTGTCAAAGTCTATGTCAGCACTCGTGTTAATATCTAAATCTTAGTCATTATTACACCTATGACTGCAAAATGTGTTCCGAAGCTTAGTCTTGAGTTCTTGACTCTGACCTTATATTTTGTAGGTATTCTAAGCACGAGTCACACTAAAATCAAATTGATTTGTATTCCCAGTTTATTTCCAAGGTCAGGTACATCACTTGCATTAATTTGTATTACTAAGCACATTAGTATTTAATTATAATTAATCGCATCTTATCTTGAAATGTATCAGATTTACAAGAATGATAATCAGTTCACAAGGTGAAGCCATAACATAATTAATATTTCACATCAGATACAAATAAAAAATAAAAAAAAATAAAAATGTTTATTTCATCACTTATTTTGTTTTACATAATATAATTTGGACCATCCTTTTAAGCAAGGATTTGCTTGTGATAGGATGTTCCGCACTTCCCGTTTTGCACAATCTGATAAATGATTGAAATAATTTAATATAATAAGTAAAAAGGAAACTATAAGAATTAAAGAAAAGACAATTTAACGCACAGTGAGTATAGATATGTGTGTGAGGTATGTGTGAATATGTACGTGTATATGTGTGTGTGTGTGTATGAATGAGTGTATGTGTGTGTGTATGTATGAGGTTGTGTATATTTCATGTGTTCGAGTCTGGTTCACTGCTGTTTGATTATTGCACAGTATTAAGCAGGCGTTCCACTTCCTCGTAGCTCTTGGTTGATAGCCATTGAGTAACGCCTTTTTTACAGTCATGGTATGTCAATGAATATATACTTATTTCCGAGTCTAGTAGGTTATATAAGCGTGAGGATTGTACTGCATATTGTCTTGAAGCAAATTTTGATTTAACTGTAGTTAGGGTAGCTACTCTACGCTTTCGTCTGGTGTTAGTTTTAGAAGAAACAAAGGGAAGGGATCTATGTTTTTTCAATATAATTTGGAGGACATACAATTTTCTTACCGTGAGGAGCTTCGAACAGAGGTAAAGGGTTTCAGTAGGAAATTGGTAGGGTTTGAAAAGCATGACTTTAATCAAAGATCTCTGGGCTCTTTCAAGTTCTAAAAATTTTGTTTTTGTTGCTCCTCCCCAAATGGGGAGGCAGTAAGAAATGACTGACTGTGCCAGCGAGATGTAGATTTGTTGAAGGAGAGGCTTTGCGGTTACATGCCGGAGTGTTTTAAAGGTCCAGATTAGTTTTCGTACTCTGTTCATTATCAGTTCTGCGTGAGTATGCCAAGAGAGTCTTTGATCGATCATCACACCCAGATATTTTGTAGTAGTTACTTTAACTATAGGCAAGCAGGAGCAGTTGGTGTTTGATAGGTTACCGCAACTGTGAATTTTAATTTGATAATTATGGGGGGGTTGAGTACGGTCATACATAGTGAAACACATGTAGTTAGTTTTACTGATGTTCAGGGTTAGAAGATTACTGTCAAGCCACGCAGCGATTGTTGATAACCCCTTTTCTGCTGATCTTTTAACACTATCCCATGAGTCTCCGTAAAACACAATGGCTGTATCATCTGCATAGGAGAAGATGTGTGCTCGTTCAATACTCATGCCACAGAGGCAATTTATATAAATAAGGAACAGCGTTGGGCCGATCACACTACCTTGTCCCACTCCATAAGTGACTGTTTCTTCTGAACTGGTCAATTGACCTATTTTTACCACATGTTTTCGCTCACTAAGGTACTCTTTGAATAATTTTAGGGGTATACCCCTCACACCAATGTTTTCAAGCCTGTGTAGAAGTGTAGGGACAGAAACCGTATCAAAGGCTTTCTTGATATCCAGGAATATAGCCAGACACTTGGAACCACTATCTACTTTTTCAGTCACTATGGAGGAAAGAGCCAGAACTGCATCCTCTGTCGATTTTCCCTGTCTAAACCCAAATTGAGATGGTGAAAGTATATTAAGTTTATCTAGATATTTAGTCAAACGCCGGTTGAGTAACTTTTCAATTACCTTAGACAAGGATGGAAGTACAGATATTGGTCTGTAATTTGATGGATTTGTTTTGTCCCCGCCCTTATACACAGGTGTTATTAAGGCTCGCTTTAGGGCTGTGGGAAAGGTACCTTGTTCAAAACAGAGGTTGGTGAGGTGGGTTATAATTGGAACAAGATATTGTTGCGCTATTTTTATGAAGCCAATTGGAATTTTGTCCCAACCAGGGGCACTGTCTGATTTTATACTCATGAGGACGAGTCGAACTTCATCAGGATCTGTATTTAACAGCATAAAGGAGGACAATGGAGGAGCTCTTGTGAAAAATGAGTTAGAAGATGTTTGTTGAGTAGATCTACTTGTAATGTCATCAGCAAGAATCTTTCCTATAGTGGAGAAGTACTTATTTACTTTATTTAATGACTCACTAGGTGTAGCGGCCATATTTAGTAGTTCAGTATTTTGAGTTTTAGGGGGTTTTCGCTGGGTGATATTATTTATAGTCTGCCATAGCTTCTTAGGGTTTTTGCGTGCTTTTAATAGTTGGTCTCGATCGTATTTTCTTTTTTGTTTTTTAATAATGC
Source organism: Abrostola triplasia (assembly GCA_946251915.1). Taxonomy (NCBI): domain Eukaryota; kingdom Metazoa; phylum Arthropoda; class Insecta; order Lepidoptera; family Noctuidae; genus Abrostola; species Abrostola triplasia. The sequence goes on from OX276431.1 coordinate 5,133,797, forward strand.
AATTACAAAAATTACGGTATCTTTTAAAGGTAACTTTCAAGATGGTATTATGTGGGTCTGATCTTAACTTCTTTTGCATGTTGTTTCTGTTATTTATACAGCGCAGTAATCCAATGGTCATCCATGTCTTTATTAATCTGTTTTTTAGAGGGATGACTGTATGAATTGTATTAGCTAACAGACAGTTCTGAAGCAAGTTTATTAGACTGTCGGTTAGTATGTTCGGATTAGTTAAGTTAAGCATATTGTGTAAGTTACTGGTTTTCAACATATTGAGTGCATTTTCCATATTAACAATTGATTTGTTTTTGATTACTCTATGTTTGATTGTCTGGTTGGATAATTTTAAAAACGTCGTATAGTGATCTGTAATAGAGGTGTTTATAATAGCAATTATTGCTGATTTTTTGTGAGTTTCGAGTTTAAGTATGAAATGGTCTAGACAGCTTTTATGCCTTGTAGGTAATGAGTGGCCTGGGAGGAGTCCGTGCATTGCCAGCATATTCAAATATGTTAGTCTATTAGAGCGTTCCCAGGATTGTTCATCTTGTTTCTGAATTAAGTTAATATTTATGTCGCCTGTCATTACTATATTGTTAGATGCAGTAATACTGCTTAAATGAATATTAAGAGAGTTTTTAAAATTCTCAGCGTTTGTCTTTGATGGAGATCGGTATATGCCAAGAACTATTAGATCAGGTGATATTTTTACTTGGAGGCACGAAGCGTCAGTTAGTTTTATTTCAGTTATTTCAAACTTAAGAGCATTCTTAACATATACTACGACTCCATCTGCTTTGTTTATATGATAAGATGTTTGTCCTGAGGTGTAATTAATTATTTGCGGAATGTTTTTGGTAGATTTTAACCTGCATTCACTCAAAACAAGGAGATCGGGGTGCAGTTTTAGGTTAGTTAGATTCAGTTGGAGATCATTAAAGTTTGAGTAAATACTTCTTATATTTTGAGAAACAATGGTGATGTCATCAGGCTTTAAACCAACTTTGTAGACGAAGTTATCAGTATCACAGATTAGTGCTTGGGCAATTTCTGAGTTGTCTATTTCAGTTACAGTAGTTAGGATGTCATCCATAATTATAGGATTGATATGAATTACAAGTCACGGTCATAGAATTAAAATATATATACGGGTCCTTAAGTATTACTTGGGGGTGAATAGCAGTATTATAACATGTGGCGATTGTGTGAGAAAGTGATTTGTCTGATGATAATATTATTGAGTGGGAGAGTAGTGTGTTTGTGCGCGTAATGTTTACATAATTATTAGATATTAGTAAGACATTTATACTATAAGTGCTTAGGACAGTTTTCAAAGTTGTTACATAACAGAGTTTACTTAAATCGGTATGAAAAAGAAAGACAATAACAGATATTTCTACTAGTCATTGTTGTTGCATAAGTTTGTTGACTTGCAGCTCATTGCTAATTGATATTATACGCGAATCATCATCTTTCTTAACATAAATACGGCCATAGTTGGTCCAGCAATATTTATATTCCTTGGACTTTGCTAGGTCACGCGCAAGAAAGAAAAGGCGCGCGCCCTTAGTAGTTAGTTGTTCGGACACGTTAGTCATTTAAAATACAAAATAGTCATTTAAAATACAAAACCGGATTAATTTATTCATACGTAGTGGTGAGTTGTACTGTTAATGTTTAATTATGCACGTAACACAATTGTGCGCAACTGTACGTTTTGTTCATCTCATGTGTTACGTATTATAACCATAAGTATATTGACCACACTTTTGATGCTAACAAGAGATTTGTTGACGTAAATTATGCAGAACAGAAAGTGGTCGGCCTAGATTAGTCAATTTTTGTACTACATGTACCTATGCCTGTATTTACGATTTGACAGGATAAATATATAGTACCAAGTCTTATATTATGTATATACCAAGCCTATTGCCATTTATCGGGTGCAAGACAAAACCCGAGATGATACCAAGAACACAATTTCGTAACAGAAAATCCAAACATTTTTACTTTTTTAGTTCAGATACAAACCTTATGTTTACAAGCTTACGCGATTATAATTTTGTACTTCCAACTAAGCCAGAAAACAGGACTGTACTGCAAAAAGCAAAACTTGTGGATACATAGTAAAGCCGCGATGTGGTTGAACTTCAAGAGCCAAGTACGTCGCCTTGGTCCATATTCAAGAAAAATGAGCTCTCATGATGTGATGTTAATAGTTTGTCATGCTGATGTTACGATTGTGCGTGTGCTGCTCAAGACCTTGATAGAGATATCAAAACATGGTTTTGTTTGCGGTATTGCTACACCCCTACTGTGTAATTGAGTTTTAGAAGCTTGTTAGTGGCTCAAGGTAAGAAGATTTGTCACTTTTCACTTATTTGTAAAGACTTTTTACTAACTTAGTGCAAATTCAAGTCTTGGTATTAGAAGTGCTTTTTTACCTGTATTCTTGTTAATTTCTATAAACTACGGTGCATTTAATGATTGTTCTAGAAGTAACGTAAATTCAAGACCTACTGCGAACGCCTCAATGTGAATTAACAGCCTTTGGCATTTCAACCCTCCACGTCGGTCACATAAGTAGAGTGCCTCGGTCAAGATTTCGAATTTGGAATCGCTAATTGAATTCGATTAAAAAAGTTTAATGCTGGTATAAATCTAGGATATTAATATACAATTCTTAATCTGGCAAAGGTTAACCGATCGTAATCGATTCAAAACAATCGATAAATCGTGATTACGATACCTATCATTGTTAAGTCGAAACAAAAAGCTAGACTTATTGTTATTTTATTACAAAAAGTCGTCTAAGTTCCAACAATAACAAGCTGCCTTCGTTAAAACTTTCCTGATAGAGTAAACGCAAATCAAAAGTTTTTCAACTATGAATCAGGTTCAACATTTCTGATTTTAAGCAAACGTTTTCTTTTCATTAGTTACTTATTAAATCCTAAAATTGGTGGAGAATTGTATGGTCTTAATAATGAAACTTCCAATTATTCAATTAAAACTCCTAATTGATTGAATGATCACTAGCGTGGATGCTGATCTTATATCACGTTTCTGTGTTATGATACAAGGATATCAACATTTAATCCTAATACATATGATGAAATTATCGTAGTCAAACAGTTTGGTGGTGCGGTAAATACATCAAATCAGCAACAATCATTCACCCGTATAATACATGCATGTTGAAAAAATCCATCTTCTATGATCTTTCACTATTTCTTATTGATTAATTACATGCTTAATGTAACTTGCATGTGCATGTAATAGGTATATAAATTGTCCGCTTCAAAAATGTACATTTTGAGTCTCACATGTAAGATTCGCTAGCAAAAGCAGAAGAGGTTTGATTTTACATTTGTAAAGAAAAAAGCCTATTTCTAACGCAGTTAACCTTCGTCTTCATCATTTTGCTTTGTCCCTGAATTTACTCCTTAGCCTGGCCCTCATATTATCTATCACTACATAAATTGTGGCCAAGAACGGAAGCCTTAACATTACTGATTTTCCTCATCCTCTAATCTTTATTAGCCTTAAGAGCACACATTAAATCTGATATGGGATTTTCTAGAAATTACCGAAATTCGGCCTCTACATGTTCGCTGCTCACACAATGGGTGAACAAAGCCATCGCGATAAGGTAAACTGGATAATTTGCATTAAAGCGCTCTAAGTAGCGATCTAGCGTAAATGATAGAAATCATTATATTAAAGCAATCAAGTTTTGGTGGACTTTCATGAAGGCATGAATGAACTTGTTGATCATTTGTCCTCATAAAAGTAAGAGGTTGATGAAGTCAATTTTGTATCTATGGAAATATGGATGAAATGCATCATTTTGGCATCCAAAACAATTGCCTTATTGTAGGAGATACAAGTACTTAGAATTATTATTAACTAGCTGCGCCCCGCGGTGTTACCCGCTACATTTTTTCTGGATAAAAGTTATGTAACTATGCCTATGTGGTCATCCAGGGTGTCAGAGACTTCCATATGAAATTTCATCAAAATCGGTCCAGCCGTTTGAGAGTGAAGAGGTAACAAAAATACAAACACTCACAAACTTTCGCCTTTATAATATAAGGTGATATTGTGATTTTTAAATAGCACCTTGCTTTGCTTGAGTTAAGGTTCAATAAAAAAAAAAAAAATATTATGTTCAATTGTTTATAAATGTTCGTAACGTTCTTTTGGTTTTAGGCTTTGAGTTTGTGAGGTCTCTTTACTTACTCCAGTGTACGGAAGTAACCGGTTGTCAAATCTCTTACGTGACGGTGACGTCACACAGTACTGAACTCAATTTACAGTCGGAATCGTCAAACGCGCTGACGTCAATTCGCAAACAATTAACGAGCTCCGATTCAACAAGAGAATTCTTAACTACATCGCAATACAACCTTTTAGAGCCTAGCGCTGAATTAATTACACGTGACTCTCTAATATGTATTTATTTACGTAGATTTCTTGGACAATAGTACAGTGTACGACAAACGATTGCTGAAAATAATTTAGTAATTAAAATAATTGAGTAGTTTTTGGTATGGTATGTTCTTTATTGAAACATTTACAAATATTATAGTTATAACACACATGCCCTATAACCGTTCGAACAAGACAAGTTATTGATAGATTTATTAAATTGAGGGCCTCCAACAAAGGCTGTACACTAAATGCTTAACTTCTAATACATAAGGTTCTGGGTCTGTGTACTCCTTCAATTACAGAAGACCACAGCATGCAAACTAATAACTAAACAAACAGAAAAAAATAAAAACAATCGAACAAATCAAACAAATTTAAAAAATATATTTAGATAATAATAATAAAGTCAACTTAGGTCAAAGTCTCTTACAAGGTAGGTAGGTATCTATTTATGTAACTTTTGGAATTTAGAACACAAGTATAGGAACTCTTTTGAAAAGCTCCATGGATAAAATGTTTTGTATTTTATTTTTCTACATTCGATCTTCTACGGGTGGGAAGTCTCAATAAGTCTATAAAGTTTAACGAGCAAGGAAAGAGAAACATTCCGATAGAAAACTTAAATAAAGTGAGAAGTTCGTTTTATTTCCTCTAGTTTATACAATTTGTTTTCACAAGTTAATTCCTGTGGATCTTTATAATCATTCGTTTAAAAACTGCAATTTGATAATATTACTTACATTATTTAATAATACCAAACCTCACTACTCGAAGTAATAAAATTGAAAGGTTTTATCTGGTGAGATTTCAGCATAAATCCTTTGCAAGAGAAGGCACGGAAGAAATGCTTTTAAAAATATAAAAAAGAAAACTCATAATTAGGTGAATTTATTTAAAACTTAGAAGTGAAAAAGATGTGTTCCAGAATGTTAATATTGAATTGCAATAATTTGAATGAAGCAAATGAAGTGTGCCAGGAATGTAGCAAATCGAAATCCGTGGTCTCTGCCTACCCTGCCTATGCATGTAATTTTTATTACAGAAAATTATTTTTTATCAAAACGAGATTCAAGAGGAGAGCTATTTATAAAAGAGTACATTAAATAATTTGTGAAAAGTAAAATGAGTAGAACAGTTGTTCCTTTAAACGTATGAATAACTAGCTTCGCTGTCGTTAGTCATTACAAAATCTCCGTGCAATTAGCAAGAAAAATTACCGCAATTAACTCCGTGATTCACTCGAGGAATTACTTTTGAAATAAACGCAACTGTAAGAAACAGCTGATTAAGTGCTAAAATCTGTTTAGTCTTAACGAGTGGTCGAGTTCAGCTTCCAGGATAACTAGAAGTCCCTAACAGATCATAGACGATGGGTAGATTCATACTAAGGCAATTTTTAAGTTCTTCAAGTATGTTAGAAGATACACAGAGTAATTATACTTTATTGCAAAATAAGAAATACAGAATAAGTACAAATAAAATACATTTGAATCCTCTTATTGTAAACCTGTTTGTAATTTCATTAATATTTAGTAACAATGTGTTTGCCTTAAAAGCTATAATTTTAAATAAAGGTTATTGTTACTTTAAGAAAAAAAAATATAAGGTAAACCTTATAATTTTTTAAAAAAAATTCCAAATTACTTTAAAAAGTAATTTGGATAATTTACGTTAGTACATTAAAAACAGACCATGAAATAAATTTCTAACCACGTACCTATTTACATAAATTATTAACAAACTGACGAGAATGAAAACATAAATCAAGATTAAGTTAATTAGTGTTTTCGATTTAAATACCAATGTTAATGATCAAGTGATGTTTAAACATTAGAACTTAATTGCAAGGACCATATAAGGTTACTAGCGGACCCGGCCGACGTCGTCCTGCCCAGAAAAGCAGCGCCACTTACAGGGTCCAATGGTGTTGTTCAAACCATCCAGGCACCCATTGAAATATACACACAAAATGTCAGCCAAAACGGTTCAGCCGTTTAGGAGGAGTTAGGGGACAAACACGCGTACAGACGAATTATATAACTATAATAGATTATGGTGAGGGTTGTTGTGGTGGCCTAGAGGTTAACATACCGGATTTGAATGCACAAGGTTGCAGGTTCAAACCCGAGCAAGTATCAATGTGACGTTTTCAATGTTATAAATACTTTTTTAGTTATTCTAAGACACCACTGACTAACGGTGACGGAAAGCATCGTGAGGAAACCTGGATTTAATTAGCTGAAATCGCCAACCCGCAGTGAGCTGGCGTGGTGATCAACGCTCAATCCTTCTCTACATGAGAAGAGGCCTTTGCCCTGCAGTGGGACAGTTATAGGTTGTTATTATTATTATATATTATAAGGGTTTGGAAAATCTGTAGATACATATCGATAACCTTTAGAACTACATTACATGTCATATTTAATAAGGCGTCTCACTTCAATACCGCTCAAATTCTAAGCCTCCGAATATTACAAAAGAGGAACTTTAACACTTTCGAAACGTGCAAAATGGTTTATAAACGAAATCCATTTTTGGCCTAACTCGTTGCGTAGTGCCCTCATACGGTACCCGCGAATTGTGTACATAAAATAAATTGCCTGACTCATTCAAAAACTAGTTTTCTACCATATTAGGTTTACATAATGATACGCAAGTCATGCGTTATACATGAATTAATTCTACGGTTATGGTATTTTTAAAATGTGATTACAATTATGTATTTAAAGTGTGATTAAGTACGCTGTATAATTTAGCTTTATTTTAATTATGTTTAGCATTAATGCTATGTGGCACATTTAAGATTTGTATCAGACATACCTACATAGACACAGTCATTATTATATATTTATATTTAAGTTATTATTTTATTATGCTTGTTTCTCAGTCTCACAACAAAGAAATCACTACTTTTATATGACAAGATCCTAATTATTGATTATGCCTTAGTGGTTTAAGAAGTTGGTTGGTATTCTCTTGTGTCTACAGGGCAATAACCTTCCTGAATTACTTTCCACTACTCCAGTCGCTAATCCTTCAGTCTTTAGATACAAGTCTAGCTAATCCCCCGTTTCCTTTAATCACTTTGCTTAATCTGTCACTTTGTTGTTCGCAAGAATTTGAAATATCGAGACTTGTGAAAATTCTTAATTTATTCATATTATTTGAATGCGCTATACAAACGTACTGGCAGTTTGTAAAACTTACATCTTTTCTTCTTCCTTTTTTAAGTAAAAAATATGTTTATGTACCATGATATTCTAGAACTCTACAATGAAATTTAAAAACAATTTACATTCTAATTTTGATTTTAAAATTACTCCATTCTCGTAAACTGGGCTACCGTACTATAACCTACTGACATTGGAATAAATGTTTTACTAACAAATACAGAAGCCTTAAGAATACAGTAATGTCTTATTTAGAATTAAGTTATGCTTCAGATTATATTATGACTATATAAAAACCATTTGAAATGAACTTACTACAGATTATTTTATCTATATCTGGACGGTTTAGTCATACGCACTCATTTCGTAACCTACGCAGTCGTTTTATAGGCATTTCAAATGGCGAATTAATTATAGGTATATCTGGTTCATATCGCGTGGTGAGATATGACTCTCTATGCTATAATATATATTCAGTACCTACGCTTATATGCTCTACAACTTTATAATAAGCGCATATCGACTTGTACCTCTGCAGCTGTAAATGATTCTGGTCAGAAATCAGTATCAGGCTTTTAAATCCTAAATCAAATGTATTTGCATTTGAGCAAAACAGTTGATACATGAATTCTTTTACCCATTACACAGATATATAAGCAATGTTTTTTTTAAATAAGCGTATAAATATATTACACAATGGTAGGTACTTATTTGAACTAATACTTAAATATTCAAGAACAAAAAAATACATTGCCCAAAGACTTAGTCCATTGTGATTATTATTCACGCAAAGGCGCTTCCAAAACAGCCGTTCAGAGCTAACCAAAAGATCATTGTGATTTTTGGACAGCTTTAGATAAGTATTTTGCGGTGAATACTAAGAATCTTCGTAGAGATTTCGTTGTTTGTAAAGCCCTCAGACAAAAGGCACGTACAGACGATTTTTATAGACATTTTTTAGAAACCTTTATCTGCGGTTACTGCGGGAAATATTACGTAGGCATTCGGTATTTAATCGACCAAGAAGTCAGTTTCAAAATTAAGATTAAAATTGTTATTTTATAATTAAGTTTAAAGTCAATCTCGATTTGATATTCTTTTGCAGACAAATGATTTTACTGTTAAATGATGTATATTTTAATTATTTTTTCAAATAAAATGTCTCACGAACGGCATTAATAGCAAACGAAATCCTGCAACACGACATTAACATGACATATCGGAGCATCCCAAAAAACCCAGGCTTGGGGCACACAACTGCGGATCACATTTTTTTTTGTCCCGTGCAGGAATCGAACCCAAAACCCTTAGTGCAATAGCTTAGCTACTGCGTCAATCAGGTCGTCAATTATATCAGGAAATTTTAAGTATTGTTAAAAATACAACAATAATCAGTAGCATTACTCTTCATTAATCAATACAATTTTATTCAATGAAAAAGTCTCACCTCATTCCTAAATCGAGTTTAAGCCCTAAAATTAAAAATCACAACCAGTGTTGGTATTTATATCGCTCTATCATACGATTCGGTTAATTAACGACAAGGTATCGATACTTTTTGTAACATCGAGAATTCTCTAGCATATATCGATTAATGTTTCGCAAGCGGACATAGGTTTATCTAGTTGAGAATCTAGACCGCTGACTGGACGTTTGGTGAAAGGTCAAGCAAACCCGTCCGACGGAGTTGGGCAATGCGTGAGTAAAAATATAGGTACTTACTTACTTAGTTTTTTCTGATCTATATACTGACGTTATACTTTGGCCTAGATATAGAGTATTTAGTGCGTATTAGCGAAACATCTAATGTATCTGCATTTGTGAATCTGCAAAGCACTCTTGGACAAGATACGCTTAAATAATGCAGGATGCAGAGGTAAAGGGAAGCTCCTACCAAACAATGAGTGATGCCGGGTGGAAATGATGATGGTGAGCGCTAAGAAACAATAAAAATTGTCTTGCAATCAAAACAAAGATAAAAGCCTATTGTATCTCGTCATGTATCCAGTCTAACCCAGCTAGTATGTATGGAAATCTATGGAAACGAAAACTACTGGAATAACATTCAAAGCAACTGAACACTCGCTAAAGCATTTCTTACAACACCTGTTTCTTGACAATAAAACGATACTACACAACAATAAAAAAACCCATTCATAATTTTACAACCTTTACTGCAAAGTTCATCAACCTGCCCGATGATTCATATTACGATGCACCGAGATGTGCACGAGTCGATCCCAGATAGGTATGTAGTATGTAATCCGTGACGTCACCTAGACTTGACCTTGTTCACTACATACTCGTCTTCATTCCGCGTACATTAAAATAATACTGGTGAGCATCGCAGCTTTAAAAACGTGGATGTGGTATTCAAAAGGTAATAAAAGGTTTTATCTATTTAGCTACTAAGAACGATAGGTTTTTTTTTGTAAATAGAATAGGTACTTATGTTTTACTTTTTAAGTCAGCAACATAAAGATTTTATTAAATAATGCTTTCATACGATTTTTCTGTATTTAATTAGATGATTTTAAAGGTTAGGTAGAGAGCATTTAGCTTTTGTAAAGTGGCTTAACCCTGATGCACACTTTTCTTATCCGAAAGTCCGGTCATGAACATAATTAAGGTCTTCAACTGAACATGTTAACTCGATTGCATTGAAGATTATAAAGTTAAATATAGAAAAGTAATAATATAAAAACAGATCATAAAAAAATTACTTGACTGAAATGCAATCCATGCTTCGATCGAAATGAGTATTTGCATTTTTATGAATTAGCTATCCTTGTAGCGCAGACGGTTGACCAACCGGTAAGGAAAGGTGATCATAATATTCACGATTTATATTTGCATATTTTAGTTCTGTGTTCTTTAAGCGGGTATCGGAATACTAAATACAAATATAAGTATCCAATCTATGTACTCCCACGTATTTTTTACAAATAAAGATCAGTCCAAACAAAGACAGTGGATGCCACATCTACTAGTTTTATAATCTATGTAGGTAGATGCGGCAGACGAGTCTGCCCGTCACTGTTATTGAGCTCGCGAGCGTGTCAATAAGGCATTAGTTCAAGGCTTTTGATACATCTTTATTATTGTTTTGTTTTTTTTTGTTACCGGTCGTTGATCTTTCCTTTTTATCCGTACAGACTTGTGGCTTTATAGGAATGTGGTTGGCTGAATAAAACACATCATAAAATACTTATTTTAGTTCTCTCATAGTCATACATGTTATTGAAAAAAGTATCTACTCGTATATCTAATAATTAATTAGGAAAAATAAGGACTCATTCCGCAGTACGCACAGTTCATCATCATCATCATCATCATCAGCCGCAAGACGTCCACTGTTGAACAAAGGCCACAATTCATTTCTGTAAAATTATTTGGCGGTTACTTTTACACAAATCCGTTCTAAATTTTTACTTTGTGGAATGGCCACAAAAGGAGGTTCGTTCTTATTGCCAATTCCATGTAATTCTAATAAAACAAAACTATCGATATGTTTTAAAATAAATGGTCTTCTGTGAACAAGAGTTCTACACATTCACAGCACGGTGGCCAAAGGCTACAAACACATAAGTCACAACGTTCGCACTCTACTGTAAAAGCACCATAAATAACAATATCTTTATCGACTACCGCACGATTGCAAGCCAATAAATTAAACAACGTGATACATTTGCACGTAATAAACCACGCCCCTTTACTAGTAAAAATAATTTTAAGTAGTACTTATGCTTAAGACAGTGTTATTAGGTGTGTGCCACTTTTGATCATAATAATTGTTAGTATTGAAGAGCGCGAAGTAGTGTTGCCTAACTATCGATAGCTGACGTATCGATAGTTGACCTCGAAAAATAACCACAATATCGATATTATTGAAATTTTACAATACTATCGATAATATCTATCCAAGAAATTGAATAATACTATTGATAGAGTGCAATACTATCGATACTATCACTATTATGGCGTATTTTACTGCAATCACTGTCGATACTATCGATACTATTGATAGTATCAATTGTTCTATTACATCTATATTTTACATTGAACTATACTATTGAACTTTGGGTAAATATCGATGTAGTAAAATTACCGATAGTATCGACAGTGATTGCATTAAAATACGCCATAATAGTGATAGTATCGATACTATCGATATTATCTATACCCAATAGTATCGATACTATCGATACTATTGGACTCTATCAATAGAATTGCTCAATTTCTTGGATAGGTACTGTCGATAGTATCGATAGTATTTTAAAATTTCAATGGTATCGATAGGGCTATCGATATTGTGACTATTTTTCGAGGTCACGATACTATTGACAACCTATCGATAAGGAATCGATGGTAAGGCAACACTAGCGCGAAGTGTCTTAACTCCAGACAATGCTTAGAACTGCTTTATGTCTGACATTTCATGTCAATAAAAGATTAGTGTTACAAGAAAAATTCTAAGGGTGAGAACGATTTATGAATTCATATTAAAAATGATAATTATGTAATTTAACTAAGCTAAATCTTTTAGCTTGGGTAAATTTTATTATCGTCCTCCAGCTAGGTGTCGACGAGATACGCAAAATGGCTGGCAGTGGTTGAAAGCGGACGGCCAAAGATCGAGCTCTTTGGCGTGTCATAGGAGAGGCCTATGTCCAGTGGACTGAGATAGGCTGATGATGATGGTCATGAAATCTTTTAGGGATAGGATGGGATGGGATCTGGGATGCAAAAGGCCCAAAACTGGTACGAAAATCGTTCAAGAGAGTTTATGCCCCGCAGCGTGTCATTTAAGAGGTAATGATGATGTAATCTTTTCGTAATGGTAACATTTCAAAGAGAAAAGGTTATAATGTATAACTAGGTGCTTACAATTATCATAAGAATATTCTTATGTAATCTTTAGACGTGATTAACTATTGTAAGAATTCTGTGCCAAGGTAAGATAATGAGGCAGCCTATTGTGAAATGTTGAACTTTTTTTGGTGTAGCGTCGGTATACCTATACTACTATACCTACTTACTATGTACATTTTATATAACTACTATAATATAAGTAGCATAGATACAGTTGAGTAAGCGAGTAGATCATTAATTGTTAGATATTCTCCCATCGGAGTTGTTTGAAAATGATAACCATCAAAAGCTACAAAGACATTTGTTGGATGTTATTCAAGTATAATATAATTATATCCTTTTATCATTTGAAAGACGTATTTCGGCTTTTATTATAGGCTGGACTTTTGGTGATTATTAAGAAAGGACCTCCAGCTAGAATGGATTCAACCTCGGGCATATCCATGCAAAAATGTGTAACCTATTTTAAACAAGCTTGATCGTATATTCTTTTAACCTCGAGCTATCTCTTTACAAGTCAACAATCCCGGTAATAACGATTGACGTCATACCATTCTATTAAAATCTGACTGTTACGTGACGTTTATGGAGAAACGGGTCATATTCTGAAGCTGAATAAGGTTCGGAACTGTGATTGTGATCATATGTGGGTGTTGAGTGGTCGTTATTGCCGAATTTATTTAAGTAATAGATGTTTGCAGGTTTATCGCGAAGCGGATCATGCCACACGTTTTTTATTTAAACAGTCCTAGCTTTTGCCTGCGAATTTGTCTGCGTCAACCCAGTTTTTAGAGCCTCTCGGAATAAAAAGTAATCTAGTGCGGTCGAACAAGGTTCAACTGTTACAACTGCCTTCATACCGAATTCCAAGACATACTATTCCTCGGATTACCGTACATCATCTTAGGTCTGAGGAAAAATATTTCACTTTATTTCTTGTGGTCTAAATACGTAGGATTTGTTGGTATCCAAATGAAAAATATCTAAACGCTGTCTTATTTTATAATGGTTCCATAATTGTTTTAGATTAGTCTGACATTAAATGTTGAGTAACTACGCAAACAACGGTACTTAGAACTGAAGAAATTATAAACGCAAAAGTTTGTAAGTATGGATGGATGTTTGTTACTCTTTCACCTAAAAACTACTTACCTAATGGATTTTCATATGGAGAGGTAGCTGGCTTAACACATAGGCTACGTTTTATTCCAAAAAAATGTAGCGTGTAATACCGCGGGAGGCAGCCAGTGTTCAATAAAAATACGAATTAACATTAGAAATGTGTACATAATTCTACTTCGAGATAATAAAATGTGTCATTTAATATCTAGATACAGCTTTGCGACACTTACACTAAGTGGGTCAACTGAATTCAAAGTAGACCTGTCTGGACATCCTACATAGGTAATCTTACTATGTAAAGTAGTTCAACGAGAACATTCTTAATGTCATTAACATTCAAACGTATTCATTGCTTTCGAAACTGAAGTAGGTACTAGCGTATTGACATTGTATGTTCGTATGTGGGATGTTAGTTAGCGACTGCCTCGTTGGTCTAGTGGTCGCTACATGCGACTGCCGAGCATGAGGTCCTGGGTTCGAATTCCGTCTAAGGAAAAATTATACTGGGTTTTTCTGTAAGGTAATTCTAAGTAGCAGCACGGAGTCGGGATATGTGTCCGGTTGATGGCAACAGGCTCACCGCCTATTACATTAGTTAGTACAATTAGTGTAATTATAACATAACATACGATGCCCCTTCAGGGAATACAGGCGGGGTATGATGGTACAGTAGTTAGTTTGGATTAGTTAGTTCCTAGTTAATTATAGTTTTCTAAGCTGTCCGTTCTGAAGTTAGTAGTTAGATAATCTGGACTGAAGTGTGCTTACCGAAACGTTCTAGCAAGTGCAGACTACAATCATCTTGCCCGTAAGTCGTATCTGCAGTGCAGTGCATTCTGCACTTGCGAGTTGGTTTCGGAGAGCAAACTTGAGTCCGGTCAATGATCGTATTTTACAGACTGAGACTTGAGACTCCAAAGAATTTTCTTACTCCCAATACTACACCTTATTAGAATATCCAAGGGGTACTTCAATACATTATCGCCGTGTGATATCGGGCCTAGAATTGACCACTCCCTTTCCTCCCGTGGGAGTCGTAAGAGGTGACTAAGGGAAAATTAACCTCTCCACCAATACTCCGATCCCCAAGCCGCTTACCAGCGTGGGCATAATGGCAACTTTCCCCACTCCTGGACGTGTTCCGGCTGATGATGATGATTTCAATATTAAAATAAGACAGTGGATGATAACGAAATTACTGGCTGAAGTAAATTACATGTATTTTCTAGGTATTCCCATCGTGCATCGGTCTGCCTTTGTCACGTTTCTAATTGCAAAACACGGAAGAAAACAGTAGGAAGATTGTGTGGGTTATATTAAAAGCTTTGACAATATTAAAAAACAAAAGAACGTGTGTAGGATTGCTTTTGTTTTGGTTACCGTATTGTTCATATTGCCAGTTGTATTATTGTTGAAAGATTACATACTTCTTAACAGACCGTGTTTTGTTTTGTGACGATGGTATAATAAAATAGTTACATGCCTAGTTTTTGCCCGCGACTTCTTTCGCTTTTTCTTTTTGTTTAGGTAGCCTGTGCCAAATCGTATGCATATAAGTCATAGTGGTTAAGGTGAATTGATTGTTTGATAATTAATAAAATAGAAGGATTAAACCGTGTGAAGTAATTCATCCATCAAACACAAACCTTTTTCATTCGACTGCTGTGTATAAGCCATTCACCTCGTCCTGTGTAAATCTAAGCCAGGTTTGACTCGATACTATGTAAATATTGTCGACCCTCGTTCCTTGACCACAAACGTTTCAAAATGTACTTAACTGCCTTCAAATGTAGCTTTCTGTGGGTTAGTCTGACTGAGTCTGTAATCGATAATCGATTAAATTATAATATTAAAGTTCGCGGTGTGTAAAATGCTCGTTCGTTTCTAGTCAGTAAACAAACACACCTAATTAAAATTATAGCGATTTTTTCCTATCTAAACTTAGACTAAGTTGCATCACCCATTTATTTTATCTTCCAATGAGTATATTTAAATTTGTTAATGTATGGAAATAATTTTCTGTAGTAGAGAACTAATTTAAATTGAGTTTTAAATACTACCGATTTATTTATCTCACATGCAAGCGGCCATTCGATTTTATGTCGTCAACTTGTTAATTGTTATTTAGCTATTATTACCAGTCGTGTCTAAAAAACAAAAGAGCAATGGCATTATAAATGATGTCATTCTATAATGTTGCTGGTCCCGATGCAACGCTACTCTACATATAAATAAAGTTAACAAACCCAGTATAATCACACTAATATAATAATTATTATAATAATAATAATAATAAAACCCCTCTGGGCACATCGTTACCTCAACATGAGAATAACGTAACACCGGAGGGGACAGTAGTATAGCTTTACCAACCCTCGTGATAGAAATAAAAAATATATCACAAGGACTTGTACTAAAAGCACACAAACCGCAGGGCAGCTTGTGGCGAGCTGTTTGTGAGTGGCGACACAACGTGCCTGATACCCCAGAGAGTCGGTCAGGGACTCATCCCCGGTTTGCCCGATATGGGTAGCTGGAGTGGAAACCGAAGAGCGCCCGCAAGACTCTCAGCTCTTTCTTGCCTTAGTTGGCTGGTCAGAGAGGGGTCGCCAGAGCTATATGCTCGGGGGTGGAAGTGTCTAATGGCGTAATAGCGGGGAAACCCGCTCCGAGTCTTCGAGACGCGCGATGGTGAAACCGGGGCCGCACCGCTCTACACCCCTAGCCACTCGCATCGGTGTTGCTCCCTGTTGCCTATAGTGGCGACTGTTTAGGGGGCCCATCTAGTGAGTGGCGAGTCACCGTCTGCTAATATACTGCATATTATATGGTTAAAGGCAGACGCCGTTGTTATTCAGAATAAACTAAAAATAACCATTCCACGAAACATCCCAACACAATAGACCAAATCATTTTAGTATCCATTTTTCTCAATAGTCCTGCACCTTTTGGGGACTTTTCATGGCTGTTCTGTTATAGAGCAGTTGTGTGGTGTCCCTAGCTGGTGTCCCATCCCCTTTTAGACTAAAGTTCTCAACGGGCCTCTGCGTGTTGGACCTGTGTCCCCACGTAAGCCTTTTAAAAGTCCGGGTATCTTCCGCATGGTTGATAGCCCGAGTAAATAAAATGAGATACAAATAATAATAATAATAAACATTTATTTCAGAATCAAGTTCCATAATTTGTTAGTATCAGTATAAAATGCCTTATATCTAGTGTTAGTAAATAAACTAATCTAACGGGTAATTATATTTTTTTTTTTTAAACAAAGTACACCCGCTAGAGACTTTCCCATCCCATCTACTTCACTGCATGAAGTCGTATCCAGCGTCCCAGAATCGGAGAGTCCCAGCGGTCTGCCAACGCTCTCAGGATAGTGTTGGGGCTGTCGCGAAACCGATATAATAATGATGCGCTTCTCTTGCGCATGACGGTTGAAAAGCTGTCAACATTTGCGTCGGCAAACATACCGGACGCGCTGCAAAAACGCGGCAGCCCCAACAACACCCTGAAAGCGTTGTTGTATTGGATGCGCAGGTCGCTATATGCCTTCTGCGTGAAGTTCACCCACAGGCTGCACGTGTAAAAGGATTGGCAGAAGGCTTTAAAAAGCGTTACTTTTACTCGAGCCGTACAACGGGCGAACCTACGGGCCAACATACAGCATCGGACAGCCAGCGACCTGCGCTCCCTTTCCACATCTAAATTATCTTTCAGGTCTTCACTCACCCAGTGGCCCAAGTACTTAAATTTAGTAACTCTTTTTAATGGTATGCCGTCCAGTTTGATAAGTGGTACATTGGAGTAGCTTTTGTTACCAGCTTTAAAAACCATCAGTTCACTCTTAAGTGCATTGTACTTGAGCCCGTGGGCCCTCGCATAGGATTCGCACAGACTTAGCATCCTTCGCATTGCTCCAACCGAAGGACTCAGCAGCACCATATCGTCTGCATAACTGATATTGTTAATACAAGTGCCATCAATATGACATCCGATCCTGGTGCCGCTGAGCTCCTCGATCAGACTATTCAAATACAGGTTGAAGAGCGCTGGGGAGGTTAAACCACCTTGTCTCACCCCGCACTTCAAGCTATATTCTTCCGACAAAGAGTCCTCCCACCTCACAAGGTTTACTTGATGTCCATACCAAAATTTAAATATGCCTATCACTTCCGGTGGTACCGAGGTTTCCCTAATTAGTTTGTCCCACAATGTATTGTATGACACTAGGTCAAATGCCTTTGACAAGTCTAGGTAACAGGCGTATATTGGTGTCTTTCTTGCTGTGTAGTACTGAACAGTCTGCTTGAGGCATAGGATAGCACTTTCAGTGGACAAGCCAGGCCTAAAGCCGAATTGAGCGTCATTGATTTTTAAGTGATTGTCCAGCTGGCGTCCAAGCAGACTGTCCAGAACTTTAGCAATTACAGTAGCGAGAGAAATTGGTCTATAATTTGACACCTTAGAAGAGTCACTGGTTTTGTTTTTAATAATTGGAACAACAATAGTACGCATTAATCTTTCCGGTAGATATGAATGGCATAAACATAAATTAAAGAACATAGATAGTATTCTAGGCAAGTGAACTCCGGCATGCTGCAGGTGCTCGATACTGAGACTATCGTGCCCTGGAGATTTGCCTCTTACCATATTTTTAATTGTAACTGCAACTTGCTTTGCGGTGAATGACACACTGCGCTCAGAGCAGACCATCTCAGCATCGAGCATCTGCAGCGGCGCGGGCGGCGGCTCTCCTGCCAGGGGTGATTCGACTCTAAAGTGTCGTCGGAACAAGTCCGCTATCTCACGGGTATCATGCACGCCCTCAACGCTCACCGGGAGGCTTGGTTTATAATTGAGCTTATTTGTTGTTTTCCAAAATTTACAGAAGTCTTTGTTTGCATGATGTTTTGCAATGATGTCCATTTTAATTTGATTTTGGTGAGCTTGGCACCATTTTAACTTATTTTTGAAAAGCTTCCGCGATTCATACATGTCTTGGTGAATTCTACCGGCGCTCGGCTTACCATTCAGTAACCATATATTGTAACAAAGTCGCGCCCTGGCATGAGCGTCGCGAACGTACATGTTCCATCCAGTGATATATCTACCCTTCCTTAACTGTTTTACTTTGTAACTGTGTTCAGCCGCTTCTGAGAGTATACATTCTAAGTTTCGATACATTTCATCCAACAGATGCAAATGACTACAATCACAGCACATCTTATCACAACATTGACTCAGTTCTAAGGGAAAATCTATTTCTTTAAGACGTGAATGACAGAAACTTCGATATTTACTAGTTTGCTCGGCGTTGCGTTCACCCATAAAGGCGAAATTTTGTGAGTGTATTCGTATGTTTGTTACCTTTCACGCTCAAATGGCTGAACAGATTTTGATAAAATTTTAGCTAACACCCTGAATTAACACGTAGGCTTTATATCCCGAAAAATGTAGGTAACATCCCAGTATAATCATAACATAAATAAATAGGTATCTACTACTGCTAAAAGCTGTAATAAAATAAAATATATCTGACAGATATTACAAATAACGGAATTATGAATATGGGACCCTGAGGCGATACATTTCACAAATTCATATTTAAATAAAATAAAAAAATGTTATTTATGAATATTTGAATCTGTACTGTCGCATAATTTTGTCGGTGAATGCTACGGCCAGTATTTATTACTCGTGTTTCATGCAATTTTAAGATATAGGTGTGTTTATGAAATCTTTTGTTAGTTTCAAGTTATGTATCATCAAATTAGTCGTTATTTTAAATTTATTTGCAGCTTAGTGATTGAAATTGTCCCTAATAAGTGGAAATAGGCTTGCATTTATTACTACAAAAATTGTCGAGTCTTTACAATGCATCGGGGAGTATTAGTCAGGGTGTAATTTATATAATTGTATAATATTATGTACGTATTATTTTTTAATTACTGGCAAATGGATACATTATCATGGCTTCAATGGAAATTATTGGTTTGCCCAATCCCTTAACATTCAATACGTCCAATGCAAACGATAAAAAGCTTTCTAATATATTTCCGTCCCTAAACACACAATGCGACCTTCCGATCTATAATCCGAAACCTATCGCTCCATATCTCGCCAACAATAAGTTCAGATGTGATCTCCATACAGTGTCGCAACGTTTAAGGCCAAGCGAAATGTTAAGCGGTCGACAGATCGATGGATCATTACATCCGAACCGTTGCGAAACGCACCTAATTGTAGATATTTGCATGTTGAATTTAATCCTTTTAAGTGTTCTGGTTTTAGTTGATTGGGTTTTAAAATTGCATGTAGTAATAGTTGGGTTGGGTTTTTTGTTAGTTTTGCATGTTAGCCTCTGCGTAATTTATTTGCTTCGCCTTGTGAGTGACTTTTACTGTGGTTTGAGTGACACGTGTTTTAAGAGTCTAAGCTAGTGACATTTTGATAGAATAATTAATAACTAGTAGTCGCTAAGTGTAAGTAATTAAATGTACAGTGTAACACATAGATTAAGTTAAGCATTCAACACTCTTTTTCCATATAAACTTTAACTTAGCCAAATCTCTGACTGCACTCACAATATGCCTAAACAAAGTCTTATCTTACTATATTAAACGTATCGTAAAGTAACATTTATTTGTACCTACTATTGAAAGTTCAAGCGAATAATTTCAAGCAATTTGATAATTCCAACATTAAAATGAATTAAATTCAGAGTACCTATCTAAATAGTTCCACCTGTTTAATTAAACTGAAGTGTGCCTTATTGACAGTGTGTTATTCCGTTCGTCGTCCTAGAAAGTCTACTCAAGTTAAATACAGACTTATACAGGCGTATTCTATCCAACTAAAATGTGTTTGTTTTATGAATGCTTGTACCAGCGGAGACGCTCTGTTCCTCTAATTTATGATAGTCATTTGAAATTAATGTCCCCGGTTTTGTTTATGATGAGGCGTGTTTATTTGCGTAAGTAGAATGTAATAAATAAGCTTTATTGTTCCATATCCTATTATTTATTTTATGAAGGCATTGTGCAATTGGCTTGTATATGACGTCTTCGTGAAATTTTTATTCCTGACGGTGCCGTGCGGTTTGCTTGTTTCATATTGCAAGCTAAGGATCGTAATTTTTACAATGTAGTTCTCCAAATATTTGTAATGTGTCTATCTAATCTACCTACTAAATTGCTGATCTTATTATATTGGGATTTGTATAGGTAAACTATATTATACTCAAACTAGTGTTACCTGATATATTTTTTCGGTATAAAAAGTAGCTTATGCCTTAATCCAGGGTGTCAGCTATCTACCATCCCATATGAAATTTCATTAAAATCCATTCTTTAGTTTTTACGTGAAAGAGTAACAAACATCCATCCATACTAACAAACTTTCGCGTTTATTATATTAGTAGGGCTAATTCATAAATATACCTACAGATGTTAATAATTAGGATACTGTTATCTAACTGGTGGATCTTTAATATTGTAACAAACCTTTTTCGGCGACCTAAAAATCAACTGTCGAAAAAACATCGATACGTATATAATATTTGATTTATTACCCAGAATTCATTCCTCGTAACAAAACATTTATTTCACAGGTGATCGCACAGTTATTGAGCGAGACACGAATATGTTCTAATCCTTATGATTTATGAATAAAAGTACCACACCTTTCGTTGTACGGAAACTCTTTGATATATGCACATAATTTATACCTGTAATCAATCTGATACATATTGCGCGTAAACAAATACCGGTAGTATGCTCAAAGAATTTGGCGTTCCGCCATACTTGTTTGTGGTTTTTTATGGCAACGAACACGTAACAAAAATAAAAACACAACTTCGTGTCTGTATTGTTTATTTTACACATAACCATATTTTTTTCAATGGCTTTTGGCGGTAATTACAGAATGTAATGTAACAACGGTCTATGTACATTGGCTTCATTGATGTACAAAGTGTAACATTTAAGAATGACATTTACCGTTTCGAATTTAGATTAAAACTATTTACCATTATTATTTAAATAACGAATATAATAGGTATGCTTTTCAATTTTATATAAAGAACAATTTTAGATATAATTTATAATACAATAAGGGCGAAGTTGTCGGTCCTCACAGGACTCCTTGCGGGAACCTTCAAATACACGTGTTTGACCTTTCAACGTTATAATTTAACGTCAACATATTAAAAAAATAACTTGAAAATACGCAAAATTGAAATAAAAATTGTCAGAACTCCATTTATAGAATCTTGTTGAGCTACACGATTTATATCGTTAAAATATATTCGGAAGTGTACCAGCCTTGCGAATTGTCGAAAACATCAATAAACGTTCTTGTATACACCTATGTACTTTAGTTATGCTATAATTGGTTAACAGTATACTTATACGCCAGTCTTGTGTTTACGATAACCTTCCTGTTTCCGCTATACTTGTTACCTACCGAGCTGATTTTAACTTAAGCTTATAATTAATTAATGCTCGCCGATGGTTATTTTTATACAGTTTTTTTTATTTTATTGGCCGTATCGCTTACAGCTGGTACGCTTATTAAGAATCTATTAGCCTGAACAAGAAAATAAATTGAGGAATGTTTATTCCATCGTGCTTTTTAAAGTAAGTTTATTAATAAAATATGTATTTGTAAAGTATGAACTTATAGAACATTTTATCATCATCATCAGCCGGAAGACGTCCACTGTTGAACAAATGCCTCCCCCTTAGAACGTCACGGTTGCCTGCAATTCGACGTGATGATATCGTCGGTCCACCTGGTGGTCGCTAACGGTTGGCCTTTTAGAGAGGCTCAGAGGCACTCAACGAGCTATGGACAGAGCTATGCTCGAGGTTTCTTTGTGGGACAGGATCCGGAAAACGGAAATTCGCCAAGGAACTACACGTAGATTCACCGACATAGCTCGAAGAATATGCAAGTTGAAGTGGCAATGGGCAGTCCATATCGCTCCAAGAACCGATAGAGCATTTACTTACTTAAAATAACACATTAAATTAAAAGTAAATGGACCGTGTAGGTAGTTACCGCAGTAAATATCGAAGTATCAATAGCGCTATTTATTACTTAATTAAGTTGGCCTATCAACTTCAATTTAAATTGGACCATAAAACGTATGTAAAGCAGGCATTTAGGTCACACGTCATTAGTCTATGCCAATATACTCGACGTTCACTTTAATGAGACGATATTTCGTCGAAATTATGTATACCAAGTCAATCTGGGAATCGTAGTTGCAGTGTTCAATTTATATTATCACACTCACAAACTTTCGCCTTTATATTATTAGTGTGATACAATGTAGTACATACAATCTACATAAAACAGTATAATTATAACCGTCAGCTTCGTACCCTATAATTTTTGGATGCTTAAAATTGTATTCATTTAAAACCAGCCATCAATTATATTATTTATCATGAATTAAGATTAAGTTTAATTATTTTGGCTTTATGTATGATAAAAAAATTTATAACAAAAAAAAAAACAAATGGCTGTAATGTATATTATGATTATTTAATTTATTAACTTACTTAAGTACAACTTAACGTTATTAAAGTCCCTAAATTAAACCAAGACGTAATACTTGGAAAAGTTTATATTTTCGCGCCAACATTACTTATGTTGACTTTTTTAATCATTATATTATTTCCTCACACCACCACTGATACATAAACATAGGCGTTAAGTGTATAGTTGGAATTGATTGCCAAACCAATGTAGGAATAACTTAGCTTAGAGATATAGTGCGCCGACTATAAAAGACAGCGTCAAAGAGAATGTTGGCAAACTCCGCACGATACCTTCGAGAGCGAAGGATATTATTTACTTTAGATGAACGATGAAGTCATCGTTACTTATAAATAATTTTGTGCTGTTAAAGCTTTCCATCAGACCTGATGATCATGTCTGATGACCTCTGCTTCACCAGCTGTCATTCCTTGGTGGAGGTACGGGTGCTCTGAAAAATAAAATAAGTAGTAACAGTTGTGATGCTATAACGTTTATAGGTGAAATGTTGGGATGTAGCACCAACTTCCACTTCGCTTAAAGTAATGTGAAGTGAATAAAATATAATTTTTCACTTCTAGTTTCACCTGTTTTTTGAAGGCGGCTTTTTTTTTTTATTAAAAGAGTGTAACATCGTCATCATCAGCCGGAAGACGTCCACTGTTGACCAAAGGCTTCCTCCTTAAAATGCTACATAACATGCTCAAGCGTTTGAAATAAAATGTATGCGAATGTATTTTAATAATAATAATGTATTTCGATGAAAATATTAATCAGATTTTTGTTGTGTTTGATCTATAAAATAGCAATCAAGTTATGCATAGAAACAATGCGTAGATATACCATTTTTTATGGTACCGAGACGAATAACTAATATATAAAAATGTTCCGGGTATTTGACCTTTTACATTAAAGTACATAATCGATGCGTTGGAGATAATATGGAATGCTTCTCGAAAGAGGAAAACGTTTCGATACTTTATGAGATTTACAATTTTAAATTCCTAGAGATTTAGTTATTTAAATAGATTTAAACTATTTTCTTTAAATAAATACATGTTTGGCGATCAATACAAAAATAACGCTTTACTATAGGTAGGTATGTAGAGGTCAATTCTTCTAAACGTAATATTTAGAACAATGATAATTAAATTTATATAATCATAAGTAACAACTTTCAATGTTCATCAGTCTCAATTATTATGGTAAACTTACCATCGATTTGTATGAGGATCTAAGTAAAGTAAAAGGTCCGTTCAATGTTTGCTCATATTTCAGAGGATATTCAGTAAATATGGACAAAGACATCGATCAACGCCTAGCAATAGAAGGCGATGGAAACGTCTCGAAAATAGTTTTAGCCAAAATGTATTGCATACAAAACTATGCCTGCCATCTTCTTTAGACCTTTAGATTAAATTGAGCAATATATTCAGTGGTTGGAAGCAGAAGGTCGAAGATCGAGCCCAGTGGCGTGCAATAGGAGAGGCCAATGTCCAGCAGTGGACAGAGATAGGCCGATGACGATGAACAATATTTTGAAAAGTGCCTCTATTTAGTGTTAATCTCACTAACCCTGGAGTGTTCCAATTGCTGTCATCACAGAGGGCTGTAGTAGGAGTCTCTTGTTGTCTGAAAATTATGTTTTTATTATAGTTCACCTCTTACGTCACTGAGCATTGGTAAACTGGTATCGACTTAACAATCGAAAACAACAGTGTTAATAGTAATTTAAGATGGAATTATATATTACGTATTTGTATTTATCAACGATCTAAGCACATTTTACAGATGTAAAATGAAGTATCATGGAATTCAATCTGCAAAAGGTACCATACACAAATATCCTAAAAAAATGTATCTCGCCATGTTATTTGTTTACACCATGTATATTTACAACGAAAACTTTAACACTTAATAGTATACAAGCAACGAATTTAAAGCCTGTTTATATTACCGAGAACAAGAAAGTCGCGTTATAGAAATACATTTGAATAAAGCAGTTTTAAGCTAAACTTGTACTTACCCTGAGCCCAAGTTAGCAAGCGTCATAGCTTCATGCGCCCTAATTCTCCTTCCGTATGCGCGCCAAAGTTTGACACAAATCGGAGTTAAGGCCGCGCACCATGTAATACCTAAGAAAAATCCGCACACCCACCAACCGTGCTGTAAATAATATAAAAGTATGTTGATATAATTAATTTTTAGGCAACTGTGATCATCATTTTCAAAAATGAAATTGCGTTTCTGGGAAATTAATATTTCACCGGGAAAAATGGTGATGAGAGCATCTTTCTTTTACCTATCCACGGGGAAGACTAAAAGGCTAGTTCTTTTCCTTTTCTTCATCATCAGCCGGAACATGTCCACTGCTGAACAAAGGCCTCCTCCTTGGAGTTGGGGTGGGGAGGTTGCCATAATCCCCACGGTTGGCAAGGGGCTTGGAGATCGCAGTATTGGTGGTGAAGTTACAGAAGACGCTCTTATGGATTTTTCCTTAGTCGCCTTACGATACCCACGTGAGAAAAGGGGGTGATCGATTCTAGGCCGGATACTACCCGGCAGCCTTTCTTATCTTACTTGATTCTAAATGAGGCTTTGTTACTAAATTGCGAAGTGTTACTGGTATATAATGCCTAAAGAAATAGTAATAAGAGAGATTATCACTTAAGCAGGCAGCTCATAGTTTTTTTGCAGCTGGTGTAAGATATCTTACCAATGACGACACATATTTAGCACACAACAATGATCGGGCGGCCGCATAAACAGCGTACAGCGGGCGACAGCGTGCTGCGTGCTTGCCGGTCGATATGAGCACGTGCGTGCGCCAACCAGCCGCATGCGACATCAAACGGGATATGTACATTGACACTTTCTGGAACAAATGGTAGGATATAGTTTATTCGTCAGAAATGTTAAGAATCACAGACTATTTAAAGGCAGTTGTACTACCTAAGCCATGATAAAATTGTAAACGAAACAATCAACTCTATACCAACCGCGATAGTACCTAGCACTAAAGCACAAAGACCACCAACCAAGACCGATGAACCGACCGATGAAGTCATGAAAGACTTGAACAACCTAAACCAATGGTTTCTGGATGTGACGGTTTAAGTCGGTATAAGTATAAGAAGAAGTGACCTTACCTTTTGAGCTATGACATCACCCTGGTTGTCAATATAAAACTGCGCTGTATGTATGTGACTGAGAGAGATGTTCAGTTTTCTCCTAAATGGTAACAATTGGAGTTCCAGCTCTGTCAATTTAAATACTACGTCAGCTCGCAACTGTTCAAGCGGCTTTATGTTCGTCAAGTACAGCCTTTGGGTTCTTGATGCTAAAAATATTTACGTAAATTGTATCGTAGTTGTATAACCTAATACGTTAAAGTCATAAGCTCTTTGAGCTGTTAGAAGTACCTACCTATAGTTTCCAATCTTCCTGCCGTTGTCAAGTCGGTCACCTGAGCTGCTATGTTCTCAAGTTGATCCACTAAAGAAGGCAAGTCTTTACCAACTACAGGCACGTTATAGTCCATTCTACAATCACAATACACATTGAATGAGACAAACTCCGACGACTTCAAAATAATATACCTACTTGGATAACTTAGTCCTTCAAACTCTTGAACCCATCATATTTCCTGAAAATGTATAATCTTAAAATAAAAATAATGTTACCTATATTTTGCAATATTAACGTCTGATACCACCAACATTTCGTTCAACAATTTGCTAAAATTAACAGAGATCGTCTTTAGCAGTCCAACGTCTATGGACGAGGCAAGTCTTCCAAAGTCTGTTTGTAACTCCTGCCATTCGAAGTACGAAGTTTCTTTATTGACATCCAATATTTTGTCCAGTTGGAATACAATATACGCCGGCCGGTCTTTTTCGCAATCCCTAAAAATAGAGAAGTAAAATATATAAGTAATTCCATTTTTTCAGGATATATAAATTGAAATCGTGTACGCCGATATTTGACAAAAAATATGAAGCGGTGTAGCCCAAGCAAACCCATTTGTGAATCCGATAATCGGATGAAACTTAACCCCGATATTTCCACTATTAATTAGACTTCGTCTACCCAGATACGAGAGTATTTTTGTTACACAAGAAGTAATTGCATACGTGTACAGAAAATAAATGAGTAACTACAAACATAATATAACATCACGCCTGTATTCCCTGAAGGGGTAGGCAGAGAAGAACATATAGTACACCCACATTTCGCCAGTTATGTTTTAGGTCTCAATGTAATGATTAACTAATCATCGTTTATAACAATATTAAACAACCAAGTTAAGTAAATTAAATTACCTTAGCACATCCTTCACTGACACATCAATAGTAATATTTTCAAGCTCCCGAAATATGGCATCGAAGATTCCTTCATTATTTGGTAGGAGAGGTGACGGTCTATCCAACAATGCGGTAAGTGTTTCATACTGCGGTGAATCCCATAGAGCGTGGCAAACATATATCTGAAATATGAATTTCTTGTACTTTCAAAAGAATATCAGTAAATATTACCTATTTACTGTAGCAATTAATTTACACGAACCATTATTATCGTGCCAACTTTATTACGTTTTTTTATTGATCTAGCTCTTTTGTCTGAAGTGCCTGCCAAGACTACCTCGATGGCCTATTAGTCGCTAAGCGTGACTACTGAGCATAAGGTCCTGGGTTCGAATCCTGGGTCAACAGGTCAGGCACATAATATCAAAATGCGATACAAGATCAGACCCCATGTAAATTAACCCGCTGCACGAACTAACTTATTATGAAACTTATGCTGTAACCGTATACCGTTAAATAATAAACTTGGAGCTTCAAGTTTGTATCGTATAATCTGAACCACAGAACATATTACTTTGCTCACAGCGTTTTGCGCCTTCAAAGAAAAACTTAGCAGTACACACGAAAGCGATTTTCACAACTCGTGGAACAAAGGAGTTTTTTAAAGTGACTTTTTTCGCTTTGATTATTGTGCGTGTAATTTTCTTTGGATGTCACCGTTTACTAAGACTTACCTCCGCATGACCGGCTATGAGGAATACACAGGATACTACGCCCCAGAGTATAAGAGACGCTAGGCATAACCAAACTGCTGACCTGAAATTAAACAAGCTAGATTTGAGAACCGACTAGAATTCTATGAATATTTCTGAGTAGTGCAATGATAGCAATTTTTTTAGCCCTTTGTTTTAGAAGTTATATCTTATATTAGATTTATTACAGTGTTACATACATTACATTATATACTTACACTTTTAGAGTTCTTTTTGCATGATTCTTGGCATGCCCACAACCACAAAGCAAAGCCATCAGTATAAGTACCATAACGAAACCAAAAGTCACAATGCATGCTGGAATCATGTTAGTAAATTAAATTATTACACTCTATATATTCTAAGGTTATAATGGCAATGCAAATTCAAAAGGCAAAGATACTCCAAACCGTCATGATACTATGAGTATGAAAGCTATATACGTAACCAAAAAGATTCCATATACCAAGTAAGCTGCTATGCAAGGAAAACTTTACCTAACATAAGTGTCCACCTCGCGAACTCGTATCTCTGCACTCTCTCGAGACTCGATTCCAATTGACTGGCTATAGTGTGCAGCCCTGACGTTAGATGGCGAACTATGTCGCTAAGGATTTTAGCAGAGCTGTGAACTGCTTGTCTTCGAATTTCCACATCTCGGAGGATGTCTGGAAAATAAAACTTCACCTATTTTCTCGATGCAGCAAAAATGTAAAGCTGTATAATATTATACACTCTGCTTCTAGAATATAGGCGCTATATTATACACAGATTTCGTTTCTATTATCATTTAGTGATAAATATTATTGCTATTATATTCACCGTCTAGACAGCAAGATGTTTAACAAAAAAAATACTGATTGATTAATTAAGAAAACTAGTTTGATTTTATACTGATGTAAAATATAATAAAACGCTTTGGCTTCTATCTATTTTAATAGTATTTGGGCTTTTATTATGTTAGGACTGAATTAAAATCTTTGTTTTTTATCTCATTGGGATAAAGCCACCAGGAGGCACATACAGACACAGAACCTACAACTATTTGTGAAGACCTAAGTAAAAAATAAGAAATCAAGTATTATATTAATGTTAGATCTATAAACTAATTAAATGTATGTCTACCTTCTCTAACTTGTGTCGTCTGCGCTAATATGGCTGAAGGCAAAGTTCTAAACTCTTGGCGGGCCGTTGATATTGCTCGTGTTAAATTATCCACTCCTAGAGTACGTAGTTCCAATAACTGCTTTTCGTGCAAAATCTGAAACGATAGTCCATTCATTTAGTAACATTTTTATAACTGTTTTAGTTTTGTTTTACTGACAGCATTCATAATGATTTGATAGTCCTTATGCAGCTGTTGTATCATCGTCAAAGGTTATTCTGACTTTGTCTTCTGGAGCTCCCTCCAAAGAGTGTTATTATTGCTTAGCAATTAAGCCAAAATACCTGCAGCCAGGATTGAAAAGGCAAAAGTTTCATGACATGCTTAGGGTTTGCTCATGCTCTGTAAATGATTAGTTCTTAGATAATAATATTACTTACCAAATCAAACTTCATTTTTAATTCCAATGAATGAGTATTGATTGTGTCACAGAGAGGCGAGTCCTTTAAAGAGCAATGTTTCTTCAGGTTCTCCAGTTGACGAGCCAAGTCCCTGATTCTGTCGGACGCGGCGGATGCAAGCGATCCAGCTCTAACGCTTACGTCTCTTAGGGATGATATCTTCGTTGATAGATCCTCACTTTCTGGAATATTCTTATGAAATTCGCATGAAGTTCACATGAAAGTCGGACGAGATTTATTTATTGGACCTAACTATCACATAAACACAAGCCAAAAACATTTCTGTGAATTAGGATTATTTTTTAATTAAAAATATTTACACGACCCTTACAATCGAAATCAAACATCCAAAAACAGATGAAGGTAATGTCTGATGTTTCCTGATTTAAACTCATAATAGTTGTCGTACATTATATTCGACATAATGTTACCCAATTCTTTACTTAACACCATAATTATTTTCAATTCTTTAACTTTTAGTCTTTGCCATTCTCATCTATTCTTTTTTAGTTGTCACTAGCTTTAGCCCGCGGCTTTGCCCGCGTTAAGTAGCCTGCGTCTTTTCTCGGGTCTTAAACTTTCTACATGCCAAATTTTATCGAAATCCGTTCAGTGGTTAAGTCGTGAAGGCGTAACAGACAGACAGACAGACAGAGTTACTTTCACGTTACTAAGGATTCACGTATTTCACGTTACTATATATAATAAGGATATTTGTATGGAAATGGTTCTCTGCTACTTATCAGTTCCTTACATTTATCAACTGGTGGCTGCGCTATAACACGTCACGTCATGACGCCATTCCACGTGTCTAGCTCAACCCAATTAATTTGAGATAATGTACATTCTGAACTGGTTTACATCCTATTAATAACTTAGCAATTATCAATACATATTTATGTATTATTATTTTGGTATAAACATTAATTAAGTTAATTTAAAATCAGCTCAACTTATATAATTATACCAATGTTTGAAAACCTTGTATTATTTTTGTCGTGAATCTGATATGTGAGGCTTAATATGTCATTTTAACCT
Source organism: Abrostola triplasia (assembly GCA_946251915.1). Classification (NCBI taxonomy): domain Eukaryota; kingdom Metazoa; phylum Arthropoda; class Insecta; order Lepidoptera; family Noctuidae; genus Abrostola; species Abrostola triplasia. The sequence continues at coordinate 5,164,598 of OX276431.1, forward strand.
GTTATTTTAGCTGTTGTATAAGTTTTTGGAACTTCTGTTACATGTTATGTAATATTTTTATGCTAGAATGGAACGGGAATACCAAACATAATGCAAATACCTGATATAATATCTGCCAAAGAATCGAAGACAAGATCGATGCCGCTCTCTGAAGATATCGCCTGTTGGATCGGTTCTCCCAACAATGGTATAACGTCTGTAGGTAAATAAACAATTACTGATAAATAAACCTTTAGAAGACCAAAATTATGACTAGGGAAGTTGAGGTCCCTTACCACACTAACTTATTCCAAGCGGACTTGGCATTCCTCTACATCTTTTATCTTGAAAGATATAAAAATACCCAGTATATGGTAAAACAAATGTAAGCGAGTTACTCTAGATGAATATTATTATCTACACGAAGAAATAAGATAAACTTGAGGAGACCCAAGTTCCATGTAATCTACATAAGGTACTGTCAGTTTCATAAAAAGAAAAACCTGAAGCTCTTATAATGTGCAGGCTGGATGCCCAGAAAACTTAATTAACTGGGTAAAAATGTTTGAATATGGTCCTTACTTTACACTATGATTCAAACTCCGGCTGTGCCTTAATTTTTAACCGTATCCGTGTATGTACCGTGTTAAATGAATCATAAAATGTTCGCAGACTTTTCTCGTACATAATATGTCTGACTTATTCAAAAGAGAAGGAAGTAAGGCAAGTTTTGACTGGTCTTTGGTAAAAATAAATGATTTCAGTTTATTTTACTCAAAGTTGAGTCAATACTCTTATAACCAGCTTTCTAAATGTAAAAAAGTTTCATAAATCAGGCATTATTCAAGGTTATGAAGACAGCAATTTTCATACAACGTTTCAAACATTTGAGAGGTATAAATCATAGCCCGAGATCCATGAAGGTTGCTTCATTCATCTGTTTTTTTCTCAGAATTAGTTTTTATACTTAATTTTATTATACCTATATATACATAGGTATTTATTGAACTTGTCTGAACATTAAAAGAGACCTTGATCCCCAAGTTTGTTTTAGTTCGATATTTCTTTTCTCAGAGGTAGTCACTTAGAAAACACCAACATCAACCAGTTTAAAAAAAATATGCCATGTAAAAGTGGATTTGTAAAACCCATTTGCAGAATTAAAATCATTTAGCATATCAGTTTTTTACAAATAAACGATCTTTATCAAGGAATATGGATTTGCAGGGTTTAAACATATTTGCTGGCGAATTTCATTGGTAACCCGGCAGAACCATATTTCTTATTGTTAATGTTTAAAGCGGTGTCTGAATTTAAAAAAATAACAGATGAACGTAGTATTTACTACTGTGGGATCTTGTACTATCTGAGGGCCGTACATATGTCATCAACAATTTTCTATTTGCCTCTCCAGCAATACGATGCTGTGAGTCTAAAATCGTAGGCACTGGATGTTTGCGGTAAGCTCGATAGAAATCAATTATATCCTGTTTCTGGAAATCCAGTTGGTAAGTCCTGGCCGCAATCCCGGATTTGACTCCAGATATAGAAACTCGGGGTTATTGTCACTACAAATAATGTATCTAAGATTTGCAGCTCAACTGTTTGTGGTGAAGGTGTTCCTAAACGCTAGTCATAATTGATTCCAGTTGAATCGTATGTGAAATCTGTGATTGTATCATTTAATACAATTACTTTTGTGTGATTTATGGATGATTTTGTTTGTTTATTTAATCAATCAAATTAGTTAATCAGCATTTAAATCAATACACGAACTGTTATATCATATTGCTTTAACTTCTCTATTTATTATATAGGTAGATGCCTTCACGGCGTGACTTGAAGGACTGAACGTTTGTTACCGACATCCCTATATGTATGGTCTAATAAGAAATGTGTTTTTATGTCTACATATAAGATAATACTTACTTTTTAAATCCTGTTTATAAGCGTGTAGTACAAGATCTACAGGCGGCACGAGACTGTGGTGCAACTCTCGCGCAGCAGCCGAGAGCCAAGAAGCGACGTCGGCGCATGCGCAACTGACTACGTTTCGACCGTCAGCGGCAGCTACACGAGCCTGCTCATTGCTTACAGCCATGCCTGATATTAATACACTGGAAAAGTGTGAAATAAAGGGTTTTTAATAATAGTACGCCAATGGGTGTATATAGTTCACTGTTGGACTACATATAGAGTTCTCTTAAACTAAGTAATCTGCCGTTAGTACTTATATAACGCACGTAAAGTTAGATAAAACAATGTATAGGTAAACCGCATATGAGTTTGCTCTTCAGTCAGTTGTAGTGGTTCTGGGAGGTCCTGTTTCAGTATGTATTTCCACCCACAGCCAAGCTTAAAGTTTGCCCAACAAAGAGATTTTCTATGCATGCATTACATTACCTGACTTATGGTACAAATGGCTTCAGATTTATTACTACCTACATAGGTGTACATAACATACAGTTGAAATTCTGACACCAGAAATGACTCGACTGTCTTGAAACCCGCAACGAAATTAATCATAAAATAATATATAGGAGGAGTAGGAATATAAATTTAGTTCCCACATCCCTCCATAGCAAGCGGGAAATACAAAGATTAATATGCCAAAAGCATAATAAATAAGGGATCCACAACTAAGATAAGCCCAGTTGCCAAGCACCAGGGGTGAAAGTAAAAAACTAGTGGTCCTAGTGGTTATTTTGATTCCAATAGTAGGTATTTTTAATTAACTGTACTATTTGATTATTATTTGCTTCGAAATCAATAAATAGTAAGTCAGCTGAGTGTGCGAACTAGTGACGTCGCAGCTTGCTACTCCTATACAAAATCTATAGGGGAATAGCGTTTTGACAGCTCATAAAAACTAAGTCAATTGTTTGGTGGTATCATCATCCCTATTCTTTAAAGCAAAATAATTGTAAATGTCTCTGTTTCCACTAACTGCAACTACGTAAATTGGACCATCTAAAATAATATTGTTATAATTATGTAGTCCATTTAATACCCAACCTTTGGTATTTAGCAATTCGATATTAGTTCTAGCTTTAATTTAACTTTCTCAAACTTTTGCTCCCCACGCACGAGTCTACCGAAGTTGGTTTAAATACTTGTGTTATAATATTAATTAGGTAGCTCTCGCTATCAAGTATAGTGGATACGTAACATTCCTAAGTATTTCGTATAAACACGTGGATTTAAATTAGCTTCCAATTATAATTTATTTGTACATGGCTTTGAATATAATTCCATATAAATGAGATTATTCATTTCATTGTTTATGCTTCTATAGATTTTAGTTCAACCCAAAATATTTGCTGAATTAAAAATCACTTCCTTTCTTACTGCTCTATTATTTTAGCACACATAATAAATGACGCGCTGCTAATGAACTGTTTATTTTGTACCATATTGGTAACTAATTAGAAAACTATGTAGTTTCTACTAACTAGTAGTATTATAGTAATGAAAATATATTTTAATACATTATGAATCAGTTTGTTGTAGAACAGCACTGGGCAGCCGAGTGGTATGACCAATAGCCAGTTGAAACTCCGGCTCGCTATGCCTTTTCGAATTCACGTGTGTATATACCTAGTTATCAGTTGCTATAAATGGTGACAGAAAACACAATGAGGAAACCGACACACATGAGATTTTTCAATGTTGTGTAAAGCCATGTCAGAGGCCTACAGACGGTTTAAATTCTGACACCAGGTTGTTCATCAACCGTACGATAAAAAAAAGATGATTGTAAATCCGATTCGTTTTTTTATCCATAATTATATTGAAGTATATAAAATTCAATAAAAATAAAGTACTAACCAGCAAACGAGTACGATGAATAAGGTAACAACTACCAGGGCTCGATCATTACAATTTGAATTCTCTGCTACAGGGAATAAGGCTCCAGTTTCCAATTCATCGTCGCATCTGGATCTTGAAAATAGAGACAGTATTCCCAGAACTAGAAGGTATGAAGGTATTACGAGAGCGATGCAGGCAAACGCGATGATGAATGCCAAAAATGTTGATTCCACTTTTATGGACTGAAACAAACAAAAATAATGTGATGCATTTTTTAGGTCATTAACAAATCAATAGGAAATTACTAAATAGTTATACATCCAATTAATAATTATCTATATATTATATTAAATAAATAAGAATGACTGGACCGATTTTCCTACGATCCTAGTATACTTCTTTCGCCTCATTCACACACATCTCATTCCCCATACACGCTCGTCGGTAAGGGTACTTCCTCACTTTACCCTTTTGCAGAACATCTCCGATTTGGTCTGGGTATGTTTGCCGAGGTCTTCTCCTTCCCGAAACATCTATGGCTTTAAGCTCAAAATTATTAAATTATACTAATTCGTCCACTTAACTATGGATCCTATATTACCATTTTTGTTATAATCATTAATGTTTATGATGTTATTAATTGTTTTATTTCACCGATTTGTTTCAAGGTAATGCCTTCTAAACAAGTCCCATGTTATGCTTAAATACGCATAATTAATCTATTAATGAGGTGTGAATCCTCCTTGTAACTATGCAAAAAAATATTATCGACTTTTGAACAAATATGTACAATGTCGATACTTATGAGTAAGACACGATACGATAAAAATAAATGTTCTTTAGGTTAACGATAGTTTTAGGTTGAAAAGTAACCTTACACCTAATTAACACTAAGGTACCTACATACCAAAAAAAAATTGCTCATGTGTGAAATCTCACACAGAAACAAGAGAAGCCGCGGAGAAATGATTGAGTAAATACTAAAACGTATGGCAAGTTGAAACCAATCCCTTACCATGAACTCATAAAGCAGTTTAGCTTGTGGAAGCGGAGGCCGCAATACACTGGACGTAGCGGCGTCTCGCTTCCACAACGTAAACTGTCCTGCTTTCAGACTTCATGGTAAGGGGGCAGTTCAACAGAAATATTTAGACGTCAGTAAATATTTTAATCACACAGAAAGAAAATTCCATCAAATAAATACCAAGAAATCAAAATGGACTAAGAAATAATCTGTGTAAAAAGCTTACGTAATTAGGAGTGACCGATGTGTCTTGTCGGAGAGAAAAATGATTGTGCTCTTGTGTAAATGAGGGGAGAAGTCCCAGTCGTAATCATAGTCTAATGGCGACGACATAACAGTTCGGTATTTGTTCGGAAATACTATTAAGTGTTGTATGAATCAACGTTATTTGTTTCGAGATCGTGTCGCTGATAACTCGATTATCGTAGATTAAATCTATGTAAGCACTGATAGCCGAGTGATATGACTGTTGGACTGCCTAGTCAAAGGTCGCAATTACAAATCTCGGCACGCACAAATGTCTTTTCCAAATTAAGTGCGAATTACAAATTAATTAGTTATCAGTTGTTAATAATGATGGAAGGAAAACATCGTGAGGAAACCGGCACAACTGAGACATTTTTCAACGATGTGTAAAGCTATGTCAGAGGCCTACTGGCAGTTTAAACTCCGACACCAGGTTGTTCATTAACCAAACGATAAGAAGAATGTATGAACATCCTACCTAATTCAGATTTGTACACGAAAGTTAGAATTGTTGAGTGACTTAAAAATTATGCTACAAAAAGTCTGTAAAAGGTATACAATTATGGGTCAACAATAAGCTACGGCTGACTGTGTGTTAACTTGTTTTCAACCATTTGAGCTCTTTTAAAGTAGAAATTAAGTTAAAAGTTGCTCAGGTTTAGGAAAAAATATTATGAAGTAAACAAGCCACATTTCTATACAGAGCATAACAGCAAGAGAAAATAAAAATTATACTTCGTAGTGAAATAGAAAACAGAGATGCAAGAGAACTTTAAATGTATTTCTAAGTCACATTTCTTTCTAAAACTACTTTATAAGACTTCCGGGTGTACACGCGCGTGTAATAAAAGTATCTAAAGAAATCTGAACTTGGCTTTACTTGAAAGGTTTCTGTCAATGGCCAACGTATGTATTTGTATTCACACGTCATAGCTTTTATGAAGAGAAAACGAAGAATTTTCTCATGCAATCGCAGTTGGTAAGATTTTATGGAACTCGCAATTGCACTCGTAATAAACAAGAAAGTCGATGGTTTAGAAATGTAAGGGGTAACATGTTGAAACTCAAATTGTATTTTTGCGTTAGGTTGTAATATTCTATTGGATATATAGAATTAGATTTTTTTTTAAAAACAAACAGACTAACCAATTCGTCGAACAGGTTTTAAAAAATGCAAAATTAAAATCTCCACGCACTCACTTATTATTCTTACTTAATACCCCACTACGGCAAACCTTGACCTATATACCTAGTAAATCGTCAGGTTCTTAAATAAATGATAGGTTTCACTCTTATCAGAAACACAAAAAGAATATATTTTAACTGTTATTTGATAAAAAGTTATAGTGGACGATTGCCCACACGATTTGGGTTTTAAGCCCCAAAAAATTGTCAACATGTCACTGAATAAATGGTCAGTAGTATTGGGGCCAATGTACATAAGGGCCAATGACGACACTGATTGTAACGACTGTTTATTTTACTTCTTAATTCAACAGGCTTTTAAATTGCGCGAAAACGTAATTCGAAAATATTTGCTCGTTTATACGACATTTTTGAGCGGTTTACTTAAAATATTTGTATAACAAAAACTAACATTGAACGTAGGTAATTCATGTTAGACGACACATTATCGCTTTTCTTCGTACTTGAGCGATCAATACTATCAAGTTGCAGGAAGCGATCCTTTTAAAATGTCAATGTCTTACTGTGGACTCAAACGGCGTTCGGTAATACCTATATAGTGAGAGAGAGAAGTGAACACACACAACATATATTTATTTAAATAAATAACGTGAAAATATCCCACGTGAACGTTAACAGACACTAATTTTACTCGTAGGTGTCCAATTTGAATCAATAAATGTAAGTCAAGTTCATCTATATATTTTATCTTGTGTAGTTCTTGGGTGACAATAGGTCACGTTTTTCTCATATGTAAGCAGGTTCCGGTTGTGAGGTTCAACAGGAGGCTGGTAGCAGTATTCAAGGACATACCTACGCCTACAGTAGGTAACTAGGGCGTTATTATCTTGCTTTATGCAATAAGCCCGCCACTTGTGTTGTTTTAGTTTTAATGTTTTTCATTAAAAATTGTGTGTGCAATAAAGAATCTATCTAGGGTGCCAATTTTATTACAATATACATGCTGTCATAGGCTCGTAGCATCTCCCACAAAAGGAGGTAAAACTTTATAAATACAACATTATTCCTGGCAAAGTGCAGATTTGTCCCTTTTTAATATATTTGTTTTCTAATTGGTCAGTTTTTGTGTAAAATTCTGCTTTTATAAAAGCTCACTTAGGTATTAGGAAATTAATTGTAATAGCTATTGTGCTCCAATTTAATGACGGTGATAAAATTAATTCATAAAAAAGACAAGGTAACTTGAATGGTGTGTCCACTCAGCTGAATTGATTAACAACTAACAAGGAAGCAGTGTAACTGGTTTTTCATTCTTACTTTACCGAGCACCGACTATATCTCTACTGAAGTTTATGGCATTACTTGGCTGTATAAAGCTTAGTGTAAAGTTATACCCTAGAGCGGTCCAACAATAACATCTGCCTTTTCGTGATATTTAAAAAACAATTGAATATTAAACAGGCTTAATTTTATCAGGCTTTCTGAGAATTGATCAGTGTATGGTTGGACCTCAGCAGTGACAAACCACTTTTAATAAAAATGTTTAAGATAGTAGCATTAAACTTATTGGTTTTGTTAACATTTATAAATGGAAGTCTTGAAAAAGTGGCACGTGAGTACTGAACTATTTCTATTATTATTACTATGTACCTAAATACAATTATAGAAACAAATTTTGCGAAATCATTCGCGATGAAGACACAATAGTCATGCCCCATATGTGGGTCATTACACTGGGTATGGATTAATTATGCCACTAGATGTAATTAATACAAATTAAATGTAATTTAAAGAAGAAAATAAACATCTACATTGTATAAGGATAAGGTTCTATTTCTGTACTAATTTAATATTGTTTAACCTCTATTTTCAATTTACATTTTCACAAAGCAAAATGTGTGGAATCTATTTTAGACTTAGAAACATCTGTCTGCACCCATGTTTTAAGCGAAATAAATATGATTTGATTTGATAACAGCATACTATTTGTTTATCAAGTTAATTTTGATTGTTTATGATAGTCTAAAGAAATCATTTGTAAATTTTAGCATCCTACATTAAAATATGTCCCGGTCTAAAGTCAGACTGTTTGAAAAGGGTAATACAAGAAACACTACCAGAATTCGCAAAGGGTATTCCTGAATTAGGAATTGCGTCTATTGATCCATTGAAAGAAGACCATGTTGATGTAGTCCTCCCCGGAGGATTCAAAGTGGTACTGCAAAATGGGATTTTGACCGGATTGAAGAAATGTCATATTGATTCTGTTTCGTAAGTACCTTGTGATTTTTATACTACATCATTAACAGTAATCTGGAATTCAAAATTTATTTAGAATTTTCCCTAAATAACAATTTCAAATACATTTTTCTGATTTTTTTGCAATTGTTGCAAGTAATTGATAGAACGACGTCCGTAACAAATTAAACAGGTAGTTTAAAGACGTTGGACAAAGATAAGCGACGAGGGAGTGTAATAGTTAATTATTATTATTTTTTTCAATTTCTTATCTAACACAACCTATTTCAGATACAAAAATGATGAAGCCGAATTGAAAGCACATTGCAACCTTACCGTTAAAGGACAGTATAAAGCGAACGGAAGAATATTGATCGTGGCAATCAACGGCGATGGTGACGCTAAAATTAAAATTAGTGAGTATTAGCAAATTCCAAAGGTTTCCATCAACAAACAGTTTCTCTTAGTTGCAGATTAAATAAAAGCTAGTTTTATGCGGAAATAATTAATACGAATATTATGCCTAATAAGTATATTATTATGTAAATATAAATATGTTAATAGAATACAAATAGATTAATAAAAGCCCTACATGCTTCTTTAGTTACCAAAACCCTATCAGCTGTTAATTTATCATCATTTATCCAAATTGTGTGTACGTCATCAGCATAATAATTCAATAAAATAAAATATAATAAATTAAATATTTTTTTGACAGAAAACGCATCTCTTGTTGCAAAAATAAAGTTTGTAGACAAGGTACGTGACGGAGTGGTTTACCACGAAGTAAAAGACTTGAGCATCAAGCAGGATTATGGAGACAAAGTTGTTTTCAGCTTAACAAATCTGTTCCAAGGAAACCCACAATTAAGTAAGTAAAAACTTCCTTGTCAGAAGGTTAAACACAGTTGAATCGGTTACTAAAAATAAAAGAGCATCGTATGCACGATTTTTATTTAAGTACTTATGCTATAAAATATACTCGCCGCCCTTGAAGCGAAATAATCGCAACAGCGGTTTAAGATTGAACGACTATAATGATTTTGGAGCGTTCTGCTAAGTATGCAACTTTGGTGGTACTTTATAACTGTTGTTACTAACCGCACGTTGCGAAATTTACTTAACGGAATTTGGCCGTCATTCATTTGCAAGGATCCTACAAAAATCCGCATTTTTTTAACTAATTTCGAATCAAGTAGGTTCTGTATTTAACCAGTAAGTACTTGTACTCGTAGGTATGCGTTCTTGTATACAGCGATTTTATTCATCAAGTTTTTATAGTTTTATTCGTCAATCTTAGTCATGTTAATGTCAAGCGGTATTTAAAGTTTATATGTGTAAGACAAGTCAAGGAAAACTTGGTACTTCGCATGATCTGAAATAAGGACACTGTTACTCGAGATCGTATATAGAGAGTCCCGTATTTTGTTTTAATACGACAATATTTGTTTTTATCCATCATTTTACAATCGTAGTGTGTAACTGAAATGAATTGGAGACAAAGTAATATATGAGTCTGTTATGAAGTATTTCTCGCAGTAAGTGATAATAAAATGCTCTTGTAATGTAAATATACTAATTTTCATATTTTTATTTTAGGTGAGGCAGTCTTGGCCTTTTTGAACCAAAACTGGAAACAAGTGGCTGAAGAATTTGGCCAACCTTTGGTTGACTGGCTTGTTGGTATTGTTTCTAAAATCATAACTAAATTCTTTGAAACTGTTCCTAAAGATGAGCTGTTTGTATACTAATAAAACTATCTATTGTTAATTCTTTACCTGATTGTAGAGAGGTTAAGGTTATGTGCTTATTATAATAAGCTTCTGAGTTGACAGTATTGTTCATACAGTTAATTAGAAGAAAGAAAATGATTTATTTTTGTCTCGAATAAACAATAAAAGTTATAAAGTACGAGGCATAAAACGATCCCCAACTCAGCAAAACACTGCTAAAATTAGGTACTTGAACCGTAATAATACTATGTTGAATATGTGAGTAAGTAATGTAAATAAATAATAATGTAATATATGTATATTGATCATGAGTGACTTTTATTTCATCCTACCGACATGTCCTCATATTAATTATTGTCTAAGAATCCTGTCCTAAATGAAAAATCAACTGAATTGCAAGATGTTTTATTTTTGGCAGTCCTCAAAGTCAAAAATTGGGCTTTCGAAAATATGTTACATTTTTAGTAGGCATATTTGGTTCTGCATTTTTTGAGACTGAAATGAACTTGTAGGAATAATTAAGGATAACAGCTTTAATTTTATTCGCAGAATTTATAAAAATTCGCTCCACGGTACATGTGCCAAAAAATAGACTACATTTCCCAGGTGAACAACATTATGTAACAAAGTAAAAAAAAAACATACCTGTAAAAAGGAGTACGGAAATGTGAAATCTCCCCACACTATATCTTTGATGAGCCCTGAAAAACAAAATAAAATTACGTATGTACGTATGCCTTGTACATATTTTTAATTTTCTTCCTAAAAACTTTAGTCTTGTCCTTTTCATTAAGGAATTACACCGAACAAGCAGCTATCAATACCTAATCCAAGATTTCATTATTTCCTTTACTAAAGTATATTTATAAAAGTCGATGAACATTTAAATACAGCAACGTTATATAGTGGTATTTATACAGTCAGCTGGTAAGGTAACGAGATCATCTGCACGGCCTCGTTGGGCGAGCTCGCTGCGAAGCCTTTTGATATTGTAGGACTGTTACGAAGTATTATCGGTAGATTATAGATTTTTTCTTTAGATAGGTATACGTTTAGAATAGAAATTTTAATTATTATGCTGTCTGAATGCCGCTCCAGTTATATACACAGATTCATAATATAATTTTGCAAATCATACCATATAATATTATTACACACTGATCGTTTTATTTAAGATCGCTAACAAAATTGAAACCATGCTCTAATAAATGTATTAATAAAATTGTATCTTACCAACAGGAAAATCAAACGGGTATATCAAATAGAAAAACTCTGACATAAACCCAAAGGGATGAAATCCCTCTTCTAGTTTCAGCGCCGGTATCAAATATGTTTCCTTCTGAGGCAGTCCACCAAACCTTATTTTGCTCCTGTCCTTTTCCTCAAACCAATCCTCAGTGTAACTTGCCACTATATCACTCTCCGTAGCTTCATTCTGTGTTGTATTAAATATATCTTCGGGTTCATTAAACACATCTCTCGTTATTGGTATTACTTGAATAGTAGTTGTTGTTGGTGCCATAGTAGTAGCCACAGGAGTTAATTTTTTAGTCAGTATTGGTTCAGGTTTTTGCTGTCGTCTTTCTTCTGTTTTAGAATTTAATAAGTTATTGTATTTTTCCAACCAAGCCTTTCCTGCAGTGGAATTTAATTTCAAATTGCCAGCGTTTCTTTTACGCCAATAACCTCCAAATTGTGAATTTCCTTGAAATCTGTAATCATGATTATCATGTTGCATGTCTGTTGATTTCACGATGTTTTGGGGCTCTTCTTTAAAATTAGTTTCTAAACAGTTGTCCCATACTAGACCCTCAGCCTTGGTTAATTCTTGAATTGGGTTTCGTAAAACCTCTTCGTTATTTCTTGCGATTTTTTCATCTGAAAGCAATTTAACGTTTCCTTCGCGCGCATTTTCATGATTAGATTTCTTGTTTTTCAACGAGTAAATTGTGGAGATTGGTTGGAAATTCTGTTCTGGTACATTGAGGGAGCTGGCTGCGGTGCCGCCAATGACAATCAGATTGTTTCCGGCGGAGGCCGCAGGCGTCGTTTCCGATGTCGTTTGAATTTGTTGGATTTGCGCAGAAAAAATGGTAGAAACCCCTAGTCCTTCTGGTAAACTGTTTATTTTGCGTTCCGTGGCTAAGCTTGTTTGCGGATTAACTTGATTTACGAGAACTGCGATGATTATATAAATCGTCGCCATAGCGATGTCATATTTTGGTTAATAATTTACCTAGTTCCGCGACTGTATATCGTAAGTAACGACAGTTGACTGAGTTGTGGGGTGCGGGACATTGAACGGGGGATTTGTAGCACTTAGCGGTCTGCCCGACGACGTTGCACAATCGTATCACGACGCTCTTACTGAACCTTTACTGGATTATGTAAAGAGTACCTATGAGTAACATTTTGCTTTTATAATAACAGTTCATTAACAAATAAATTAAAAAAAACGTTAGGTACTTAAAAGCTAATGACGTTTTTTATTCTTTCGTTTAAACTGTAGCACAGAACAAGAAATCAACATTATGATATTATTATAGATAATGATTATACAATTATTGTCGGACTAAATAAAAGAAATATGACTGCTAATTTATTAGAAGTTACCATAAACAACAAAAGCCCTTTTGATTGTGGAATTGAGTAGAATCATAGTGCTCTATAATACCTAATGTTCCTAATAAATTAGCAAAGAGTAGTAACGATGAGAGTACGTACACGTGGTTAACTGAAACTAACATTTGATTACTTATTACAAGACGGTTAGACTATGTTTATATCTTTTTAAGAATGTTGTAAAACAACTTTAAACTAAATTCATCATGGTGGTAAATAATAAAAGGGATTTTTAGAGTTTGTTAATCCACAGTTCACAAATAAGAATCTCAAGTTTAAATCACGACCCGTTTATTGTATAATTAACGCTTTTTTAACGTGATTGTATTTATTTGTATGTAATTGCTACTAAGTTATGATTATTTAAGACAAAGCACCTATAAAGTGCGACCAAGGTCAACTAATCAGATTTTCCTTTCTCATTAGCAGACACACATTTTCCATATAGTGAAAGAAATAGTTTATTGATCATGTAAAGGTACCGGGTAAAACCGGGTTTAGATAACTAGTTCATAAATAAAGTAACATGATTTTCAAACATTTTCGGTTTAAAGTTACACTTAATGAAAGAAAACTTAAAACGTCACGGGATTAAGGTAAAACCAATAAAAGTGGGTAATCCAAGATTAAAACATGCACTAATTGTGTTAATATTTGGTGTATACTTAACCATAGTTTTAATCTTGAGATTATTTTAAAACAAAAGCTTTACTCATACCAGCTGGTATATATTTTTTAATATGTATAGGTAACTATATTCTAAATAAAAAATAGATTATTGTGAACACGGAAACAAAACAAGCACGAACTTATTTTAATGAAAGACTAATAAAGCAATAAAAATAGCATCGCATTATTCTTATAAAAAAAACTATAAATGTATATTTTTTTTATTATAAATAGAAGATGAGACATAACATTTTCATGCCTGACACAACCAAGAACGAATTCAAATCTGGAATATGAGTAAAAATTAAAAAAAAATACAAAAAAGGCCAACCTCTCAACACACAATACACAATCTACACAATCTACATAATACAGTAGTATAAAAATCTCATACACATTTCCAGCTAGGATTCTTGCGTTAGCGTTCAGTAGTCGAAGGTACTGTACAAAAACTCTCATATAAAATGCATGCAACGGCTCCTAACCTACATCGTTATTAATAGTCAAGTGGGTGTGCCTGGCCTTATTACCGCGTACCTACTTTAATTTGAAACCTGACGTACGAGTATGTAAGCATCCTAAAAATTGTGTTACGAGGTAAGAACCTTTTGCCTTTTTTATGTAGGAGTCTATTTTGAGCCTTAAGGCCTTTAACATTAAAATAGTTTTAAATTCGTAACTATTGCGGACTTTCAAAACAGTGGTGCCTGACAATGAGTTAAGTTGGTTTGTCTGTTTAGAAAATTGCAGAAGGTTGAGATTCAAAAATTATTGATTCATTCAAGAGGCTGCTGTATCCCCAGATTCAGACAACTGGCGGTTCACTTGCTATACTTAGCACTAACCTTCTATAATAATTAATTAGCGAGGATGATACCCGTCTTACATCTTTTGACATTTCTATTCTTTGACATGCAAGCGACAGTGAAAGGCAATTTAATTCATGGTTAAAAATTTTATTTTTTTATGAATAAGGGGGTTAACGTATGTATACCATAATACAATCTTAATGTGAGTGCACAATACACTGTTGCCTTGAGAGAGAACAGCCGTCACGATAAATGTACAACCTATACTATACTATAGGTTTTAATTACGCTTGGAGTGTGCTTCAAAGTTATCTGTGTCGGTGAACGCGTCGCTACCAGCTGTCATTTCATTGTAAACTGTCTTTTTGATATTTATTATGTTGTGACTGACGTTTGTCCCATTTTTTTCTTTGGCACAAATAAGTTCATCCCTATATGGTATAAAATAAGAGTCATTTATGACAAAGAATTACTGCAAATAATCGAAGTTCAGAAAACTAAGTCAAAAAGTTTTAATAAATATGCTTACGAATGGTCAAGACTATAGGGGCCTATTTCAAAAGTCATTATAATAGAGAGGAACAAACAACAAACTATGGTAAGCCGAAAGGTAAGAAGCTTAAGGTTTTAAGCTCCACCTTAAACTACCATAATTATTATGTAAATAATACGTTTACAACTATTGGTAGCTGTACAGTGTAAGCACGCACAAAATTGACATCATTGTGTCAGCACTTTTCTTGCTACGTGTGGTCTATACTTTAGTACATAAATACCATTCAAAGGTACTTCTGAAACAATTTTGTTTTATACTTCGGCTATGACTAATAAGTACAGGCTGTAAAAATTATTTGTTTCATAAATAAAATGAAAACAAAACTCTTTAAACATTTTGTATCATGGAGCAGATATGAACAAATATCAGAAAAATAAAGAAAAGAAAACGCCCAACCTAATAAAAGCTCACTATGATATACAAATAATAAACTTCCCTTTCAGCAAATCCTCGCAGATTGTGCGCGACTGACAAACAGTTCAGAAATAACTTTCTTACACCCCCTTGAACACGGAAGCCAGTGTTCATCCCACTTTTTTTCGTATCAAGACGCAAATGACATGTAAAAACAAATTTCCAAGTAGTTACCGATCGGATTTCCTTTGCATCCATACATACGGTATTTGAATACAGAGTCCGACCTGAATTATTCATTCGGCTTGTACGCGGGCTTAACGGATAGTATTTGGAATGCAATCGTGCATTATGTACGACTTTGCAAGTGTTTGACACTTTTCAAAGAAAAATTTACTTCGTGGATTGAACATTTTACTCTTTATGGAACTGAATTTATTTTGGAATTCAACATTTATATTTAAGCAAATGACGAGAACATTATTACTCCTACAGCTCAGATAGATTTTTTTTAAGCATTTTGTACGCGTTTGTAAATCGTTATTTTATTTACAACGTATAGTAGCAGAATAAGTGATTTTTAAGCAATAGTATAGTGCCTAAACGTTATCAGCCAAATGGTAGGTACTTTTAAAGATAAAAAATCCAAATTATAAAATAAAAAATAAAAATACAAATTGTAGTCATGTGTATCATCACGCCAGTACACTTCAAAGGTAAATAAAAGTAAGAATTCCCCATGGAAATAATTTAGATACTTTTAATTTTTACTGGAAATTGACCCGAATTTGACAATCGCATTTGTGACCACAACTACGTTTGTTATAAGTTCTCTTACACCATTATAAAAAGACGGCATTTTGATATTGGACAAAAGCTGCTCTGATAATAAATAAAGGAACGCACCTGGCATCACTCAGAAAATGCTAACAAAAGATCCTTCTCCGCTGGGTTGCGAATAAAAAATATATTAAATCTCGCTAAGGCCACAACGTAAAAGTCCGACGGTACAACTGAAGTTGCAGTCGTACAAAACAACGTCAAATGTGACGCATAAGAACCTTTATACGCACCTGAGCAATGCAATTCTTTGTTTGACACAAAGAGAATATTTCGCGGCGTAAGTGCGATCAGACCTTTAAATGCGCGCATGGCGTGTGACAGCAATTTGAATACCGTAAACATCGCGCTTCAGGTCTCAACCATTCCTAAGCATTCCTCTGAAAATCACCTTTCGAAACGTCAGAAGCACCACTTGACAGTTCACAGCAATATACACTTTAAAAGCAAAGGTGTGAAAAGGGTAAAGTGACTTTTCGCGTGGCCAATGAAATGGGGGCACGCGGCCGTTACTGTATGTAGGTATGTGTGTTGAGTAAACACACTGCTTTTCTTTCGGGCTGAGGTTTGCTTGAGATTTTTTTAAAGGTAAATTGACTGGTCGCAGCTGGTTGAAGGGAAACGGGTCAGCGGGTCTCGGTGGCGTGTCATGTTCATGTATCACCAGGGTCGAATTTGCGGAATGACATTTTAGGAATAAAATTTATGCGTTTTTTACAAGTTGGATTATTATAGTAAGTAGAACCTGGTTAACCTTTAACAGGCTCCACATTAAGAATATAGTCTTTTACATAAGCCTTTGTTTTGCACGCTATGAAAATCGGAATAAATGACCATATAACCAACATTTATTTACAATTTAAAGTACTTGGGTTTAGGTACCCATCGCAAGATGTTTTGATACAAAGTGTTCAGATGAGCGTACAACAAAACCCATTCACATGTTTTTTCACTAAAGTAATAAACAATTAATTTTATTCTTCCAGACCTATCTCCCGATTTTGGCTAGTGTTTAAGTTGATGTAGTCATTATGTGGTAACTGGTAAGTACATTCTTTACCAACCACATAATTAACGACTACCGATCAAACGTTGCTATGAAGGTTCTGTATCCTGTGTTAAATTGACCCTCGAGACAGCCTTTAAGAGTTACAGGGGTTATTACCGAAGCATCTTTCAATAGAGTTGAGTTGCATTCGATTCAAATGTGATCTACTCAGACAGTTTTGTTTGTTTTTCATTCAATCAATTAATGTCTCGAGTGGAATCATCGCATTTTTGAGGACCCTACTAGACGCGATTGCAGAAATACACTAGTATATCGTGTAGTTAGTTCTAAAAATGAATTGAAAAAGGAGTTAAGTTCCTGTTTTGAAGTAATTTAAATTGGTTGAAAAGGTTCTAATTATAAAAATGAAGAACAAAGTTCGTTATTCTTTTGTTTAAAAGTTCTCATTCTGATAATTCAATCAAAACAAAATCTTTATTTTTATATCATTTATTTAATTTATACCCAGATATAATAATACCTATATGTAATCATATTGTTCTTATATTCAATATCTATCATCATGCCGATTGGCATCCGGCCTATAATTGGCCACCCCTTCCTTCTCGTGGGTGTCGTAAGAGGCGACTAAGGGAAAGCCCAGAAGATGGGCAGCAGCGTCTTCTGTAACTTCACCACCAATACTGCTATCCCTAAGCCGCTTGCCAAGCGTGGGGATTATGGCACCCCTCCACCCCCTTTAAAGGGGGGGGGGGCTTTGTTCAACAGTGGACGTTTTCCGGCTGATGTTAATGATTCTACATCAACAGTTATTATTTTTTGCGCCTTCGTAAACTTTTATAGCGAAGTCCGTCTCTGGTGCATCATATTTCTATTAATTACCGCGACAACTGGGGCGCGCCTCCCATCTCCGTGGCAAGCATCTTGAAGCGTGTTTTTCTTCTTACACCTCTTAGCTTGTATATGGTGGTAAGTAATTAAGGTTTAGATACGGCCATAATGAAGCCCAGGTTTTCGTAAGTACCGAATCTTGAATTATTTTCCATTTAGAAATTAAATGTTTTATAATGTAAGAAGTTTACTCACCAATTAAACATGCACCAATTTAAATTTAATGTAACTAATAGTTTGGAACTCTTCTATAGTTCGTTCTTATAGTATCTACTTATCTTTAAAACCTATTTGTGAGTAGTTAGTAAGACGATCTAGGTAGACCTTTGTAATAACGATGATACTAGCGCACAGACAACCTCGAATAAGTATAATTATCTTACGCTATTCCATTTATAAATGTAATTATGTATTTATTTCAATAAATAAAAAATATATGAATATTTCTGTCGACAAAGCTGTTTTTATCAACACTCTATAGAAATATAAAATTTGTATAAAACAAAGAAATGATTATATCTTAAATTCTTGTCGTAACAGTAATTATTTAACAAATCAAATATTAAAATACAGTGCAGACATTAATAACATCAATTTGAGAATGCCTTAAAGTCATGATAGGATATATATATATATAGGTATTGTCTTGGCATTTAATTAAGGGTGTATAACCCTTTCATCTCAAGTCGAGAAGGAAACCCTTTTCCGCCACTTTGACAGTAATAATAAAATTAAACTCTGCACTTGGACTTATCGCCTTGTCAGCTGTCACTAGTAATGCATTTGTGAAGGGGGCCTATATAGTGGTAAGCCAAGTCACCTTACAGTAAATTAAATTTTAGTAGAGAAGAAATATTCAAGGCATAACATAATATCTCGCCTGTATGCCAGAGGTGACTGTAAGTACACACACATTTCGCCAGTTATGTTATAGGTCCCGATGTAATATGGGGCGAGACTATTGCCATGAACTGGACACAAATACAGACTCCGTGCTGCTACTGAGAATTACCTAATGGAAAAATTTAGCATAATTTTGCCAAACCGGGATTTAAACTCAGAACTCATGCTCAACAGTTGCCCTTAGCGACCTAGGCCAAAGATGCAGTCTCTGTCTCTGGTACACGGAATAAGAAAACATTCCATTTCATCAATAGTGAGTCTCATAACGCTACAAAGCTGGTGAGGGTCCTATGAATTGCTATAAGCTTACCACCTCTTGCTAACGGTGGTGTGGTTATTTTCCGGCGGCAAAGTGAATTAGATTCTATACAACGCCAAATTCAGAATTAATAGTGTCCTATTCAGCCATAAAATAAAGATATTTTCTGACGCACATACATCGTAAAATATTTATTACTAAAATAAATTGCGTACTTTTATTACTGATAAGCATAAACAAACATGGAATAAGTTCTACTGAAACCAGAACATTATTAATATTGATAATGTTTCGTTTAAAATTTCAGAAAGCTGGTACTTTAAACCCCACACTCATTACAGTATTCGGTTTGTTTGGTAACCCTACGCCGCTCTTGATGTCACTCCAACGCGTTTCTGTTTCATTTTCCTTGACTGTAGAATGTAGATGCTATGCCTCCGTATTTCAGATTTTCTGGCGTTATTTTAGGTGGTTAGTATTGCACCACCTCTGTTAGGTACCGTAGCGTAGTGGTTTTTAAAGTTCTGTATTGATTTGTAGTACCAAATATGATTATGATCTTAGTCGCTTATAAATAGGTATTTGTTTTTATTTATGCTGACTACCACGTTGCTCAGAACGTTGAATACTTCAATATAAATTATCTCCGCGACTTGCAAAACGACAGCAAAACTATTCTTCAGATAAGTTTATTTATCCCTTTAAAACGATAAAGATTAGTTATTCGAGTTTCTTTCTTCTTTCGATTTCTCTTACTAGATTTCCTGTAATACACGTCATCTATATAGATTGCGTGATGAACTTTAACGTAAAACCAAATCAGAGATTTCTATGAAATATTTCTGTAAAAGTTTTGTTATCATCATAAAGATGATCCAACGAGGATCCGTAGCTCATTTCGGTAAAGTAAATTAGTTCCCCTTACACGCAAAGTATTAGCTATACCTAGGTGTCCGTTTAAATGCAGTTTCCTCTTCGATCTTATCCTATCTTATCATGGAAGTTTAGATGGGATTTGGAAGCCAGTAGTTAGTTCTATATACTTTGGAAGATGACCGAAAATTTATGTCCAATTTCACCCAATATCCCAAAGTCGAATTGAAATCCAGTCTACGTTTAATTTTATAGATTGCATCCGGTGATTCCATCAATCAATTCAAATTTGGGTCAAGTGCCTGTATATAAAAATGTTCAAATATCTTTCTTATTTCGTGATGAAATTGGAAGAAGCGAACCGTCTCTTAGTCTATTCTTCCCGTATTTTATTGGGTTTCGTTGTGAATATACAGTGTCAGTGATACAAAGTCTAAGGCCCTTTATGAATTATAATAGCAAACCGCAGTTGTTAATAAGAGTGATGACAAAAATTAAGGCGCCCACTATGTATGTTTTTTTTTCTAAATAACATAAATTAACTTATCATCATTATGGCGTCATTTTATTGTAACTCCTTCTTACCTCTTAATAATATTGTTGTACAGGTAATTAAATTTGAACTTAAAATACCTACAAATAGTAGTACTTACGTACAATTTCTAAGTTTAAAAACAAACAAAACATCTAAAAACAGTCCGTATACTATGCTTGCATCATGGAGATTCTATAATATCACAAATCTTGATTCTGCGACTGTGGAAATTTTCATGCGATCCGAGGCAGCGCAGTCAGTTTCTGTTTCGAGAGCACTCAGAATGTACACATTGACGAGATTTTCAAACAGGTAACGTTCTTTGAAAAGATGAAAAAAAAAATGCATATTTTTGAACATTTTTCTTCCTACTTCTACTCTATCATGGCATAGGTACATAATTATTATAATCACGGCTATTGTTCCCGAAGAAAAGAAAATAAACATTGTGTCAATTCTGTAATTTACTTCGTGTAATAAAAAACAAATTCAAGTAAACATGTAAAATTATTCAATAAAAATTATATAAAGAAAATAAAGTATCACAGAGCTGATAGGTAAAAGTAAATTGTATAACAAAATGTTCAAACAAAAATATAATTTATTGAAATTACCAATTTTCATTCCTTATAGCGGATATTCTTTTATTATTAAAAGCCTTTATTCAAAGGTTTTCCTTTTAACAATAAGTTCCTTTACCAATGAGCTAAATTCTCGTATTAATGACAAAGAATATTGACAATTACGGTCCACTTGGTTTTAAGCATAGAACGCTAATTAGGGAGTCAAATTGTTAACAGAAACCGGATTCAATAAAAGCTCACAATGCCTTAGGAGCAACGTCCTCTAGTTCGGATGTAATAAATTCTAGTCGTATTATTAATATGAGTAGCAGTTTTTTCTTGTTTACTGACATGAGTAACGAGTATTTAAATTGGCTAAAATTATTTAATATTCTCGATACATATTACATATACATATAATATGAGCCACGCCTGTTTCCTAGGGGTAGGCTGAGACCACGGATTTCCATTTGCTACGATCCTGGCATACATCTTTAGCCTCATTCACTCGCATAACATTCCTGATAGACGCTCGTCGGTTAAGGGTACTCCTCACTTTACCATCTTGCAGAACATCTCTGATTTCGTAAAAATATGTTTGCCAAGGTCTTGCCCTTTCCGATACTCCACTAACATTTATATTCGTACTTCTCATAATATTATTATATATTCGTTTTGTCACTCTTCTCTTATCCTTCATTTCTAAATACCCAAACCATCTAAGCATATTCTTCTCAATTTTATATTCTCGAAATTTATAATATTTTACATGTATAGCAGGCAATTTATCTCTGTTTATTATTTGTAAGTGTTTTTTGACCAAGTAAGACGTTTTTGAGTAGCTTACGTAGTGCACTACTTATTTTTGCGTATTTTACCAATGACTTTGCTACTGATGTCCTTTTTTACGGTGAAAAATAAATTAAATTTCAATTATCATAAAGACAAAAATGTTATGAGTTCATTTTCTCATAATCATCAGTAACGTCGACCGTATATTATGTGGTGAATTACTGCTTTAGATGGAGGTAGTAGGTATATGCTCTATATAGCATTATAATGGAGAGTCCTCCTTATTTACGGAACCCATGTTTCTGTATACAACCGCGATAGGATCTAGCCGCCTTTGTTTGTTTCATAATGAAGTTCAATAAAATGAAAATTAACTTAATTTAAGCTACGTAGGTATATTACTTAATTGGAATTATAAATTCGTTAAAATGTTGTGTATTTTTGTAATAATATAGGTTAATGTATGAAATAGATAGATGTATCCATCCAGTAAATTGACTGTAGGTACAATGAAGTGACATATTGTTATTAGGTATATTGCTAAAAGTTAGTCTAACCTATTTATATCAAACACCTTTGGTTTGTTGTGCTATCTAATAATATAATATATTTTCTTTTGGTATAATTTCCTTTCTTGTGGTATATGTAATATGGGCCAGTCATTCTGTTTAACAAGGCTGAAATAAAATGGAAATCGAGGACTAAACCATAAATTTCCGTCGTCGGGTCGCGCTATAAGTCCAAACTTTACACGGCAAAATTAGCTCAGACAAGTTTGTCCAAGTTGTTTCTGCCGAGGAGTGTTTTCTTTGGTGCGGAATTTCGAGGGACTTTAGGATTTATTTTCTAAAAACTTTGTGTCACAACACACCGTAGAATCAATACACTCATCGGTTCTGCTTTTGCTCAATAATTGTTTTTTTTTTATGAACGCCAAAACTTATTGAATAATGATCCTTACTAAAACTTCTATTGCAAAATGTATATACCTTATTTATATTACAGGAAAATACACGACTAAAACCTATTATGTAAGACTGTTTGAATTATTCGAACGATGAAGCCTGTCCGGGATTACTGCGATTGAAAAGTTATGTAGCATTATCTGATTAATTGAGATTCAAATTCCAGTTGGAATCCAAACATACGTCATTCATAAATGTCAAGAGGTCAATAACCATGTTCCGGGCCAGTGAAAATTTTAAAAATCTAATTGGTTTTTATACACAAAGGGTTCTCGGAACTACGGAGCTTTCAAACATACTTTTAGCCTGGTCACATTAAGTTAGGAACTATTTTTGCGAGACCACCTGCGCTCTCAATTGTGTGCGAATTCATTCAAAGTCCCCTTCGACAGAATAGAAACCTTTAAAAACGATGATGCCTTTGAAGTTAGCTGTGTAGTTCATAAAGAGGGTAGCTTTTCTAATGATTCCAAAAGCACATAAAGAATTGCCATTTTGTACTGTAGGGTGGTAAAAAGTTTGCCTAGTTTCACTGAAATAGGTTTTTATTCTGGTAATATAATAATCGACGTGATAAAGACCTTCACAAGTGTCAATGTTCAGTTTTATTGACCGTATGTTGCTGGGCAGTTAGCCTCGCTAAAAACCTGCTAAGAGGTGTTAATGATTTTGTTAAGCCAGCATAAGGGCTGGAAGAAGAAACATCGACATTTAAATTACAATATCATTTAGTATAAACTCAAGGGAAACAGTGTTTTGGTTAACCCTTTAACCCTAACCCTAAACTTATCTTATTATAAAGCTAATGTCTATATCAAGCGAATAATATTAAATTTATTTTTGGTTGAACATTTTCCCAGTGAGGTAGAATCTGATTTGAGTGTCAAATGAAGTTGTCAAATGAGCTTGTCCAGACGACTGTGAATCCTGTTATTGTTAACAAAAAGATTACTTATTTTTGTGTAGGTTTATTACTGATACCAATTTATTTATAAGTTTATAAATAAGTTAGTTATATTATTTATAAGTTTATATAATATTATAAGTTTACTAGCTGACCCGGGGTATGAAAAATAGATGTTGGCCGATTCTCAGACCTACTCAATATAATCAGAAAATTTCATGAGAATCGGTCAAGCCGTTTCGGAGGAGTATGGGAACGAACATTGTGACACGAAAATTTTATATATATAGATAGATAAATATTAATCAGTAATTTAAACACACTTTGCAACGAAGCAAATAAGAATTGTATAAGAATTATTTAATAGGTGGCAACAAATAAATACCCTTGCAAAACAAAGAAACATGTCACTCATTACTCTACACTACATTACCTTGTTTTGTTAAATAAATATTGAAGTTAACAAGATTCGATGTTAAGGTCGTGCGCGTCAATGTCATGACGCTTATAACACAGATGAATGAGTGTGTGAGATTAAGCAATGCTGCTACGGTAAGCTCATACGTATAATGTGACCTTTAAGTGTCGAGATTATTTCAAGTCTTGTGGATCAATTTTTTTCTTGAAGATTTTTTAACAACTGAGATACAAAGTTAAACATAATTTCTGCATATAGTAAGTAGGAGCCTGTTGCCTATGTGGTAATAAAAAGAAACATGTCTGTAGAACTCGCATGCCTAACTCAAAGTCTAGTCACAATCGAAACTTTGCTAGAAATAACAGCAAAAGAGTCTCTCGGAATAGCTCTGAATTCTGATACAATCAATGGAATTCTTTTGACAATGGTCAATCACAAATACTAACGAAAGGCCACTAGGGACCACCTGAGAATACCATCTATTTATATTAACCTGTAAACGTCCTCGATTCAACATGGACCTCAATCGATCGATTCAATTTACAGGCACCAGGGAATAAGGCTCCATTCCCTCGTGGCAAAACAAACCATAGGATGGCGTGGGATTATTCGCACACGCAAGGAAATTTGTTAACTTCCTGACGGATAATAGAGGTATCCTGCACAAAAGGGAAGATAGGCCGATTACATCTATGATCGTCGTAACGTTATGTATGTTGGATCACCGACTTACTTGATCTAACTTCATCATCATCATTTTAGCCCGCTATCACCCAGTATAACTTCATTAAATCTAAATTTTTAACTTTTATGTTGGTATACGTGATTGATTACACGTCAAAGGAATGAAACACCAAATAACTTCACATATTCATCTATCGTTATCGAGGACTTTGATAAAATGTAGCCTCTCTAGCAAACTGCCTAAAATATTATAGAAATTTCCAGTGACTTCATATTGGATATCCTGATAAATTATTAAGCCAAATATCTAGGAGAGGCTGAGTAAATGAAGGTGTTGGCCATTTACGTCATAGAACGGCCACCGGTGCGTTCAATTCAACATCCTTAGTTTCCACACATGTGCTGATAAAGTGGCCGATGTGTGTAGATGTTTATTTATAACGCAATGCGAGCCTTTACACGAGGAAGCCCAAACGAAATAGGTAAAAACACCTAAAGTATGTATTATGTGTACGTACTATAATTTTATTCAAACAAAGATTTCCAACAAATAAATGTGCATATTGACTTAACCTAAGGTTAAGCAAACGTTATTTATGCAAAGGTATTTCATAAATTATTATTATGGAAGTAATATATCTACCTATTTCTCTATAAGTCTCCTTGTCTGTTTACGCTTTCATAAGCCTAATATCTAATGATTTTATTAAGGTACAAGTAGACCGCCTCTAAGACGATACCGACGCACCATACATACCTATTGCTTTAACAACTAAATGGACTAGGTCCTGTATGCTAGCAAACCAAATAATAAGTTTATACGAACACAATTCAATTAATACTTCGCGTTGAACGTGTGTCTGCGAAAGTTTTAACACAATTAGACGTAATATTAGTCAACACTACGGAAAGCTAGTCATATTCGTAAGCTGTAGTGTTCACAAACTAACGTCTGTGTACGAAAGTTATCATTCGTTTCTACAAAATATTATTGGTTTTACACCGGTATTATCGTCACCTTATCACATAGTAACTAATCCCATAAATATGCGTCAGGTATCAGACATGTGTTAAATCGATATTTAGATGATTAATACATGAATAATCGACATTAATTTGACAAAGTTTGTCTCTAGTACTTTGATGCCACTGTCAATAAAAAAACCTTTATTCTAGTTACTAATGGAAACTCATATGAATTATACTACTATTACCTATAACTCATTAGATGCTGTATGATTGCAGACAATATAACATAGAAAATTATTGATTTTCGGAAATAGCTACGTTATAAAAATCGATTTAAGTTTTAGTTTTGTTGTATAATCGATTACTATTCTAACTCGACCTAAGACTACTATTAACTTAAAACGCATTACAATAATCGAGTAAAAAAATTACGTTTCCTAATTACCAAGTCGATTCTAATTACTGTAGAAATGTCAGAACTAGCATCAATTTGATACAAATCAGTGGTGATTAACGTTCACGTTTGATTGGATTTGAATGCAGTGCAATCGACGTGTACCTACATTGGTACACTGAATATTTACTTCATTTGAATACAGAAGCACTGAGTACCTGAATTTAGGGGTTGCAAGCGTAGTATTTTATTTTGCTTATAATTTTAAACGTTATGTCAAAATAAGCACGTGGTGGAAATACTATGACTGTCCAGTAGTAAGATAACTTGGTTACTTATTATACAAAAAAGGAACGAGCTTACAACCAATAGTTTCTCGGGATCTTATTTCATTCTTCTAATAAAAAAAGAAGAAAAATCAAAAAAAGAAAACAAACATTATTATTATAATATATAATATTATACCTACTACCCCATTGTTAAAGAAGGTTCCCTCTAGTCTTTTTCAGCTGTCGGTCATTGGAGTTGCTTAGTTATTAGCCATTTTTTATTGAACACACAATAATAGTCATCGAACACGTTGTTTGAAAATCAAGTATGTGTATAGATATAAAAGAATAGCAAAAAGTTCGGAAATGAATGTAATCGAACCAATCCTTATACTTAATTCAATCACAACTTAGTAATAATAAAGTCATGTGGTTTTCGAAGTTTGGGAACAAAATTTCGATCATATCAAACTGATCTTAATTAATAAGATATTTACGTTTATTTCACAAGTTAAATTCCTATAGATGGGGGTTCTGATAATGTAAACGTAGATCTTATTAGCAGGCAGATTATTATCATTCTTAGTGCTATAATTTAGACCAACCTCGGTGGATCGCAAATTGTATAGTTCGTGGTCACAAGAATCCACGTTCTGATAAATCTATAGTCATATAATACGCACGGGTCTTGTTCAGTGTGTACGTGTGTCGCATTATCGTCATCAACGTAGGAGCTGCTTACAAGAATAAAATAATTTCTTTGAATAATTTTAGTTGGGCTTTATCAAGGGTCTGAAAGTTTGTCTGTTTGACGGTGCATTAAAAAAAAAAGAGTACTTACCCTGAGAAAAGAGTTTAAATAAAATTATTTCCTTTAATATAATCTTGAAAACTTCTCCTTAAGCTTTGTTAGACGAGACATAAATTCAAATATTTGAACAACACTGTGTTAGTTGATGTGCTGTTTCCAAGCGAAAGAGGTTGTATTCAATTAAGATTAATTTATAAGTAAACATTGGTGTTGAAAGGGTTCATAATTGTATGATTTTTGCAAATATCTAGGGTTGTACGTTATGAAGAAAGTTTTCGGTTGAGTATGAAGACCAATCTTTCACCACGGCAAGGCCTGAGGCCCTAGACAATTGACAAAATGTTAGCCAAATTGAAATCGAATGGAATGAAAAATATTATGGGATTGATGTAGTCGAGTTCGAAACATTTCAGCTTGTATATTTACCAATCAGTTTCCCTTAAGCGTTTTCCCGTTTGTCTAGGGTCGCTGTATCCATGAGACAACTAGCTTATAATAATAGAAATGAAAACTTCAGAAACATTTTTGTTTCCTATTGCGTGTTACACTGGTAACCGTGGCGTTAATCAAATCACGCACGTATTCAGTAAAAGCAAAGTTAGTCGAACAATAAAATAATGTCCGGTCAGCCGGGACAATCCACTTCACTTGTGCAGTTGTACTCGCCACAACAAGTTGTTAACTTGCGGACTAGTTGCGACTAGTTCCGCGCTTCGGTGCCGCTTCTACGGCATTGTTACTGAAAATAGAATTCGCTGCACTTGGTTATCTCTTGTGGGTTGGTCGGGCATTTAATTAAGAGTTTCTGACTTGTGACTGTGTTGTAGATGTGGAGCCATCTTTAGAATATTTTCTTATTCTTGTGTAATACGACAGTACTCCTCATGTGTTCTTCGTAATTGGCGTATTATGTAGTTTTAAGTATACATTTCATTATTGTCAGCTGTGAAGAACCTTGAAATAAATAAATAAGTATTGGAACTGTAGCTGAGGCCTATACTATGCTGAGTCTAGAAACTCATAAAATTAGATGTATATAGTGTGTATGTAGTGTGAATCAAGCGAGTGGTTACCCTTAAGTTAATTTCATTTATAATATAGCACAAAAAAGAAGAAAAACTGCAAAAAGTGAGAGATAAAAGGCTTATATTAGTACTCCCAGTATTGTGAGCTTTCCATGTGAACAATTCATTTTAGTACCTACCTTCTCTAAAGCTTCTAATTAAGTTTAAGGGAATACTTAATTTAATAGGTTATAATTTGTGTCACATTAATTAAAATATTTGCATACCTTTACATACTTTTTACAACGTTAATAAAGTCTGAACACGGTAAAAAACCGTCTGCTGACAGCCATGAGTTATATGAACAACGGAAAATTAACTAAGTTCTGTTATAAAATACGTTTTTACGGGCGTTTAAAACTTCAGCACTTATCTTCAATGGGATTTGTGCTTTAAAAAAGGGAAAATCGACAACGCGGATCTGTTTGGGAAAATTAATTAAGTATCTATACATCACATGTTATACTTATATGGTGTTATTCACGGTAGAAGATCTGCGTTGATCTTTCTTCTCTTACTTGCGATCACATGGGACTTGCTCGAGTATCGGTTAATGGATGCTAATTCATAATTCACTAAGTAATCTTTTTACCATCTTCTATGCCTCATATCGGAATTATTTTTAAACAGTCTAAAAAAACTTGTTGCCAATTTATCAGTAATTGCATCGTTTCTAATCGAATAATTTTTCGACGGGGCAATGCACGGGCTACATACAATTATTTTCGGTTGGTAGAACCTGTTTAGAAAAAACCTAATCGATCATTTTTATGTCCTCAGGCTAGAAGTATAAAATTAATTATACACAAATCATGATCGATGAATGATATTTACATAAATACATATAATTATACCTATTTGTTTTCAATTACTCAGCTTTTTTATGATGTTCGATCAAAAGTAATTCTAGTTTAAAATGAGTAATGTTTTTGTGATCCGCTTATATTTTGCAAAATATATATAGGTACCTAGACTGGTATCAAAAAACAAGTTAGTGAACTTTTAATTTTGATTTTATTGTAAACCGGCTTCGTTGGCAACCTTACTTCATTGAACGGCTGTAATTTTCGGAGTCAAAATCAATTACCTATTTGAAAAAGAACGTCGTTTACAAATAATGTAATTAATCTTTTAATTATTATACCTTACTCGTATTATATACAAGCATGTAGGACTGTAGGTACATGTACTCTTTTATCCATCTTCAAATTGCAAAAGCCATTAGTATTTTGGTGGAAAACTAGGCTTCTGAAGGGATAGTAAAAATTTGAAATCTTTCGTAAAGGTTTTCTAAAATAAAGAAAAGCTTCTTTGTGAAAGTAAACATGGACATCTCTTTACTAAAATAATTGCTTAAACTACTAAAAGAAATGAGTTTGGATTTGGAGACCTAGTCCAAAGTCATTAAGTCAGATTTATTATAAGATAGCCAAAGCCTGGCACGCTATTGTAATGAGATGGCCTAACATTACACAAACAATATATTCTAAAACTAAAAATGTCGGTGGTAAATGACGTTAAAATCTTAAAGTATACAAGAAAATTTAGTGTATGGACATTGCGATATTCTATTAAATAAATAGGTGCAAAAAGAATAAATAGCCAATGATATTTTGAGAGTTGATTTTTTTATCGTCATGTACCATTAAATGGTCATTAGAAACAACTGCGAAGCAAAAAATGTGACGCCGCAAGTAATAGGAAAGGATTTTGTCAAGATGACGAAAACGCGGGAAGGGCGTGAACGTCTCCCGCGTCTAACAAAGACAAATGAATAGATATTTTCACAATGAATGGTCATAGCGGCCAAGTCCTTATTACCAAGCATTACAGCTTAGATTAGAACAAAAAAACAATTGCGTTCAGCTGTAAATAATCTGGTGACATTATACAAAGTGATATCAAAGCAATAAAACAAAGAGATATCTAAGAACAAGTTATATTCAAATAGTAATATAATTATATTGTGTATAATACTTATCAGTGATATTAAAATTTGGGTATGGGAACATTTATCAGTTCTTCGTAGGGTACCACGACAAAGAACTTTTCTATAGTCCTTACTGCCAGTTCTACTGCGTAGTCTACGATAGGTTTGCCGAACTCTTGTGCCACTGTTTTCCAATTCTCGTTCATAAACTGTAGAACGGTGGTACCTGTAAAGATGATAGATGAAATTATCGCCTAGACCCGAGTCTAAGAACGTGATCTTACTCATATTGAACATTATTAGCTTCAAACCTGAAGTTAAACCATATTAATACACAAAAAAGATTAGAATTATCCATAGGTATCTTCCTAACTAAAATTTTATTGCTTAAAAATTAAAAAACTCATTAATTTCAAATTGCGTTACTTCCAAGGTAGTTAAATTTTTAATAACCTAGCTCACCAGCGGATTTGCACGCATCTTAATCGGAACAGGATTTCCATACAGGATACAGCATCGGGGACAATGAACCAAAATAATTGCTATACTGTCTCATTGACAGGCAAACGTAATGAGGAGGAAGCCCTTTCCGATAATTGCGCAGTTTTAGCAATGTTGCCAGTAGTAGGTAAAAGGCATCTTGTCTATAAATTCTAATTGAAACAATTGCCCCAATTTGCCCGGGTAAAAACTTTTAAGTGGTTTTCTAATTAAATTAATATCCTTTTTATTACTAGCCGATACATATAAATGAGAGCTAGTATTCTTTTGATGGACTAGTCGATGTCTCCAAGAGGCATCGGGAAATTATTCTTCTGATATTTGAAGCTAAAGTTTTCCAAAGAAATTACGAACGCCATTTTTTTTTGTTTTCGGGGGGAAACCTTCAAAAGGCACGCGGCCCCTATGGGGTAGGGACCAGGGAGTGTGGGATTACTACCTCACTAAAACTACCCTGGTGTTCACCGTCTGCACAAATAAGGGAAGTCCCAGGACCTCTAAGAAGGCCAACTCGGGAACCTCCCCATGCAACGCCTATGTGGCACATACCCGGGGATCCAAAGAAATCACGAAGGCCTATTGAGGAGCTTCATTTGGCCGATTTCCTTTCAATTTGTTCAGTACCTACTAATTGTAGTTTGTATAATTAGTGTCAAGTATGTAGTTTGTCGTTTGTGTTAGTTTTTATACTTACTGAGTTCTTTGCTTTCCTTGAACAGATTCTTAAGGTCGAATGTCACTCGATCTCCATAGTCGAATGTGTACTTATAACTTTTTATACCAAAGTGATTTACACCTTGGTTGTCTTTAACGTACTTTGTTTTTATGTCAACCTTCATTCTGAGATTGGCTGAAAAAAAACACAAATTGTATAATTATACTAAATCGAATAATAAATCTTGAATGATTAATGTAATAACAACAAATAATAAAGATCGATTTAATTAAAAACAAATTAGGTACTTTAATTTAAGAATGTTGTGATTGTGACGCTAATGTTATAAATCCAAAAGACACCATTGTATTGTATTAACATTATATTGAAAAATAAACTATAGCTGACCCTATAATTAAAAAAACAATAGGCTGACTCTATATAAATCTGGATACTATCCCTTAAGGAATTCAAAGTTTTGGTCATTGCACTCATTATGTAATAATCCTATATTATAACTTCAATCTTGAATAACTTAGGAATGCACAACATTAAACTTTACCACTGAGTTACAAACAATTCACTTTACGTATAAATTTTTAATGTCGTCTTCCGTACTGCAATAAAATTCGAATAAATATGAAAATGCAAAGCCGCCAAACTTAAAAGCAAGATAAAGGGAAGATACCAAAGACAAGAAAAACTGTTGAATTATTAATAAGAGTATTACTTACTCAGCTTTATTTTGGCGTCGCCCGCACCGTCAATAGGGAATAGAAGGATTCTGCCCACGGCATCGTAAGTGCCTTTGATTGTAAGGTTACAGTGGAAAGCTAGAACAAAGTGACGATCTTCTAGGTTTGACCTGAAACAAGTGAATGAAAACCTTAGAATGCAAATTCCTTTTTCAAATTTACTATGAATTGAAGCATAGTGCATAATTTTTGGTAGGTACTTTTATGGCAAGGGGCTTACTTCATTCAGCTTTTGTCCATATTTTTTATGGACAAAAGCTGAAAATTTTATATTATATTTAATTTATATTATTTATTATTTATTACTAATCGTATTTCGGAGAAAATCCTTTAATAATATTATTAAAACAGTATTTTTGTATGGAAATGATTCAGCTTTCGAAAGCTGAATAGAGTCACAAAACTGTTGTTTTCTATATGGAAACGCTGTTTGGAGCTGAGTGACGTGCAGGAAAATCCGATATAATCTTTTCTGCGTGGAGATTGTAGAAAATACAATCGCGTATTATGGAAATAATATTTTCAGAGATTCAAGCTTATCAAATTACCTATAGGTACATAATAATATTATTATGTATTATTTCAGTTATGAGAAATAATGGAGGAAGGAAAGGGAGGCCTTTGCCCTGCAGTGGGACGATCATGGCTGAAATAATAATAATAATAATTTCAGTTATGATCTAATTCTTCCTTTACATTTTTAAATTGTAATTTTATGTTTAAAAAGATTTAGGTCAACATATTTCAAACTCCAACAAACGTGTTGTCTGTGTTTTTCTAACTTGGACCCACCTTTTGGAAGGAGGTACTTAATATAAAAATAATGATGATGTTACGCGGTACTTTTGTGCCAAGGCGGCGTTAAACATTCAAACAAAGTTTCAGCCTAATAATTAAAGTTTGTTTGGAAAGTTAAAATTCTTTACTCGTCATTATGACTTTTAGCGATGAACTTTCAAAAATAAAAGTTAATGCTACAGGTATTCAGAGCTATGGATGCTCATCTAAGTTTGTTGTAAACGTGGGCGTCATTTATATCGTTTATTATAAAAATAAATACTGCCTCGTTAGTCGTAATAGCTGGTCATGAGATCCTGGGTTGGGTATTACTGGGTTTCTTCATTAGGTAATTCTCAGTAGCAGGTCGGAGTCTGATATTGTGCCCTGTTCATGGTGGACTCCCCCCCTATTACATTGGGACGTATAAGATAACTGGCAATATGTAGGTGTACCTTCTACACACCTCTGCCTACAAGGGAAATACAACTGTGATGTAATGTTATACTATCTAATATTTTTCTTCGAAATCTCAGACAGTTTAGTAACAACATAATTATCATGTTGAACATTGTATGCTTTTGACATGCAAGAATGAGATTAACTAAGTGCTTTTGTTAAACTGATTCCTCATATGTTTCGGTACTCAACCTTTCTCTATCTCAGTTTATTATTGCAACTAATAAATTAGTTACTAAGTGCTTGCACTTGCAGTACAAAACTGAAATGTTGAAATTGTAAGCAGATTTAAAAAGCGCTAGTAATAATTATTAAGTTTGTACAAGAGTGGATTACGAAAATTGAGAAGAATATGCATGCATAATGGCTTTGGTTTCTACATAGAAAGGATGGATAAAAGAAAAATGATAAAGCGAATATATCGGGAAGAGGAAGACCTTGGCGAACATACTTGGACCAGATCGGAGATGTTCTACAGAAGGGTATAGAGAGGAGTATCTTTAACCGACGAGCGCGTATGTGGAATGTGATGTGAGTGAATGAGGCGAAAGAAGTATGTAAGGCCCTCTGGGAAATAAGCGTGACTTTATGTATGTATGTACATTGTACAAGGGTATACAACGACCATACTCAAGACAAATAGGTATGAAACCACTTGAGCATAACATCATATTACACACATTAGAGGTCGAAAACAAATATTTTGAGTAAAAAAGGAGATAAAAACTACATTTAAATGAGATAACCCGTTGTCCTTCGTTTTTATCTTAATCTTAACCAGAGGTTGTTTACTGTCTAAAATGGTATTTTGACAAGCCTTATATAATAAGTAAATATAAAACTCGTTAACATATTTTTATGGAAAAAATGTCTTAATCATTCATGCTATTTATTTAATCTTCGATTTCATCCCAAATTCATGAATATATGAGGTTACTGTTACCCTATGATTGCTATAACCCCATTACGTCTGATTCCCCCTAGCAATAATGAGAAAATTATTGCTGTACAATGTAGTGTATGCAATCATTATTATTTAGCTTAAATTATATACAACTAATACGCATTAATTATTTTGGTGACAAAAACAATTTCTCGGTAACTATGGACCATGTCGGGTTTGTGTTGGACGGAACAACACGAAGAATTATTTACTTCAGTTATCTACATAAGTCCTACTGCAGTCGACGGGTTAGGTTTGATTGCGATATAGGTGAAGGTGGAGCAATATTATGTTAACGTTTGAGATAAAAGGTAACTTCAAGGCGACAGGAAAACGTTAATACATTTTGAATATAAAACCCCTTTGACATTGTCCCTCCCAAAACAAAACTCCCGGACAAACAAATAAAAATTGATGAGTTGCAACAATATTACATATTCATGACCTACTTAGTATGACAAATGAATATCGGCACTACGGACTTGTGAATCATACAAGAAAAGGACCACCCATTTCATTAATATTGTTCACCTTAGCGAGTTACTTGTGCGTCATAAAGTTAATTAAAATATAAAAAACAATGTTAAAACTTTACGCACTTACATGTTAAAGTCCTAATTTAATTTAATTAACTTCTAAATACCTTTTTACGATGCGTAACGAAACATGTTATTTCATCGGTTCCTTTACATACCACAAAATTATTATAAAACATAATATAACAGTGATAGTCACAGGCGTGAGCCTGTATTCCCCGAAGGGGTAGGCAGAGGTGAACGTATAGTACACTCCCATTTCGCCAGTTATGGTTTTTTAGGTCCCAATGTCAATGGGGGGTGAGCCTATTGCATTCAACCGGGCAAAAATCCAGACTCCAAGCTGCAACGATAATGTAATTAAGTAATTACCATCCTCGAATAATAATGTATAAGGATGGTCTACATATTCTTTTTGATCAGTATTTATTTGTCACAAAACATAATAATTATGTTTTCTATCTTGAAATTTGTCTATCTTGTGTCTAATCTTACGTGTGAAAATTCCATTTTCTTATTGTCAGCACATTAATGTAGGTATTTGGATAATTAACATAATTATTTTGGATACCTATTGTGCCAGAAAGGCATTATTCTGTTAAGGGTTTTCTCACGGAATATAATGAATGAAATATTCCTAAATTATCAACTTCCAACCTTTTTTCATTGTCATTGAAATACTTCATAAATTCTATGATTAAAGTAGGTAATTAAGATCTAAAAAATGTTAAGTAATTAGTAAAGTTACATTTATACTCATCATTATTCAAATCTGAATTAAATGACAATGTCTGTTTTCCCTTATTATCAGATTAGCAAGAAAACAATAATTAGCCTTAGTATATATGATTTTTTGCTTGATATGATTACTTCTCACGGTAGTTAATAGGTAGGTACAGATTTTTTTTTATAAATGACGTGAGTATCATTATTTTTGTATTACAACTTTGAAATCTTCATTGCTACATTTTATCTCTACAATTCAATGTCTGTTTTCCCAAATAGGAAACTGACGGTTTTCCGAAGAATAAAAACAAAAGATCATCTCCTAAGCCTAAATTTATAAAGGAAACTTTACCCGTACCATGGTTAAAAGTCGCGGGTTCAGGTCCATAATTTTTCAAGTTTCCATTATCAATATGCAAATATGACACCAAAATTCATCTCCTAAAATTCTAGCAGTATGTGTACGTAGAATGAATGTCACAAAACTAATAGTGTTCACTGTGCAGGAATCTCAGACAAAAATAACTACAAAACTCTAATACCTACGCTCTCATACATACAAATACACATACAGTCTGTTGAATCATTACCACTTACTCCATTTAAGTACTTATACACAATATTGACAATAATTTCATATGGACCAAAATTCTCTGCAACTTTGGCAGTTACTCGTAAACACAAAACAGCAACGTGCCGATCGAGAAGTTTAACATTAGCCATTGGACTATTGCAGTTTCAAATCCAAACGAAATTCAGACTGCAATTGCTTTTCTCAGTTATTGCCTGGGCCCGCTTCATTTAAAGAAACTAACAGCGCCTTCATTTGCAACTGCACAAAGGAGCTATAAAAATAAGTTTGGACAAACAGTATTGCCAATCGACTTAATTGCTCTGTTCGTTCCAATAACAAACCGTCAACCTTTAGAATGTGAACGAAAGTTTTTCTTTTAATATAATCACACTAATATTATAGAGGCGAAAGTTTGTTAGTGCGTTTGTTTGTTTGTTACCTCTTCACGCTTAAACGGCTTGACCGATTTTGATGAAATTTCATATGGAGGTAGTTGACACCCTGGATTAGCACATAGGCTATTTTTTATCTCGAAAAAATGTAGCGGGTAATACCGCGTGGCGCAGCTAGTGTAATAATATAATAAATTGAATGTTAAGGTGTTTTCTCTCTTGTAACACATGTTCGTATTTTATTTATTCCATAACATCATAATTATTATGTACCAACATGGTGACAGTAATAATTAAATTTCTATTTAAAAAATAGATCTAATGTAATTATAGTATCAATTTATATTTTATAGAGCAATTAAGCAAATTACGTGTACTAATGATTATTTGTATTAAATCTACATTAATATCCGATATATGAAAGTAGATAAACAATACACGTGACAGATTAATAATGCAAAAATTAATTAAAAGATAGATTAGTGCAATTGTGTTGATATCAAATGCCCCCTTACCATGAACTCTTAAAGCAGGACATTTTCCGTTGTGGGAGCGAGACACAACTCTACATTGTACGAAACGAAGGCGATATTGGGAAAAGTTAGTTCAGCGCAACATAGTTTTTTCGTATTAAAAGATTATTTAGACCACCTAACATAGATCTTGCAGTGTTTATATAAAGCATACAATATTCAATTTTATTAGTAAAATAGTCTAAACCAATATATAATAGTATTTTTAAGTTATATTAATATAGTATTGTATTTATAGTTATGGGCCTTTGATGCCTGAAATAAATGAAATAAAAAAAAAAAAAAAAAAAAATATAGAATCCAAGGTACTGGCTGGGGCAACCTTCAAATGAATCATCCATTTTTTCTTGCTTTTATATACAAAAATTATGTTTTATGCACCGTAATTCTAGCTTACAGGTCTTACTAATTAAGTATCATTAACCTTAACCCAACTTATTAACTATACACTAGGTTATCTATCATATTCTAGTTACAGTGTTTTACTAGAACCTGTTTTTTTATTACGGTAGCCGCCCAAGATTACAGTCATTAGCGATTTGTTTCGATATACTTTACGTCAGCGTAGTAACGATAACGCCTGGTATACAATATCTATCGCTTGTTTTTATGACTTGGTTTTTGGTAGGTCTAATACTGAACAGAGCAGTTAAAATACTTTAATCAATTAAATTCTTAATATGCTTTATTACTTTAATTTAGATGCAAATTGAAAAACACATAGCACCCGTAAAGGGATCGTCACCGTATCAACTTGAGCCATGCAATATTCTTTGTATGAAACTCCATACTGCAAAGTACATTAATTGGAATCGTTACGAAATCGCCTAACATCGGGACCAGCAAGCCGATCCCTTTCCGATTTGATAATTATGTGTGTTATGACTACGCAATTTAACCAACATCGCGATAGCTTGAACTTTATCGAAGCACTAGCTGTGCCCACGACCCCGTCCGCGTGGACATTCGGGAACAGCAAAACTATTCTAAGATTGTTTTCTCACCCGGACTAAGTGGCAAAATATATGTTTGTCGTAACATTGACTATAATATCTACATTCAACATAGTATTTATTAACACTAGCAAAAATTGGACAGTGATAATGCAAGTTACAGACAGACTATTTTTCAAATTGCACCAGTAGTTCCTGAGATTAGCGCGTTCAAGTAAAAACCAACAAAAAAACTCTCTTTATAATATTAAGCATAGAAGTATAGATTTGTTATTGGACTTTTTGTTCTCTCAGTTATTATGCTTATAATAAGCCATTGAATTCAAAGCCCTAATAATGCTGACACGAGTAAAACACTTACACAACATCATCTACGATGCAGCTTCTGAAGCCAGTCACTTTTCCTTTATAAAAGGTAAATGTCAACCCACTAAGGGGGATAGAGAGTTTGTCTATGGTGAACGGATCCAGGGGTACCACGCCAAGGTGCGGCATACCCTTGACGAATTCTGGAATTGCATCTTGTGTTGATTTTATGAGACACTCTCTGGATGTGTCGTTACAAGGGCGAATAAAGTCGGCTGAAAAGAAAAAAATCATCAGTCAGGTTCATCATTCACGTTATTACACTCGAGGTGTAACAAATTTGATAATAAAGGAGGGTCACAGATACATAATTTTTTATAAGATCCTCCAAAGTCCAAATACACAAAGTGCAGACATAGACGAACAAAGGGGTACCTTAATGCTCAGGAAATGTGGAATTTGATATCTGATGGCATTACGAAATATCACATTCATACGATCCTTGGCAAATTGCAGTTAGCAAAAGGTCAGATAAATGCTAAATTTTCTATCATTGGAGACTAGTCAAACCATCATAATTTTATAAATGGCCACTATTCATCTTAATAAAAATTATATTTACATTTACTGGAGGGTTAGGACAAAGACAACGGAACCAGTTAATTATGAGATTTATCAACCCACGGCGTAAATAATAAAGCAAAACTTTTTACAGACTGCAGGAGCAAAACTCACTTGATTAAAAATATTGGTAGGCTAGTGTGGTATGCTTTGGCTCCAGCAATAGAAAGTTGAAGGCTTCTTAAGATAAAACATTTAGATTAACACTAAAACAGGATCTTTATGCAACTGAATTGATGCAAACATATTTTGATTATTAAAATTATATTTTGGCCATGATCGTAATTTGGCAAGTTATCGACAAGGTTATTATTGTATTTGTCGGTAGGTTAATATAGGTTCTTAATGAAGTGTTCTAAATACGGAATTTTGCAGTACAATCAAAACAGGTCATCAACCTTTGCCTATTCGCCATGCTATCAAGATGTCTCTTTGCAAATAATCACGATTTCCATAAGGACTTAATGAATTAAAGAAGGTTGCGTTTATATTATCTGAATTAAGTTACATTCTGATGTAAATGAAGTCTTTTCCGTTGTCATCATCATCATCAGCATCATCCCCACTAGAATCCCCACGCTTGGCAATATATTCTTTTCCGTTATATTACAGTTGAAATAATCTAAACAAATATTAAAATGGCGTAATGAAATTGTTTAGAACAATTAGACCGCATCTACTTTGAAGGACAGTGTTAAGCTTTACAGGGGTTACTTTAGATTATTTCGCCGTTTTTCTGATGGTCGATTGGAACAGTCTCTGCAAACTCAATTAATAGCTGTTCGTTAGTCTCGCTAAAACTCGAGAATAGCTGGACCGATTTGGCTAATTTTGATCTATAAATATCCGTGGAAGTCCAGCGAAGATTTAAACGGAGAGAAGGCGGTACAAGGCTCGCCGGGTCAGCCAGTTTCTCAACATCAATTTCTGGTCTAAAAATATTGATGGCAAATTGGCAATCGTATGTTGTAAAGCCATTTACCATGTAGGATTGCCAATTTGCCAACCTAAAATTTAAATAAGGAAGGACTAGCATCGAATTAATACTTACCAGATTTGCCCCTCACTTTTAAATTCGTTAAAATTAAACTGGTTTGATTGAAATAATAAGAAATAAGAACCCGGACTGGTAAGTCGACAAGAAAATTAATCTATTTTGTAGCACATTGCACAACCTGATTATCTAGTTAGTATTTTTTTGAAATATTGGGTTATACATAAAGGTGGTAATAAATATAATACAAGATTGACCTTGAGAGGCTCAAAACAGAACAATTTGTACGGCCTCACTCTTAATTAATATGTAATTAAAAAAATACAATTATGTAACTTCCTGTACTGAAGTAGCGACAAACTGATTTAGTTATTGTTCAACGAACCAAATATATTTTTTTATATTTTTTGTTTCTCATAACATAGCATCACGCTTGTATTCCCCGAAGGGGTAGGCAGAGGTGCACATAATAGTACACCCACATTTCGCCAGTTATGTTTATTAGGTCCCAATGTAATAGGGGGCGAGTCTATTGCCATCAACCGGGCACAAATCCAGACTCCGTGCTGCTACTGAGAATAACCTAATGGAAAAACCTAGTAACACTTTGCCCGACCCGGGATTCGAACCCAGGACCTCGTGCTCAGCAGTCGCGCTTAGCAACCACTAGACCAACGAGGCAGTCAAATCAAATCAAATCAGTTTTTTGTTTCTATTGAAATAATTATGGACTGGTATGATAGTTTATGTCATAGACTTAAATACTGGGTCGGAACGGATACGGATGGCGGAGGACCTAGTGATGTAGCGCAACTTGGGAGAGGCCTATGTCCAGCAGTGGACAGCGATAGGCTAAGCGAGAGATAGTAGAGTTAAAAAAATCCCCACTAAATTATTTTTATTTTGTGAAATACAGTTATTATTGTAGTTACTTGGCCGGTTGGTCTAGTGGTTAGTGAATCTGACTTCTAAAACCGGAGGTCGTGGGTTCGATTCCCACCCAGGACAAGTCTTTGCGTGATGAGCATAATCATTTGTTCAGTGTATGGGTGTAATTTATACATATGTATTTAGAAATATATAAGTATGTTAATCAGTTGTCTGGTTGCCATAATACAGGCTCTGCCTAGTTTGGGATTAAATGACGTGTTAGCTATCCTAAGGTATTATTATTATATTAGTGCTAATCTAGGTCCAAGGTTTCCCCTTTTATTTATTTCCTTTTAAGAATATACTCAAATAATTCACTGACGCCAAATACTTGACATGATAATGTATATTTAAGACAATATTCTATTTTAATAAATCTCTCTGCCTCGTTGGTCTAGTGGTCGCTAAGCGCGACTGCTGAGCACGAGGTCCTGGGTTCGAATCCCGGGTCGGGCAAAGTGTTATTGAGTTTTTCCATTAGGTAATTCTCAGTAGCAGCACGGAGTCTGGATTGTGCCCGGTTGATGGCAATAGGCTCGCCCCCTATTACATTGGGACCTAAAAACATAACTGGCGAAATGTGGGTGTACTATATGTGCACCTCTGCCTACCCCTTCGGGGAATACAGGCGTGATGTTATGTATGTTTTATATTTTCTCTATGCGATATATTATGCCGCGTCGTTGTATTAATAGATTATCTAATTAGATAAAAAAGAAATGAATATTATTTACTATATATTCCGCCCTTATTCATGAGCTGGTTACGCGGCAGAATTTGGCTCGCGACTCTGCCGCGTAACCAGCTCATGAATAAGGGCTCCGGTCGAGTTCGAAACTAGTCGGGCATTCCCGAATACACCCGTGAATATAATAACCGAAATATATAGTAAATAATATGGATAACACTCACGAAAGTTATTATAATAAAAGAAATGTATAGGTACCTACAAAAATTAGTTGTAGAAGCAATTATGTAGGTAACGGTACAAATCAAGTTGTTACCTAGTTCATTAACCTGGCCTACGATTACCTATGTTTCTGAGATGATAATAAAGCGAAAAAAAAAATATAATTTCAATCGAAAAAGGTTTGATCCAAATTGAATGTAATAATGTGCGTAATGAGGTTTTATTAATTTGACGTTATATTAACCGTGCATTTTTATCGTTTGTATAAAATGTAGCTAGATGTAAACATTATTTTCAAACAAATTATTTATAATTATCTATATATTTATTTTATTAATAGTGATTAAAGGCGGAATAAACCAAAATACATTTCTTTGCGTTAGCGTCAGTTATTATATGAGTACATATTTTAATTAATTGAAAAATATGCACATAGTTTTTTAATGGACTAGTTTAATATTACAACTTTTTTTAAATGTTGTCGTCTATCTTAACTTAAATACGAATTTAAGAATAATTTTGAATCCAAAAAAAATATATTTAGTACCTTTAATATTAATAATAAATATTTTATTTTATTTAAAAATTATACTAATTTAACTATTAAAAATGTTAACTTACGTGCTAATCTCGCGTGTCCATTACTGCAGAAAAACAGAACAAAAC
Source organism: Abrostola triplasia (assembly GCA_946251915.1). Taxonomy (NCBI): domain Eukaryota; kingdom Metazoa; phylum Arthropoda; class Insecta; order Lepidoptera; family Noctuidae; genus Abrostola; species Abrostola triplasia. The sequence continues at coordinate 5,207,088 of OX276431.1, forward strand.
TTATCAAAACACTACTGATTATCACTTGCAAATTCATTGTTGATCAACAATATGTTGAACAATTAAAGTTAGTTGTACAACTGTATCGTTGCGGCAAGTTTAACGGCTATATATCTACTAAACGGAAAGATATTATTATTAGACCTTCGACCGCCGTCATTGTAAGCGGACGACCGGTCTCGAGACGAACATCAGACTCGAATTATCGCAATTACTACACATTGTGATTAGCCAGTGGATATGACATAAAAAAAATACCTCTGTTTCTACCTCAGACCAGGAAGTACTTGGTATTCAAAATCTATGGTGTCTAACTTGAGAGGTTACGTTTTAATTTACTATCGAAATCATTTGTTATTTCTATGGCAACGGGTACAATGTCCCCTGGAGGTAACGCGATGAAATAAAATCAAATTCACTAATATTGTCAGCTGAGTCAAGTTATGAAATCACACCTTATTTATTTCTGTCACAAAGATTGGTAGTTTAGCGGTAGGTTAGATTGACCCCTGGACAAATAATTGTGTACATACAGCATATTAGCATATGTAGGCCGTACCTATATTCGGTCCAGCATTGTATGTAAAACACACTTACTCACTGGAGATGTTTCCAGAGCGTGAATTCTTTTTATGTATGAACAAAACGTCATCATAAGGATTTGACTATAGCACGACTATGTGCAAGTAGGTTTACGTCAATTCTCATAATATAGACAGACAAATTATACCTATCAAATAATAATAACTTCTTCAGAGTAATCGTTTATTTAAAAAGTTGTTGATATTCGAAGAACTGGAATTATTCACAAGTTTTTTATCAGCAGCCAGCGACACGATCTTATCAATGTTTGAGTGAGAAAAAAAAAAAGATACAAGGAATAAAGACGGTCTAAGGAATACCTAAGACTGTCTTTATTCCTTAATCACGTGGCATTATGGATATCTACCTAATTATGTCCATCAAACGTGACAGTAACAGATTTTGTCTGAAAAGTGCCAAAACTGCCCATATGTCGAAAAGTATGTTTTGTATGGCACCAAAAATCTTCTTATATATATAAAATGAATTGCTGTTCGTTAGTCTCGCTAAAACTTGACGACGGCTGGGCAGATTTGGCTAATTTTGGTCTTGAAATATTCGTGGAAGTCCAGGGAAGGTCTAAACGGTGAGAAGGCGGTACGAAGTTCGCTGGGACAGCTTGTATTTAATAAAATACAAAGAAAATTACGTCAAAATCACGAACAAAGTTTCATCTTATCTTACAAAATTAATAAACCTATCCATTTCTCTAAGCACTTAATACCTTTTAAGTTTTCGAGTAATTAAAACGCAGATACGCTTGACGAATCAAAATCCCGGAAAAGGATTGCCGGAGGGCAAACGATCTTCGCCTTCATGATTTGCCAGCCTGCGGATGACGGATTTAGGGCAGTTTGTCGTGCGACCAAATAGCCCCGAGTAGGTGGCGCGGCGGCTCCCGCTGGTGTTGAAAAGGACGTACGTTGTGAGCGGGATCTGCTGGAAAGAGGCACGTTGGGACCTGTCAAGGGATGCGGTGTAGCGTACGCAGATGAAGTGTCCCTCGACCTACGGTAGCTAGGACGTCCTGAGGTTTTAACTGGTGGGAGTCCGGCATACACCTTCGTCGGCCCCAAGACAGAGGAAATCCATAATGATTTCCCCAAAAAAGAACGAAAGGACTACCATAAATTATTCGTGTGATAGGTATAATAACTTGTTTATCCTAAAGGATCAATCAACTCTATTACCAATTAACAAGTTGCTATTACAGATCGAAACCCGAATGGTGGATTCGCAATAAATTGTAATTTTAGCATCAATTTGCAACTATTTTGTAAAAAAAATCAAATTGACCTTCTATTGTATGCTGATGTAATAAAATTATTATTACAAAAATAGATCTACTGAAACAAGATGATTAAAATCAAATGGATTTTTTAAAGTAAGGCCTTGAATTTTCTCTGAGAAGTTAATTAGACTAAACATTTCATTAACGATGAGTAGAAATAAAAGGCATGAAATTGTTTTAGCAACTTCCAACATTTTGAACGCCTGCTTAAATATCTGTTTATTTGTGTTATTCATTATTTTAAAATAACCTTTTTCACAGCAGGTTAAAGTCCTCCGCAAGTGACTAACATTGAAGCAATACACAATAGCTTTAACTTAGGGTTCTGAGAAAAATCTTCGTCGTATCCGTATGAGTTTATTTCTTAATGAAAACAAGTGTATCCATGGTCTGAAACGACAATGCAAGAGGGATAGTAAATAGGCTGACAGCTCAAGATACGCTGGACATATCTACTTAGGTTTCATTATAACACATGGAGGCACTTATCTTACCGTAAGGTTAATGAACAACCTGGTGTCACAGTTCAAACCGCCTGTAGGTCTCTGACATGGCTTTATACACTGTTGAAAAATCTCTCACGTGGGTCGGTTTCCTCACGATGTTTTCTTTCGCCGTTTTTAGCAATTGATAAAGTACTTTAAAGTACCTACGCACATGAATTCGGAAAGGCATTGGTGAGTGCAGAGGTTTTCACTTACCTTTTACTTGGTAGTCTGCTTTCTTCACTGTTAACGTGGAAGCGGTCTACATGCGAATATCTCTACTGTAAAAATATACAATGTACGACTCAAATGTAACTTTCTGGGTATTTGAATTTGTTTGTTTTTAATGGTATCACGTTACATTAACCCTGCCTGTTTTGCTAAACATATCGAAACAATATTTTGACCTTGACTATGAAACTAGTTTGTCATTGGTCTTTGTTTTAACTTGCACATGGCCTTCAAATATTTTTCGCGACAACATAGAAAATGTCATATGCAACTGTTTTTTTACTTATACCTATTGTAACAATATTATTTGGTTTAATTTTATTTTAGAAATAGCGTAGTTATTTTAAAAGAACAATGCACATTTTGTTTTATTGTCATCTATAATACAGTACTTATTTAATTTTACTGAACTATGTCCTCAATTACTATTGTAACTAGAAGTAATTTACAGATTACAATGTAGGTAACCTACTTGTCATTTTCACCCGACTGTTCGAGAAGGGTTAATTATATTATAATAAATATTTAACCTGTACGTATGAATCTGATGCCGAATTGCAATAATTAGATACTTTTTTAGTCAATTGTATTTATATTCAAAAGATGTTACTGAGATTTTTCCTATTAAATTGAAACTATGTTTTACGTTTAGTTAAAGATTCACTATTCTGTGAAGGTTTAATGCCAAACTGAAATAAAATATTTTGTAACCAGACTAATCCACCGTCTAGATGGACTTGACCTAGCTAGAGAATGAGAGGTCTGGTACATTCTTATTTATTTATTTATTAACAATTTATGTACACACAATATAAAAAGTAAAAAAAAAGAATAAGAGAAACATGAAGTACAAAGGTACTGCTTATTTCATTAAGAAATTTCTTCCAGCAGACCTGCGAAAGGAGAAATATATTAGAAATTGAGGCGACAGTGTGCAAGAAAAAGTATAGGAGCAAAAGTGCATAAAGTACATATGAATACTATACCATACAAAATATAAATATATATATAATATAATCAATAAATTAGGAAGAAGAAAGGTAGTGCTCTCTGACTCTACTTTTAAATACAGAGATAGTTAGTGAGTCATTCTTCTACTATTCACGTATATTTGACGATCTGATTGGCGTGGTGGCTAAGCGATAGGACTACTGCACTGAGTGTTGCGGGTTCGATACCCGCACGGGACAAACATTTGTGCGATCCGCAGATGATGGTCCCGAGTCTGGGTGTTTGGTTATGTCATATTTCATGTTTGTGAAACGCACCCACGATACAGGGGAAATTCCTAGTCTGGGGCGACGTTTTAAATAAAAACTGAATACCTTTAATTTGGGTTTTGGTCTGATATAGGGATGTTCAACATATTTTTAAAAAAATTAAGGTTTTTCCATTATGTAATTCTCAGTAGCAGCACGGAGTGTGGATTTGTACCCGGTTGATAGCAATAGGCTCGCCCCTATTACATTGGGACCATAAAACATAACTGGCGAATTGTTGGTAGGTACTATATGAGTATGTATTTTACTACAGTATAAGGCACAAAACAGTTTTTTTGTTAGAGGGGATCTATCTAGTATTAGTTTAATATTTAACATGATATTATACAGATTAGTGTAATGCGTAAACCATATTTTAGATTGATTGATATATGGTTATTAGTATTAATTAATTTACTATTTTATTATGTCAGAGGTAGAAAGCCTTGAACGCGGCTAATACATCTTTTAAGATCATATAATAAAGTTTTATAGAACAAGGTTGTTAAATTTTTTGCATTTTCCTGGTAGATACTCAACACAAAAAAACTATGAGTATACGTACGTGATTGAAGATTGGATTCATTGGACTGGGTTCCGGATTCAAATGACTGTTGTCCTGATAAAAAATCTTGGTAAATAGGTACTCGTTGGTAGGAGGTACTATCCAAATTATGTTTGGAACTGTTTTTGTGCTCTTAAAAGAAAAAAGTGTATTAGATCTTTGGAGACGAAATAGGAGATGTTCTACAAAAGGGTCAAGTAAGGGTACTCCCTTAACCGACAAGCATGTATGAAGAATCTCGTAGTAATGTCGCCGTGGTAAGTATGGCGTGGTCTCTGCCTACCCCTCTGGATAGGTAGGTAGTAGGTTGGTAGGGCTGGCAGGCGTGACTTTATGTATGTAGACTCTTTAGAGAAAAAACCAAAAGTATCAATATTTTTTCAAACATGGAAAATGATTAACCTTGTTGACTTATATTTTTTTACTTGCGCATAGGTCAGACTTATAGGTTAGACATATTTATGATCTTTCCTCAATGAGGACGAGTACAGAATCATGATGTTTATTAAACAGAACAATATATAGTTTTTTATCGTGTAAATAATCAAAACTACTATTATTTTACAAACAGACTTGACATACCTATACTTACCCAACGAAGTCGCAGGTATTAACAGCAAGTTGCACATAAAACTGGTAAAACAAACCTTTTTAATTTGGCTTCAATTTTCATTTTATTAATTACCAAACATTTACATATTTAAGTATAAGTTTGATGATGTTCCATTTAAAACGATTATTTTGAGTAAAATTTAATAATGTAAAAAGGTAGCATCGATGGACTAGGCCACTTTCGGAGAATCGGAAATATCGGAGAAGTCTTTTCATGGAACCGAGCACATCGATTTACATAAGCAGCTTGTGTCTGTACTTGTACTGCCGTGGTCTTTTCACAGGAACAGCCTGTGTGCGAGATGTATATCTGTCGTTCCTTGCTGCCTACAAATACATATCTGCCACTTGCATAACTAAAAAAATATTGAGAATTTCACTTCGATACTTAGGGTTTATATTATGTACTTTCTGCTTGCATGATATCAGTTCTATTCGGATTACGAATTTAGGTACTAGAAGCTTCAATTTAATTTAGAAGATACATAGTTATGCATTCTGAACTTGTAACCGACGCAATCAGGATGGTGAACTAATTGCAAAGCGTTTTGGGAATTAGGGATATATCAGGGACTATACAACTCGTTTTTTTGTTTTATTCCGTTTTATACATTAACATAATAAAAATAAACAAATGTTTTAATCACATCACACATTAATATTATAAAGGAGAAAGCTTGCGAGTGTGGTTGTACGTTTGTTAACTCTTCACGCTCAAATGGCTAGACCGATTTAAAAATAAATACACATGAGCATTTATTCCTGAAAAAATTTTGCGGGTAACATATATGTATAAGTATCTTCTTGTCGATTTCGACAACGGTGACCCCTGAAATCACCTTCTTTACACACGACACCGCGGGGTGCAGCTAGTATTTTAGAAGGGGAAGGAAAACTACACGATTTGATCACATTGACAGTATAAGGATCATATTAAGCTAGCTAATTACTTACCAGTAAACAATTAATTAAAAGTATCCGTATTGCTGTAATTACTTTGTTGGCTCTGTAACATGAAGGTGATCCAGACGACGTAAGTAATTATTGTAATTATTATGTCCGATAGGTTTATTATTTTGTTACCATACTAAGTAAGAACCTACTACCTACCAGCAAAACACTTTAAAGATGTTTTTGGTGTATTTTTTTACTAAATTTAGTTTTTAAAATTGACTTTGAGAGGGCGAGAGCTCATCAAACATTTTAGGCAGTTATATATTTTTAAAATAATTGATTTATATGGTAGTAATAAAAAATAATGAAGTATTACCATGTAGGCACAAATTGTTTAACAGCTCTTTCCAAAATGATTAAAACATAAAAACCTCGCCTGGCGAGATTTTTTATTTATAGAAATCTTGATGCGCTAAAAATTGAGCAGAAATTTGTATAATTATCTTGTTCGGTATTATCGTAAAAATAAAATATTTTTAGATTAGATAATAACTACTAACAATAATACCTCAAAACAAGGATACAGATCGATGTAAAAAGGAAGGTCATGGTATTTGATTAATTATTTTTATTGATTGAATTCATCTTTACGTGTTGTTAAATTGATAAGGAAGTAATATCGGTCCTTATGAAAAAATAACAATTTTAATTTATTTACTACAAAAGTCGCTCGCGGTTTCACTGGTGGTATATCTCTATCAACAACCCATTTTTTTGGGAGTAATGTAGCCTACGTCACGCTTTGGCCATAAACTATATCTAACTAATCTTGTCCATTCTTTGTTGCCGTCGATTTCGGCTTATGTCTAGCAGAAACTGCCTAGGTCGCAAAGCGCGACTGCTAAGCATGTCAGGTCCTGGGTTCGAATCCGGGTCCGGATCGGGCAGTGTTTCTATGTTTTCCCATTAGGTTGTTCTCAGTAGCAGCAAGAAGTTACTTGTGCCCAGATGAATGAAAAAGGTTGACCCCCTATTACATATAACTGGCGAAATGTAGGTGTACTATAAACCTTTGTTACCTTCGAGAAATACAAGCGTGATGTTGTTTGTTAAAATTTGCTGGTAACTTATCTCTCTTCTTTTCCAAGCAGATATCCCACATGGCGGGGGAGTCAGCTTTCCTTACGTTCTTCTTCCACTTCGCTCTATCCTGTACGCCGTCTTCGGGGACTTTGCATTCTTTCATTTCTTTTAACACTACACCTTCCCATCTGATTTTCATCTTCCCTTGTGTCTGTGACCGGGAATGGAAAGCTGTAGTACCGAGTTACTAACGGAGTCAGGCGGCCGACTTTTTACGTGACCCATACCTTTGCCACCTCTTCCCCTGCATCGTGTCGACAATGTCTGGTTACGCTGCACATGCATTTCAACAATTTCATTAGAGCTCTTGGATGGTATGGATGCCATTTTTAGCTTAACACGTTTTAAAATTAAGCACAAACATAACTTCTATTGAGAATTTGAGATGGACAGCGAATGGCAGCACACAACGAAATTCTTTTCCTTCCTACTTTCTTGTAGTCAGGGTGATTTAATATCCTTTTTCTATTGTGTAGTGATATATGACGACCTGATTAGCGCAGTGGCTAAGCAATTGGACGGCTGCGCTAAGGGTTGCGGGTTCGATTCCCGCACTGGGCAAAACTTTGTGCAAACCTCATACATTTGTCCCAAATCTGGGTGTTTGTATGTGTGATATTTCATGTTTGTGAAACGCACCTACGACTCAGGAGAAACTCATAGTATGGGGCGACGTTTTAAAAAAAATGTTTCCATGCCGTGCTACGTAGGCGTCATTTTTTTTTTCATCGAGGTAAATTAAAACATAGTTAGAATTTATTTTAATTTATTAGACAGGTATAATACAAGAGAATACTTTTTCATTTATTAATTTAACTTAGAACAATTAACTATTTACAATACAATTACTGACATAAAACTTTCATTTATTAATATTTACGTATGTTATGCTCCTCCAAGGTGCTATTGTGGGACCAGTAATGTTTATTTACAATTATTCAAGAATTAGTAAAAAGGTATAATTAAATTCAAATATTTAATAACCCTTCCGTTCGGCTTCGCCGTAGTCGGGTAAAAAGGACAACTTTATAAGTTCCCACAAAATTACGCTGTGGTTTTCTAAATCCTCTCATAGGTAATCCTCGAAAACTAGCTTTACTCAATGTGAATATAAACATTTGTTGTAATAGTTAATCGAAAATTTAAAATGACTCCAGAAATCACACACATTTAATATCAAATAATACTCAGTAATAAAATCATAACAATTAATATAAAACTTAGAACATGAGGAAATTGCACTCCGATATAAACCCACACCATTTTCTCATAAGTTTTTTTTTCTAATTTATTTTATTAAAAGCCACAATCTGCCAATTTTGGTAACATGTCGAGTCAGTCAAAATATAGATAAACGTACTTAACTTACTCTAATAAATATTGGAGCCTCTTAAATCGCCGTTAACATTTTCTTATAGTTCTCAACATCATCAATCATCAATCGATCAATGCTCAATCCTTCTGTATACGAGAAGAGGCCTTTGCCCTGCAGTGGGACAGTTATAGGCCTTTATTATTATATTTTTATATATCTTTTTATCTTAACATAGTGGAGATCCTTAAATGATTTAGATCGTACAACAATTTAATACACAGAAATATTCAGAGAAATACTGAGTTTCTAATCTACTTACATTTGGATATTTAGTTTTTTATTGCACTTGGATAGAGATGAGATTGGTTAGAGAAAGATAGGATACACCCTATGAAATAGTAATTTTCTTAGATCTCAGGTTATCCATATCAAGTGAAGCAAGCACAAACACTTGAAATTAAAACGTCTTAACACAAACTGTTGTTTATCTAATTAAAGTTACATAATTATAGTAATTTGTTTTTATTTTGGGAATACTTATTTATTAATACTTAGGTATAGGCACATTGAGTAATTCGTCATACGGCACTGCATCAAAGAATTTTTTCGCTGTGCTTACAGTCACATTTAAGGCATAGTCCACCACAGGCTGTCCAAATTCCTCAGTGACTATTCGCCAGTTTTCGTTCAGGAATTGTAATACTGTGTTACCTGAAAAATAGTTTGAGCAATAATGAGGATATTTAAAAAAAAATGATGTCGTTGGTATTATACTTTAAACAATAAAAATAAAAGAAATAAAAATAATTTTACATTTACATTTTTATAAAGGAAGAATTAATCTAAAAAGTTATTTTAACGAATAAGCGGGAGTCATTATGTAAACTTGAAAATTATCGATTTCCTTTCTTTCATAACTATTATGAAAATTCAACAAGCGCTATTTCGCCCTACTTTAATTCGTAAGTCGCCTTCACAAGAAAGAGAAAAGAGGCCCTAGTTTTTTCTAGAAAACGACAATAATGTTTTAGTCTTATCAATATAATTATACCCACTTAATTCAGGATTGCCTTTGAACAGGTTGTTAATCGTGTAGACAATCCTTTCGCCGTAATCAAACGTGAATTTATAGTTCTTGATACCAAAGTGATCACGGCCCTGGGCATCCTTGAAGTACTTAGTGTTTATGCTCAGCTTTATGATGGAGTTTACTGGAATAAAGAATAAAAAACAAATAAATACTTAAACAAAAAAATATGGATCATAAATATAAAAATAACAGTTAAAAGTAGCACGTTGACTGTCCGCTAAGTAGACACAATAGTCAAACGATCACTGTGTACCATATGTGGAACACTGGAAAGTGAAAGGGTTAAGCGGTCACTCATTTGGGCCTCCCCTTTTCTGGCATATGACAGAAAAGTCCGAAATAGCCTAAAACACCTTTAGTTTAGTTATTGTGCTAGGATTCGAAACATCGGAACCAAAAAACGAATAAAAACCGCGATGCAATCCGTAAAACTAGTTTCATTTCAAAACCTTTCGTTATTATTTTCACTACAGGAATGGGAGATAATCTACTACCTAAAAAGAAAATTATGAAATAATTCCGAGATGATTCCTATGAACATAACATGTTATGAATGGCGTTTTTCTCTCCATCCTGTACTTGCTAGCACATTACTAAAAGGCGCTCACTCTGACGAAACGACTTTCAATTCATTATTCCGACGAATGCACGATTTCTATTTCATCGTGAGTTGCTATTGTATCCGTTCATAAAATTCTTGAAGGTGTTTCAGTGATATTCGCAATATAAATTACAAGGAATATATTAATAGGTACACCTTTTAAACAGTTCACATACGTTGTTAGTAACTCTTATTTAAGACAGCGTTTCTTCTATCTCGGCTGTAATTAGTATCTGCGAGTTAATTGTATGCTTTCCTTGCATCTGCTATATTTTCTATAAGTAGTTTATTAAGATTTACTCGAAAATCATGTTGAAAATATTTGGTTTTACATAAGGTGTAAAATTTGCTAATTGAAAATTAAAAAGTTTTTGGACCACAAAACTTACCAATTTTAATCTTGGAGTCACCTTCCCCATTGATAGGGAAGAGCAACAGTCTCCCAACGGCAGTGTACTTGCCCTTGATCGTGATATTGCACCGCACTTCCAGAATAAATACATTCTTCTCTAGGTACGCTCTGAAATGTAATGAAATATTGAAATTAGAAATTGTGGTTAACGATGTGGCTTAGTGGTCAGTTTCAGGAAATGATATTGTATAGTTTGCGTTAGAAGATAGTTGCGGGCTACTGTGCTAAGATTAGAACCAAATCTCCTGAAACTGATGTCGTTTGCTCATTCAACATTGCGAAATTTGTTTGACGATGGCTTAGGGTCAGCGCAGACCGAGAAGAGTGTAGATAAGATGTTTTTAAGACACTCGAAAATAAACTTTAAAACTGTTGCAATAAAGTGCATGCAAATACACAAAAAATGCTCGCGTGGCCTCGACGGTGCACGAGGTGCGGGATTATTCTTCTCGGTCCGCGTCGACCCTTAGAGGTATTTGTTAAACATACAAATCATTTGTAAGTGTTATTATCATTCCAATAAACAAATTTATTTGTATATCATAACCAAACACTTAGTCACTTGAGTAAATCTCAGATCATATTGTATGATCCTCAAATTCTTGAACAATAAACTTGTGTATTCTTCATCAACAAATGTTTTTATAAGCCTTTCCATCTCGCATCTCGGAACCCTTGTAGCTATATAACAATAGAAAAAACAATTTAGATATGTCATACCCTTTTACCCGACGACAACATAATAGGCTCCATACTTCGTCCCAGAAAAGCCCTATACCAGGATAAACGTTTCCTCATCTAGTCTCGAAAGTATGTTTGAAAGTGCTAGTATCTTCTGAATCTTAATACGCATTCCTTTTCGAGGTTAAGGCATAGATTGACGTACGTAAGAAGTCTTATTTGGTGTTATAAAGGGATCAAACAAGCACGGCTTTATTTCAACCAGTAGAAGACAAGTTAGAGGTAAATCTTGTTCGATTATAACATAAATAGTAATTTAAGTCAAAATAGAGATACTCCTATTTTGGTTTAAATAACTTGTAAGAAATGTGTCACTTAAGGAGATGAGTTGACCTAAGTTCTTAAAGAAGTTTTATGTGTGTTTTCATTGTAAAATTAGCACTATTGCTAGAAGTCACATAATTATTCATGTCAACATTTTTGAAGACACCGACAAAATACTACTCAAGAATCGATGACACGTTAAATGTTCTAAGTATAACAAAAATGTAAGATTACAATCGAACTTTTCAGTAAAGTTTACCCTTGAGGAAATCCTTGCGCTCTCCGTACGAATTATTAGTACCTACCTAAATACAAAGGGTTTCGTCAACTCACAGTTGGCGTGAGAATAAACCGCATTACTGTGTGGCAAGGTTTCCTTAGCAATCGGTGAGTTAGGTAAGCGCTACAGTAAGTAGCGTTTGGATTGCGAAGTGAATCAACATAAATGGATGACTTCGATATGAGGAGGAATGAAAATAAATGGTGAAGATAGATTAGGATGCCGTTTCGTCACAAAGTTTGATCATTGTGAAAGAAGTGATGGGCAATTATGCCAGTGGTAAATATCTTGTATATGGTAGGTTTAATTCAAAACCTTGGACATCTCTTCACCGAAAATGATTTTACCGAACTAATACCTAACGTACACTGGACTCGAATCGAAAACTATAAGATTACTAATCATCATTACAATCACCTCCACAATGAATAAATTGAATAAGCCCTCTTTAGTTCCTTGACGATCTTATTGTTCAAATCTATTTCTGTAGTACAAACAATAGTTCTAAACGTGAAGACATTACAACCTGTCTAAGGTCTGGGCTGTACAGACTGATACGCCTAAATGGTTAGCTTGACTAATTGCTTGTACCTTAATGTGCCATCTCAAATGCCAAACTAATGTAGGAACCATTTAATTTAAACTAAAATGTTATTACAATCGTTTACTTAGTACATCGTTTACTATATAATAATAGAAATATATAACACATGGTGATACTGAGGTTTATGGATTAGATTCATTTGGTCAAGGTCGTGGGTATACTTAATTTTGACTCTGTTTGTTTTATGGAATTTGGATATCTAATTGCATTTTTAATTATAATTGACAATGTGTAAAGTACGTTTATTTGTATGAAGCTAATCTGGGAATCAAGCAAACCAATCGGTGAACAAAGCTGGATAAACATCATAGGCAAAAATAAAGTATCTGAAGCACTCCATTTTTAACATAGGTGAATATATGGTGATCCTCCAGTATGGTATTTAGGACGTAAAAGGGTTTCGTATCGAAATTTTAGAGCACCGTGAGTGACCAATTAAGGCCACACATGCGATCCAATATTTTAAATATCGAAGGATTTTTGATAGAATACGTGGCAAATAAAAAAATGCTTGCTAGTTTTGATATGATCTTAAAAAACTTTTATCAGTGTAAACAAGTTAAAAAAATGATGTGTATGCTCATTATGTATGTTAAAGTTTTTTTATTATAATGTAATTACTCCTTGCAAATAAAAAAAAAATTCGCAAATCGCATGTAAGAAATATGGGGCTTCTTATTTAATATTAAAGCTGTTGACAGGCCAAGATACACTTTTAGAAGAAGACACATAAAATGTACTTCTGAGTTAATCCATAATGGTATCTAGGAAACTTGTAAGCATCTCACCTAATGTCAAAGCGGACATTTCTTTTGGAACACTACCATATTATGACTGAAGTACTGGAATATTTTAATGGTAACTGAAGTAAATTGTACCTAACGAGTTGTCTATTAACTAACGCTGCGTGATATTACACTAATATTATAAAAGCGAAAGTTTGTGAGTGTGTTTGTATGGTTGTTACCTCTTCACGCTCAAACGACTATTTTGATGAATGAACAACACCCTAGATTAACACATAGGCTTTTTATCCCGAAAAAATGTAGTGGGTAACATCACTAGAATAAAAATAAATAACTTGCAACTTACTCGACATTCAAAACTTGGCATTTTCGGAGTCCCGTCGCCTTTCCTCCATAAAACGTGACTTTTATGCCTGGCAGTTGTATCGGCAACTCATCGATAACGAATGGGTCTAAGGGCGGCACTCCAAGCTCTGGCAGACCTTTGGAGAACGGTGGTATCGCATCTTGCGTCGCTTTTATAAGGCAGGCAGGTTCTGTGTTGTTGCAGGGGTGGATGAAATCGGCTGTGGAAGAAAGAAACCGTTACGTTGAGAATAAGATAATAAAACATCACGTCTGTACCTATTCCGCTAGGTGTTCTATACATCAATTAAGTACCTAAGATCACCACCTAAATAAACATTGTGGAAGGCCATAAATGGTTAAGAATTGAATACGTATAGTTCATTTCGCCAGGTATGTTATAGGTCCCAATGCAATACCTAAAAGACGAGTCTAAAACCAGGCTCCGTGCTGTTACTCAGAATTACCTAATGAAAGAACCTAATAAAACTTATCCGGTCCCGAACCCATGACCACAAGATCAGCGGTCGCGCTTAGCGACCACTAGACCAACGAAGTAGACTGTTGTGTGTAAAAAAGACAACTCTGTCCTCACACATTATTTATTTTGTTAACCATTGTATTAGTAGCTCCGAATTCTATCCATTGGTAAACTGTCAAAATTATTTAGATTACGTTGCACCGAGGAAGAGGGCACTACAATGCCGCTAACAAAGTAGAATGGTTTTATTGAAATACAACATAATAATGATCTGTTTATAAATTAGTTATCAGTTGCTAAAACGGTGAAGGAAAACATCGTGAGGAAACAGGCACACAGGGTGTAAAGCCATGCCAGAAGACTACAGGCGGTTTAAACTCTGACACCACGTTGTTCATCAACCACACGATAAAAAAAAGATCTGTTTGAGCGTAATGGAATTTTACATTACGCTTTTAGAGTAAAGAAGACTTAATACTTAAGCCTATCATAAAAACATGACCATTTCTTGGCAGTCAGTTGAAAAGGAACAAACAGAGGAAAAGTTAACAAACCTCTTACTCAGATTTTGTGTTTGTGTTGTTAATTAATGAAAGATTTTATCTTTTTTATAATTGTGACATTGGAAGTTACGGAACTCGATCTTAAATAGCTATCACATTTATAATTGGGGATGTTTTATCAATTTTTATATTCAATCCAAATGTAATGGTTATCCAATACATTTTAAGTTCCAGCAACTATACTTAAGCACATCATTTAAGTGAAATAAAGTTGGGCAATAGTGTACAAGACAAGTAATGTGCAATGGTTTGCACAGAATTCTAGACAAGGCTACTCTGCAGACATTTTACGATAGTCGCACGCGATTTCTTAAGGAGATGGAAAAGTTTTTACTTATTTTTGTACATATTTAAGCAATAAGTATGTTGTTATTGTTTTAAATGCAGCATTGAAACTGATACGGACTCTAATTATGTCGTAAATAGCTTTATAATTGTCTCTTATTAATTCATTTTTCTTAAACATCATTGGGCTAAGACCGAAAATGCTCATTTGTTCACAATATCATGCTTTTAACGGTGTGTAAAGCCATGGCTGCCTCGTTGGTCTAGTGGTTGCTAAGCGCGACTGCTGAGCACGAGGTTCTGGGTTAGAATCCCGGGTGGGACTAAGTGTTACTGGATTTTTCCATTAGGTAATTCTCACTAGCAGCACGGAGTGTGTAATTTGTGCCCGGTTGATGGCAATAGGCTAGCCCCCTATTACATTGGGACCTAAAACAGAACTGGAGAAACGTGGGTGTACTCTATGTGCACCGTTTCGTAAAATTAAGGATCTGTACATTTATCTATACTTTCAGAATAGAGACACCACGCTGTTTATTCGTTCCAAATAACCCCTAACAGTAAAACCTTGTTCAAAAAGACTAATTTGATCAAACAAAAGGTTACCTTGAGCCTTGGGGACACATAAGTAAGTACGTTCTGTCATAATACGCGTAATGTAAGAACACAAACGTTTAAGATACGTTTATGTCGTAATCTGTGACGTCTGTCTTTGTTGAAGCGAAAATATGACCTTTAGGTAATTGTTTATACTTTATATTATATCTTATTTACTTTGCAAGGTCTTTGTTACAGTTTGGTGCTATTTCTGTTAACGTATGTAGGAAGTTTGCGGCCATGCGGTCAATTTTGGTCGACTTGTGTAGGTACTTTTACTAGGCGACATTAAAAAAAACTAAAAATACTATTTCCTGAACTGTTCTGTCTGTCTCAATCACACACAGTACAAAATTATCAAAAAAAATTGAAATCAACTATTGGCTATCATTACTGCAATATTGCCTTCGTTATTATTTAGCTTATTTAAAAATCTAGGCCGGTGCAGGAAGGAAGAAGGGAAGAAGGTTTATCTGCTATTCTAGCATCATTTAAAAATCTGTAATGTTTGAATATTAGAGTGAAACGTATAATTTAACTCTTTAAAATGCGGTCGTATCACTGAAGCAATATCCTAAAGGATCTGTGGATATACAAGCAAGAGAAAGGTATATTTAATTGAAGAGGTAATAGTTCACGAGAATTTTTACCTCATGTATTAACTTCAATTAAACGAAAATATTACTTTTAAATACAGAAAAAAAGAATTAAACTATTCACCCGGTTTTGTCACGAAAACTTCCCCTTAATAATATCTCCTATAAAGCCTATTAGTTGTGAACGACCAATGTAAAGAAAAAAGTACATTGCCTGTCTATCTGTTTCATCAGACGCGTCTACCTTTTAAGGCATGCTTTAAAACCGCAGCCATTTTATGGTGACCTTGACCTAGATTGAGCAGATACGATTGTTTAAGTCTTTTTGGTTAGCGTCAATATTGTGGGTTTTCTTACTGTGTCGTAATTATGTCCAGTTGGTACGACAAATATTTTTTGTAAGGTAATGTAAATGTATTGAAATATTTCGAAGTGTTGGAAAATACTGTGTTTTTAATGGCATATTTGATAACACACTGAGGACTGTAATGAGTTAGAATACCAGATAAGTCATACATAGTACCTACATGAATATTATTTAAAGTCAGGCGTTATATCTTTTTTTTTAAAAAACGTCGCCCCGCACTAGGAATTTCTCTTGTGTCGTGGGTGCGTTTCACAAACATGAAATTTCACACACACTACCACACCCAGACTCGGGACAAACATCTGTGGTTCGCACAAAGTTTTGCCCCGTGCAGAAATCAAACCCGCAACCCTCAGCGCAGCAGTCCAATCGCTTAGCCACTGCGCTAGTCAGGTCGTATATCTTCCTATGATTTCCATTTTATGATGCTGATAAACACATTTACTCCTATTACATTATTTACAGTTGTTGTTCATGAGTATGTATGTAATAGGGGATAAAATATATAATTAATAACTATGACTATTTATTTTTACCAACTAAGTATCACTTGTAGCGTGCCATACCATATATAATTACTTATAATTCATTCGCGTGTCTACATAATTATATTACTCTTCACTGTAGTACATTGTGACAGTGATAAATAATAAAAATTGCATACATCCGTTCTTAGATGGTTATCGGCGAATATTACACATAGCCTTCACATGAATATAAATTAATTATTTACGAGAGATTACATAATGTACTACGATTTGTCTTATCTACTGATTATGTTTCAATTTCTTTCCTATCGATGCGATCAAAGTTTGGTAATAGTTCTAGTAAATAGATGGTAATGGTTATGGTAAATAGGTCAGCCAATTAGCTCGTTCGTTATAAGGTTCACTATTTAGTCACCCCTAAAGAAGAGGCGCGAACGCTAGACAAAAAGAACAGGTGGTCTACTATTCAATTTAATTTCAATTTTAATACAAGGTCAATGGAATTAAATTGGAGAGTAAGCCCAGAGAATGGTAAATGTATGGGGCTAAATGAGGGGCTAAAATAATAATTCTAACCACCTGTGAACCGCATACATTCATCATTCTATTCTATTCATCTAGCTTTCGAGCTATTTGGATTACCAATAGAGTGTAGTCACTCATAGAGGCTCTTTTCATGCCCCTTCTGATTACTTTATCAACTAACTCAACTGAGACTAGCCAACATCAACAACGAAAGGTGTAGTGCTATTCTAATATTTTCCTATGTGTTAATAGCTATCTCAAACACATTAAAATGAACAGCAACTTAAGTTAACGATCGCACCTGCCTAATTACGTGTAAATAACGTAAATACATAGATACTCGTGTAATAGCAAGTTTTAGCATACTATAGGATTTATTATCGGCTAACCGAGGTAATCGACTTCAATATACGCACGCAACATGCGTGTCGTTGCGTAATAGTGGATTCACCGAGTTTAATGTGCACGATGCGTTTTACAAATTAAATAATTATTGACTGCATATTCATTTACATCATTTTAGTATCAGTTTAATTCGTTCTAAAAGATATCAACCTTCTTGATATTGGCATGACCTGTGTCTAAGGAAACAGGTCATGTTCATGCAGTTATGTAGATATTGGCCAGTCAACAAAGATGGTAGCGAGATTGACGCCTAAGGTGCACTGGACGTACTTAGGTACCTGGTATACATAAATAACTTAAATGTTTACAATTGTGTTTGTGTAAGTTGGTTATTCAATAAAAAAATAGAGGCACTCTACTTGCAATAATATCAATATCCGACTTTAAAATAATTCGTTTAGTATTCACGCATATTATTTAATTATAGTTTTTATATTATATGTTATATTTAAGCTATTTTATGTTATCGGCAATTAAAAAGTAAATACTTGGTCAATTTAGCTATATTAACGTGTAGCAGCTATTCAAATAAAAATAACAACAATGGAAAAATGCTTGGCACATGGAAAACAGTGCTATTCTTTCCGTAGTATGAGCTAGCTAAATTAAATATTTACGATGTCAACCACGGTACCGCAACTCGCAACCATTGTACTTTTTTATGTCTGGTTTGTACCTCTTCTTTACCATACTGGCACCCAACATGTATTAAGTACATACTGTTTACCGTCCTATTTATAGGTAGGTACACTGTGTTTGTGATTCCAAAAGGGCAAGGGGAAGCATTCTTCTTTATCAGAAGATCTTCCATTTCCAAGCAGCTTGACTGATATAATGTGTCTATACCTACCTAATACCTATATGATTTTATAGTCAATGAATGTTATCAATCACATAATTATGAAGCCAGGGTCAACTTACTTTAGTTAAAACAACTGAATGTTTACGATAAAATGTAAATGATACGTTTCCATAACAAAAATTAAAGCGTGCCCAGTGATGTTTCAGAAAGTAACTATTCAATATTAGTTTTTTATTAATAATGCAATGTTATGCCACATCTTGCTTCCAGAATGTTAACTGCCCTGGTTTAAGAGTTCATGGTAAAGGGGCAGTTCATAAATAAAGGTGTAGGACCTAGTACAAGATTGCCATTGCCAACCATATGACAGCAACCTTGAATAATACTCCTGTATATCATACAAAACAATGGTACCATGAATAAAAGCCACGGTCGACCTATTTGCTATTAAACCTAAACAAATATTAGTCAAACGCCTAGGTGTGAAGCGGGTTTACTATGAGGTGTTTCTGTTATCTCAACCAAATGTACTCGTAAAGGTTCAGGTATATGATGAATAATTGATTTTATGACGCCTTTATTGCTTGGTATTTGACACTTTTTAAAACATGACGTAACAGGTCAATTAAATGCTGGATCCATGGAACTGAATTGCATTAGTTTGCAATTTAATATTATGAAGTTTTTTTTCTTCCACAAAAGTATCTTCCAAGTTTATTTTAGTTATTTATTTGTTAGAAAACATGCTTTAATAAATCTGCACTCAAATTGGTTCATTAGTTTACGAGCTAAGGTGCCACAGACAGACACACATAGCAGTCTAACATATAACACCCTCTATTTGAGTCGGGGGTCGTTTAAAATCCTGAATTAATTGTAGGTAAATGCCTAAATTTCAAATTACATTTCAATTGGATTACCCCTATGTATCTAACTACAAACAGCTCCGCAGTATGACAGTCTGTTATAGATCTGTGGTACTTCAACTTGCTATCATGTTGAGAGGATTAACTAATCAGCTAAGAGGAGACTCGCTAAATGTCTAGGATGAGCCGAATGTAGCGTGGTTTCTAACAGTACAAAGTAATTTAATAAAAGAGTAAATGAAGATTTTATTTGGAAATCAGACTTAAATTTTTCTTTACGTACTTTTGTTTTGTTATTGTTTGTAAACACAATTATATTACTCAATCTTGGTATTTACTCTTATAATTAAAAGTTTCTTACATAAGACGAGTAATCAATTTTTTTAATGTAGGTATTAATAATAATAGTTGGAATTACATAATCTTTTGATGAGGGTCTTAGCTATTACAATAATAATTATAATTTATAATAGTTCACTTTTCCTACGTGTATTTTAACATCGCCCCCACACCTCGAATTCGTCCCGTATCGTAGGTGCGATTCCCAGACTCGGGACCAGCATATACGGAGCACACTAATTTTTGTCCCGTGAAGTAATATAACCGCAGCCCTTAACGCAGCACTCCAATCGCTAAGCCACTGCGCCAATCATGCCGTTCTTGTTAGATTACGAACTTGGACGGTATTATAGGTTGCAATAGTGTGCAAGTAGGAAACTTGGGTCCCAGCCTATTAACCTCGTCACCATCCTTTTTGACTTACCAATCTCAACACCACGGAAACAAATAAAAAATGTGGAAGTAAGCTTGAATTTAAGGCTACAATAACTTTCAAAATTCTTCGATGACTATTTCGATTTCGGCACGGGTCAAAAAAATTGTGTGATCCGCCGTGTCTGGGTGTTTGTGTATGTGGTATTTCATGTTTGAGAAACGCATCCATGATATAGGGAAAAATCCTATTGTGGTGTGAGGTTATAAAAAAGTTGTTTTATAAAAGGCACGTGCACACATTAGAATTTTTTTAAACCTTTCTTTATTACTTTAATCAACCTAAATTACGTATTTTATTTTACTTGATAGGTAATAGAATCTCTAGCTGTCAATCAATTTGCGAATAAGGTAAGTTCACTTGCCCAATCTTTAAACGTTTGCCAGGCTTTCTAACGATGTTAACTCAAGGTTTCAATGAGATATCTAAACAGCATTTAATCAGGTTGGGGGCAATGTAGACGGAGGAACTTGAATAAGCTTCCTGTGGGTTCTCTCTGGCCTTCTAATGCTTGTAGGATACGATGTAAGGTGTAATTGTTGCTGCTAATTTGCTGGCATATATTCTGTTTGGTTTGATAGCTTCGTTTCTATTATGCTCCACACTAGGATTCTGTATTATGGGATGGAATATCATCATAATCAGCTGGAAGACGTCCACTGTTGAACAAAGGCCTCCCCCTTAGAACGCCACAATGAACGACAACTTGCCATTTGCATCCATCGATTGCCTGCAACTCTGACGATACCGTCGGTCCACCTGGTGGGAGGCCTGTTAACACTGTGTCTTCCGATTCGTGGTCGCCTTCTTCTCCAACGGTTATCGGTTCTTTGAGCGATATGGCCTGCACATTGCTACTTCAACTTGCATATTATTATTTCAGCTAAATTGGTGACTTTAGTTTTTTAGCGAATTTTCGTATTCCGGATCCTATCGCACAAAGAAACACCGAGCATAGCTCGTTTTGACTCAGAGGCTCTCCAAAAGGGTTCGAAAAACAACGTTACAATTCAGTTTCCATACGTCATAATTAATGCCTAAATTCTAACAAAATATTATTTTGGATTGTATGCCATGAATATTAACCCAGTACCCAAAAAGTTGTGTTGTATCTATGTATGTATTGTTAAATGCATTTTTGATTCTACTATCTATTTCTATCGAATAATTTTTGGTTTTCTCCTAATATAATAAATTGTAAACTGGTCAGTAATTAAGAATCATAATACCATACTAAATACTCCCAAAGCAACTAGTTTGACGTTAAATTTTGTCATTTCACTGATTAACCCAGTTATCGGATAACCTATATCATGTGACAAAACTAAAAAAAATACAAAACATTTTATACTCATTTATATACAGTAAACTAATTCGGACATCCAAGAATAAATTTTTAGGTTACAGATGAAGAGTATAATTCATATATTTTATGACTTACGGAATCAGGTAAATAAACAACAAGAGACATCTAATATGCACTTACTTTCAATGAATTCCAAATATAATTAATAGGTCATGAAATTATAGGCATGTACACCTTTGATGGTATAAATTGGTTTACCACCATCGACACTTATCATAAGTAAAAACAAACAAGTACTGCTCTATTAAACATTAAAGTAAAGAATCATTAAAATTTTAAAACTCATAACCAACCTTACCAACATCAATAAATCAATTGTCAACCTCAAATAAATCAATCGAAACCGCATGTTGTCACAATTACAAAACAAACACTAAAACTCACGTGCAAACTTCGCTGCGCAGTCGCCGACGAGAGATGCGGCGGACAGCAAAGTAAAAACCAAAACATATCGCCTATCACACATGCTTGAAAACACTTGAACGAACGTAATGTGTAACTACAGCGACAGAATGAAAACCTGGAGCGCACTGGGTGACCCTCGCGGCTTCGCGCCTGGCTTATGTAAATTGAAACAAGTTCTTTCTTATTTTAGTTGCATAAATTCGGCTAGCTCTTTGCCAATGTGAAGCCTGATTTTCACGCAACGCTGCTCACTAATCCGTTCCACAAAATGTTTGCGACGTGAATGCGCCGGAGTGCGTGCGCTTGCGATCGTATTCTGGGATATTGCACCGCGATTGGCCGGCAGCCGCTGTTTTCGAAAAGTTGGTTCAAGAACGAAGGTCGCAATGTTAAAGTTTATTTACTTTATAATTTCATTGAGTCATTTTATGTAGCCACGAGTAGACCATTGACCGAACAACAAAACCCGCATCTGGACTTTATTTTTTTACAGATTGGATGACGTTGAACTAAAAAGTACAATGCATTTTCTTTAGAAGATATTATTGACGTTACAAAGAGGTGCAACTGGCACCAAGTTTGTAAACCCATAGTAAGTATTGGCGGTTTCACGAAAAAGATGATATTAAAATATCTAGTGAAATACCTTCAAGAAAAACATCTCATTTGAAAATAGGTCATCGTTAGCATAAAAAGTAATTTAACAAAACCGCTTGAATGTTTTTAACGACACAGAAAATGATTCTGTGAATTCATAAACTCAATTTATGAAAAGTATATTCGTTTTTATTATAATTAATGATGACATACTCTCATACATATCACCTATATAAATAATTCAAAAGTATTGCAAATCCATTCAAATGATGCATGCATTTCCTACTCAGGATCTGCAGAAAAACTTCGCGTAGTAGATACAACTTGCATGATACGTTGCGTAAGTTGTAAGGCAACTTAGCGAAACGGGTTGCTATGGTGGTCGCAAACGATGACCTATTAGCGCCCACAATTATGCAATGCGCCAACCTTAAACCCAACATGTTGTTGCAATATTGGACATTGGACATCTTGACAGTACTTTTTTATTGGAATAATTCCAATAAAAAAGTACTGTCTGTACTGTGGTTCAAATGTTTGTTATATTGACGAATTACCATTATAAAATTGCTGTCTTATAAGGTAGCAATGTTGATAGTGTTTTGGGCGACTACCCGTAGCGTTGATGAGGAAGATATCGATGCTTAAAGACACAATTTTTTTTCCGATATACTCGTATATTTACCTATTTATATATATTTTACTTTACGCTGTAAATAATTATGACCTTTTTATAGTATACAGTTAAGTTATATTTTAATATGTAATTTATTTAACGAAAAAATATAAAAAAAAAACTAGTTAGTTTACTATTTGTGTAGTATCAAATAATTATTATGTTTGTATAATTGCAAAACTACGCTGTAAACGTGTTTCAAAAAGAATAATAGAAAAAAGAACGCGTAAAAAAGTAAAAATATTGTTCCTATCAGAATAGGTCCACAAGTAAATAGGTAATACCCAACTATTTCAGCAGAAGGTGCGTGCTTGTTGCATTTATGCATTAAATCATTTCAAGGTAACGGCTGGGAGTCCTACTATTGTATCGCGTGGTCCGATGTCGAAAACCACTAATAACTTTCATGATTCATCATTATCTTTAGTGTTAGTGTTTTACAACTAGTATTTTACGTAATAGGTATGAGTATCTAGTATCTACGTTAGTGTTTAGGTACCTACAGGCTTTACAGGTTGATTCTCAAAGTATTGTTAAAATAGTGTTTTTAGTTTGTCTTTTTCTCTTTACTTTTGAAAGGCGAATAGTAAATATCCCAATGTGTTGTGAAATTTTGCTTTATTCCTACTTTAGACATATATTTTTTTAATAGATTTTTTATTATTGAGGTTGTCGGATATCGTCATGACGACAACAAATAAAATACTAAATATAGATGAAAATAAAAATGTAAGTTAAAAAAATACACTAAAAATGCGATCCTTGTAAGTCAAAAATATTTAGGTAGTCAAGATTAGGCGTTTGCACACGTGATATTACATGTCTAAAACCAAAGTTAATTAATGCATTATTTAATATTTAACTATGATGATTAAATGCAATTGTATAATTTTGGTTTGAATAAAATATTACTGAGATGATCATGCTATTAATTACGTACAGATAATAATATTAACCTTAAGCCATGCAAACATGCACATGTTATCATGCGAGTAAGCCTTAATAGGGCAAACATGGAATGTAAGAAATTTTAATAATTACTGGATAAAAGACCATTGTCTTTTAGCTTGACTGCTGAGCGTGATGGTTCGATCCCTGGTGGGTTAAAGTGTAATTAGATTCTTGTTCCATGAGGTAGCAGCACGGAATATGGATTTGTACTGGGTTGATGGCAATAGGCTCGTCCGTTTCGTTCCGTCCGATCGTCTCGTTGTTTCAAAGAGACTTACATTATAACTGGCGTAATTTGGACTCACTTCAAACTTCTGCCTATTCCTTCGGGGAATATATTTTAGTAGCATTGTTATGTGTGTTTCTTGTAATGGTTTGCATTGGTTAAACGGAATGCCTATTGTTGATCTGAACGCTGACTGTTGTTCTATTAATTTTTGGTCCGAACCGGCCAAAAATTTTAGGTACCTATATATATTGTGTAATAAAAAACATAATTGAATAATTCAGAAATAGTAAGTCCTCCCGTTGCGTTGGCTAGAAGGAGTGTTTTCTTCATGAAGAGGGACAGAATAGGCTCGACAATACGCGCTAAACTGCGCCCTTTAAAGCGCTAGTACATTTTCTTATCGCCGCAACGAACGGTTGTACAATTTTTCATTCACCAGAAGAAAGCTTTATTTCCGCAGCTGACACATCTATGTTTCCGTCCTCTGATTAAGTTTACGAGACACAATAAAACATCGCCATAAATTGAAAATACATAAATCGTATAACTGTTCCTCGCGCGGATATTTTTTCCTGTTGTATTTTACCAGTGATAAACACGTATGGAAACTAAAATAAAGTTTATGATCCGTCTAGTGGGTCTTTGGTCCAATAAATCCAATCTTGTTTATTTTGTCGTGATATGACTCATGTATTAGGTAGAAGGTAGATATTAGGTATGAACCACCTATAAGTAGTATGATTAACTAAAACAAGTATGATCCAAAGATATCTATTATTTCATCAACATCAACAGCCGGAAGACGTCCACTGTTGAACAAGGTCCTCTCCTTATATAAGGGGGGGGGGGGGGGTAGCTGCCAAAACCCCACGCTGGCAAGCGTTACGTTCTTTAAGACATATTAATTCATTCAAAAAAGGAGAAGTTTTTCTACATACTATTTTTACTCACGTGGCCGTTTTTAAGAATTATTTAACAATAAACTAAATTTAATTATACACCACACGCGATTAGTTGTAAAACTAGTCAAGGTATTGAACAAGACGTGACGCATTTTTAACATTGTCCAAATATTATACGCACAAGGTGAATTTAAAGTAAATCCGAGAAAGGTTACTGAACTCAAGAAACAACTTTTACTACGAGATCAACCCTGAAATCGCGAAAATAAACAGCTGTTCTATATATTTATATCCTCACAACTTGACAACATTGCATTGGTTTGTGCTCAAATAGTAAACTAAAATATCACAAAAATAATAGTAATTATTGTACTTGAATGGTTTAGAATTCTAATTAATTTTGGAAATGTTTCAAAATCAAGTTTCCTCAGGCAAATAAATGAAACCGGTAAGTAAATACTTGGAAGGTGTGTCTCCAGATTCATTAAACACCTCTAGCTGAACACTTACTTTAGTGCTATCTTAGAAACATTTCTTATATCTAAAAATATTGATTTTTCTTTGACTTCTTTCAACATTTTAGTGCTGCATACAAACTTTGATACTGCCAACAACAAAGTTATCTAACTAAGTCACCGGTAGACACATAAAGTTATATGCCTTGCTATTGCTGCCGTTCTAATGTCAACGACCATTTAAAGGCCAACAAGCTAGGTCCAGTCTATTATTTTATATGTTCGAAGTTTGAAATTACTTCACACAGTTATTCTTTGTCAGTCACTTTGTGATTATTGCAATTACATCATAAGTTCAAACAATTGAATTCTATCGTTAAGTAGCAGTTGTAGTTGAAGCTTGTGCGTATTATAAAAAAGTTTGATACAATTGCTATGTCTTTTTTTGCCAATTATGAGTGGACAGTGCTTCCCAAGTGAAAACGCTTCATGTGAATCCTGGCGGAATAGAGCCTTCTATTCCATAGTACGTAATCACACCACACTATGGAATACTAAAGAAAATATTTTGAGGAATCTAAGGCAATGCCGGTTGAGAAAGTAAAATCCGTGTATTTAATTATAAAGTAGGAAGTAATCCCCTAGCATACATGAAACCATTGAATTCTTAGTGAAACGCTGCACCATTTATCAATTACTAGTGCTAGCGACAAAACTAACTCCGAGCGCAACTACTACCCATAATATAATGAAATATAGCTCAAGACACGCCCTCTAATCTATTTCAACAAGACTTTCTCGAGTCGTCTCTCCAAAATCTTCAAGGTCCTTCATCCCTGTAAACTAGCAAAATTTTCATTCTACACAAGGATTTGATTGGTGCAGAAATTAAAGGCTGCTTTAAACTAATGCCTGAGCCAAAAACTTGTATGAAGTACGAATATTTGAAAAAAGAATAAAAAATAAACCTAATTTGAAGTGTTTCAGAATACAAAAGAATTTAAGGCTTTTAAGTCTGGATTCAGGATACTAAACTCCTTGGATTCAACCCAAACTCAGGCAGCTTAGGATTCTACATGTATTGTGAAATCCGTATAACAACGCCACAATGATCGTTCAAAAATCGAAAGCTGTGGGCCACAAAAATGTAGGAACCGTAAGCCGATACCCATTCAGTTGCACAAAGAATTGTGGCACGGGATTACATATTTCAAGCACTGAGGTTCAAAATATTGAAAGAATACTTTAGAATGGCTAGGTTGTATGTTATCAGAGCAATTTATAGAATAATTTTCTTAAGGATCTCCAATTTCTTTAGTTCCAAATTATGTAGCTTCTTGATAATTTAGCTTTCTATTGGTATACAATGTTTAAAATCGGCACAGTAGTTTTGGAGCTTATCGGTACAAACAAACAAACAATGTTTCTTATTTATAATATTAGTAGGTGTACATTGTTTCATATTATAATCGTTAAGCCCACATTTTACTTCTTTAGTCAAAATTACCCGTTATATGAGAAAATAATCTTTCTCATTCAAAGCCAATTTGGCAAGGCAAATTTTAAAACAAAACCATGATTGGCAACGGTGTAGGTTATTACAGTAATACCGAAGTATTTTTAATGCTTCCTTCCTTCATATTATATAACTTGAAATCAGATTTTTGTAACAGAATGATGTTTATTTTAATACAAATTACCTATTTGTAGGGTCTACTTAATAATGAAAAAGAAGGGCCATTTATACGCAAAATGCAATTTATTTGAAGGTCCTAATGGCATTTCTTAACCTCGAAATTTTGTCAAATCTCTTTTTATTACCAAAATTGGTGATTACAACAAATTTTGTTTAAACCTTGGACCGTTTCGGAGATTTTTTTGTAATTTAAAGGTTTTTGTGTACTAAGTTAAGAATAAATAAAACATTAGCAATGTTTTTATATTATTGCGAATAGATTCATAGTAGTGTGGCGCCTGATGGTTATTGTTAGCAACAATGCGTAGCTTTGCACATGATTGATCAAATGATAAATATGAAAATAAAAATAAATGCAAATTCATATATGCACCTACTTTTTTTTTGCTTTAAGCATTCCTAATATTAATTGCATCCAAACCAAAAAATATTAAATACTATGTAAAATTATTTTAATGTCAAGCAGCATTAGGTACACCTTACATTATTCACTGCCCTTTACTAAAACTAGCAACTACTCGTATTAGAAAGGCCTGAACCAAGCCTTCAACTTATAAATGGGAATAAAGTCGTTTTTCATGACATCAAAACCGAAATATTTCATGTTTCATCTACTGGAAATACGCTGAAGTATCATCAGCCATGACATATTAGCCGAGCAGTGTGAAACAATAAAAAACATTCAAACGATCTGCGTAATCATTTTATTTTAAGGAAATTAAATAAATTCAATTTAGAGTTATAGTATGGAGTTGTTAACTACTTTAATTCAATTATGCAAGTGGTATCTTAGACGATCATGCTTATATGTTTTGGTTTATACCAAGGTTATTCAATGACCTACACAGTGGTTCAAAAAGTTTGATTTAAATATGCTAATAGAGTTACCTAAGAACTATGACTGTTACTTCTTGTTTGCTCTCATTTCTGTTCGATGTCGTCAGTGTGTAGTATAACAGTAATCACACAGGCTCAGTTCTTACGGCGACTTTGACCTGCTTCATTAGACGATATATTCACAGTTCTCTCTATCAATTATAGCACGTATCAAAGTATTATAGAATAGTGCTCCCTTACCATGAACTCTTAAAAAAGGACAGTTTACGTTGTGAAAGCGAGACGCCGCGCGTCGCCGCAATACAATGCTCGTAGCGGCGTCTCGTTCCAACGACGTTAACTGTCCTGTTTTAAGAGTTCATGGTAAGGGGGCTGTATAGAACCAAAGTTGCGGTAGTACAGTCAGTTTCTAAATTATTATATCTGGAAACGCAGTGGATTGTACATTAACCTATTCATTGTTGTGTAATTCGATATAAGCCAAAATGTACGATAGTTGGTTTTCCCAAATAAAAATATAGTTACGGTCTTTGTTAAGCTGCTTAGCGAATAATAATGCATATTTTTCGTAAGCATAATTACACGCATGGTACAACAAACACAAAAATCTGACTCGACTGCGGCTGTATATTTGTACCTTGATATACTTAAGACTAATAGGCACAAAGAGGGGTTGGGAAGAAGAAATAGTTGTGATAGAAAAAGAAAAATAACGAAGATACACATAGAAATATACCGAAATCAGGGCAGCACTGATTAGACTACCCCATTGGCTGGCAGAAGTCTATTATGTAAGTGGTAAGTGTCTAATAGGTAAGTGGCTGCTTATGAAAGTTAAAAATAAATTGCACTATGAATTGACACCAAGTCGTTTTAGAGGCCTGATAAGGAACAGTCGTAAACAACAAACCGAAAAAATATGAATAGCTCGAGTTATAAAACTACATGTGCATACATATCAGTCGATCTAAAACAAGTTTTTTGAAGGCAAGCCTCTGTTTCGTACACTTATAGCAAGAAAATTTTGACTCCTCAATAAGATGTTATAAGGTATTTTTTTTAATTCAGAGTAGGCCATATCAATTTAATAGGCAGTTTCAAGATAAATTAAATTATTATTTACTCTACAAAGGATTCGAGGCCTTAGTCTCATATCCAGATGAACCAAAATACAATGGATTCTCCCAGCAGGTAATTTATGAGTAAATGACACTGACATTCAAGAAAGTGTTTAAAAAATACTAGTATAATTGAATTTAGACTTCAATGTAAAAATGTGATCGCCAATTATCGAAAGACGAAAAGGTAAATGGTACTATGGTTGAGCAAACATATTTAGAAGAACTCTTTGCTATATCACAAATCTGTGGTGTTTACCAGTATACCATTTTAATGCTCGCCACTGTAAACGATGTTAAGTTGTTGCAATATATGATGAGGCGCGATATCAGTATGGCCAGTGTTTTGTTGATCTCAGTATAAAATAGCTAACCAAACGTTTTTGTCTATACAACATATCTGTAGTGTTGTGAGAAAAAAAATGATTGTTCAGAACATTGCACTTTTGTTTACCTTCACGTTTTTTGTTTTTAGTGACGCTGCATTTGGTAAGTTTACAGCTTATTTATGATTAAGTTTTACAGAAATTAAATAAAAATAACAAGATTTAAAATATTAAGGCACAAATAAGTTTATTATAACTTATTCTTATCTATCCCTTGATTTTAAATTAAACTTATTGCAAGCCTTGTATCATTGTGTAAATATTAATAACTATGACAACAAAAAATGATTAGGCTTTCATGTTTGTTAACGAAGACAAATACACATAGCTAGTTGTCGTTAATTGTGGCGTTCTAAGGGAAAACCTTTGTTTTATAGTGGACGTCTTCCGGCTCATGATGATGATATTGAAGACAAAGTTATCAAAGCATATACAATCCATGTTATCTAATGACACTAACAACAAAAATGTTAAACCTATTTTATTTCAGTTGACGACCTCCCAAAATGTCATCTTGATGATTTCGATTGCCTGAGGGGTCTTTATCAAAGTATAATTCATGGTATTGGCAAGTCTGGAATCCCAGAGTTGAAAATACCACCCGTAGATCCCATCAGATTGGTTAATGTAACAGTCAATGTCCTCGGCTTACTCAACATCACTTTAATCGAAGGAATAGGAAGAGGAATCAAAGATTGTTTGTTTGAAAAATTCAGGTTTGTGTATAATAATTAAAAATAACTGTTGTGATGTTCTCCTGACCAAATTTCGGTCACAGCGGCCTGGCTCAGCTGAGACTAGCCAACTACGTAGGAGGTATTGTAGTGCTCAAGTATGCGTGCAAACACAACACAGCTGCACTCCCTAGTCGCTCACTCTCATAGTCCGATGGGACGAAAGACTGACACGGCCGGAACGAGATCAGGAGCAGGATCAACGGCTTAACATGCCTTCCGAAACACGGAGGGGTCTCGACATGTAAAAATGGTCACCTATCACAAGGCTGACTGCGGCGAGTACGGCTTAACCTCGCAGATCGTCTGATTTGCGTGGTAGCCTCATAGCTACGAGCCTCTAAATACAAATATTGCAGTATCATAAATAAAAAATAATAATAAACCAACAATTTACCTGAAGGGTGTTTTAGTGTTGTAGATAAAATTGTATGTTAAAAAAAAGAGTTAAGAAAATCCATTAAATAGCTATTTACTTAATACTTTGTGCACAAAGTTACTGTACTAAGGCAGACTTAATGCCAAAGGCATTCTGTACCAGTCGACTTTAGGGTGAGGCAGATAAAAGCGAGGTAGATGCACTAAACGGAGGTAGGTGAGTTCACCTCAATATTCACAATTAAAAATAGAAAGACAAAAAATTAAATATTGACGTACATTCATACAACCATATTATACACATATAAAATTTTGCCAGTTGTGAGACGATTCTCCAAAGTTCTTTGTGAAAAAAAATAATTTTAAATTTTAACCTTAACATATTTTTTCTTATCTCATTAGGAGTATTATTAATAAGTATTATAGCTTTATTAACCTTGATGGGCATAAAATTAATTGGTCGGCACACACCAGGCGACCCAAAGGTCGACTATCTGTGGCTACGCAATTTTTTTCTTAGTTAAGTCAATGTTCACTTTCGAATTTATTGAAATACATTAAATTAAAATATGAAAACAATATTTTGTGATATCTGACAGCAACGTGGACAACATAGTTTTCAATTAATCATTTGATTCTTTCAAAATCAAATTTTAGCAGAAATTAACTCAATACAACAATCTTTAGGTTGGAGTGCCCCAAAAAAATGGCGCTACGAAATAAAACTGCATAAACAGGAAACCGTTGATTTTAATTAAACAGTGCTTTTTAGATAAATTAGTATTCTATCACAAAAAAATGCATTTACTCTTAACGTTTGAAACATGTTTTTTTTTTACAATTTCCTGTCTATAAAGATTACAAAGAATAACAAAGTGATTCAGTTTAGTTCTTCTCTCATGTAAATGTCAAAATTTTCTTACTTTTTTTTTGGTACATTTACCTCTATTGTTTCTCAGATCAGACATGCTCATAGGTGTTCTAATAACAACATTTTCAGTAGCCTTTAAAGCTTTAAAGCTTGCGTGTCATGTTCAATTACTGTCATATATGTGTGTACAGTAAACAGTACCTACATGTATAGTTAAGTACACAGGAAGAAAGAATAGTGTTACTGACCTTTGCCGCAATATTACTTGTACTGCATCCAGTCTGACATTGAAGTCGACGCAAAAATAGATAAAGAAACTAGGCAGACGATTCTTGCAGGATTTGCATTGTAACAAACAAAACAACGGTAAAACAACTGAAGCTTATAATTTTGTAATTTTTTCCGCTTATGAACACAGTTATTATGGAAATCGAGTCAAATAAGACGTTGTTAAGAACAACTAAATGGTGTGTACCTAATCGCTCTCTTGAACATGACAGTTTACGTGATTGCGTACAGCTTCTAGCTTTATTTGCTAATATTTAGTCACATCTACTGACAGGCAATCAGGCTAAGACGGTTCCTAAATATACCTATTAATACTTGTAACTGAACGGTTTGGACGTTAAGTCAAGCGTTTTTAAGGGCGTAAAAATAGCCTTAGTTTGAGCTTCCTCATAGGTACAATGTCTCTCCGATTATTTTTCTTATAGCTGAATAGACATTACTTCGATTTTTTATAACATTCTATTATCCCTATTGTCTGACCCTAGAGTATAATTGATTTTAGGAAATATAATTGGGATTCGTGTACCGATTATTAAAGTTTTTTTTTTAATTTTAGCCTAAATATTACTAACGAGTTTGGACACCAGGAAAACACATGTGATTTATCCATCAAAGGCCACTATAAAATCGAGTCCTCAAGTTCGTTATTCAAAGAGCTCCTTCAGGGTAATGAGATTGGTGGCGAAGGAAATGGAAAGATCAAAATTGGTATGTTATAAAATAATAGTCAAAAGTCATCGTCAGTGTTTATACCTAGTAACAATGCAAAACTGAAGGTGAAGGTTGCTATACCAATTAATGTAAATCTGAGTTAATTACAGTAATTCACATGCCGGATTAAGCTCACTCTTTTAGAGTAGTTTATACTAGATCCTATATAGTTGATGAGTAATGTTAACATACCTAACTTCATGATGAAG
Organism: Abrostola triplasia; assembly: GCA_946251915.1. Classification (NCBI taxonomy): domain Eukaryota; kingdom Metazoa; phylum Arthropoda; class Insecta; order Lepidoptera; family Noctuidae; genus Abrostola; species Abrostola triplasia. Next base: position 5,240,104 of record OX276431.1, read on the forward strand.
GCAAATAATTTTCTGTGAATCGCAGAAAATTGCAAAAATATTTTATTTGTACACTCTATAAATCTTTATGTAGCATCTACTGTTCGAATAATACTCAAAACTCTTGATACATAAAAAATATATGTCTAAAAATGTGAACTAATTAGCGCAGTGGCTGAGCGATTGGACTGCTGCGCTAAGGGTTGTCGGTTCGATATCAGCACGGGGCAAAATTTATGCGAACCGCAAATGTTTGACCCGAATCTGGGTGTTTGTGTATGTGATATTTCATGTTTGTGAAACGCACCTACGACACAGGAGAAAATCCATGTGTGGGGCGAAGTTTTTACAAAAATATAAAACAAATTATTTTATTTTCCCAGAGAAACTGCATATGAAATTCGATTTTCCATTCTACGCACAAAGACGCGATGACGGTGAAATTTACATGAAGTGCCTTTACGACCTCATCAAGTATGACTATGAAATACGGGGAAAAGTTGGATTTTTCGCTGATAATATTTATATGGGCGATCAGGAAATAAGTAAGTATAAAGCTATAAACATTTCAAAGCCCATAAACCTTATCAAATTCACAACAGTCATGTCAGATTAAGATCGTTTTGGTATAAATTGGGTCATGGGGTAAAGTACTTCAAAAAGACGAAATCTTTGACATTGCCTTACAATGATCCGCGTTCAAAGTATATCCCTACTAAAAAAATGGTATATAAAAACATAATTATATAAATATAACAAGTATAATAAATATAATCTACTTAAGAATCTTTTATATTTTAAAAACCATTTGGCTACCAAATCTATTTTGTTTATTTTTTAAATCGCAAAGCGTAACGTTTAATATTAATGCAGTGTATATTGTTCATACCTATAGAATATAATTAAGTTCATCATTAATGCTTTGTGGTGAGGTTTTATTAACATAGCATGTTTATTTTTATTTTTGTTACGTGAGACGTGACAAATAAAATTAATAGTATCTTTAAAATAAAATTGAAATAGGATTTGTAGTCTTAGACTTAAAAATTTTCTTAAACTTAAATATTTCAATTTATAATTTATGCTAACTAAGAACTTAGTCATAAGTTACTTATGGGACAATTTGTTCTAGGTAAACCGATCATAGCAATGCTGAATGAAAACTGGCGGTTCGTGATGTCTGCCTTTGGCCAGCCCTTCGTGGATAAAGGTATGGAGTTCTACTTTAAGTACGCTGGCTATTTCTTTGATGTCGTTCCTGCCAGATACTACATCCTTGATGACTTGACGCCCTATGCCAAACCTTAACCCACCATTAATTTTATTTTAGTATTGACTAATGTCAGTATAAAATCTTAGCGGGATTACTTTTATAAGGTGTTTGTGTATCTACCTATCTGTGAATAAAAATACATTACTTGTAATTGAATTTGTGTTTTTTTTTTCATTGTTTTGTCCCCAATAAGTACCATATCCTTTCTTTATAGATTCCTATTATTAGCAGGTATTAACTAGCAACTATTTCAGTATAATCAAATGGTTTTTCTTTATAATAACTGCCTCTGATCAGACTACAGTGTGGCATTATTGATCGCAAGTATAACTGCTGGTATTTTACAATCCTAGAGTTTTCCTTTTGGTAATGCTTTATAGCAACCCTTCTGAATTTGTTTCGATTAATAGCAATAAACAATATAATTATGTACTTGAAAATTTTTATTTTTTAAATTATATTATTTCTGCACTGTACCTAGTTTCATAATTAAGTTTAGAGAAACAGCTAAGAAGTTAGTTTACATGTTGAATTACCGTAATATAGAACTGGTATCGTCAAGGATTCTTAATAGGATATAAAGATTAATATATTAGATTATATTAGATCTTTTTAGCCTATTTTGTTTCCCACTGCTGGGCAAAGGCCTCCCCTTTCTTTTTTCAATTCACTCTATCCTTCCATAATAAGGTAAAAACAGAAAATATTTATAGTAAAAGAGATACTCCAATTAATGCATTTTATTAACGTAATTCAATATGAAATTTAACAATTAATCACATTAATAATCCATTTATATAGTTTATATAATAGCCCGAAGAATTTTCTTTAAGTATTAATATAATATAGAGCTATATATAAGATGAAATATTTGGTAAAGTAATAAATTTTGTAGTTCCAATTCGAAAATAATCAGATAAAAATTGTACTGACTTACAAAAGAGTATCAAGTTACTTCTTAGCGTAAGATGACTAATCAATAATAATCAAATCCTTAAGCGGAACACTGTTGAAGAATGATTCAGCTTGTGTGTAGAACACCTCCAAAGCTTTATTGATAATGTCCTTTCCGAAAGTCTTGGCGACGAACTCCCAGTTTTCGTTGATGATATTGACCGCGACAGTGCCTAAAAGCAAGCAAAGATTATGCAAGGCAAGGAAGGTATAGTATTCACTCTACTCCAACATGTGTACAGTTCATTAGATAAGTAAAACCTGACAGAAGTTCATAACAATTAATTAAGATTAAGTGTGTCCAAAAATGAGACTAGCTTACAACACAGAATAAAATAGTAATATAATGCACAAATTTGCATAGAAATCTCTACTAATATTATAAACGTGAAACTTTGTAAGTATGCATGGATGTTTGTTACTCTTTTACGTAAAAACTACTAAATGGATTTTAATGAAATTTTATATGGAGGCAGCTGACACCCTGAATTAACATATAGGCTTTTTATTCCGAAAAATGTAGCGGGCAACACCGCCGGGCGCAGCTAGTCAAAAATAAGATCCGGGCAAGCAAAAAAAAACCGACTTCAAAACAAAACTATTTCACAACAAATTAAAGAGTAAAAAAACCGCAGAAATCGGAGAACAATCATAGAAAAATGTAGTAGAGAACGTGAAAAAACAGCATTATTAAGAATTACTGAAAAAGTACTGATCGGATCTTAATCAAATTGCAATGGGACCAAACGGGAGGCACCAGCTTTCAAATAAATAAAAAATCATCAAAATCGGTTCACCCAAGCGAAAGTTATGAGGTAACAAACATAAAAAAAAAAGTACAGCCGAATTGAGAACCTCCTCCTTTTTTTGAAGTCGGTTAAAAATAACGATGATTCATGTGAGTTGAGGTGTCAAAATGTTATCTTTGTCGATATTTTTATAAAAACAACACTTACTTATGTCTTGGCTTCCAATGAAAATGTTATCAGCGCTTACAACAACTTTCCCTAAAATATTATATTCTGTCGTTGCTTCTTCAGATTTTATTCTTAAATGAAGTTCACCGTCGTCAAGTTTCTTTGATTCAACTGGGAGATTAAGGGTCAATTGAAGTTTTTCTGTAAAAACATCGAATTAAGAAGTTTATAATTAAATATGCATGCACACATAAAATTATTCATGAATAGCAATGTCATAACAAACAAATTATTATTTATTTAAATCGTTCTGTTCTAGAATTAAACAATTCGTGTGCCCATAAGGTCATTATGAGTTGTTAAATTATCAAGATATTTAAGCCTGGTGCAAAGTGGGAAAGCAAATAAACTTTATACCACATTCCGCTGCCTTTACTCTGTTTTCCGAGGAAGACATTTACATGTAATACGTAGGTATTATATTTTTTATTTCATAAAATAAGTAATTAATACTATACATTTGACTAGTATATTTTTCAGGTGTTTATTGGACTCCAGCAGTTAAGATTAAATTAGATAGTGCTTACCAACGGCAATCGCACCATTTCCTTCTCCGTGAATTTTAATACCACCTAAAAGTGCATTCAGTGTCGGAGTAGGTTCGAGCTTGTATTGTCCTTCGATATTAATGAGATCACATGCAAGTTCAACTGCTGCATGGTGCTTTTCTACATCAATACTGAAAATTTTAAAGGATTTATCAATTAACTACGAACTAATTCAAAGTTTAATGAAGGCTGCAGCATTCAAACGCATCTAATGCCTTTAGCCGCTACCAAGTGTTCTTATAAACCCAGTACTCGTAATCTTGTCGTTTTGAAATTCAGTTTTAATACTGCTCACTACAATACAAGTAAAAATGAATACAAAGAAAAAATCAGAAAGGATTTGAAATGTTTCCAATTGTGTTCCAAAAATTCTATTACCGACTACAACAATATATATATTCAATAAGTAAAATTACTTACTTGAAATGTGTGCTGTAACAATTTTTAAATCCAGTCGCTGTTCCCTCAGTTAATGTTAACTTTATCATACCAAAAGCTTCTATGCCCAAATTTTTAACAACATATGGATCAAATATCGGTATGTTCATTTCAGGAATGCCAGTAGTTGCCACTTCTTGAATAATGCTTCTATATAAAATTCTCTGACATTCAGAATCAGACGCTGCACATTTTTTGTTGATTTTATCAACTGAAAAATAAAATATAATATATAAGTAATAATTAAAACATATCACATTACATGACTTTTTGTATCTTTTAAGTACGTTGCAATGCTAGGCTTAAATTTTAAATTGATAAAGGGAAACTTGAAATATGATGGACACGTGCGGGACTCGAACCCGCGACAGTCGCCGTACCATAACACATTACATTTATTTTGCCTTAGGTAAAGGATATCAACTTTAAATCACCAACTGATCTTAAGTGCCCGGTAAAGTAATAATTATAATGCACATTTTAAAATCATTTAATTTGTAAAAAGCATTATTTTTATTTTTCAACGAAAAAATCAATTAGACAAACTAATTTCAAGTCCCATAAATTAAAGCATGAAAAACACCTACAACAAAAAGGGTCGAATAAACTTAAACGTACTGCAATTTACGTAAAAAATACTTACTGATAGCTGCCGATTCGCAGAAAGCCAAGATGGCACTTGTTAACACAATTACTTTTGAGCTAAACATTTTTACTGTTTACTGTGTTGGTAACTGATTTAATGTATATTTACGGAAACTTACACATATTTATATACTGTATGTAATGCGGATGGTTATAAAGTATTTTAAGGTAAACAAATATATATGAGGGTCCCGTAGAAAAAGATTTTTTTTATCAGCAATTCCCAATTTCTTTCTCAACATAACCAAAATATTCCTAAAGACACTTGATGATACCGGTGCAGTAAAAAATTGTTAGGACAAATGGTAATGAATTTAAACAAAAGGGAGATACCAGTGACGCCTTATGAAAAAGGGTTAGCAAAACGATGACGGGGATAGCGATTAAATTAAATTCAAATGATCACACAAACACGCACATCGGGCCGTTTTATTGACATCGATCGTAAATACAACTGCACATTACACATCATTGTAGTTTCTAACAATGGTCACAACACAATCTGAAAAATCATGGATCATTTAACTCATTCCGTACTTTTATTATTATAATTAGTTATGTAAAAGAAACTGCTGATCATGATAACACTGCCCTTTGTACATTCATGAACATTCACAGAATGAATGTATCATTCGGTGAAAAATAAGGAGAAAATATAGTTTATAACGTTTTTCCTAAGCGCTGTGGAACCATACAAATAATATTTGTTACAGACAATGAATTCGTCAGTGGGAAGTATGTTAATAATGTAATTAAAGTCCGCGCCGCGTTAATATCCTAATCAAATCCAAATAATATAACAAAAGATCCTCATCAAACTAGAAACTTCTAAGCTGGTATATGTGATGTTAAAAATAGTTTTATAGAGAAATCCTGCAGGCTTCATTAACATTTTCCAATAAGTTGCACTATTAACTGTCATACATACACATAATACCACGCCTGTATTCCCTGAAGGGGTAGGCAGATGTGCACATTTAGTACACCCACATTTCGCCAGTTATGTTTTAGGTCCCAATGTAATAGGGGGCGAGCCTATTGCCATCAACTGGGCACTGTCATAAGCCATACATTTTTATTTAATGATGAGCGTTTCAGTAATTCTACTCCAAAATTCTTACATTTCATTTAGGTTTTATGGTTTGTAGCCAAAGTATGCAGTACCTACATTTGTATGAACTTGACCAAAAAATACGCAATAAATAATGTTATGTCTGTAAATAGTGTAAAAATCAAAATTATTTGCAAAATACGCTTTAAGGTTATTTTGTTCATTATGATCTTTTGTTTTGGTATTATAATCATCTTTGCCATGTTTAATAATTAACGAATGATTTTTCTTCATACATTTTTTATGTTAAAAGATGAATGCTATTGAGTAAGACTTAGCAGTCCCGCATAAAATAGTTTTTTTGGATAGTTACAAGTTTCTTATGACATATTTTTTTGTAGTAGTCGAGGTTTATTGTAACCTTAATGAGATTAGCTCAAGCAAATGGAAAACGTAGCATTTTAGGAGGGACCTTTACCGTGAATATACCTAGGCTGAGGTAGTCCTAAAGTTAAAATAAACCTAATATACTACGTGTAGTCTGGCTTGAGAAGTCATAGGCGATAAGCAGAGATATGTAATGTTTTGATTCAATACCTACAGCTCTTCAGTTAATGCGTCGTTCTACAGGGGCCTCTCAAAGGACCACAATTGAGAAAATTTCTAACGATTTAGTTCCTGTTTGTATCGTGTCTGCTTTGCAGTAAGTGTTTAATCCAATGACTGCTTATAATGAAATATAAGTAAGTATTATATATTTCATATAATAATCTATATCTTTGTTGTGTGTGTTATCGGGGTGGCCTAGTGGTTAACATACCGGATTAGTATGCAAAAGGTTGCAGGTTTGAACCCGGGCATGTATTAATGTGACTTTTTCAATGTTATGAATACTTTCTTAGTTATTCTAATCACTGACTTATGGTGACGAAAAACATCGTTAGGAAACCTGAATCTAATTATCTAAAATCGCCAACCCGCAGTGAGCTAGCGTGGTGATCAATGCTCAATACTTCTCTATAAGAAAAGAGGCCTTTGCCCTGCAGTGGGACAGTTATAGGCTATTATTACTTTTTAATTTTTTAAGCAAACATTAGGAATCTAACTATTTATCTACTACTAAGATATTCCAATGAATAGACCTTGTGTTTTATGCAAAATAGGCCTAAAAAACAATTCATCATCATCAGCCGGAAGACGTCCACTGTTGAACAAAGGCCTCCCCCTTAGAACGCCATAAAGAACGACAGCTTGCCAATTCCATCCACCGGTTGCCCGCAATTCTGACGATATCGTCGGTCCATCTGGTGGGAGGCCTGCCAACGCTGCGTCTTCCGGTTCGTGGTCGCCACTCGAGAACCTTTCTTCCCCAGCGGTTATCGGTTCTTCGAGCGATATGGCCTGCCCATTGCCACTTCAACTTGCATATTCTTCGAGCTATGTCGGTAACTCTAGTTCTTTGGCGAATTTCCGTATTCCGGATCATGTCGCGCAAAGAAACCCCGAGCATAGCTCTCTCCATAGCTCGTTGAGTGACTCTGAGCCTCTCCAAAAGGCCAACCGTTAGCGACCACGTCTCTGAGCCATACGTAATCACTGGCAACACACACTGGTCATAGACCTGCGTCTTCAGACACTGCGGAATTTTGGACGAGAAGATGTCGCGTAGTTTCCCGAACGCTGCCCATCCGAGTTGGATTCTTCGGGCGACCTCTTTGTCGAAGTTGGACCGGCCTAACTGAACAATTTGTCCTAAGTAGACGTAGTGGTCGACAACTTCGAGGGTATCGTTCCCAACGACAACCGGTACAGGTGCGACATGGACATTGGACATGATCTTTGTCTTGTCCATGTTCATTTTAAGACCCACCTGTTGGGAGACGATACTGAGGTCGCTGAGCATAGTATTGAGCTCCTCCAGCGACTCCGCCATGATAACTATATCATCGGCAAAACGAAGGTGAGTGATGTATTCGCCATTGATGTTGATGCCGAACTCGTTCCAGTCCAAGAGCTTGAAAACGTCCTCCAACGCATTTGTGAACAGTTTCGGAGAGATAACGTCTCCCTGTCTCACACCACGCTGCAGTTGGATTGGTTTCGTACTCTCGTCCTGTAGCCGAATTGACATGGTGGCGTTACTATACAAACACTTCAACACCTCGATATACCTATAGTCGATATGACATCGCTGGAGGGACTGCAATACAGCCCAGGTTTCGATAGAATCGAAGGCTTTTTCATAGTCCACAAACGCTAGACACAGTGGCCGATTATACTCCTCGGTCTTCTGTATAATCTGGCGGAGCGTATGGATGTGGTCTATGGTGCTAAAGCCTTTTCGGAAGCCGGCTTGTTCGGGAGGCTGGAAGTCATCAAGCCTGCGTTCGAGACGGTTCGTAATGACTCTCGAAAACAGCTTATACACATGGCTCAGGAGCGAGATGGGTCTATAATTCTTCAATAAGGTGTTGTCACCTTTTTTGAAGAAGAGCACCACCACACTCCTGTGCCATGCTTCTGGCGTAGTACCCTCGAGTATGACGGAATTGAATAGCTTCTGGAGGACTAAAAGTACCGGTTTTCCACCCGCTCTCAGAAGCTCTGTTGTAATTCCGTCATCACCCGGCGCCTTGTTGTTTTTAAGCTGTTTCAGAGCCACTCTAATCTCGTACAGGCTGATGTCTGGGATGTCCTCGGTGTAGTGTCGGGTCAGTTTAGCCCTAGAGTCCTGAGCCAAACCGACAACGGGTTTCCGTGTCGAAGTGTACAACTGTCCGTAAAACCTCTCCAGCTCTCTCAATATCTCCGGTTTTGATGAGATGATACTGCCATCGTCGATCTTCAGCTTCGTCATTTGGCTTTTCCCAATAGAGGAATTCCTCGCGAACACTTTGGAGCCTTGGTTCCGCTCTATTGCGTCCTTTATACGGTTAGTATTAAAGGAGCGCAGATCGTGTCGCGTGGAGTTTGAAATCCGCCTATTGAGATGGCCGTATTCCGACATATCAGCTGAAGATTGCAATCTCATCTCATTCTGGGCTTCCATTAGTCTAATGGTTTTATTGGAGAGCTTTTGAGGTTTTCTTCGGCGTGGGGTCTTAAAGAACTGGGACCCCACTGCTTGGACAGCTTCCACAAACCCGTTGTTTATCTCGTCCGCTGTTTCGCATTCGGCTAGGCACTGGAAACGATTAAGCAGTTCGAGTTGAAAGGTTTCGGGGTTCTGGATTTGGGCAGGAGCAGGACGGAGCGTGGACTTCATCAGACGAGACCGTTCTAGCTTAACATTGATATTCAGTGTGCCTCTGACAATGCGATGATCGCTACCGGTTTTGACCTTCCCGATCACAGAGACATCACTGAATATACGCTTCTTGGTTGTCATGATGAAGTCGATCTCATTTTTGGTTGAACCATCGGGGCTTATCCACGTCCACTTCCTGGATGGTCGCGTCTGGAAGAAGGAGTTCATCAAATAGAGTTCCTCCTTCTCCATAAAGTCGACCAGCCGCTGGCCCCTCTGGTTCCGCTGCCCATATCCGAACGACCCTACTCTCAACTCATCGCCATTCTTAGTGCCCACCTTAGCGTTGAAGTCTCCCATAACAACGGTGAAGTAGGATTCGGAGGTATGTATGGCTTCAGAGATCTCCTCATACATAGCCTCTACTTCATCGTCAGGGTGTGTCGAGGTCGGCGCATATACCTGGATGACCTTCAACGAATACCGGTCGGTAATTCTGAGTATCAGGTATGCTACTCTGCTTGACACACTATCGACTTTTACCACGTTGTTAATGAGAGACTTACGGACGAGAAACCCAACACCACCCTGGGACTTTCGGTCTCGAAAACAATTAATTAACAAAAACTAAAAAAACAATTAATTAACGTTAATTGAATATTATTGTAAGTTTGTGTAAATACTGTAAGTAATTTGTATTGACGTTTGTAAACCTTCATGTGTAATAGGTACCTATATCAAGATTTGTCTCATTGTTTTAACAGCACACAATTATTTTGATGCAGCTCACGCAGGTATAATAAAACCGGTTCCATAAGACGCCAGAGTTCATTCATTAAGTGTTGCTAAGCATTATACATAGGTATAATACACAACAGCAGTGCTATTCTAAAGATATCAATTACGAACTCACTTCTAAATCCGCGGTGAGATTTTTTATCACTAGCGCATAGCAAAGTGATGTTTGAGATGATTTAAATGTTTTAGAATAAGAATTATGTTAGTATATGACTTGAATCGATTATGTGTTGTATGGCTAAAATAGGTGTGACCGACAGCCCTCTATGTAGAGGCTGCATGGAGGCGGAAGAAACGCCACACCACGTCCTCTTGGAGTGCGGTAGTGTGGCCGATCAAGGGGCTCGAATTCTCCAATGTCCAGCATCACTAGAGGTTTGTAGCAACCTGAAAAGGCTGCTCCCTTTCTGGTATGATCTGGGTTGTTTAGAATAGAAAGAAGAAACTCGTCACGCACAATGGCCCATTTAAGCGGCTAAGTCCGGAAAATGCCCAGCTGAACCAAACCAAACGTAAATGGCTAAAATGTATTAAAATAATTCTAAATTCAAACATAAATTTAGTTATGTATATATTTTCTAATATATTTTTCCTTTCGCAGGTCTGCTGGAAGAAATTTCTTAATGAAATAAGCAGTACCTTTGTACTTCATGTTTCTCTTATTCTTTTTTACTTTGTATATTGTGTGTACATAAATTGTTAATAAATAAATAAATATTGTTTTAATACTTTCATGTGAGATTTATATATTATTAGCCCTTATTATACCATTACCGTACGTATGCATTTTCTGGTATGGTATATCATTAATTAGGTCAATATATTAGATGATAAATGATAACTTGGTCATGGATTACGATTTTCCAAATACCAAATCCGAGATTGTGAATAGACCTAACATTACGCCTGTATTCTCCAAAGGGGTAGGCAGAGGTGCACATTTAGAACACCCACTAGTTATGTCATAAGTCCCCATGTGATAGGGGACGAGCCTATAGTCATCAACTGGGCGCAAATCGAGACTCCGTACTGCTACTGGCAATTACCTAATGGAAAAACCCAGTAACACGCAGGACCTCAAGCTCAGCAGTCGCGCTTAGCGACTACTAGACCAACGAGGCAGTCCGCATAGTCTTAACTCTACTACTCTCTGCCTTTAGTTTCAGACGAATGTTTTATACATTGTTGAAAATAATACATCATTAAAAAAATATAAGTTTTATTGCAGTTATACTAAAAGTTATGACCAAATGTCATTGGGCTATACGCAGTACCAACGTCCATTGACCTAAACAAAAGAACATACAAAATATGAGGTTTGATTACCATAATGTCCATTAAAAATGCTTGTGCTAATGTTTTGATGTTATTCAAACCTCAAAGAAAAAAATATTCATGATATGGCCTTTTTTAATGTCAATTATTTTTGATATTTTTTATGCAGCTATAAGTCAGAATAGGGCGTCACATAAGCAGGTTTAAGAGGACGATAAATAAACAACTCGTCACTATCATCACTTAGAATGCAACAATGAACGACAAATTGCCATTTGCATCCACCGGTTGCCCGCAACTCTGTCGATATCACCGGTCCACCTAGTGGGCTGCCAACGCTGCGTCTTCCTGTTCACTCAAAAACCTATCCCCAGCGGTTATCGGTTCTTTTATATGGCCTACCTATTGCCACATCAAATTGCATAATCTTTGAGCTATGTCAAATTAACTTGATGTTATGGAATAATTTAATTTAAGTATATCATACAACAGACTGCCAACCTTAAAAAAAAATTCTGGTATATCTTTTTATACACCGAGTATGTGAGAATAGTTTAGATGCACGTATAGTTTAGAACAAAATCTGTGTCGGTAGCTTTTTTGTGTCTTGCGTCTGTAGCAATATTGGGTCTTAAATAGCTAAGCTTTTAATAATTAAATGTATTTCATTAGCTAATTCTCTATAGGAGTCTGGACCAGTTGATGGCAATAAGCACTCCCTGTATTTCATTGCGAGAAATGTGGGTGTGTCTGCCTATCCATTTGGGGAATATAGGCGTAATGTGATGTTATCAACGTCACTGGAGAGCATATAACGCTCATGAGATTAAGCATCTGACAGAGTATTATTTATACAACTTAAAACCACAATTATTTCAATTAGTTTTTTGTCAAGTGATAATGGCAAGTACCTGATGTATTTCCATTAATGAATGTAAAGGATATCTTTAATACCTATTCGACGTTTTAATGTTATTGTTATTAGCTATCCAGTTGTTTATAATGAAGCCGGAGGTGAATCACCTTTTATAATCTTCTAACATGGTACGAGTAGGTACTTAAATCAAGCATGTTTGGCAAAAGTACAAACTATTCTACTTGTGAATCTAAACTAATAAGTTTGAGGCTTTCACTAAAGTTTGTTTACCAAAAGTAGTTTAGAAAATATAGCTAATATAATTAATAAAATTAAAATATAGCTAATTAAATTAATATTTTCCTTTTTTTTCTTTTAAGTTAAACGTCGCCCCACACTAGAAATTTCTCGTATGTCGTGGGTGCGTTTCACAAACATGAAATATCATATACCCAAACGGGACAAACATCTGTGGTTCGCACAAAGTTTTGCCCCGTGCGGGAATCGAACCCGTAACCTATAGCGCAGCAGTCCAATCGCTTAGCATTGCACTAATCAGGTCGTCAACTGCCAAATTGATAAACTCCAAGTTTAAAGTCGAATTTGCCTAGTGCTGTTAGCAGAGCCAACAACGTACTTCATGCTACTTGTTGCTCATTAACTTAACATATTAAATAAGTTATTTAAATCGAGTATCTTAATCAAAATCTTACGCTTACCTAATCAAGTTACGTGAGGTACACGTGGTTTTCCTAACCTATATTTGGTCATAGGAATAAGGTTTAAAGGCTTACTGTGTAGTTTTTATCTTAGATTTAGATACTACGAAAACAAACATGATTAATTAGGAAAAAAATGTCAATTAGGTACCTTTTTTTACAACCCGGAGGAGCGACCGGGTAGTGCTGGTCTTAACCGGCTAATCACCGCTTAGTGTTCTTCGCAAGATTGACTGGTAAATGATTGGATAACTAGCCTAATAAAATACAGATAATAAAAAAGGTTACATTAATATATAATTACAAGTGCCGACGTGTTTTATAAATGGACGCAGGTATAAGGGAGTACCAAGGAAATAAGGTATATAATAAGTAAGGTAAATAAGGTACTAAAATGTCATAATATTTGAAAAATCATGAATTAATATAATGCATAGTATTAAGCATTACAACATTTGGCAAGTACATGTCGCTACACCCTAAAGAGTTTTTTTATCGATTATATTATCAATAATCTAGCCGAAAAACTGTAGGATGCGCGCCTGCATAGCTCTCTATATTAAAAAAAATGTTTACGACGAATTATAACTCTATAAAAAAGATCAAAATGTATTACAATGTCTCAATAAAGATTTTCCTGATAATGATTAAGTCCATTTAATTATACCTGTGCTTAGTATTAGGTTCTAGAAAACTTTGACCTTGTGTTATTTTTTACTCTATTTCATACATTGTAAGAACATGTTTATTTGTTCTCGTTATACATTGTATATATATAAAGATTTGTAGGAAACCAGCTTTATCTGTGCAAGTGCTCCGAGAGGGAACAATGTTTCTTAAAAATATTCTGTTTGTAGCGTTCAATGTTTTTGTATTTTGTGAAGCGAGTTTTGGTAAGGATGTTTTTTTTATTATTAACCCTAATGGTTGGAATCATTAGTAATTAACAAATAATAATAAACTTTAATTGTTGTTTTGTTATTTATGCTAACTATTTGTGTTGACTTCCTCGTTACCTAAAATGTCATTTTTATGTAAATCCATACCTATTGTAGGTATATTAAAATTTTAATAATTCTACCCTATTCTATTCTATGATAAGACTGGCAATACACTTCATCCATGAAATAGAATTATTGCTGGAGATACATGACTTATCGATACCATTTTAGCATAATGCCCATGCTAAGCTTAAATGCAAATTGATAAAGGAAATTTCGAAAATTATAGTCACGAGTGGGATTCAAACCCAAGACCTTCGCCAATCCGTGGCGCAGCTCTTACCAACTAAGCTATTGTGTCAGTCCGTTGCTGTAGATTTTTAAACTTTTGGATAAAAATCGTTAAAACAATTTGTCTAAAATAGTGAAAATGTAATACGATTTTATTACAGTGGACACATTAAATAAATGTAAAATAAACGATGGAGATTGCCAGAAAGCCATGTTACAGACCGTCCTAAGAGACATGTCGAAGACTGGTATCCCCGAGTTAAAAATACCTCAACTTGATCCCATCAAGATAAAGAATGTATCAGTTTCCATCGAAAACATTATTGACATCAGTATGCTAGAAGGAGTTGTTAAAGGTATCAAGTACTGCACCGTAGAAAACTTTCAGTAAGTATTAATGCTATTTTCTTATGAAAAAAAACTTGGTTTAAACGTTACAACTGTCTCCAAAAGTCTTGAATAGATCTTTAACAAAAATGTAGGTACCTACCTACATAAAACACTTTAAAAGTAGATAAAAACTCTTTCAAACAAAAATGAATTACCAAAGATGTAACTCAACAAATATACTATGAAACAAGCATACAGTTTAAATTAAAAACCTCTTTTGAAGTCGATTAAAAATATAAATCTGGATATTAATAATATTACCAGCATTATTGTAACTGGCTGAAATGATTTTAATTTGAATTTTTCAATTTTAGAACCGACATTGAATCTGAACACGCGTTCGTAGAACTAACTTGTGACGTCACAGTCAAAGGCCAGTACAAGGTATACTCCTCAAGCCCAATCGTTAAAAACTTTTTCGGAGGACAGACTATACATGGTGAAGGAAATGGAAAAGTCAAAATAAGTAAGTAATTTTAACAAACCTCTTGTTATTAAGCTTTACGTGTTCTCGAATATTCATTGTCACATTACAACCGTTAACAAAAAAAAACTTGAAATTGCGAAGAAATAATTTTGCATTTCGAACTGAGTTTTAGTTTCATGTTTGGCTAAGTTGCAATGGATGTGCTTAGGTACTGTAAAATATATTTCAAGATCAATCTGGTAGCTGGCCCTCGCTTTTAGAATAATCTTGAAGGCGCATCAGTTTTTGATTAATGACAAAAGTGCCTATACCTAAAAAGTGCCTATGCCTACCTATCATAATTATTATGCTCACAAATTCATGCTATGTTTATTTTTAGCTAAACTTTTCATTAGAATCGACTTTGATTTCTTCGTTCAAAGACGTGATGGTGAACTCTACATGAATTGTCGAAATGAAAAAACGATCTACAGTTATGATATTAAAGGGAATATGCAATTTTCTGCTGACAAACTTTATGTTGGGAAGACAGAATCCAGTGAGTATCCTCCAAATGTATTTTTAGATTCGAATTCAGATGACTTCAGTTAAAAACCTTTAAGACCACAATGTAATGCCCTTTGAAATCAGTACCGACTTTGAGTTTAGATAAACACGGTGATTATTTAGTATTGCTTCAAAACTACATTTGCATACTTTTAGATACATAAATAATGTAAGTCTTTATCCAAATGGGTTTGTTTTGTTGTACATATTTTTTGACCTGTACTAAAGCGCTATATTTTTTATTTTGTAAGTGGTTTCATAAAATGGCAATTAATATGAATCTTGACTTAAATCTATAAGTTCGTATAAATATTATTAGGTATTATAAATCAACTCCATATTAATAACAAGAATAACGTTAATATGTTCATTAGGTTCATGTTAGATATTATTGTATTCTAAACTTGAAAAATCCAAATGGCATCACGCCTGTGTTCTCAAAAGGGGGTAGGTAGAGGTGTAGGTATAGGTAGGTAAATGTAATAGGGAGCGAGGGTTTTGCCATCAACCGGGCACAAGCCCAGACTCCGTTCTGCTGCTAAAAATTACTTATGTGTAAAACCCAATAACACTATGTCTGACCCGGGATTCGAACCCAGGATTTCATGTTCAGCAGTAGCTCATAGCAACCACTAGACCAACTAGGCAGTGTTATATTATCATTTTTTATTAACAACTTACACCTTCCACGACTTAGTCCACATTTTTAGATTGATACGTACAAATTACTCTTTATACAATTGTTGAAAGCATAATAGTAATAAGAATGAATAATAGTAAACTATTTAGTAACATAGTTGCAGCATGCATGTCTTGTATAAGGTTAAAGATCAATAGTAGTTAGTAATTTATCCGTAACCACTGGTTACGTACACATAATTACATTTTACAACATAATGGATTTAATTAAATGACAATTCAAAGAAAAATATTCTTGTTATTATGTTAGTTATGAACTTAATACATGGTCTATGAATAGTATACGTATAGATAAATTACATGCGTATTAAGTTTACTTAAGCAATGGGAATAGTTGATTTTTCAGAAATGTTTGCATGTGGTCTCATACGATTTAGGACGCATGAAATTAATACTATTAGGGTTGGGAACGGAATAGTAGATAAAAGAAAGAAAGGCCTCCCTGCAGTGAGAAAAAATAGATTTTTTTGTGTTAGGTCTGCTGGAGGCAACCTCGGGGAGGATTTTTACCGGATAGTCGAAATCATAAGTCCAACGCTAAATTCGGACTACATTATGAAATGAGTCTAAGAGCATCCCCTGTGGGGTCGGGCCTCGACTTAGCGCATTACTGATGATGATGATAATATAGGCAATGGTCACTGTTTCTTTAGATTTTTTGGTATCTCTTACAAAGCTTAGAATTTCTTCCGTAAAGTCACGGTAGATTGATAAACATAGGTACCAGAAAACGCAATATACATTAGGTAATCTAGGTAGCTAGGTAGTGCCTAAGACAGGAGTTAGTGGCGTTTAAGGGGCGTTAAAGCTTATGTCCAGCGGTGGGTCACATAAAAGTTAATGATTAATCTAGGTTTATTTAATTATACAGTTATTAAATCCACTCCTATATAATTAAATAAATTATAATTATATAGGAGTGGATTTAATATTAATTTCGATATGTTAAATTATCATTCATAAGTTTTAAATTTCTTTTTAGGCAAACTCGTGGTCGATCTAATTAATAGTAATTGGAAGGTTATGATGTCCTCATTTGGAAAGCCGTTTATGGACAAGGCAATGGTTTTCGTCCGCGAGTTCCTGCATAGATTCTTCTACGCTGTGCCAATACGTAAATATATAATTGACGATTTATCTTCCTACGCCAGAGATGAATAACAGTCCAGGGTAAAGATTTAGTTTTAATTTTAACAAAACTGTGAATTTGTAATTGGTTTTCTAGTAAAGTTGAGTTATTGATTAATTTTATAATAAATGTATATTGTAATTTGTAAAAGTGCTTTTATTTGGTTTATTTTTACGGTGGGAGTTTGGTTGTAAGTGTGGGCACACAACACAATCCGGATATGGCGATTAAGTACCTACATAAAAACTTTTGTGAATCGACTAAAAATATCATTTTTCTTAACAATGTTTTAAAACTACAATTATAATCGCTATCTGGCATCGCTCATTAAACCCATAAAGTTAAATAAGCATGTTGCAAAAACTGTAATAATACATGTAATTTATTCATATTTTAATTAGGAACCACATGACTCAAATTTTTACAAGTCGTTACCAACTAATTTGCAAAATAATAGAGCTTTAGATAATTAATAGAGTTATTTTTAATCCATGCGAAATATATCTGTAACTGTTCATACAGTTACAGCAAAAACATGTTTCCACGCAATTATGTTTAATCTCCTTTTTTGTTTGAAACCTATGTTTGTAACTATACCTCTATTAAATAACAGAGTTGGTAACAGTGTGTTTATTTAAACAAATTAACTCTATTATGCGAGCTGTAGGTTCGGTTACCACAAGACGTCGAAACCATGATGCGTGAACGAGACGCCGAATACTAATTAGCCAGTACTGAGGAAGCGATTTTAAGTTGTTTTTTTTAATCATAATATGTTAACTAAGTTTTGCTATTTGAAGACTCTATTATTTTTAAACCTAGTATCATTTACATACATTGACAGAATATGGTTGATAATCGGGTATTTCAACGGTTGGATTTTTCAACAGCGTGTAAAGCCATGTCAGAGGCCTACAAGTGGTTAAAACTTTGACACCAGGTTGTTCATCAACCATACGAGAAGAAGGAGATCATAAACTGTCCTGTTTTAAGTGTTCATGGTAGGGGGCAGCTAATGTGAACAAAAGAGTTAAATCTGAGCCCCAATAGAAACAACAGAAATGATTCCATTGAAATATGTGCTGATGGAAATTGAATGTCAATGCCGAACCTCCAGGATCCTTTTATTCTAAGCAAAAGAGAAACCCAAAATGTTTAAAATAGCTGTTATTGTCCTTATTAACTGCTTTTAATTTAAAATACCTCTATTCATCATCATCATTCATCCGGAAGACGTTTAATGTTGAACACAGAATTCCCCTTAGGGGAGGGGGAGTTGTTGCCATAATCCCCACGCTTGGCAAGCGGCTTGGGGATCGCAGTGTTGGTGGTCAAGTTACAGAAGACGCTGCTGCTCAAATTCTGGTGTTTCCCTTGGTGACGACACCTACGGGAGGAAAGGGGGTAGTCAATTCTAAGCCGGATACCACACAGCAACCTCTATTACTGGTAAGTAATTCCATTTTAAAACCTATCGAGTACGATATAACTGTTAAATGGATAAAATCCAACATTTGCGTTGGTGCATTTATCTCAGAGGTGCGAGGTCAATAATATGTCTCTATTACCTAGTCATTTAAACTATGTATAGAATGCAATTAGTAATGTATACAATGTAAGAAATTGCTACCTATCTTGTAATTATATCCTACTAGTCCGTCATGTAGGTACTTAACTCTAGTACGTACTTACCAATGTCATTGATAACTTAGATTGCATGAATTATACACAATCAGTGAACTCGTAATCAAGGACTTTTGTTAGTAATTATGTTATTAGAACTTGTTTTTAAGGAAAATTATCTTATACCTATTATAAATGCGATTATTTTTATATTCTGTTCTATCTGCACGCCGCGGATACCACCTGGTACATTATTTCGGGATAAAAATCCAGGGTGTCAACTACCTCGATACCAAATTTTATCGAAATTGGTCCAGCCAATTAAGCGTAAAGATGTAACAAACATACAAACAAACACTCACAAACTTTCGCCTTTATAATATTAAGTTTGATTTCGTTACAGTCATATAAGAGCGTCTACATCGCATTGTATCATTATAAATAATAAAATTGTATCGTCAATATAAGACAAGGCATATTAATTTTACAAATGATTAAATTAAACCTAAATGATGCCAACCATAAATGTAGCTAACATCAGCATTTTGTTAAGTAGCCAACTAGTGTCCTGAATTACGAGATAAAAAACCTCTTTCTACAAAATCTTGTGTATTTTTTATAAAGTTAATATAACCACCATTCATCCAGTACAGATGTTGTACAAGCTCAAGTACCATGCTCCCTGTCACTTCCAACCTAAACTATTTTGTTAACATTTAACCAGAAAAAAGAATCGTAATACACAATTACTGTTTAATATTGAGCCTTAACTAAGTAGCAATAGAATCCTGTTTTCTATAATTCGTGTAAAATGTGATTGTTATTCAAATTGAATTCTGTATCGCAGCGAATAAGGTTCAATTTCATACCACATAACATTATTCATATGTCAAAGATGCATCTTGTTATGTTTATGTGAGTGATTTTATTTACATTTCTCTCGGTGATATATTGTCGTGTACATTTTTCATTTGCGACGCTTTTCATGTGTGTCCTTGTCAAGTGGACACTTTAGCTTTTAACATAGAGACTATTTTCTGGGAATGTTACATTGTTATACATGGTCCTTCGTAATGAAAAATGATTATATGAATATGTCCAAACGCGCATCCATCGTTTTTCTGTGAGCTTGTATATTTTTTGAATATCTTTTTATTCTTAGTAGCCTTTAATTTTGTTATTTTGGTTATAACGTTATCTTATTTTAATAATGATTTATGTTTATTTGTAACACGTTCGTCATATTCCTTTATGTTGTCTCAACTGATGGTAGGTACCGTAACTCAAGTCCCCTAGATATGTGCGCCGCCTAGTTTGGAGACCGCTGACATATTTATCATGTAATTAGGCTTTATGACAAATAAATGATTTTATTATTAGTTAAATACTTTAATCTGACAAAATTGGTGGATTCAACTTATTTTAAGAATCCTAACAATAATTTAGTCTTTGTGAGGCCCAAAAATGTTGAAATCTGTCGTTAATGAGTTCTCAAGATTCTTATTGGCTGAACAAAGAATTTAAATATACGTAAATCTGCTCGCAAATTAAGTCCTTTGTTCAATCAGGATTTTGGTTGTGAGAGAAGGCCATCATCTTCTGTACCAGTTAGCAACTTCATTTCTATTATAGCTATTCTACTAATTTAATATCATGAGTGTATCGTAGTTAATTACACTAACATAGTTTACAACATACAATATATAAAATCTGCATAGTATAGGTACTGCGATGTGGACATATAAATAAACACAATTCTACGTGCATATGATTATACATAACATAAAATCACGCCTGTATTCCCCGAAGGGGTAGGATATGTGCCTACCCCTACTGGCTACTGGACATAGACCTTTCTATTCGCACAAAATTAGTTATTTCTTATTTATTAAATCGTTCTGGACTGCCTCGTTGCTCTAGTGGTTCGAATTCCGGGTCGGGCACAGCGTTACTGGGTTTTTCCATTAGGTTGATGGCAATAGGCTCACCTATTACATAGGGACCTAAAAACATAATTGGCGAAAAGTGGGAGTACTGTACTATTCCCCGAAGGGGTAGGCACATATCCTATATATTATAGGCTGATGATGAACTTAATTAACCTTAAAAGGTTCGTCCTAATGAAGATTATCAAGCTGCTAATTGAGTTGGGACCGCTACTGTTGGAGCTTTGTAAATAAAAGTTTTAAATTACCATCCTTTACCGAATTGGTAGTAGGCGGGTAATGTTATTTTTAGACGATAAGCTATTACTATTTACGTCATTATTTGTAGACCAAATTATATTTGCGTAAACAACATCAAACAACTCGTTAGTACAATCATACATGTGTTTAATCATGTTTTCCGTACATACAATGTACCTACTAATTTGTTGTTACGCAGCACTTACTATTACATTATGTAAAAAAAGTTGTTCACGTCATATCATATTACGAGAAAGATGACATCGTAAGTTGACATAGAAATACCAACTATCGTGCAATTAATTTAAAGTTCAATTTCAACTAAACCGGATCATCTACTACGGTTGTTGAAAGGTGAGGTATTGAAAAGGAAAATTTTGTATTAGTCAGTCCATTACGCGTTCTGTTGAATACTTTTGTTTCAAACCAAATCGTAACGAGGCTTGTATCTACAACAGGACTATGATACCGTGAAAGGAAATTAGTTCCGCACGTGATACGTTCACATGTTTACAGAAAATTAAGGGCCTCTGTATTTCAGGTACCTTAAGAGGAAGCTGAAACCTATAATTTAGTTGTCATTTGTTTATAAAGGCTCATAGTGAGACAGTTCATTACAGTTATACAGTTTTCAACAGTGTCATACAGTTGTTTCACAGAATGCTGCAAATAAGTTTGTTTGTGGGGTTGTTTAGTAGTGTCGTGTCTATGGGACTGCGTAAGTTTTAATTAGTTGGTCAAGTGCATTTGTTTGTTTAAATACTTCTATGGTAGAATAATTTGTTGAGGGCTTTACTTAACTAAAACATCCTTAATAATGTTTCTTTGTAATTCATATCACTATTGAAACCAATTGGAACTTTTCTTAATAATGCATTACATTATTAAAACCAGTCGGTTTATTTTTTTTTTTGGTAATTCAATCCAATTATTGTTCCACAGATTTTTTACAGTGAATTAAATATTATTTCAAAATTCCTCTAATACTTGTTGTAGTTTATCACACCGATAACATACATTAATTTTAGTTCAAATTAATAAAGTTATACTTATTATTCTGTTAACATTATCAAACATATTCAATTCTGTGTACAATGCGAAAAAATCTGTAGAATGCGTAGAAATGGGGCTGGATCTTTTATACTAATTAACTTTTCAGCTTCATACATATCATCATGTTCGAGAAATGATCCAAACTTAAACGAATGTGCTTTAAAAACAGCCAGAGAGTCTCTCCACCAATTCTCTTTAGGAGATCCAGAGAGAGGGCTACATCCTTTAGACCCGCTGTATGTAGCGGAGATGATAGTATATATTCCAAATAAACAAGGCTTTAAAGTCACGTTTAAGGATAACTACTTTACAGGCCTTTCGAAGTTGCACATGGAAACTCTGAAGTAAGTGTTAGATAGGTATCTATAGTTTTTTCTATCAAGTAGCTCATACTTTTCATATAAGGTTGCCGTATGGCTTCCGGCCTAGAATAGACCATCCCCTTTCCTCCCATGGATGTCGTAAGAGCCGACTAAGGGATATTTCGGGAGGGATGTGCAGCAGCGTTCCCCTGTGTAGGACGTAGGTATCGTTCACCATACTGTAGTTGCCATTCCGCCTGCCCAGCGTGGTGATTATGGGCGATATAAGCAAGAGTTGCCAAAGAAAACGCCCTCCAGTTCCCGGTCAGCCTACTATTCCAGGTAAGGGTAAGGTAGTGACTAGATGGAGAAAACGCACGCCTTGTGGCGTACCCTGGGGGAGGCCTACGTCCAGTGACTTGCAATTGGCTGATGTTACGAGCCATAAGTGTAAATAGCATATTCACCATTCACAAGTGGTTCATACAGCAGTTGGAAGTGGAGGGCCGAAGGTCAAGCTCAGTGGCGTGCCATAGGAGAGGCCTATGTCCAGCAGTAGACTAATATAGGATGATATAACAAACTCTTTGATAAATATAAAAGGGGAATTTTTTCTGAAAGTTTGAATATAGTCATATACCTATCGTTGTCAGATTTAGTTTTGAATTGCAGTAACATAGATACACTAATGAGGCAAAGGAAATACGTCATGACGACACAAGTAACGAAGACCATTACTCCATTAGAATGTCATAACAGACGAGCCGCACTATTCAGATGTCACAGTAATAGTCATAAGACTTGTACTAAGTTGATGTCTAGTTCCATTAGCGTTTTACTACCGAAGCGTTATGATTACCATAAACTGTAGCGTTAACAGAAGCGATATTAAGTACCTGTTCATTAAATTACATACTATGTGTAGTAGGTATAGAATTATAGATATTCTCTATAGGTACCTACAGATTATGCGATTATTAAAATGAACTAAATTGTTGAAACAAAATACGTAGATGCACATACAGTAATCGTAAATAAGATCCGTCAGTTTGTAAAAAAAACTTATACGTTATATAAAACGAAGTCCTCTTTAACTGAAGCAAGCATCGAACTGATATCGTGGCTGGAGGCACGCAAAATATTCAGTAACGAAGGGTTATCGTATCAGTTGTATTTCATTGACTGTGTGACCTATTTCTGACTTAATAACTGAATCAGACAAATATTTGAATGGCCTGCAGAGATCTTTTCCAATTCTGGATGTTTGCTTTTACAATTACATGCGAAATCGTACAACGAAATTCTTCGCTGTTCCAATATTGTTCTGCTATCTGTACGCCGCGCATATTGACCTATGTGCCCGACTAACGACGACGTCATGACTCACGGACAATTAGCTTCGGCCGTTTAATGACGAATAATATTATGAAGGCGCCTTAACTTAAAGGGCCCGTTGAAATAATTAGGCACAGGCGATGATTCATTGGGAACAAAAGGAGTAATGGCGTGAAAAACCGAGCAGTGATCGTGCGGAATTTGACTTTAAGTAAGCGGCTAGGTTCGTGAAATGTATGCAAATTCATTTTTGCATATTCATTGTTTCTGAGCTTTGTTCACTAAGTTTTCTTATTTAAACTTATGAATTCGCATTAAAATGCGTGAATGATTTTGAATAGTGATGAAGTTTTTTATGCTCGTTTTTTTTGTAAATAGGTATTTAGTTTACGAACTTATTAACATACAAACAATTATGCACATTATTTAAATTAATATTTTCAGAGTGGTCATTACAACTACATATTAAATTTAACATAAATATTTTTAGGTTTGACCTAGAGAAAAAAATGATCATTGCTGATGCTTTAGTGACCTTGGATGTGAAAAACACATACGATTTAAACGGGAAACTACTCATGATACCAGTTAAATCAAACGGTGAATCGTCTATAAATTTGAGTAAGTATAGGTAATTGAATAATATTTTAAGTAAAAGTAAATAAGTCTGCTTGTCTATTTGGTACTTATAAATTCATAGATAAAAACTTTACCTAACAATAAATTGCTGATGTGTATCATAAACTAAACTAAAAAAGGTACTTTATCGAAAATCTATTCGTTCAAATAAGGTATAAATGTTTTCACTTTTTCAGAAAACACTCTTTTACACATTCGTTACTGGTACGAGCATGTCGAAGGCGCTGATGGCAAAATCCATTGGAAAATATATAAAAACGATATCAAGTACGAAGTAGAAAAGGCGTCTTTTAGATTGGAGAATCTATTTAACGACAAAAATATTGGTTTGTATACTTTTTTGTATATATAGGTAGTTTAAGATACTGAAACTCCAGTGATTTTAGCAAAACGAACGGTGAAATCCATTCAAATTATCTTAACGCTGCGGCAATAATAATTAAAAAACTCTACCTACACAGCATTTTTAAAAATGTTTATTAAAAAAAGCGTTGTCCAACTAAAATTAATTCACACGTAGATAAAAAAAAGAATTTTGCAAACATAGACAGTTAAACCGAATGCAATAAATTGAATTAATTCATCAGATCCCAATCGAATAACAGAATAGAATTGTGCCCGGCGACCTGAGTGTTTGCTTAACAAAAACTGCCACAATTTTATGATTGATCGTGGTTGGGGAGCATTTCATGAACCGATAACAGTAAAATAGATCAATTTACGATGTAAAAGTTCCGCGAATCGTAGGACGAATTGCATGTTTTGCTGTTTGTGAATTTAGATGATTGGCAATACTTCAAACGAATGTATAGGAAAGAAGGGATGCCGAAATATAACATATCAATAGATATTTTTGGAATATCAGGTCAGTTCTTATGGCCAAGGGTGCTGTCTGTCATTTTGGTGTGAGTTATTGCGAATTTGATTGATACGCTATTCAAAAATAACATTGCGGACACGAAAGCTTGTTCATTCATATATCTAAATGGCTTGGTTGTATTTTATTTAGAAAACGTAAGGGTTAAAGTATAGGTATATTTAGTTAAATTAATACAATATTTATCACTCCAAAATTATTTTCGGTTTTCTTTTTTTCTAATCATTTCTTTTACAGTTGTCCGTACCTAATCGACTACTTCTGTTTCCAGGTGATCAAATCAACAAGTTATTGAATGAAATGTGGCGGGAAATAGTCGCTGAGGTAGGCCCATCGATCTGCCAGTCACTCGGTACAGCTGTTGTGGATAGCTTAGCAGTGCTGTTGGAACAAGTGCCTTATGACGAACTGATGCCGAAATAGTATTTCATAAATGGCGAATACCAACTTGTAATTTAAAAATGAGCATTTTATCCTTGAGTCTTAAATGTTAAATCTGTTATGTCATTCAATTAAGCGTTATTTCGCATCATTTTTTCCATTTATAAAGCGACTTGAATAAATTAAACATTTATTATTCAGTATAAAATAATAAATTATTGTTAGATTTATAAGATTATTGTGGTTTTGCTTTAGAAATATTATATTGACTGATATGCGTGTTGTTTTTCTTTTTCTTGATTGTAACACGACGTTTTTAGATTATTATTATAAGCCCGTATTATCCCACTGCAGGTGATTGTACATCATTAAATTTACCAGCGCTATACCTTCTAATACAACTGTTCTCATAAACTTATCTCAAAACATACCACTATAAGCTTCATCACGACCAGTAAAAGAAATCAACAGTAAACGCACGCAGTCCAAATCTGTATTCTCCAAACACCTCCTAAATCCGGCTCCAAGGAGCGAATAGAACTGTGTCTCAAAAATCCTGTTCCACATTAATTTATCGTTTACCCGGCGTGCTCTTAATTAAAGCCCTACGGACCAGAAATTAAATGCCCCGAGAAGCTCTGTTTATTCGCTAATTGCTGACTTAATAATATCGGGTTACCCATTAAAGGTCGCCTGCATGTTTTACCTATTATTTTAATAGTTTATGGGTAACCCTCGAAATGAGATTCCTAAAAATAATTACATTAATTTAACTTCTGAGAATGATGTTTCTATTTCTGTAATTAAGATTTAAATGAATGTAATTTAAACTATGTTGTACAGATGATTTATATCGTGCGCTATGAGCGGCTTTAGCAGAATTCATTATTATATAAAATAGAACGTCATAAGCTGTAAGTAATTATATTAATATAAAGGTAATAAAGATAACATAAACTAAAGATTCAAAAAACAAGAAAAATTTATCAATTTGATTAAAAAAGGACTTTATTTAACAACTTCTTGTATCACATCAATCACGATTATACCTACTTAATGATGACGTTTTTAAAGATTTTTGACATTATTTTATTGTGGTTGACTATAAGAAGTATTTTCAATTTATCCGCAGAAGTCTTTATACCTACCTCAGATTGTCGGCTTGTCATAGGTAACATATTCTGGTTATATATCGGACTGTTAGGATATATTTATAGGTGAGTAAAAGTCAAATATATTAGGAGTAAATGTACACCATAACTTTAACACAAGACCCTGCCATTTTCATGACTCGGCCTGTTAGTACTTACAGCTAAATAGTCAGTAAACCACCACTATTTGCATTGAACATAAACACCATCACTGACTGTGGACGTGATAAAGGCATCTCATGATTTAATTAAATTTTAAGTTCATCCACACGGAAACCACAGGCAGCCATCTTTGAATATTATTGAAAGCCGACGGAATATTGGGTTGGAACGTTCCGGGTTACAGAATTTTGAATATGTACTGGTTTTTCTGTGGCATCTGTGGCTTATTGGAATATCGTATTACCTGCTCTGTTACATTATCTGAAGCTGTAGAGATAAGTTACGTGGTAATGGAATATGATGAAAATTATGTAAAGGTGCTTCTCTTGATTAAAATAGTAATTGAATAGTTTTATCCTAAAATGAATATGGAAAAGTTTATTGAGAAATAAACGTGTCTTAATGTATACATTCTTAGATGTAAATTGGCAGTTCTTAAACAAAAGCATATATTGAAAATTAAAAGGCAAGGAACCTTCAGTTCATAGATTTTTTTAAATTTCCAAAAGTAAAATAAACATAAACGATTATCGGCTATCTTTTACATAAATATTTAAAACTAAAAGTGCAATTACGAGACTGAGGGGGCGAAACAAAGACAGGCACCAGCGAATATCTGGGCCCAAACGTAATTTACCTGAGATAAAGGTGGAACAATGTGCCCGCCTTACCGACGGCGAAGCAGATGAGATTACCAGGAATGGGGCCCATAATGCTGTTTGTCTCGACGGAGACAACTTAAAATATAACGTTTAAAAATTGTCATTCTCTAAAACATGGGAAACAAATAAAATATTATGATTTGTGAAAAATACTAAGAAAAATTAAAATAATTAATTTAAATATAAAAACAAGTATGATTAGGTGAATAATAATTCAATTACCATATTAATTTGTTGAATTAAACACAAAAGTAACGATGTGAGGTAAATAAGTATAATTCTATTAAGTTAAAATACATAGAAGAACGCATTAAATATAAACCATTACATGAAATGTTTTCGGATATTTATTAATGTTCTACAAATACCGAACGGAAACAAAGCACATTAATTTAATAGAAAATAGCCAGCAAAATGGAAGCCAACGTGTAATTTATTTTGCCGTAACAATATAAAATCCATGAGCAGTTAAAAAGTACTAAGTCACGCTGGCTCAGAACCAAGACTTGAAATGTATCATACATCTTGCAGTTCACTATTATTTGTAAGAGTTTCTACGTTACGAACCCATCTAACATGCAACAATTCCGTCTCACTTCCTCTCCGGTTAAAAGCTTCTAGTTTCTTGAGTTTGTTAAAAGCCGTTAAAGCCAGTATGAATTGAGCCTTCACGGCGAACACAATAGACTGAAAAGGCAACATTAAGACCAGATTTTAGTCGTAAGTAAGGCAATGACTTGAGATACCGTAATGCAGACATCACGGGTTTCTTCAACAGACGTTATCATAGCGAATAATATTTCATATTTTTTGCAACAGCCTTTGTAAATCTTGAGACTCTCGTAATTCCGTGTCAAAATAAATCCAATCTTCATTCCGCTTTCTTGAGTATTTTAAAAGAAAAAAATATAAATATATCTGCGCTCCGAGTACTTTCTTGTATCCCCTTGCGCACCTGTTGTAATTGAGGGTCCTACACTAAAATATGGCTACAACCGTTGAGAGCCGTCTTAAAGTTATTTCGGTTTCTTCAAGAACCTTTTCTTACATTAATTCAATGATCTGGAAGGATCGTTCAATTTGTAATAGTATTGCTAAATCCCTATCGAATCTAACTTTCATAATAAACCAAAGTATGTACTTCATTCAGATAAATATATTTGTTCCTTCTAAAAAATTACTCGCAGCAGTCAACTTAAATTATCCATTTATTTCTTCGCAGACAACATTACTATTCCCTTTTGTGTCATTCTTACGATAAAAGAATTCTGCAGCTGGTGCCAAAAGAAATAATTTCGTCGGCACCACTGAGATTTAAGTTCAAGATTTTTCTAGATAATGGCCATTTTATTACTTTCTTCAAACAGTAAAACGTCTACGTCTGCACAAACTTATGGTAGCTATGTTGTGTTACATGCTCAAAAGTAACACTTAAAGGAGATAGAAACCGCTTAATATTTACCGCCCGTCCTTGCTTCCAGACGATGCAAACCGCCTGGAGGCACAAAAACAATTTACCGCTCTAAGACCAGTTTTATAACGGTAGCAGGACTTTGCAAAGGATCCTCTCTTGTACTTTTAGAAGTCTATTTCCATCACAAAGTCGTACCTGCGGCTAGAAACGAAAGAAGCACTAGCTCATTTCATTCATTGTTCCTATTCTAATTGTCTTTGGGAAATTATGAAACCCTCCTAGCTCTTCTAAAATTGATTAATACTGTTGATTATTTGCTTAATGTTGACGTACCTATACCTGAGACATTACTTATAGTAAGCGAAATTAAAATGAGAAATGTTAGGTAGGTAGGTACTGTAGAACACTTACCACATTTTATTAGTCAAAATATATATTTTTTAAATTTCATATTTATGATGCAATACTTTTGTAGTTATACAACATTTAGGTATAAAAATAAGATTATAAAAAAAATCTTACATAGTAAAATTTATTTTCGATTTCCTTCATTCCTATTATAGGTAGATCGAAGATTTTTTAAAACTCATAGCGTATATCTGGAGCGAATACAGAACGTGGTACTATAAGCATGATTAAATACGATCGCACACGTTTATTTGAATACAAAAAAATGTGAAAGAGACAAGTAATTCACCTACTTGTAGTGGGATATTAAAAATCTATTCATGTATAAATCGCCAGGAGACTTCGAGGTAAGCGGGTTCCGTTCCTATTTGCGCTTAGCTGTCCAATATATAGTCGGGAATAAAATGTTCATCGAGACTTGGGATGTAAATCCGACATGTGCATTTTGACTGCTATCCAGGGATCAGAGTGTGGTGGTGCAAAATAAAAATGGAGCTTTGGAATATACGATGCAAAAATTATTTAAGTTATCGAAATAAATTGTAAGGTGTGGATTTGGAGGTTTACGAATGGATTTAAAAATGATTTTGGTGATATTTTTGTTTGGATTTGTGATCTTTCGGAATGAACTTTAGAAACTAGATATTATGTATCTGAGATACAACAGTTAATATATGTTCAAGGGAAAGGTCAGGTCACGAGCAGTCTTTTCAGCTAGATACATAGAAGTTAAAGTATCATGTAATGATAGTCGAAGATAGAAGACAAAATTACCTGAAAGAAACTTCAGTTCTTTAATCTCCATAAAGGGATAGATAGATGGTAACCCCACCGTGGTCATAATCAGTGGTAATTGGCTAGCAAACACGAAACTTATGATGAATGGCAAAATGTGGAGGAGCACCTGGTTAAGGAGAAATCCGAAGAAGGTGAGTAATATGTTTGTTTAAAGTCCATAATCACTTTTCAATTTGACCCAGTTATGGTCCGATATTGGTAATTGTATGCTTTACAAGACACTTTGCAGATATTAATCTAAAGGTACCGCGACTAAATAGAGGCACTTAGCCGGAGTATTGGCAATTTAGCACGAGCGTCTTTCCTAATGAAGATCGAACGCTTCTCCGGTATCAAGGCTTGTATCTAGTAAAATATGAGCCACTTAGGTACTGCATTAGAACTAATAAAACTGACAATGCATTGTGCTCAGTACACTTGTGACGTCATAGTGTAAATTATATACGTTATAGTTTTTGTTCTTTGCTAAACATGATATAAATATCAACACAAACCAACGGAGAATCATCGTTTTTTGTGGATTATAATTAACTATAATAATTCTGACCATGATTAGAATCACTAAGATAGAATACATGTTTCAATAAAACTTATTTACTTATATTGTAATTAGTTTTATTATTCTTAAGTTTTTTCATTCTCAAATCTTCTTATTAGATTTAAGAGCTTTGCTCTTGTCGATGGTACCAACGCCACTGTTCTCTATTTTTAGTATTCGATTTAAATACTTGGTACGTCGTAACTCCTACCTTCTCCTTTACTTATTGAATAAGACTACGCCTTTTTAAATAGACTGTCAAAAATATTTCAACATAATGCAAAATTAATAAAGTGACGTAACCGCTACAGGCAGTTCTTAAAGACTTTCAACATCAGCCCTTACGAAACAAATAAAAATAAAGCTTATTATTTTCCTTATACGTATTTTACCGACACAGCGTCGAATAAAAGCGTAACGAAGTTAATGACAAATGTGTCACCGGAGGCAACTAAAAAATACAGCAATGTCTTAGAAGGTGGGACATGATCATTAATTAAAAGACAGCAGATGTTCAGAAGAAACTTGCAATTAGTCGAGGGTAGTAAGTTAGGGCGGGGAAAATGGTAGCCATGAGGGAAATACTCGATTTTATTACTTTTGGTGGAGGATTCTATATTTAGTTGACATGTCTGTATCTCCGAAAGGTTTCTGTTACATTCTGCTACACATTCCGATATTTATAGAATGGGCAGTGTGATGTGGTATTATTAAATGAGTAATACGGTCAATAATAGTGTGGTACTTACTCTGGTAAATAAAAACTAATGCAAAAAACAATTAGTATATTAATATCGATTCGATAAAATCGATTGTAAACTTGACCATGGCCCCAATATTATGAAGTGTGATGCCGTGTAAAACAACTTTAGGTAGACAATTTGCAGTACGGGTAGTTCATTAAAATTTTTCATCATTAATTCCAGGCGGATTCTGTCTAGTAGAGAGCACCTCTTACATTGTGTAGGTATTTCGTAAAAGTTTACATGTTATATAAAGAAAAACATTTTTGGATTTGACATTATTAGAAAAAATTGCCAAGTGATATCCGGCCAGGAATTGACCACCCCTTTCCGCCCGTAAGTGACGTAAGAGGCAACTAAGGCAAAATCCAGAAGATGGGCAGCAGCGTCGTCTGTAAATTCACCACCAATACTGCGATCTTCAAACCGCTTGCCAGGCGTGAGGGTAATGGCAACCCCGCTCCAACTCCAAGCGGGAGGCCTTTGTTCAACAGTGGACGTGTTACGGCTGATGATGAAAAGATTATTAGAAGCCATTTTATACATAATACCATTATTATTGTAACTAGAATCAGCAAAGAGTTACCCTACGTTACGTAGGAAACTAACAGGATTTGATTCGCAAGCCGGCTTTAGTAAGGAAACTTGTAAAAACCACACATCTCTCTAGACGTACATTGCGTTGATGCTGACTCAGTTCCGTATAGTCGTGCGTTGGGCTGCTCGAATACGTGCCAGATTATTTTAGATCTCGCTCGAAGAGTATAATAATTTCAATACCATCATATCATTTAAAATAAAACTTTCTAATACATGTATTTGTAATTTTTAACTATGTAATTCGTAGCTAAAATCCAGCATGTTTTTCAATTCAAATGATTAATTTTATAAACCTAACCATAATCTCGATTCTAATAACGCTATTGCTCCACAGACGTACCTAAAAATTTAACTAAAAATCACACCAAGACGAACGAAAATACATGGCAACCAAAACCCAGTCACTCATGAAAATTCCACTTTCATATTAAATGGAAAGTACCAATGATCAAAGTAATAAATATAAAACAGGGTAATAAATCTGTGCGTCCACATCCTTTGGTCCATTATTACCGGAACAGAAAGACCCAGAGCGCATTAACTTTGGAGTGTATCACATTCGCATAGGAATGTTATTACTTCAAGTTCCAACGTCTGTATGTAGATTGTGAGCTTTACTGTAGGGACTCAGATTTAGTTTTAAGCAAGAAGAATCCCATTTGTTATCTTAGGGTTCCATTGCTTCTATTATCTTCTTGTTGCTTTGTTTAAAAATCTTTAGCCATCTTGCATTAGCGCCTACTTTTCTAGTAAGAAATATACTAACAATATGCTGATGTTGCTTTTACATCTGAATAACTTTTGTTGAATATTATTTGATTTATAAACACTTCAGTATTACGCGGTTCTATGGTCTACATTTTGGTCTAGGCCTTTGTTCAACAGTGGACGTCTTTCGGCTGATGATGATGATGATGATGGGCTAGATTACACTTAGGAAACTCGTAATACAGCTAATCAAACTTAGTACAAATATTAATATATATATTTTGGGGTGGTATAAATATTTGATCCTTATGGATTTCGTACCACTTGATCTAGCTTCAAGTCAAGTCTTAGGAAATTTGATTTCTTGTTGGTGTGGTTGAGCCACACAAGACGAGATGGAATGTTGTTTTCTGGTTAGTCCTAAATAGGGATAAGCTAAGATAGACTGATAATGATGATGATAAAGTTGCTTTATCATCATCATTATCAGTCTATCTCGAGTCAGTCCACTGCTAGATATAGGCCTCTCGTACAGTAAAGTCGCTTATTTAATAGATTTTGACTCCTAAGAATAGTAGTAGTGTCAGGTAAGTTAAGTTACAAACTGGCGTTGTTATTTTTGATACCTAGAATGAAGTAAAACATTCATAAGAAGCCAAGTAGCAAGTAAATTGCCCAACTGATTTATATTTTCGTATATTCGATATAGCGTAAGAAAATAATGTGACTATGACTCGGCCTGCCGGCACCACTCAATGCTACAGAACACAGCATCTATTCAAAAAGTTGGAAAAGAGACTTTGCAACAGCAAATATGTTACTTTTATAACTTCCTCTGACTGGGTGTAACAAACAAGTTGTTTATAAAATATCAAAACAACACATCCGCAAGTCTGTCGGGCCATAGGAAACAGACAAACAAAGCGACTTTTCAAGAACAAAGACTCGACCCGCGGTCCTATGACGAATGCAAACTAGCAAACATTAACTTGCGGTTCTAACAACCCCTAAGTTAATGTAATAAAGACGGTTCTTGAGATGCAAAAGGGGGCGGATAATGTTGTTAGTCGCGGGATGAACTAGTGACGTTGCAGAATGTGTGTTTTCCGTGAGAGCGCTATAGCAATGTGGATTTACAGGGAATTGAATTTTGTACTTCATAGCGACTGGATGCGCGGTATATTTAGGACTCGAGCACATTTCGATGAAATATTCAATAATCGCATGCAAAAGTTATTCTTTCGAAATCATAGGTAAATTTGTCAAAACTGCCAGTTCCTTATAGGAAAATAAAACTGAATTGTATAAGAATTACATTATTTGAGATTCCATTCCTCCAATGTAGGTCAAAGCTAAGATTCTGGTTAGTTGATATCTGACAGTGTAATGGAAATACAAACAAAGTTGTTTCAAATGCAAACACGTATTAAAAAACTTGTTAAATGTGGTGATCCACTTTTAGTTCTTTTAAAGACTAAGGATTTGAAATATTGCTCTCTAAGTACCAAAACCCTTGGCGACATAAGGTTAAAGCCACCTATCGAAATTTGCCCGAAAACACCCGTCAAAAAAAAGTTGTTGTATTTCCACGACACAAATAACCACTTAGTCTCCATGTCAATGTGCCAAAGACTATGTATAAATATGATAAGGTTAATTGTTTATGTCAAATGTTTATTTGTGTTAAATGTTTTGTTTGTAAATAATAATGAATAAAGACTAAATCAAGTTGAAAGCAAGTATAGAGCATCACTACACTATATCCAACCTTAGCAGCATATTAATACCTTCTTACATTTTTTTAAAATTCCTTTTGTATGAATTTTATATATACCTACAAGGAAAATTCGAGATGATTTTATTCAAGATCGCACCAAGCGAATATGTTTGAAACTCTAAAGATAAAATCTAGGGTAGGATTTGCAATATTCAAGTCAAGTGGTAAGTAGATCGCCTTTCTTGCTAGTGTGAGAATTGGCTTACACTATTTCAGTATTACGATAATTTTAGACCATTCAATGAATATTTTACACATTATTTTTATCTTTATATCTGGGTCTACGTACCATGTTGTCATTGTTTTGTTTTCGAGTGTTTTTTCTTTCGTATCACCAGAATATTATGTTGTGCAAGAAAAAACAAATAAGTAAATATTGTGTTGGAATTTTTACCCCGAATTCTTTACTTAATGTTTTTTATCAAAAAGTTGATTTCATAGTTGTGTTAGTAAATAACAAAATAATAAGTTACTATTATTACTCTCAAAAATAACCAAACTTTATACTTGTTTATCACATGACAACTTTATCCCGCAAACAAGTAGGGAAGAGCCCTCCTACTGTTCCCATAATATTTGTATGCCCATGGGGGAAGAAGGCTAATAAATTACTATATTCAATCCTCACGTCATTTGCTTTTTCACATTTGAAATTCTTCCTCCTCCTGATTTGTTTTTCAGTCTTTCACTTGAACAACGTCTTAAATGAAACTGGAGTCCGTAAAAATAACTTTTCACTGCGCATTACGTTGGGATTGGGATTCTAAAACATGGGCAGGATATTCAGGATGTCAGGCACGAGCTTCGCTGACGTTTGGAAATACCCAATCTTTATACTGGCCTACGTTGTTTGTTTTACTAAACAGTTACCTGCAGTTCGGGCGGAATTTGAATTGACACGACGATACTTAGATGTTCAGCTTTATTCTGATTAAATTCATTAGGAAGGTTCGTTTTTATGCTTACAGAATACAAGAGATTTGGTTAGAGTACTTTTACTTCATAAAATGGACCGGAGACTACTTTAGGTACCTAATTTGATTTTCAAGTTGAACATATTTTGACATTTAGAAAATAATTATAACACACTAGATTTTGCCCGCGGCTTCGCCTGTGTCCTTTCTCAGGTCTTAAACTTTCTACATGCCAAATTTCATCAAAATCCGTCCAGTGGACAGACAGAGTTACTTTCACATTTATAATATTAGTATGGATATAATTTAGGCACTTTAAAGCGAAAACATTCTATTTGGTTTGAGAAAGGCGACAAGTACTGTTCCATTTTTAATTGGTGATAAATTAACAAAAGAAATACTAACATTAAACGCAATGCGCAATGGTAGCAGTATAGACAGTTCCAGTAACAGTCGCATTCCTTGCCCACAGCCATTATTTTCTGCGACAAACGACCTACTGCCACATTTGGCCGCTAATAGCTTTTAAGTCGTCCTCAACTTGAATTTACGCAAAGATCTCACTGGTGATATAGGATTATTTGTTTTTAATACAATTTTACTTAACATATTACTTGGATAGTCGTTGCGTTTAATTTTCTGCGTTTTTGGAGGCGTATTTGAAAACAAGAACACTTTCTAGTCATGACTGTGTCAGTTAGACGTCATGTTTGGATTTAAGAAATAACAATTCCAGGTCTTCATCAATATTGTAAATGTGACCACAATATAATGAATAGTGATAGCTAGTAGTTTTAATTGCACCGTGGGTTTTTGGCCCAATTTGTTATTTTTTTCCCTTCTATCACTATTAGTTTGCTTTGTTGTCGCATAATGAAACTACATATGTAAATTTACAAATTTGTACCATCTTTCTTTTTTAAATGAGTAACCTCTGGAGTTTCTTGCCGGTTCTTCTCCATTGGAATGACATTTTGGAACCGTGCAACTAGCATCCTAACGTTTCATAAGCGCCTGTAATAGGTTTATATGAAATAAAAACATTTTGAATTTTGAATTTGAATTTGACAATAAAATAAAATTATCAACGTTTTTGTACACACCAATCTATAAATATTTTTTCCTTCTGTTTAGTGCTCAAACAGAATATAGATATATTTTTTTGGTCAAACTCTGTTTTCTATTGTATAGAAGAAGCAGATTTTTTAACGTATTAAAGTTTTTTCCAGTTGTGATTTTTTAAATACTACCTAAAGACGTCTGGATACCGGGATAAGTTAACAACAAAACAGTGAACTGTAATAATATCCACATAATAGTATTTGTCAATTGTGAGAAATGAGGGTATTTCTCACAATTGACAAATATCATTATGTTACCCAATCGCTTTAAATACACTTCTAGGAATAACTCAGTCACTGAACATATGTTAATTAAGTTTATTATTGAAGACATGTTAATTAAGCGTCTTCGTGTCTAACCCTCATCAATTAGTGACGCTCCAAAGAACATGAATTTAACGATTTTCTAAAGGGCACCTTTAATAAAAGGTTAATTTTCCCTTTAATGGATTGTACTATTCATTCACTGTGTGATCTTTGCAATAACATCACCAACCCCTTTTATGGAGTATTACATTTCTTGGAGGCCCGCAGACTTAATGCAGAACGTTTTTAAAAATAATTACGTTTCTGGTCTATAAATCTTTATTGGAGAAATAGAGCAGAAATTATTTCAATACTCACTAAATTGTTATTGTTTCTAAAGAATTAACTAACCTGTACTATTTAATTTGTCGTTTGTGTTCTCGAACATGTTTTTTGCGGCCTACCTTTTTTAATTTAAATAGATAACGAGAAAATGTCCAGTGTAATATAATGTTTCGAAGTGGGCTTACTAACCAGATTTTTGTCTGCTGGAAAATTTCAACTCATTCTAAACGAATGCTCGATGTCAACTGCACTCCCTATTTCTTCACACTAAATTTTACATGGGACGAACCAACACGACGAAAAGAGATAATTCGCAGGACCAACGGCTTCCAACAGCCTAACGTGATTTTGCTTTTATAATAGGTAGACATGCATCGTATAGATGAATGGTAATCCATTAATCCTGAATTTTGATAGAATGCGAGAGACTGATACCACAAAAATGTACTGTTATAGAAAAACGAAAGGGTGTGACAGTCAGTAGTGTAGTTGTTTTCTTTATTTCGTGAATTTTTCATTGCACCGTTTCGATAGACAAGTGACAAATGACGATGTTATTGATGCTTCCATTGTACTTTTAGAGAAACGTGTTCCAATATGTTTCAAATTGCTTTATGGGTCACTTGATGCTTCCGCAGCCCAAATACTGGAACAGTTTTGTGTATTGCGTCATAAAAGCAATAGTGAGACGAAATATCTGGAATTGGCAAGCTGTCGTTCATTGTGGCGTTCTAAGGAGGAGGCCTTTGTTCAGCAGTGGACGTCTTCCGGCTGATGATGATGATGATGTAATAATATTTTCTGTATCTTCAATAATTTTTTTTAATGGTGAACGTCACCGTCCCCGAAATCACTCCTGTATCGTGGGTGCGTATCACAAACATGAAATAAGACATACAAAAACACCTAGATTCAGGACACAAATCCGCGGATCACACAATTTTTTGTCCCGTGCGGGAATTGAACCCGCAACCTGTATGTAGCGCAGCAGTCCAACCGCTTAGCCACTGCGCTAATCAGGCAATCGAAATTACTCCATTTCTTTATTTTACTGTGTTTTCTGTACGATAAAAAATCATTCAAAGTTAACCTGAGAATTTACGACATCTCCAGTATTTAAGGTAATCTAATTAAGACTTGTGCAAGCATTTTCTCTTAATAGCCCACTCAAATAGTGAGCTGTAAGCCACTTTTGCTATTTATAGTTCCCACGATACCAATAAGTGAAAATTCTTGGCGTGCGTAGTGCGTACCTTTCTGACAGAACTAGGCTTTGAATATCCAACGTTTCAATTTAAGGGAAGAAAAAGGTTTTCTTCGGAAATTTTTGTTGGCCTCCTTTGAATTTAAATGAAGTTAGTGGATAAAAAATAGTCCTTACGTTGTGGTAATAAATCTTCGACGATATTTATTTAGAGTCGCTTGCAATAAAAATGTTGGTTTGCAAAATTCGGATGCAATTTTCTGCTCCTTAATATTTTTATACTCGTACGTAACTGCTGACAAGAGTTTTTCGTTTTTCTTACTCGATCAGTAAAACGAAGTTAATATACATAAGAAGTATTTTAAATGCTGACTTATATGTATTAAAAAAAGTGATTCTGCCCTCATAGCTGTTTGTTAGTCTGCATTAATTTGGATGTTTGTATGGCGATAGCTTTAATCATAGGGAATGGAAGTAAAAACCTACTACTTACACATGTGGGCGGGCAAAAGATAGTGGCTAATTGAATAAAATTAATTATCACTGTAAAGTAAAAGCAGCTTTTGCTATTTTAATAAAAACGTAATTAGGAAAAATCCTGAGGACCTTAAAACACAAAGTGACGCAGATTCCTAACTTAGTACTTACCAAAGTTATAACAAGCAAACACTTGACTCACCCACTAGAGATGTGCCATTTGCACTTAAAACAAAAGTTTTAATTAGATACAAGTGTTTCATCCGGGTTTGTTTGTGGTTTTTGCTGCCGTTAGTGGCAACTTTTGGAGAAACTGCGTAGTTTTAATTTAACTATTAGTCTTTGCGTTGCATGCGCGGCGCGCGCATATTGCTGTTACGGTATTGTTAAGTGTTAATGTCTTTTATATTATGTGGACTGTTATTTGGTATCTGGAACTGAAAATTGAAGATGTTGGTATAGTTTCACACCCAAGATTGTTTTCAGACCCGAATTATAAACCCATGTGTAGTTGGTTTTTATATATTATCACATTATCCTGCTTTGAACAACTGCTGTTGCTAATTGATTCCAATAAATATAAACAATAATGAAATCTAAATTAGCGATTTTGGCATGTTGTTCCGCTAAAATGTTTTCGTTCTAAAACTAACTTGAGATTGAAAAAATCTCGTGGCTAACGTTTTTTTTTATGGGAACGTAGTTTAGTAAATGGTCCTTGAATACTTATTTACTCTGTACTCTTGTATTTAACGGTTGCTTCTTATTGATAAATCTGTCTAAATACCCAAGACCAAGTGTTTAACATACGTAGGAAACAACATAAATGGCTACTAATTATACTTTATTTTTTAATCCTTATCTTTACTTAATCAAACATAACATAACATAACATCACGCCTGTATTCCCCGAAGGGGTAGGCAGAGGTGCACATATAGTACACCCACATTTCGCCAGTTATGTTTTTTAGGTCCCAATGTAATAGGGGGCGAGCCTATTGCCATCAACCGGGCACAAATCCAGACTCCGTGCTGTTACTGAGAATTACCTAATGGAAAAACCCGGTAACACTTTGCCCGACCCGGGATTCGAACCCAGGACCTCGTGCTCAGCAGTCGCGCTTAGCAGCCACTAGACCAAGACAGTCGAGGC
The DNA here is from genome assembly GCA_946251915.1 of Abrostola triplasia. Lineage (NCBI taxonomy): Eukaryota > Metazoa > Arthropoda > Insecta > Lepidoptera > Noctuidae > Abrostola > Abrostola triplasia. Next base: position 5,280,104 of record OX276431.1, read on the forward strand.
TTTACTTAATCTTTCTTTGCTATTAAATATATTTTACTTAAATCAACAGAGCTGTAATTATTTGTGTTTAAATTTTCTTTGTCACCCTAAACCCTTTACTTTTACAAACATTTACTTGGAAACACCATTAAGTTACACTACAACCCTTTCTGAAGTAGTAGCGTAAGTACTTCATGTAAGAAGTAAGTGACCTAATTGGGTTGGCACTCACACTTTCCAGTACTTACGTATTTCAGTTAAAATTCAATCTTATCTCTCAAAAAATTAAGTTGAATTTACTTTGCGCAATTAGAGAGGACTGAAGATTGCGCGTCGACTAACCAATTTATTGTACTTCTAAGTTACAGGAGAAGTAATGTTGATGTCTACTTAAATGTTAATCCAATAAGGAAAGGCAATTTTGTTCTCTGAGTTAACAATTCTGTCGAAGGAATTATCTCGTCCCGCACCTTTGAAATTATTTTAGGTAAGCGAAGGGTCTTGGGTATACAGAAGCGGTAATTTAAGTACTTGTGTGTTACGGTATGTTTATTTTGAATTGACCCGGCGGTTTACGAATTGGGGGTTTGAACTGCGTGCAATGATGTACAAATAAAAAAAAATATGGTAACAGACATACAAACTAGGTATGATACTGATCATATTATAACATTTTTAGAAAAGAAAGAGAAAGAACTCAAATTCAATACCCAAAAGGATTGCGGATTAAAAAATCCAAAGAATAAATTTCCAATAATTTATACTTCAAATCCATACATACTCCAAAACGTACTCGTATGGAGAAATAAAACTATTCTTTCCATTCAATAATGATCGGATCGGCCGACAATAGCCGAACAGACTGCAAATGGTAATTGAAGAGCAGAGTCGACCCGTCGAATGCTGATCAGGGATAATTTTCGCTTCAGTGCATTTTCTAGCCACTTCCCCACTCGGCTGTAACACTTCATAATCTTTAACGTGCATATTTTTTTCATTCTTCCCTAAATTATCTTCACCTACATTGTAAGGGTTGGCAAACTTTGCATAAATTGTGTTTGTCTGCAACTTTGTTAACATTTATAAGACATGAAAATTATTTTGTTTCTTTATTCTTTATTTGGCGGACATTTTTATTTTAAGGGATACTATTGTTAATGAAGACAATTTTTGTTTTAGGATATATAATAATTTTTTTTATGCCAGCTAACTCCAATAATTATTTTAATACTTGATTTTTAAAATTGACTCAACTTGCGATTGGTTAGGTTAAGCGATTGAAAGCAATCTGTGGGTAAGACGGTACTTTTATAAAGTTGATAGATGGAACACTCTTAAAACTAATGCATTTTTTAAACATCAATCATACAGCTGTTCGATGTAAAATCGATATTCTGTCTGGACTCGTAGTTTACAGAAAACAAGTAATAAAAACTAAGGTTTAGCCCTTAGTTTTATGAATACTATGAAGTGATAGTTGCATGATTAGAAACTTGGAAAGTGCCCAACGAGTTTGACATCTTCAGTAAATAGCAAATAATCACACTAATATTATAAAGGTGAAAATGTTGTGTGTGTGTTTGTAACTTCTTCACGCACAAACGATTAGACCGATTTTGTTAAAATTTGGTATGGAGGTAGCAGACACTCTAGATTATCATATAGGCCCCCAATGTAGCAGGTAGCACCGCGGGGTGCAGCTAGTCAAAAATAAAGCTAAAAACAAGGTCCAAAGCAGCCGTCTTTTACATAATTGTGTGTTCATGCCCTGTTTAGATCGCCCCGTCAATGTTGCCGCCTTATTACATAAATCACGGCTGTCCGATTTACATGCAATTAAATTAAAGCTGCTTAAAAAATCCTTAAACCGTGTCTCGGCTCTATCAAACGGGACTTATTCAAGTAATTCTCGAAGATGGCTAACTTGCCACAGGACCGATAAAAAATTAATGTCCTCATTTGAAATTCTAAAGAATTCTTTTTGCGTTTCATCGGGCTGTTAGGAGCATTATTTGAGTAAGTGCACTCTTTTTATACCGCTCCTATAATGTTTAATTGTAACTACTATTATTCGTTAAATGAATTTCAATACTTCTTTGCTCTTTTCTTCGTTTGTATAGTTAGAGATGTATTCACACACAACTGTTAAAAGAAAAATAGACAAGAAAGGAAAGAAAATATACAATAATCATTATTAATGTCTGTGAATAAATAGAAGCCACAGTAAATGTAAATCAAACCAAAGACAACATCTACTGTCCAAACCGTTATATTAGTGTCGTGATTAATATTTAATTCATTTTTTATTTCAAATAGGTCTAACCTTATAGATTTTAGTTGTATATTGCGTAACATTTTCTAACCAGCACTAAGAAATAAATGTAGAACATAAAATATTATGTAAAGAATCAAAGTCAACATAAAAGGTTCTAAACGTGAAAAAGCTTAGTTTAGTAAGCCATTGTCTTTAGATACACTTAATATTCACTGTACATTTTAGGTATCCACGCATTATGAATACAAATTAGGAAACCCTTAAAAGGGACAAAGAAAATATAACGTTTGATGTACGCACAACAAAACAAAGAAATTGCGTGGCCAAGTTATGACAAAGCAATCTTTCAGAGCTTATGTAAGCTACCTACAGAAAAGTTTACTGCCTGTTATTAAGATTATTACTTAGTACAGAGGGTTTATAAATCAATCCGATAAGATTGTATTGACATTTTGAGGTAGATACCAGAAATTTAGAAAAAAATATCCCCGTTTAATAGCTGTTACTAGCCGTGATATAGCCGTAAAGAATTGTGAGGCTAAAGTTCGGTAAGTATAAAACTTACTTTCCTCAAAAACTAATCTGGCTTTGATGGATAATAGAACAGCAAAATAAATGAACATCAAGAAGTGAAGGTAGACAATAAAATGGGAGTAAATTTATAATCTCATACTCTAAATTGTTAAATATACCTTCAACATATTTAAAAAAGAGTAACTATGGAGTTTCTTGCAAGTTCTTCCCCATAGTAATGACATTTTGGAACCGAACAACTAGATTTGACGTTTTGGTTGCTCTTTTGTATCCTATATGAAATAAAATATTACGACTATGATTGGTCTGTTTCTGTTTCCTAATAGAGAGCACTATGTGGCAAACAAAAATAATAAGACTAATAGAAATCAACAATCATGATTACGTAGTTATGATTGATAAGCAAAATAAGCAGAAGCCTTTGATCCAGTAAAAGTTACAGATAAATCGAAATCAACACTTTACTGAGTTGTGGACGTAAATGAAATATTATAAACCCACAAAGCCCGTAGATATTTACCGACTCAGATTGGATTTCTGCTTACGATAGTTTCTTTATTCAACATTGAAACCTAGATCTGAAAATAGCGAACCTTACCGATAATAATTATGACCTATTTATTAATGAGGTATTAAATAATGTTACAAAAGTAAATAACGTAAAGTTTTTAAAAATGTGGTTCAGCTGACAGTATTGTTCATAGTATTTGTACCTACTGGGAAAACTGTCGTAGAGCGTTCTGCATTCTACAGATGGCTTTAATTCCAGGTGCTTTGTTCTTGCTTGTTGCCATAGAAATTACAAACGTTTCCATAGTAAGTTAAGTCATGGTGGAGACACACAGAGATTTTAAAGATGGTGAATCCAAAATATCGTGACACAATCATCCTACTAAAACTGGATCTAATAACACAAATCCCGTTCTTATTACGTCATCATTTGTTTCAAGAAATGTCTGTCATGAAAAAATAAACAAGACACTAGAAGAGTAGGTATAGCTACTTATCCTACAGTCAAATGGTCGGTACAACTGGCAAATGTTTGGACTTACTTATATATCCCTGAGATTTGTCAGTTTCAGCTCCTACTGGTACTGGTTACTAAATCTTGGGATTTACTGGGATATCTAAGAACTTATCTTTGATTAATATTGGCTGTACTTTAATAAATAGATCACATTTACAGTGCTGATATAAGTCTTTATTTATTTTGGTTGTAATCTGGTTTTTACAGTAATGAAATCAGAATTTTGTTAACACCAAAGCTATTTCGTCAGCATAATTATTTAGTCAACGTCTTAAACTTAAGATAGTAATTTGATTAGCTTTTGGGAGTAAGTAAATAAATGTTAAGGTCCAAAATAAGAAGCTTCAGAAGGACTAGCCTACATTCAAAATCCTAACATATATAACCTAATATCTCTAACCTTCATGCATTCCTTCTACGACCGTGCTTAGATATATATGTAAATAGAAGCTAAGGTCTAAAATTATCACTATAGTAGGTGTCTACGCACGGCATGTATTATCTGTGGCCCGGACGGGGGCGACGGCTGCGGCGCGCGGGGCGAGCCGGCACGCACTTCACATCTTACCACGTCAACGACATTACATCCTATTCTTTGTTCTACACATTTATTATATGATTTTATACAGTCTACGTAGTATAGTTTCATTCCACGGGAGTCCTAATAGGTTAGATCCCAAACAAATTGGTCCTTCGACGGTTTATCAAGAAATCAGCTGGTGTGTGTGATACGAGAATAGTTATATCAAGAGCAAGACGTTATCGGCCATTGACCCCGAGTCATCGCAGCGTTCAAAAATTGCAGTGTCATTGGCGCCTACGGTTGAAGATTTGAAGTCGCTACTGGATTTGTCGATAAGGATACGGATATTCGTGAGATTGTTTCAATTATTCCTTTCATCTCGTCTATCATTTCCCTATTTCCAGTTATTTTTAAGATTGATTAATCTGTTTTTTCAATTATACCCACATACCTATTCATTGCCTTATTGAGTTAGTTACTAGCTAATTCACTAATTCATTCGACTATTTTCACACCCATTATCTTATTTGCAATTCATTTTGCTTGCTTATAATATTTCTATAGCAATTAGCTCAAGGACAAAGAACGACCTTGAACTCATTACGCGGCGACAGCTGTTTTTATTGTTGCATTCTACAACAACAAATGCTTTAAAAGCCTTTAAGTGTGTTTCATGCGTGTCATTTAATCGATTTTGTTAAATTATCTTTTTAAATTTTGTGCACGTTTAGTTTCCGAGATAATGGCCGACAAGTTGATTCGAAAACGTAGTTCAATGAAAGCTAAGCTTACTACCTTTAGTTCACATCTGAATGTGCTTAACAGCTGTGACCGCCTCTCCGAGCTGCAAATAATTGAGCTAGAAAGCCGCTTCGATAAATTTAACCTTTTATACACAGAATTCGATAATTTGCAGACGGAGATTGAGGTATCTGTGGAAACACCGGATGAGGCGTACGCGGCGAGAGCCCAGTTCGAGGAGCAGTATCACTCACTGGTGGCGGTGGCGCGACGGTTGTTGTCGAAAGGTGACTCCAAGTGTCGTGGCTCCGCAGATCCCGTAACGGGTTCCGAGGCAACAATGCAAGGTGGGACTAACAATAACTATGTTCGATTACCAAAGATTGAATTACCGCATTTTGATGGCAGTTTTCAGTACTGGCTTGAGTATAGAGACACATTCACTTCATTAATTCATAAGAACGCTGGTATCGACAACATCAACAAGTTCCACTATTTACGTGCTTCACTTATAGGTGACGCAGCAGAAGTTTTAAAAAATATTGATTTCGAGGCCAACAATTATCAAATGGCGTGGGAATTGTTGGGTGAGCGATACAACAAAAGTCGTTCTCTGATCAAAAATCATGTGCAGGCTTTGTTCGATGCCGAACCAGTTGCAACTGAATCCAGTGTCTTTTTACGGCGTCTCATAGATGTAATCAATAAAAACATGAGAGCACTGACGTCCTTGAAAGAGCCTACACAGTACTGGACTACTCTAATTATCTATATGATGGAACTAAAATTAGATGCCGAAACTACTAAAGAGTGGTTAAAACATGAAAAAACATTACCTAGTACTCCCACATTATCTCAATTTTGCACATTTGTTAACGATAAGGCTGATTTACTTGAAACACTTGAGAAAGGTAACAAATTAAACCAAACAGACAAAACAGAGAACACTAAATCTAAAAGCTTAGTACAACAACATATACATAATACAAACAAAAACAGTAGTAATAGTTCATACAATAATAAATTCAAATGCCCTATGTGTTCAGGTAATCATTTTCTTTATTCATGTGATTCTTTCAAAAAATTAACCATAGAATCACGTATTAAAAAGGCCACAGAATTAAAAGTTTGTATGAACTGTTTGCGAATGGGTCATGTTGAAAAAAGGTGCAAAATGTCACACTGCAAGTACTGTAAGATTAGGCATAACACTTTATTGCACCTCGAACCAACAGGTACCCCTCCCATACACATTCCTCTGCCTAGTACATCTGATAGTGTTGCGCTTTCTGCTAATACTTCAGCTACTATGCCTTCTTGTACTCGCTCTTGTGTTTTGCTTTCCACAGCGCTGGTGAAAGCGGTGGATGCCAATGGAAAGAGGTGGGATGCACGAGTCCTACTGGATAGCGGTAGTACAGCCAATTTTATTACCGAGATTCTATGTGATAAGCTGCGTTTGTCTCGAAACGGCATGAGCTCCACAATCACAGGTATCAACAACCACACCAGTACTAGTGCACAATCTTGCAATCTCACAATCGAATCATTACACAGTGATTATTCTGTTAATATTGATTGTTTAATTCTCCCACAAATTACGCATATCGTACCGTCGTCTCCAATCAACATAAATAATGTTACAATTCCAATGGGTTTGCAGTTGGCTGATCCATCATTTAACATTCCATCAAATATAGATATATTAGTCGGAGTCGACGTTTTCTGGAATGTTATATCAGCCAATCAGATAATTTTAGGCAAAAATCAACCAAGGTTATGTGAAAGCAGGCTAGGATGGATAGTTTCAGGGTCCGTAAGCCATCAATCACGATCATCCCTTTCACATTTCTGCAATTTTGCAAACAACAATGACAATAGTGATTTATCCAAATTTTGGGAGTTAGATTCAGTACCTGAAACACATTTTCTATCTGCGGACGAACGTTCGTGTGAAGAAAGTTTCTATGCTAATACAACACGCAAAAACGACGGGCGTTTTGTAGTCACTATGCCATTAAAGTCTGATCCTTCTACTTTAGGTAATTCATATCAAATGGCAAAACACCGATTTTTATCTCTAGAAAGACGATTTGCACGAGATTCAAATTTCAAAAACATGTACATAGAATTCATGTCCGAGTACGAAAAATTAGGTCACATGTCTGAAAATTCTTTTTCTTCCGCAGAATACGATGGTAAAGTCAATTACTTTTTACCTCATCATGGGGTCAGACGTGAATCTAGTGTAACAACAAAATTACGTGCAGTTTTCGATGCATCTGCTAAAACTACAACAGGTGTGTCGCTAAATGACTTACAATTTGTTGGTCCTACGGTTCAAGACGATTTATTTTCTATTTTATTGCGTTTCCGTCAACACAAATATGTAATCTCTGCGGATATAGAAAAAATGTATCGCGCTATCGAAATTAATCCTGACCAGAGATCACTACAACAAATTGTTTTTCGTAAAAGTCCGACAGAGCCATTAAAAACCTACACGTTGAACACTTTAACATACGGTACAGCGTCGGCACCTTATTTAGCTACTAAATGTTTAGTTAGCTTAGCTGACAAAGTATCAAACGAGTACGTTAGGCGAGCTATACAACATGATTTCTACATCGACGATTATTTGAGTGGTTCTGATACAGTTTCAGGCGCATTGGATCTCTGTAGGGAAACCCAAACTATTCTAGCATCTGCTAAATTTAATTTAAGAAAATGGCAGTCTAATAGTCCAGATCTCCTGAAAGAATTAGGTATAGAAAATAATATCAGTGTTCTAGATCTTTCAGACAGTAAATATAATACTCCATCAAAAACTTTAGGTTTAAATTGGTTGTGCAATCGTGATAAATTGTCATTTTCTATTAACATCACTTTAAAACCAAAGGTTACAAAGCGACATATTTTGTCGGTTATCAGTCAGATTTTTGACCCACTGGGCTTGGTGAGTCCATGCATTGTTGAAGCAAAATTAATCATGCAGAAGCTTTGGTTAGAGAAGTGTGAATGGGATGACGACATATCGTCAGACGTCGCAAATTCATGGCTATTATTTGCAAAATCACTGCCCTGTTTAAATTATATAAAAATTCCACGTTGGATTTTATGTAATAACGCAATAATTCATGAAGTTCATGTCTTTACAGATGCTTCAGAAAAGGCTTATGGTGCATGTGTATACATTCGCTCAATAACCAGTTCAGGAACAGTCTCGGTTCGACTATTAACTTCAAAAAGCCGTGTTGCACCCGTCAAGCCGACTACCATTCCAAGGCTTGAACTGTGCGGGGCTCTATTAGGTTCAAGATTGTGCACAAAGGTTAAGGATTCTCTTACGTTGTCAATACAGCAATTTCAATTTTGGTGTGATTCCACAATAGTGCTGGGGTGGTTGGCAACACCTACACAGCAACTTAAGCCCTTTGTACGAAATCGTGTTAACGAAATACAAGAAAGTACGGGTTCTGTGTGGAGATACGTGCCGTCTAAAGACAATCCGGCGGACCTTGTTTCTCGTGGGCTGAAGGCTGATCTTATCAGCGAGTCTGAACTGTGGTGGTCAGGCCCCTCATTTCTTATCAATAACAAAAATGATTGGCCGCAACAGCCCAATAAAAGCGTGAAACAGGATCTACCTGAAGTGATTTCTAATTTAGTAGATAGTAATTTCGTAGATAATAATTTAGTACATAGTAATTTGGTAGATAAAAATAATTCTAAACAATCCCTAGAATACAATACAATTATACAACAACTTATTTATAAATATTCCGATTTTAATTACTTACAAAGAATTGTAGCTTATGTTCTAAGGTTTATTTATAATTTAAGCCATAGGGACTCTAGGTTAACAGGTTCCATTTCTATCCTGGAATTTAAAAATGCCTTAAATTGTATTTTACGTGTAGCTCAATGTGAAATGTTCCCAGAAGAATACGCGAGCCTTTTGTCAGGAAAACCACTGTCACGTAAGAATAGACTAATCTCGTTAACTCCTTTTTTAGACAGTGACAACATAATTCGTGTCGGGGGCAGACTCGATAATTCCCCATACGACTATGATGTAAAACATCCAATTTTACTTTGTAGTAAGCATCATTTAACAAAAATCTTGTTTCATATGCAACATAAAAAATTACTACATGCTGGTCCGCAGTTACTGTTAGCAAACATTAGACAAACTTATTGGCCCTTAGGGGGCAGAAACCTCTCTAAGCAAGTAGTAAACAAGTGTTTTAAGTGCTTCAGATTTAAAGCCAAAAATGTTCAGCCAATCATGGGGCAACTACCCGATACTAGAAGTACTTTAGAATTTCCTTTTTTTAATAGTAGTGTCGACTATGCTGGGCCGGTATTGATTTCTGACCGGAAGGGTCGTGGTAGTAGATTAATAAAGTCCTACTTGTGCATTTTTGTATGCATGGCTACGAAAGCTGTGCATCTCGAGCTTGTTACGGATCTTTCCAAAGAGGCTTATAAGGCCGCTCTAAATAGATTTGTCGCACGTCGTGGCAAACCACGTACTATATTGTCCGATAACGGAACAAATTTCGTTGGCGCTTGTAGTGAATTTTACACATTTTTACAGGGATCACATGTTGCGTCTGAAATAGCTCAGGAAGGCATAGAATTCAAGTTTGCACCTGCTTACTCGCCACACTTCAACGGCCTAGCTGAGGCTGCAGTTCGTTCGACGAAACACCACTTAAAAAGGCTACTACAGCTTACTCATTTTACTTATGAGGAAATGGCTACGTGCCTAACTCAAATAGAGGCAATTTTAAATTCTAGACCCCTTACTCCTCTCTCCACTAACCCTATTGACTACTCTGCGCTTACACCTTCTCACTTCCTTATTGGACGCTCACTTATGTCTGTTCCAAATCCTCAGATCACTGACGCCAACATCAACCGCTTGGAGCGCTATCAGCGTGTAGAATACATCAAACAGCATTTTTGGAAACGATTTAATCTCGAATATATTTCTAACCTCCAGCAGAAAACGAAATGGTTTTCTTCCAACAACGATTTGGCGTTGGGATCGCTTGTCCTTGTAAAGGACAGGGCGCTGCCACCTTTCTGCTGGTTGCTGGGACGCGTTGTGCAGGTGTACCCTGGCAGCGATGGTGTTACGAGAGTCGCTGAGCTCAAGACGAAGAGAGGAACAATTCGGCGCGCCTTTAACAATATTTGCCCACTACCTCTTTGAAGCAGAACCTTCAACCCGGGGAGCATGTCTACGCACGGCATGTATTATCTGTGGCCCGGACGGGGGCGACGGCTGCGGCGCGCGGGGCGAGCCGGCACGCACTTCACATCTTACCACGTCAACGACATTACATCCTATTCTTTGTTCTACACATTTATTATATGATTTTATACAGTCTACGTAGTATAGTTTCATTCCACGGGAGTCCTAATAGGTTAGATCCCAAACAGTAGGTATCTATAAGTATAACTGTATACTACGCTTCGGTGATGCATCTTGTTCCTATCCAAAGTTATTAATCGTCGAGTAATTAATATTTCCCTTCAACAGAATCTCCCTTAAATGGTGGGTTGCTTGTTTTTTTAATTAATCAAAATGGATAGCTAATCAATCTTGTTGACACAATTTTCACACGGTCGTTCAAAACTGTTCTATTTATCTTCTTGTTTTTCATCGATATCATCAAAACCGTCGTCTGATGAAGGTAGGTACTAAAGAGTATTTATACACTACGTTATAATAGTATACGTAAAATATTTTTCTTGATGAAACAAATTTGGCACTGATCGTTAGGTACACCAAGTAGCATTTAATTTAATAATCTTATAGCAGTGTACTCGTAAATCGTCCGACCTACGTAAATGGGACTGAAATAGGCCACAGGTGTTATGCTAATGTAACATGAAATGTGAGTCTCGCGAATCTAGGAATTATAAAGATTGTTATTCTACACAACGTGTTAGATATGACTAACATTGCTTTGCTTATAAATAAAAAGTGTGATTGTATTGAAGTTTGGATAAATTTTACTACAGAAGCGAAAACAAAGAGTTCCCCTACTCCCAAATAATCACTTAATCATTGTGATCTGGGTGTGAATGAATTAATATTTTTTTATTTACGAAATTACTTTGGCTAAGGAAACATTAATCTAAGAATGTGTAAGGTAATTACGCCATTTATATTCTGTGTATGAAAATTTTATGTAGGTCAAAAGTTACAACATTTTCAACATAAAAATGAGTGGGTTTATGACTGACTGCCCTCAGTCGTAAAACACGTAAGCAAAATGAATTTGTTTCATTTTAAACTTGTATGGTTCTATACTTATACTCATAGTTTAGTATGAATACGTATATAATATGTTTTTCGTATAAATTTACGATTTTGCCCCTATCTATCAATAAAAATGCTTAACTGTGCTTGAACTGCACTTAAATCTGAAACAAACTTCAAAGTATTTTCATAAGAATATTCAACAAAACTGTTTGTGTACATCGTTATTACGTACATCGCAAAGTGATAACTACAAACACTAAATTAATAATATTATTCATGACACACTCATACCAGCACTCCCTTTTAATGATAATTTGTTTCCACGAATTACCTGTGTCGCGATACTTGCATTTAACGTGGAATACCCGGCCAGGTTGTAATTAAAATTGGCTTAAACTCGTGTCTGCATCAAATTGAAAAGCTCTATTAAAAGTTTTCCCTACAATTTCCGGGAATCCTGATGAAATTAATGTTTTAAGCGTCTCATCAATGTAAATTGTTCTAATAGATCGAGTAGCATTATGTAATATTTCAATCCTAATAATTTATTCGTTACGTAATAAACCAACCGTTTGAGAAAATTGATGATGTAACAAGGTACTCACATATTTTTGGTTTTATGTTGAAATTGCTTTGAGTCTTTGTAAACATTTGGTGGCTATTCAACTTATTTCATTCAAGACCATTAACAATAATGATAATTGTGTGTGCCTTTCCTTCGCGTTAAGATTTCTGACTAATGAACACCGTTTGTTGATTCCATGAGGCATGAAGCGTAAAACTTAAAAAGCAATAATGCTTATAGAAGACAAAGTTTACTTGCTATATAATAAATCTACTGGTGTCCCTAATAACTGCAAAAAACCGAAAAACATTTTAATAAAGTGAATAGGACTCAGAGTTTCATACATAAGTGCTACAAAAAGCCGGCAAAGACGTGACGTTGACCGATAGTGTGGACATTAGAGCTGTGTCATTAGTGCCCCACAGCTTTGCTTTACTTGTAGCACAGATATTAATGGTTTTATACAAGCCACAGACCCTTCATTAATTTAGTACACATCTGCATATTCAGTGGACATATTGCCGGGATATATCTATCCATTCCTTCCATTGTTTGAATTGGTAATTCAGATGTTTGTAGTTTTGTTTTCATTTAGGGACTTGAATGTAGTTGCGTGTCGCTTAATTAGTTTTAATCTGTTGGATTAATATAAGTTATTCCGTAGTTTAATATAGTCCATTAAATGCAATTCTTTATATCCCTGACTTTATGGTTTTTAATTATTGAAATATTTAAAATATCACTCAACTTGTTATTCTTAAAGGCACATAATTACAACGTTTATTTTTCTTAGAAACATAATAGGGTCTTCTAAATTTCTAAGACAATACTTGTTATAGTGGTAACTTTCCTAGACGTTGTATACTCTTGTCTAGGGAAAAGTTATCTTACTTTTATTTTTGTCTCGCGTAATAATTTTCAAAGTCAACAAAGTTTCACAAAGGTACCTATGTACCTACTATGTAGTAATTAGAGGAGATTAATGTTGTTCTTTGAAAAACTAAGTGACACTATTCTTGTATTCTAGTTAGTCTTTGGTTGTGTGCGATGTTCGTGCAAAGAAATGTATAGGTGCTTATTGTGGTTCATATCCAGGTTTCATCATGATGTTTTACTTCACTGTCTGTCAGTTGTATCATGAAGTTGCACAAATATTGTCACCGCTCTGCAAAAAAAAAAGTATAAGCACTGCTCTACAAAAGCGGAATCATCCTCCACTGCCACCTTATCTTTAGTGTGCAATACTTACAACATCACCTCAGCCCGTAGTTCTTTAACCGCTAGGAAGTGAGTGTCACCGCTTCACATTAGACAGACTCGAACACAGCAACCATGACATTTTCGATTCTATACAAATATCTCCAAGTTGACTAACGAAAATCTCTCACACCGTAGAAATCAATCTTCTTGGGTAAATATTAGGTAGCGATGTTTTTACTCCAACACAGAAACTCAAAAGCGATCCGTCTAACATTCATTCATTCTTAATTATTCATGAAAGTCTTTGAACTATTTCAAGATACTTGATCAAAGCTAAGACCGGTAACGAGATCCGAAAATTAAATTACAGACAGATTGCTTCATCAGTTTACTATCAATAAAGATAATGTGCTAACGAACGTAGGTAGCTATCTTATGTTTGGCTAGCTTTTAACTAAATATAGGACCTATTTGGTTGAATGCTTGTGTTACATTTATTGTCTACTCCCTAAAATCTAAACAGATTGGAGTAGTTTTATCATTGCTCATATTATTCTATTAATTCCTCATGAATTCGCGCTTGTGGGATGCTTCTAGTATAATTTTAATGTCAACACAGCAAAGATGTATCGTGGAGTTTTTAGGACTGGATTAATGTGCCCAAAGTTGCAGCTACCAATGTGACTTTGACTGACAATGACATACATTTTGATATGGAAAGATTCGATTTTGTATAAGATTAGATAAGAGATTATTTTGCCCCGTTTTTTTCTTTTTTTTATGTCTCGAGCAGTGTATATTGCCCATGTATTGTTTTCAGAAACATTCGAATAGGCTTTATGTCAATTACCTAGTATTTACAACTTCTCAAAAGAAATCACGATTGATCAATTGAATAACAAAAGCTCTGCGATAATCTCAAAAAAGTTTTTTTATATTTATTACACACAAGCCAAATAGTTTCAACCGATAAAGTTGGAACGTTCTAAAAAATCACAAACACTCGCGTTTAGTGATAAAACGGTTATAAAACCATTTGCTGGGATTTATAACTTTCGCTGATGTGAACAATTCGGAGTTATGGCTTCGTTAAAAAAAATCATGAAACTGTATATTTGTTCATTGAGAGGTTCGTAGCTAGTGCGCAGATCGACTGATCTGTGGTGCGGTTAGTCTTGTGATTAGTAACAACGTTGTCACATATCAAGACCGCCCCGTGCTTTAGAAGGCAAGTTAAGCCGTTCATCCTGCGCCTGATCCCTCTCTGGTCGTGTCGGTCTGCCTTCCCATTGGACTCTCTATTTCTCCCTCACTCTCTTAAGTAGGGAATAGGGAATGCACCTGAGCGTGTTTTCATGCATACTTGTCCACTCTGATATAGGACACCAAAACCAAAATTTAATGACGAGAACATTATGTTTGTTATTTTATATCGTATATACACAACAGACGTATAAGGACTCTAAAACTGTCATATAACTTTCAACGCCCCTTTATTAAGATGTCAATAACTATGTACATTTTGATCCATTTACACCGACTGTTTAAGACTAAGGAGACTATTTAACCCCAAGAAACCACCCTGCACAGTTAGTGCACGATAAAAGTTCAGCTTCAACAACCAGCCTCCATTATAATACTCAGAAACTTTGCAAATAAATAAACCTGTTGTTTACGCCGAACCACTGAAGCTCCCTCGTTGTGTGCCTACAAACACCATCCGTCAACGTCCGTGCCTCTTATTCACTTTGATAGTGTAAACACGTTCTTAGAGCCTATTTACTGGTACGAAAGCATCCGTTGAGTACTTGTAAGTGATAAGTTTTGTATGGTCGAAGACATTATAGATTCTTGTCAACAGTTTTGGGTGAAACGACATTAGTTGGTTGACATAGACGACCGTCTTCCAGTGATTAATTTGAGTTAGTTTTAATTGGACTTGGAACGATTCTTTTAAGGTGTTTAGTCTGGATAACGTCGTTTAAACTAATGGTGTTGAAAGAAGTTCTGTGTTTATTATGTCGATGTTTAAAATAAATATACCTATATTCACATTTGACAAATACATTTTCTGATTGGAGTGCTTTTGTGGGTATTAAAACTAAAGAATATGGTGATAGCTTATATTCGTGGATCTGCTATCTCTCGGGAACCAAGTCCATTTTATTGAGATACTAATTCTTTGTCGCACAAGCAAGTCAAATTCCCAAGCATTCATTTAATTAAAGCCAGTCTATTTACAAAATCTACTTCAATTTAAAATTGTTTTATTCGTAAAACAACCAAGCAACCCACAATTCGTTACTACAGCATCTCAAAAGTAACTTTTAGTGTGCAATAAAGTTCGAAAGTGATAAAATCATTGGTGGAAACTATCGTTTGCTGTCGCTCGTTCCACGATATCTCATATTTATGGGGCAAAGATATTTTCTTCACTTGCCAAGTTGGCCAGAAGCAGACTTTTTACTGGATTACTTGAATTTACAGCAGTTCTATTCTACATTAATGTCAGTCAGGTTTATTTAGATTTTTCAATTTTGCCTTTAAGGGGTTATCGCGCGTGAAACTACTTATGAAGTAGGTTAGTACGTGTGCACAATACGTTAAATTTTTTGTGATAGATTGTTAGGTGTTTTTGTGAGTTTTAGTATCTTTTTAGGTTGTGGCTTCCTTAATCTAGCGGGCGCTAAGCTCGGCTGCTGAGCATAAGATCCTGGGCTCAAATTTCGAAACGGCCACGTGTTAGGATCTTTCCATTAAGTAGTTCCCGGTAGTAGCACGGAGTCTGGACTTGTGCCGAGTGATGGCAATAGGCTCACGCTCTATTACATTGGAACCTATAACATAACTGGCCAAATGTGGGTGTTCATACACCTTGGTCTGTTGCCTATAGGTGTGATGATATGTTATGTTTCCTGTTATGATATTAAGAAAACGTTTTCTTACGAAGTTCTCCTTCAGAGGCATTTAGTAGCTGCTATCACGATATTTCCAAGATCTTTTATCGGAGGTGCGAAATCGTTCGAATAAATCTTAATTTGTAATCACAAAAATAGGTGACTCTGTCTATAAAAGAAGATTTATTAAAATACGTAGTGTGCAAATGTTTACTATCTTCGATCTCAGAGTAAATACTCTTATCTTCGCCCTATTCTTAGGTAAGACCCCACTACCCTTGGGACGTCTCAAAGGCGACAGGTTAGAATCAAATTCAAATATCACCCTTTCAGGTTTCCCTTCCCTCGGTACATTACTCTCTGCCCTTTGGTTTACATAGTTTTATCATGAATTCATTATGAGAAAATTTCCGAGTCTCAGATTTATATTCAGCATGAGTGAATTGGGATTTACAATTTGGTTTGTACAAATATTGTGTTTCGGAGTTACGTGATAAAAATTGTTTTAAAAGGTAAATTACTATACTGTTAATAGTGTTTATTTCTCAAAAGAATTACATTAGGTATTCAATTACATGAGAAACACAAAAAATAGCTTATACATACTATAAGCACAGGCACAGAACATGAAAGTACTAACTTATCACTAACATTATCATAATTATTCCACTTTGATAGGTACTATTGTTTCATAAAAAGTTCGCAAAACATACAACGTCAGAAAACAAAATACCTTTTTAAACTTATAAATGTCTTAGTAGGTAGGACTGTAATAGACGCAAAACTCAAAGACGAAGGTGATAGCAGGAAAATCTTGAAAGATTTTTTTTATTTCTGTATCTATTTAATTTTTTTTGAGAGCTCTTTATTCTTTGACTACATACATGAACATCACCAATTACCTCAAGAATGGAGACTGTAAGATTATTATATAAATAAGTGAAACGATTACTTTGAAATCCAATTGTTTGCAGAATTCCTATTGAAACTAGTATAAAACACTGCGACCGTTAGTAATATCGGCTACTTTATTGGTAGGGATCGGTCTTTATGACCAGTCAAGTAGTACTTAACCGAGATCAAAGGATACCTCTCTCCAATCTTTATAATAAACGATGTTACTTGTTGTCTCACTTCGAAGATTTACTGGAAAACCCAAGATTTCAACACGCTACCACATCGATATAAGGGTTCCCGGGTGACAGGCTAAAGGCCTAAACAGTTGGTATTATTGGTGCAAGTCCGCAGCAAATTGCAGTTTGAATACAGATTTTGTGCAGTTCATAAGTGCATAAGAACTGCTATTCGATGCGATTAAAAGTCATAATAACTACATTCCATCGGCAAGCGGACTGCACACTCGGTTGGCAGTCCCAATCTGCAGCTGCAATTTTACTGCTAAATTGCAGTTTAAATGCGCAGCAGACTAAGAATAACAACAATAATGTACACGGAAAAAAACATATAACATATCGCCTGTATTCCCCGAAAGGGTAGGCAAAGAAGTAATACAGTACTCATACCTATAATAAACCCACATTCTGCCAGTTATAGTTCCTAATGTAATAGGGGGTGAGCTTACATCAACCGTGCTGCTACTGAGAATTACCTAACAGAAAAACCCAGTAACACTACGCTCAACTAAAAGTCGCGTTTAGCGACCACTAGACCAATGAGTTAATTAAAAACATCTGTAATATTTAATTACTTCTAATTCTAATGATTTCTATCACTGACGCGAAAATTAGATATTAAAATAAAACTAGACTTACGGATTTTATCGCGGTTTTTTAATTGATTTTTGGTCCCGACGTTTCGAATCCTTTACAACATTCATGGTCTCGGGCAGAGCCTCTACTTATATCTTCTACTTTTAATTCTATTTTAAATTAACATACATACTACGCTGTATGTTAAATATTGTGTGTGTAGATATGTGAGCGTGACAGTGACATAACCGCAATGTCGTCCTGCCTTACGGTAGGGACACGCCGTTCAGAATAGACAAAAACATTTTCAGTAAATTATATTTACAATTTTAGGCCTACAACGCACGCCTTCGGTACTTTTTACGAATTATGTATAATACCTACTGTCTATATGGTTTTTGAACCTAGCATCGTTTTTGATTTCTTATTAATATTGTTCATTAAGTTCAAGGATATGCCTGAATTGAAAAAACCTTCAGATCTCCAAGATATAAGTAGTTTGGAGTTCAGTTTCTCCTTGTATATTTATAAGTACCGTACATTCAAAATTCCATTGCTAAAAATAATACCAATGCTTAGAGCTAAATTCTAGCGTGCGGTTGTCAAATGTTTAAAGCAAAGTATCCGTGGTGGTGTGTGCATTATCTACAATGGAATATCAATTTGTCATTCGTTGTCACCCGCAGCCCCATTCCGCCCACGTTGAAGAATACGCTTCTGTCAGTTAACATCAATTTGTGCGGTCTTACTTAAATTTCCACCCACAGTTGTGACATCGTTAACGTTGCAAAACCAAGGTCCAAAGTGATTTCAGTCTTTATAAAAAGTCTTTATCATGGTACAATATTTATAGATTCGCATCATTTAAAAAATATTTACAAATTTCCTTTTATTTTTTCATATACTGTTTTATTAACATTAAAAAAATATTAATACGTGTCGACTTGAGAACTTCCTCCTTTTTTTTTCGTCGGTTGAATATAGATATAGTCAGTGCCTGATTTGCCTTGCCCTGAATAATGTTTATTATTCCACATGCCGCTACTTTTCTAACAGAACAGACATACCTCAGGGCTCGAATGTATCCAGTTTCCTCTCAAAAAACTAGTTTTCATTAAATAAAATATCATACAAACTAACAGTACCCTAGTTACACATTGTCGTGACAACAAACAGTCGCATAAAAGGCCAAGGTCTTGTGAGAGGCTCCGTAATTTTCAAATCAGAATGGTTCGTTGTTGCGGATTCACAATGTGAAACATAATATCGTAGCGTTAGTATGAAAGTGGTTCTCGGCAACCCAAACACAATTTTGTAGGGATCCAGAATGCATTTAAAGGGATGTTCTTCTGCAAAATATTAGAACCTTGTTTGTTTTTGTTTTACCCGGGAAATGTGGGGTTGGAAAATGTTTTACACAAATTGAATGTTATTACAGATGTTTAATTGAAAACAGAAGTGCGCCTCGTAATTTACGTGATTAAGGCCCCGGAACGAAAACGGTGAAGTAAATCTTTATTACATTAAACATTTAGGATATGTTTAAAATGTTCTGATTACAGAAAATATAATTGTATCCCTACTAATATTATAAACGCGAAGTTTTGTGAGTATGGATGGATGTATGTTACTCTTTCACGTAAAAATTACTGAATGGATTTTAATAAAATTTCATATGGAGGCAGCTGACACCCTGGATTACAAAGGCTGACATAGGCTACTTTTATCCCGAAAAAATGTAGCGGGTAATACCGCAAGGCGCAGCTAGTTCTCTAATAAAGCTTATATATAGCTGTATTAAAAAAAATACATAACGATAAAAGCAGCCACACATTGCCTTCACATCAACATTATAAGCCATAATTCAGATAGTAAATCTCACTTCTAGGTAAGTAAACTTTAACATAGGATTATGATACCAACCATTTTAATACTAAAACGATAATTTGACAGACTGAATACAAATATAGTCACAAGAATAATCTGTATTAATATATTCTATTGTCTACAACGGCTAGTCTCATGATGGATTAGTTTGTGCATCGTGGTATCAAACAGGGAATTTCGTGCTACAAATTCATGCTATAATTTTCTATCCAGTATTAATTGGCTATGAAATTGTTTGTTCAGCGAACAAAGCCGTTTGATATTAATTGTAAATAGCTGGAATTAAACGAAAATCCTTCTAGTGTTAAATGCTGGACTTTTTACTGTATAGGTACTCAGTGAGAAATACTATTAGATCGTAGTTTTGTTGGTTGATTATGGTTTTTAGATAACTCGACATTTCGTGTTATAGGTTTCAATGTAATAGGGCGCGAGCCTATTACCATGCAGCCAGACTACGTGCTGTTACTGAAAACTACCTGATGAAAAAACCGAATAACACTACGCCTGACCCGGGATTCGAACCCAGGACCTCATGCTCAGTACTCGCGCTTAGCGACCACAAGACTAACGAGGCAGTATAACGCTTCTTATTATAAAATATCCACTAGGTATTCGAAAGATTATCCAAAACTCAAACAAAATGTAATGAAGTAGTAAAAGAACCGTTTAAATTAATAGGATTTTTAAAAATGTCGTCAGCTAAGCTCATAAATCTCGTGGGAGTGCTGTGCTTACACTTTACAATGCAATAAGTTCACTTGAAAACTATTATTAAGCTTTTGCTGCACTGCTGGAGCGACGAGGACAATTTATGAGAGAAAATATTAATTAACAGAGTACATGGACAGGGTCAAGTCACGTGCGCGCTTAGTTTTATTTTTAACACTGGTTTTTATTTGAATTTGCATTTGGAGTCTTCTTTGTTCATAATTCAAATCGAAGATTTTTTTTCATCGGAAGGCGAGTACTCCGGTTTTAAAATGCATGCCAGTATTTAGTTCTGTTTTGTTTTCAAAGACTTTGATTTCAATCAGACTTTTTTAGTTATATGAAGGCCCTTTATCTAGTTCATATATTATTTCATTATGTTTTTTTCAATAAGCTCTTTAGCATTTATGTTTTAATTTTCTTTTTCCTTTACAAGTTCAATAAGCGTGAACATTAGAGAGAAAACTGAACCAGCTTGACTTGAGCCCTTTTCACCTCAACGGCTTCGAAACTAGTTTGAAATTTACCTTACGAGATTTACTACGGGGTCAACTTAAAATGGCCTTTGTATCTCACTGACTATCTTCTTACAATAAACAATAAAGTGGAACATTTAATACTACACTAGATAAAAACTGAACAAACTGTAGTTTCCTATGTAAAAATCTGTTGTTAAGAAATTTGGAACTAAAATATAAGTCGGAAAATAGAAGAATCATTTTATAAATTATCTTTTAGATAAGAAGTTGATATAGGCAATAAAAAAAGCTATACAATTCATGTAAACATTCAAACTTATCTATCCAGTACCAAACCTCGGAAACATGTGCAAAACTAATTAATTTAAAGACGGCGAGGGCAATTAACGATAGGAAATGAACCACTGAACATGGGCAGGCCATCGAAAGTACTCCATTAATTACATGAAGCAGGATGTGTGCCGAAAGGGCTACTTAAAGTTTCATCTTCTCGGGAATGAGACTCGCTTCAGCAAAACTTTGTCTAGATTTTGATAGGGTAAGATGAGATAAGACAGAAACTAAACCGTGAAGTTAAGATATAAAATATATGGTATGTTTAGTAAAATACGATACATATTTGAAGAATGTGATCTAATTATTTTAAAGTCGTAGGTAGATTTCAATAATTATTTTTAGAACCTTCTCAAAACATATTCTTCAACTTCTTCATTCCAATGCAAAGCCACTCTAGTACAGTACTTTAAACACAGACACATATAGGACTGAATCTTTTGTTATATCCATCGAAAGCAAAACCAACTTGAATAAGTTTTACAAAACTACACAACATACACTCAAAACACAAAGCTTCTATTTAATAACAAAGAAAAATAGCTTTATACAATTCCGCGTAACAAGATATCCGATTGAAGTTCGAAGACTTTCACTCAACAGCCTGAATAAAACCGTCTCTTTGGGAGTGTACGGCATAAAGTACAGTTCTGCTAGAAATGTATCCCTCGGGGATGGAGCCCGCGTTTTAAACTACTGTCGATGCGGATGAAAAGTATATATTGGGTGTGTCAATAATGTTTTATTGGCCTTTCGGTAGATGTGGGTGAGAGGGGTGACAAGTATTAACATACGGTTGATTTATTTACTTCACCTTGATCTCTTATTGAGTAATATCTTTACTGTACAGTTTTGAATCAGTGAGACTTTACTATGTAAGTGTATGACGATAAAGCCTGATTTAAAAAGCCAATAAATATAATATTTTATAGTGAAAGTACGTGCAATACTATAAAGGATTGAAAAGAAAAAATATTTTGCCACTTAAATGACGACAAACCAAATGTTAAATTTACCAGCCACTTATCACAATACAATACATAACGCACATTTCTCAAATTAACTTCTTTAATATAGCCGCAAGATCATACTGTTTATACAATTACAAGCAAACAAAATTGTTTTTTCCTACTAACAATGTTTGTCGTACGTCAGATAATATTAGGTGTGAAAATCCCACCCGTGTAAAAGTACGGACGAATACCCGCAGGGTTAAGTTAGTTAACGTGGTGGAGTAAGGAAGCGAGCACACAGTTTGTAATGCTATTTGATGCTGAAAATAGCAAGATGGCGAAGAACCGTTTAAAGTAACAAGCGCATCTCGCGTCAGGTCTCTTGTGGATTGAGGCTAATTTGTTCCTGGATATTCTTCGAAAAGGCTAAAATACTGGAACAATTGGCGCCAATATTAAAAAAGTGTTTGATTTGTTATTCGATTACATTGTCAAATTGTTTTTAATTTTAAGGAGGCTTTTGTCCACAAGGACACGCCACCCTCATAGTACCTCAATCTACATGATAACACTAACTGTATGTACTTACACTTATAATTGTCAAGTTGAGTTGCTGAAGATTTCATAATAAATAGTATGAGTAATACATATATTTAATGGATTCTGGATTATTATGTGTAGCCGACGCCTTCGTCTGTGAGTGTGTATGGACATAAACTGAGTTTGTTAATTTTCCGGGTGAGTAAGTACTTCGATACCGTTTCTGCGTGGCAATAAGAGTTGACATCTGATTATGGTGTTTGTAATCCAGGTGCAGCTCTGTCACATTTAAACTGTGCGGAGAGTACATTTAATACTATTATTTTTTCTTTGTGACTTATTAAGAGTATTTGATATCAATAAGTCGAGTTTGGTGTGGACAGGCACACCATGTAGTGTATAATAACTGTGTTTATGATTACGGTGGATAATATTTTTCTACTTTCAGGACTTTGGCAGGAATAGGCATGATATTGATGTCAGCTTTAAGTTTTAATGGATTTTTTTTTACTAATCCATATGGCTTTCTCAAAGTTACTTCTTTGAGAAAGCCGTATGGTTATGTTAACCTTCAAGTAGAGGTAGCTCTAATTAAATAATCAGGTGGATTAATTCTTGTCCCTAAAGTCTAACATATAACTTACACGTCAGTTCAATGTCTTAGCCCCGAGACTTTGTTACGAAGCGTATAATTATAGCGAAGACTTGTTGTTAAGAAGCGATAGACGGGTAGCCACATTTGATGCTGACAGCTATTAAATGCTCGATTGAATTTTCTCTTTAGAGAAGTGTCTGTAAATAGTTATAAATGATGTTCGTTTATAACGGAGCCTTTCGCTGTGTTTGATTATTAACAACAGCATTACTTCTAATTTACTTTTTCCATCAGTATTCATTTAAAGAAAATCTGAAAGTTACGTTAGCTATTAACGAAACTCACACTATGGCCTCTGTAGTAACGGCAATAATCTTAATAAGTGTGGCTTATCTTTTGTAAAGGTAAAGATTTTTAGATGTTATTCATCAATTTTGAATCCGCTCATACTTACAGCATCATACAAAACCTCAATTGCCAGAAGCATCAAAACATTTCAAACGAAAAATGCGGCATCAAATTTATTAGCAGCAAACATAATTTCCTTAAACGTAATACCCACGGGGTAATATTTTATCATAATAACACGTGGCTCGAAATATACTTTGATTTGAAGTTTCTTTTTTAATATTTAATACATACAAGCTCTTCAATTTCCGGCAGTCCACCAAAATAAGAGTACCTACCTATATAAATGTTTGTTGACTTGAACACGTTTAAACTTTCTATATTTTGTGACATATTATTATTATTATAGCCATGATCGTCCCACTTCGGAGCAAAGGCCTCCCTTTTCTTCCTCCATTCCTCTCGTTTGTGAGCTGCGATAGAACATTTAATTTTGTGCCTTGAACTAAATATAAAGGTATTACACAGATGTTTTACGTGTGTTATCTAGCCTACCTCCAGGCACTTTTAAAGCAATTTGCCCGTTTTTAGACTTGATTTGAAAGTCAATTTTATTTCCTCAAAAAATGTAAGGTTTGATGTTACTCCTGGCTGTATAATAAATAGTGAATTATGTTGTTATTTTTTTAGACCAGCAAAGCGTTTTATAATTCAATAACGTTACGCCCGAATAGACGCACCGATTCGGGCGTAACTTTTTTGAATTTGTCCTTTTTTAATGTCCGTTAAAAATCAATTAGCAGTAACTTGGCTCTTATTTTTAAACTTTTATATCAACTCCCAAACAAATAATGCTCAATTCACAAAACCACCACTGATTTGCCCGCAAACCGCAGTCGACCAAATAGTAATAAACGATAACTGTTTAATCTACGACAACAGACGGAACAAAATTAATTGTGGCCACACAACTACGGTAATTAATGAGCGAATTGTAACATCACTTTATAGGCATATGAATCGTTCGGGCTGTTTTAACGAAATTGTAAAATGTACAAAAAATACAAATTCTAGAATAAAAAATTGTTAAAGCAACAATCTAGATACAGGGTAATCGTGTCTATAGTGTTTGCCTCTATTGTAAAGTTCTGCGGTAGAGCGACACCTTGCGAGACAGTGGTATTAAGGTCGATTCTTGCCGTGCAATTAAAAGCCTTAGCGTTGTTGTTTGATTAAACACAGAAACAATTTTCACAGAGGAAACCCATGCTGTCATTTTCATGTAACAAAACCTTTTTTTCTAACAACAGCCATTTAAAAATAAAGCTCAATACATAGTAATGCGTCGCGGTCACACAGCACTAAAAACTATTCGTACAAACAGTTGTAAAATTTTATTCGACTATTTGGGAACTCGTAAAACGTAAACTTATTCACTTTCCGACATTGCTGCGAATGAATCTTTTGTCAATGGTCATTTTTGTTCCATCAATATCATTTTTAAACATTAGTCGAATATTTGAATAGACATTCAGTTTATTTAAAGCCTTGTTATTTCAGACAGACATTTTCGGCTTTGATATCTTAAACATACTTAGGTACAGTAGTACATTATTTTTTGAATTAGGTATCATGGTCCTCTTTCGGTAAACAAATGCTTCCTGCAGCTGGGACATCGAACACGATATTGATTGATAATAAAAAAATCCTTTTATAAAACTCACCTGTGAGTAACTTAACCTCATACAGTAAAATAGACAGAAACATCATGTCATGTCTATTGACCGTAGGCTAGAAATAGTGGGTCAAACAAACAAAAGGAACAATGACAAACTAACTTTGTTCATTTCAATTAGAGAACTAGTTGGCCGCACCCGACACGTTTCTATAGCTGCCTGATAAATACGCATTGCTATTGTTTACTTAGATATGGTGATTAATCCATTTCCTAAAGGGCATGGGGCTAAATTGATAATAGAGTAATCGATTTGGTCTATATCGGATATGGTAGCTTATTGGTTTTGCGGTTCGCACAGGACGTTACTACATTACCAATATGGCTTTTGAATTATGAATTCGGTTAATTCCTTTCTTCGCAATTCTTCTTTGTTCTAGAATACCACTGGCTAATAATATATGAGCCAGACTGGCTTGTCATGAAAACGTGTGACTGCAGTAGTACCTCTTCCTTCGCACTGAGGAAAAAAATATGTGATACAGAGTAATAAAATAAATCAGGTGAAACGCCACAGTGCAGCGGTAGCGGTAAGCAAATTGACTTCAAAAATATAGTAAAGTGAGAATACTGCACCGTAAATAAGTTCTGCTGCCATGAAGTCAAAGTTTGGCTGCCAGTGGCGCGAGAAGTGACTTTGTCACAAACAATTCTGTACACGATTTCTAGCAAATGGTACACGCCAATATAGGAGGGAATACACTAGCAGCTAGACCAAACCTTCAACATAAAACCTTAACATAATCTTAAGATAAAGCTAAACCTCGTGATTCTGATCCTCTACCAAAATATTGCCTATTTGGGATTTGTGTTGTGAAAAGGGTAAGTGGCTATATTTCACCGACAGAGTACGATGTGTTTTCCTTATTAAAATTTTTGGATGAACTGAGTTTTGGCCATTAAAAGTTTTGTACCTGCTGTATATTTTGTTGCCGGTGTCCAGTCTAACAAAGTATTTTACATTCGACCTAATTTATATGAGTTTGTGGTTTCCCTAGTTACGCAAATTTTTTTGGTAAGCTTTAACAATTTGTAGTATTAGTTTCATAAAGTCATGGTCGAAATCTATGATCTTGTTAATGTTTTCTGCTTCATCAGCTTTTTTTCGTAGGACCACACGTAATTTTCTAATATGTAGATAGAAGATAGAGCTCTGCTAAAACTGGTGGAGGAGGGATATCAGTAATGTATCTTAATATTTAGCGTAACTAATTTATAATGGCTGTACCTCCATTAATAGTTAAGTATTCGGCGAGGTACCTATTTCGGAGCTTTAAAAAAATATTTGTCAAGAATTCGGCATTCGTTTTTGGTCTATGCTTAGCAGTGGACCGCGATAGGCTAAGCGAGAGAGAGGCATTTGTATTTTACGTTATCAGAATTGCACGAAAAGTTCTCAACTCCATACCATAAAAAATATCGTCAGTGATTGGTCAAACCAACAAACCTCACAAAACAGCTTCCTCAACGTATTTTTACGACCGAAAATCGTATTAACCGCGATGTTTTCCACAACATTTAACTATCCCATAATAATGCACGATACATTCGACACACCAGCTTTCGCTTAACAACGCACTTCGTGACGTGACGTCACACAAGTCAATTTAAAGTTACCCCGACTTCGCATTGCTGTATTAGCATGCCATTTAGACCGTGTTATCTGATAGGGATGTCGGTTTGTCGCAATCGTATTGTTACTTCGTGAAATCGGGTGCGTATTCTGTGTGACTGACGTTTGATTATCCCTGCTTGACACTCTAGGGAATAAGACCGACTGTAGAGTGACAGGTTCTATGCGACTTGTGTCCTTTTCGTATTACGAAAATTAAATTAGTTAAAAGGGGTTCGAAGCAAATGGTAAATCGTTAATTATGCGACGTAAACTGACGTTATTTTATTTATTCATCATCATCTACTTTACATTGTTGATCTAAATAATTTTGATATTAAGCATTTTATATAGAAAAGAATCAAATAAGCATAATGCGAGATACATTAAAGGAATAATAGTCAGATTAATTCCTTTAATTAAGAAACTAAGTGTTAAGCTCGTCCTAAAATGGGGCGGCGTGTTTAAATTACACGTACAGAGAGAAAACAATCCTAAATATAATATTTTATTATTAATTATGAACCTGTTTGTTTCTTGTAGAAACCACGACAGAAACGACTTGTAATTAACTTTGATAATTATAATTACGATATCTAAAGTAATTATACAGGAGTAGGTATATTATATTCTTACCAGCGGTTTTCTTTACTTTGTTAGCTTGTGTGAAGTTAGTGTACATAATGGAACAAAATTAATTACGTTATCATAGATGTTTATTATAGACGGGAAAATAAAAGTTTTGATTAATATGAGAGGCATAATGCAATGTTTGATTTAATATACGAGTACCTATTATGATAACCAAGAGCAAGCCAATTTGCATAACCAGCATCAGATTAATAGTACCTAATTGCCGACTATTTAGATAATTATATAAGTAAGTTTAAATATATAAATTTGTTCGCATAAGCTGTGGGACGATCTTAATAAATAAAAAAATATAATACGAGAAGAGGCCTTTGCCCTGTAATGGAACAGTTACAGGCTGATATTAATATTATATTCATAATTTATTTTAACTATAGATAAGTGAAATTCAAAATCGTTCTTTCTATAGTTCTACACAAAACGACGACAAATAAAAAATCTGTGTTTCGAATACTGACAACCCTATTGATGCCCCGCTAAACTTTCAAGTTGCTAAATTCACGAAACTTGTATTGTAGAGTAGTTCATTGGAAAAACTACCTAATTTTATGTTGCCGCGCTGAAATGTATTCGAAAATTGTTTTCACGAACTATTTTGTTAGATTCTTTACACTTTTTCAATCGCTTCAGTTTATTTAGAAGATATTTCAAACATTATGCAACGAAAAAAAACTGTTCTTATTGAATTAATATAATCTAGTTTGTGATGTACTATTTTACAAATATTTACAACTTAATTCTAATACAAAATAAAAACGATATATACAAAAATAAAAAGTTAAAAAGTTTGTGATGCGTGTGCAAAAAACTTAACCTCGGACGTAGTTTAGTGGAACGTGTAGAAATAAATTCGTTGTAGAATAGATATGAAACACGATCAGAGTACCTAATGAAGTAGGTTCCTTGGTGTTGGTAGATTTAAACGTAAATCGCACATGTGACTCAGAATAAAGGAATCTTTGCTTAAGTCATATCTAGGCATATAAAAAGTATCTACAACACCGGATTTCCCAGTTTATAAGTTTAAAACAATTTGAAAAACATAATTCTCTATTCCAAGTATTTCTTACTACGTTTCTCTAAAAACTATGAGTGGCTCGAGTCTTTAAAAAGCACTTAAAGTGATGTTTCCCTTTTTTATTATCAGGGTAAATGATGCTAGTTCCTACTTTAATTTTACTGTAGCATTGTGTAAGGAACATAATTATTACAAGCTTTTTTATTATCTGGCTTTGTAGTCTCACATGAGATTGCATTGAGTACCAAGGAATACACAAAAAGATAATACAAAAATACTTCTATTCTTCACTATTATATTGATGTATTTGCTGGGTAAGTAATTAATAATGTAAGACTGCAATCAAATGCGCTAAGCCAGTCTAATTAAAGTACAAAGTACTTGTAAAAACGAATAAAACAAGCCCAAATACGATGGGGTTGCATCATTCCGTTACAGTGTTCCTATGACTACTTTCGACTCCATCATCAGACCAACTCAAAAGTACCATAATATTGTATTGTCACCTAACTTATATATATGTATACAAAATTTCATTTCAAATGGATGTCAAAAAGTATTTCAAATTTAGATTGCAAGATTTGACCTAAACAAACTCACATACAAAGTACTATAATATTGTATTGTCACCAAACTTATATTATGTACGCAAAATTTCATTCCAATAGGATGTCAAGAAGTGGTTCTTATTTAGATTTCAAAATTTTACCTAAACAAACTCACATACATCATTACATACATACCTACATACAAACATTGCAAGTTAAATAAAAGCTTGTAAAAACAAGATGAGGCGACATCAAATTTTAATTAAGATGTCAAACCATTCCACATACATTACAAGTTCAGTAGTTTACCGCAGCAAAGCACGAATGGATCTAATTTCACGTTTACTCAGAATACACGTTAGAATTCAGTTGGAAGTGAATTAGCCTGGTTCTAATGGTAGGCTCTCACTTCTAACTCGATTATATAGTAAGTAACATCAAGTTATAGTTGTGATAAGTGTTAGTATGTTTTAAACTGTACCTATTAAGATGAAAATAAACCTGTAAGCTAAAATTCAATAAGATTACGATAAAATTTAAATAAAAAACTGTAATCGTATTTTATACCCCGCAGAGATATATTGAAGGCTGTGGATGATTATGACAATGATTCGTATATTTATCAGACGAAGTGCGTACTGATAATTGAAAAGTATATTTTGTTATTATCTATGTTTTTAAAGCAGCTTGGTCACAGTATCTTTGTAACTTAATTAACAAATTTCTACGTAAAGGTAAAAATGTCGCTGAAACTTTCACAGTGTATGAAAAACTAGATTAATTGGATTTGAAGTCAAATTCCATATCGGTATCCCATTAGTGTTAACGAGGTTAGTATTCCTTGGGACGTGCATTTATGACGATTTTCCGGGAGGGAATAGCGGCGATTATATCAATGTAGTATGTGAATGTGACTTTTGCAAAGCGCCCGAATCCAGGTCACTACAAATCTCACATTGCTTTCTACGATATTGTTTTATGTTTGACGACCTCGTTGACCGTGGTAGTGGTGGTACTAAACGTAACTACTGATTTGTTGGGGTTTAATTCGATTTCCATACGAGTCAAATTATTCCTGGAATGTACATAAAAATCGATATAGATTACCTTTTATACGTAAGCCTGTTGCGTTTTTGTACATAGGAATGTGACAACAGTTGCCTTTATAATTTGTGAGTACATTTTAATTTTACTTTATTGGCTCACTAACAATTGTTATATAATTTGGTATAGGTACTTTAATTCAACTTATTGGCTTATTCAATTCTATTAAAAATGTTTTTATTTCATGTAAAGCTATTACAGGCGTTTATGAAACGTTAGGATGCTAGCTGCACGGTTCCAGAATGTCATTTCGAACCGGCAAGATTTATGATACCAAGATTATCTAAGTCAAGTGTTATCATTTCTTACAGGTAAGCACGACATGCGTTAAAAATGGTCTAAGCTTCAATAGTTTTTGTAACTGAAATATTTTAATTTATTAAAAAACGAATAGGTATACAATAATACATAATATAGTTGCATGAATTACACAAATTGACACAAGACAGTTGCAGAGGTTACAAACGCGGTACTAAGCAGTAAACACTCCTCCATACTTACTAACTACTTGGCTCTATTTTCCTCATCTCTCCGTAAATCCGGAAAACGTAACACACACTTTTTCTTTAAAAACAAAACGCATATATTATTTTCATTCTAAAATAAATTTCCATTCAGTAGAACACGGGAGTTTTATGTTTTCGTCAGACAAAACAAGTGGGATCGTGGTATATGTGGCGCGGCGCTAATGGTTGACACTCGTGACGTCACTTGACACTCATTAGGCGTTGGTTACGGTGTACTAGATGCGTAAACAATGATGTTTTAGGATCTATATACAGGGTGCAAGGATTAATTTATTGTTTTAAATACTAGGGTTTCATAGTTCGAGCGCTATTTATTGTACTAGAATTTATTTACAAAATATGTCGTTTGTTACTTGACCAGTAATAAAAGAGGTCGAATTTGCTGTATTTTATATTCTAATTTATCTTTGGTCTGAACTTTTGAATGACTTTGCGAACCAACCGGGAAGATATCTTGTGGTTAGCATTAATTTGAATAATCCAGTGATTTTATGTTCATTTTCGTTATTTTGGATGTTGCTAGGTTACGGGTTCCATTGCTCAAGGTACTGAGACTGTCAGATACACAGACTAATTAGTGCTTTTTCTCTAAAAGTATTCACTCGTACAGGGAGTAAAGAGAAATTAGATTCACATAAAGTTACTCAAGTCTTTAAGCATCGTACAAGAATATATTCACTCCTTATTATTCTTGGGCCCACGTTTTAGGACTTGCCCCAAAGAAGAGCAATAACACATTGATTTTATACGACAGTGGGATCAAAAAGAAAATGGGAATTCTATGTAGTCTGCCTCCAAATTTACCCTTCGCAATATATGGTATCCATTATAGTCCGCGGGAGCAAAGGTAATATTCTTCGTGCGAAGTTCAAACTGTGTGAAAGCATTCTTGTCGTGCAAATTAGATTTTAAAGCGCGACGCTGTGGCAAGTACTTGACACTCATTACTGTGCGGTTTGGGGGAGAGCCGCATAAACAATAGTGTATACGGGCCCCTTCAGAGTGCTTACTGAACCCTGTATAAATTCCACTGTGGAAAGAAAATAAACGTATTCGCATTTTGCCGTGGAAATGGTGCAAACTTGCATGTTACAAGCGTTTATTCATATCTAGTATATTGTTTTGAATGCACGGCCGTTTCGCGATAGAATGGATTTGAATTATTAAAAATTTTACGGTTCTCTCGAATACTTTTTTTTGGGAATGTTTTTGATATCGCAGGAGATATTTCATTTTTGTAGCTGAAAATATTATTTAAAAATTACACACCTATGACGATAGATATACTTTAAGAAAGTGGAAAGAAATCAGTTACTTCGGAATGGAAAACCCTTGTCAATGAAAATTAAATGTAGGAATAGGTATATCGAGGCGCTATATCAGATTGGAGCTTTTCCTTGAGTTTACTCTCAGGTGGTCGTTCTAAAGAGCAAGCTTATTTTGATGATCTTCAAGTCGTAAGTAACCATAACATAAGACACCAAAATAGGCCTAAATACCTACTAGCTAAGTACAGATATTGAATGTAAAATTTTCAGCAATTACAATTCAAATCAGTAAAACAAAGAGAATTACTAAGAAAATGCAAATTATTGTCTTATCAACATAAATCATTACGAGAATACCCTACAGCCAATCAAGTTAAAACAATAACAACATTTTCTGAAGTCATCTTAATTACTTACGAAGACGGATCATTCGAACTTCCGACCCGCTTGTTACTGGCCGCTCACAAAAGGGCGCGAGAAAATATTTCCAGTGCCTTTTACAACTGTTTGTTCTATGTTCGTTTTCTGTTTGCCTTGTAAAGCTACAGGTATTTATATGGCGTTTCAAGTTGAACTGAAATGAGAGAGAAAACTTTTTTTTAAAGTAGTTTTTTATTGTGTACGATGTCGACAAAAATAGAAAAAAACTGTTCTTATTTCTTAGTCAATTCACTGCAAGTAAAGAGCCTCTACGAGTGATGATACTTAAGTTCGTCCGGCGCACCCCTGACGGTCAACCTCGCTGCCATCCTTAGTGACTGACCCATCTTTACACCACGGCATGACCTATTCCATGTGGCTATTAACTCATGCCTACACTGTAATGGGTGGTTAGTTTTTCTACCATTCTTGTTCACTAGCCAATCTCATCACAGCATCGCCAATTACCTTTAGATAATCTCATGAAGATGAGTAATACAAAAAAATAAAACTAGATAAAAGAAAAGTTAATCC
Source organism: Abrostola triplasia (assembly GCA_946251915.1). Lineage (NCBI taxonomy): Eukaryota > Metazoa > Arthropoda > Insecta > Lepidoptera > Noctuidae > Abrostola > Abrostola triplasia. Next base: position 5,313,097 of record OX276431.1, read on the forward strand.
TATCCGTGAGAATTCAACTACTATCACTAACTTCCTTGAAATAATTTAAGCCAGATCTAGGTCCCAAGCGCCTCCTCCTCTGGTAATGTTCTAAGCTGAGTTGTTGCCCCGTAGTTGAGCTTAGACACATTATAATCACCAAACATTTGCAAGAAATAGTAGGTACAGTCGACCAAGAAAATGGTCTACCAGTTTTGACAAAAGTTTCTGAGAGATCTAATTGTCACTCATGTTGACTTCTCTGACGGAGTATAAAAGATGCACAAAATGACGTATCACCTTGTTGTTTTATGATGTTCATATTAACCTCAACCGTAGTGTGGTTGACCATATTTTTGGTTGACTGTACATATTCAGCAATCTATCACAGTGCTCCTATCACAACCAAATCGTAAATCTAACAAGCGTTGTATCCAATCTTGTGGAACCCGCATGCGCGTAATCAGTTACTTACTCGTAAAGGCTCTAATGAGGCAAAAGGTCAACACACTATACTCAAGTAGGTACTTCTAAGATTGAGGGTGTTCATAAATCTGGTACAAATTATGTGAGCCATATTAAAACTACGGTCGAGACTATAAGGTTTAGTGAAGTCTGTTCGTCAATACTTAGTAAATTAAATGTCATAATTTTAAAGCTTTTGTCTTTTTTTAAGTTGGTATATACTCGTAGGATAGAAAAAGAATTTAAAGAAATTATGTTGAGACCAAAATAGAAAGCTTGGCCTTGTAAGATGTGGTGGACACGATTTTTTTTCAGTTAATGTTCTCATAATTGCACTATTTCGTAGGCAATTATTCTATCATCATCATCATCTCTCAGCCCGTCGCTGTTTATTTTTTATATTTCGCTGAGATTATTTTATATTAACCTGCTTTTAAAATAAAAATTATTAAACATCTTGACTTTAAAATACAAGTGCGCAGAAACTTATTCGCACATATTCCGCACGTTTCCCTATTCGTTGCAGTGACAGTAGTTTTGTAGACTTTTTATAAATGCATCACATAACTGGGCGAAATGTTTCAGAAAACAAGAAGTGGAAATAAAAACATAATATCGTCATATACGAGCCAGCAATTCTTGTCATTTATTTCAGAAACATAATTCGTATTTGCTAAAAGTGTAGACAACGGGACACAACAATTTGATATAGGATATAAGTCTTTGTCATCAGCATTATTGTAATTCATTTTTAATTTAGTCCGTCACTCTTACCTAATTAACGCCTAATTTAATCAGTCTTCCATCAGTTTTACATAACACTAACCTATGCCAAGTAGTTTGTGAACCGAAATGTTATTCCGTTGGCGAGCGGCCATATTGGGTGAAGCGGTGACATTGAGTTGGCTAAGGGGCTATACAAGTTGTTCGTTCATGTGAAACCGATGTATCATTATACCAATGTTTTTGAAGGTAGATCAACCTAAAGTAATACCGTACCAAAAATTTCCCAGACAGTAGGTTAAGACTTCTTCGTTATGTTTTTTAATATAAAAAGAAAACTATGCGGCCCCCTTACCATGACATTTAAAGCAAGACAGTTTAGATACGTAGTCAAACCGAGAAGCTATGTCCAGGGTAATGTGGCGTCTCGCTTCGATATCGTCAACTATCCTGTTTTAAGAGTTCATGGTAAGGGGGCATTAACTATAACTTCTCTACACAACCTTATCCACCTAATCTCCTGATAGCAGCAGTACCTATATGTACCTATAAAATATAAAAGTCAGCCTATTACGAAGAAGGAAGCCGTAACAAACTTTTAATTAGGCGATTTTCAAACAAACTCACGTAAAACGCTTCAGTTATGTTCAACTTGGTTTTTTAGCTATTGGCATGGATTTAGCGCCTTGGTAACTTTTACCGGGAATTTATTACAACATGATTAGGTTATTTTCCTTAGATACAACGTTGAACGGTATTTCATGTACGCGGCGACTGTTTATATTAATTTAAATATTATACTTACTTTTTTATATCTTTATACGAAAAATAACTAATAACGTAGTGATTAAAAAAAAACTCAAATAATAAAAGTGTCAAGACCCCTAGGAATTTGGCGGAAATACAACCATTTTTTCGGCATCTTCATCGACGTCACAGTCTGATAGATAATCAACTTGATTCCGACTACTTATAAGTATTATCATTTCAGCCATGGTCGTCCCATTGCAGGACAAAGCCCTCTATTTACAATTATTAAAAAAAAATCTAAGAGGTTTCAATAATATTCTTCAATGATTTATCGTATCATTTATATCGATTAAAGTGAAAATGGACCCAAAAAGCATACTTAAGTAACAATGAACGCATTAAAATATAATATTGATTGATTTGCTGACGAGCTGATCACGTCTAACGGGAAAATGTGATCGGTATCCAATAACGACCGTCCGTGATATGCCAATTTATGTCAATCATTTCGTATACATTACTAACAGCCTTCACATGTAGTCGCTACATGGGCTTGTTATGAGCGCAATGTAACATGTCGCTTATAAGTCTTCACTCGGAATTCTACCACCTAGCTAGAACCTTACAAGTACTATACTTTAATGTAAGTAAACTAAAGTATAGTTGTTCGTAAATATTTCGTATTATTCAACAAATGAGTTACATAGGGTATTAAAGAACTTATACAGACAAATAAAAAGTTAGATTTATATGCATAATTTTACAATAGAAACAAATATTTACTCACAGATGTTAAAGCTCTTAAAAATGTTCTTTAATAATTTTACCTTAAATACTTAACATGAACTAAAATAAGGATAAAAGACACCGAACTATAAGACCCTAATTATCGTTACCCAAAACCCATAACCAAGCCATAACCCAAGTCATATTACATAGAAAGCTTATCTACAAAGGTCAGTTTATAAAACTAGTAAGAGACTGTACTTGAAGCTACTTGAAGTCCATAGAAACTTTCGTTTGATGGCACTCTTCAAACGAACACTCAACCCAAACATTCAACCCCTACACATCAAAGATCAATTCCGTCTCAACCTACATCGTACGGAATTGAAACACATATCAGACCGCGATGTCATGCCAGCTAAACGGAACTCCGAACCTACTTTCTGTAATGTTGGAAGGCTGTTTCCTTCCACGCCAATATCCGTACAAGGGAGACTGTAGTTCCTTGGAAATCGTCGCTCCACTTCAGCGCATAATATTTGTACATGATATTAAAATATGATGTGTATTTACATATATGAATTGATTTCTTGGCGTTTCTGTTTGGGCTTTATGTAAGAGGAAAATATGGCGGGGCTAAATCAGTAAGAGATGGCTCAGATTATTTTCCGGAATTGTATAATAATCTATCCCTGTTTGTTTATTGTAATGCCAGAAAATTCCTGAAAATATAATGTATTTAAAAGTAAGAGGACATACAGCAAAATAGGAGTAAAACCATCTGAAATTGAGCGACACAAATCATTGTATTTAATTTCTTATCTTTATATCACCAGAAGTTTGAATAAATTAGCTAATAGATAGCCATTTGTTTATTGCAATAATAGTAGACTGAGTAGCCTAACCTTGCGATCCCGTGATCCCGGATCAGTGTGATCCCGGAATTCAAGCGAAAAGTTCACCGAATTCAATCACACTTTCTATTCGATCCATTTGAAAGATACTTAGAACCAAGCAGGTGTTAAATACTCGCAAAATAGCTAGAATAATAGGGATTATTATGTTTAATGAAGTCAAATGATACACTTTGACATCCCGACTCGCCACAACGAAGTTTTGTGTGTCATTCTAAAACAATTTATTTACTTTACTCGAGTAACGTCGCTTCATCAAATTAATATCACTAGAAGCGAATAATTTATAGCCTTTGTACTCAAATTAATAAATATTAATCTCGGCTATTTGATACAGTTTACTAATTGAGCTAAGAAAATTGATATCAATGGCCACAAGTCAGATTGTGTTGAAATTAATAGACTGCTAGCTCTTGTGGTAAATTAATCTATTATAATAATTTATAAGCCAGAATTATATCAAACACATTTTCATTGTTCATTTGTTTGTAATGTTGTCTAAAAGGTTTTCGAAATAGGTTTATAATACAAACAAGGTTGCCAGCCAACAAAACAAAAGGTACTTTAAAACTAGACTTTTTAATGGTCTGGAATTGGCGTATTATACAAACATTAATAAGAGAAGCCTTTGTCTAACTAAAGAATGTAAGTTGAAAATCATTTCCAAAACTTTTAGAAGAACATAACATTATGCCTCTTTTCCCCAAAGAGGTGACAGATGTGTTTAGTACACACATTTACCTACAGTACACCCTTTTTTACGGTAACCCGGTGTATCCCTCATCGCTGTATGGGACGGCGTGGGAATCCTATAGAACGCCAATGTACCCAGTTTGCTATTTATGTTATAGGTACCAATGTTATAGGGGGCTAGCTTATTGCCATCAACCGGGCACAATTCCAGACTCCGTGCTGCGACTCAGAATTACCGTATGGGTAAGCCCAATAACACAGCCTGACCCGGCATTCGAACTCAGGACCTCATATTCTGCATTCGCACTTAGCTACCACTAGACCAACGCAGCAGTTTTGGAGGAAAACTTTTTGGGGTATAAGAAAGATAAAATGATACACATATTTTCTTCGTCAAAAAGGGACATAATATTTAATGGTGACCCGTGCCGAGGACTACACCAATCTTCGTCTCGAGTGTGCGCACACAAAAATGCCCGAAGTCAATCTACCTTGACTTATTCCCAGAGTTACAGGTTGATCATTATCCCTTCCGACTTATTTCATATTTCACTCACTACCTTTAAGGGGTGAAGATTTTTGTGAATTTTACTGGGTGACTTATTGCCTAGGCTTTTCTGGTCTTTACTGTTTGGTGTGGTTGAAAATAAATTTTGTACTACGCGCTCTATTTGCTATAAATAGCGTGGAAATGCCGTTTATTGTGAAGCGGTTTTTTACTTTAGCCCTAAAGATAGCTGGTTTAATTTCTGCAACAATAAAAACAATACATTTGATTGTTAATGTCTATAAAGCACTAAACGTGACTTTCTACCTTAATTTACTCAAGGTTAAATGAACAAGGAAAAAAATATAATGTTTATAAAAGTAAAACATTAACTTTCAAGTCGCGTCCCAACACTTAGGACTCCGTTTTTTGCTTCAGCCATTATTTTGCTTTTGTTTGTCAATATTTTCTCCTGTCATTATTTTTAGTTGTATTTTATTTTTTTAAATATCGGACTGATGATTTACCTTGTAGCCTTATATTACACCGATATTGTACGATTTCACTTCCTTGCTGCTATGGTGTCGAAACTAAGACATTAATCATAATTATTTGTTAATGCTCATAACATAACATAACAGAAGGATAGGTTAGATCCCACACACCCACATTTCGCCAGTTATGTTTTAGGTCCCAATGTAATAGGGGGCGAGCCTATTGCTATCTACCGGGCACAAATCCAGACTCCGTGCTGCGACTGAGAATTACCTAATGGAAAAACCCAGTAACATTTTGCCCGACCCGGGATTCGAACCCAGGACCTCGTGCTCAGCAGTCGCGCTTAGCAACCACTAGACCAACGAGGCAGTCGATCTTTGTCAATGCTCGACTTACAACAAAAAGTGTTGATGAATTGGTTTGCTATTAAATTCTCAATTGTAAGCAGTTATTGCTTATCGAACAATAAAATTACCTTGTATGTATATCATAAAACCCCTTAGCCACTAAGATAGCTTCACTTATAATAACTCATTTTATAACTAGAAATGAAATCATGTCCTAAGAATTTTCTCCAAGTCCCACAAGTTTTATTCTATACATAAAATGCCTGTATCACCCATTCACACGTTATTTCATCTAGTCAGCTGTAATGCGAAGGCATAGGATATAAACGAATTTTATAGTTTCTATCTGGTTTATGAAACCATCGTTAACCGAGGATGCACTGTAATATAGGCGCTGTCTATATGTTCAATTTACGGGATCTTGTTAGATTTTTATAGCATTAAGAGTATAGTATAGAAGGAGTGAAAATTGTATAATTTTATTATTGAAATTATGGGTAGTAAGGTCGTTTGAGAGCCTCGTATTGTAGATATAACTGAAGAGCTCGTCTTCCTCTTTCCTTCTGATATACATTATGTTGTAATTAATAAATCACATAACATCACGCCTGTATTCCCCGAAGGGGTAGGCAGAGGTGCACATATAGCACACCCACATTTCGCCAGTTATGTTTTAGGTCCCAATGTAATAGGGGGCGAGCCTATTGCTATCTACCGGGCACAAATCCAGACTCCGTGCTGCGACTGAGAATTACCTAATGGAAAAACCCAGTAACACTTTGCCTGACCCGGGATTCGAACCCAGGACCTTGTGCTCAGCAGTCGCGCTTAGCAACCACTAGACCAACGAGGCAGTCGTCGTCGTATCGTCAATAGATCAACCTGTAAAAATACTTGCTTTGTTAAAACTGCTGTGATTACAGTATTAGCCAAGTCATCTGCATCTGATATTATGATGTAAGCCTCTCTAATATAATTTTTAGGATTGTTTTTACTCAATTATACACTAAAATAATAAGTATAAATTATACAGTTTTTAGACAATATTTATTTAATATGAGTAATCACAAATTAAAGTATAATCACACTAATATTATAAAGGCGAAAGTTTGTGTGTGTTTGAATGTTTGTTACCTCTTCACGCTCAAACGGCTTGACCGATTTTGATAAAATTGACCCCTGGATTAACGTATAGGCTAGTTATTATCCCGAAAAAATGTGGCAGGTAACACCGCGGGGCGCAGCTAGTACTTTTATAATTCTACAAAGTATTATTGCTAGGACTACAAAGTCGAAGTTCTTGTTTCAACTTGGCACCTCCTAAAATATTACTCATTAAGGCAAACTTTCTTAAGGTAGTGTTCAGTAGTAGCGAAAAACTACTCTTTGCTATGCAGTATCGATTTTAAAGCTTTAGCAATTTATTGCCTGCGTCTAGTGAAATATTACACTTCTTTTAGCAAGGTTCGCTCTCCGTTTCAATTGAAAAACGATAGAAAAAGCGTACAAAACGCTGCTACTAGAAGCTCTCGTCAAGTGAGGAGCCATTACTGTTGGACAAATAAACAGTGTCAGTTTAAGTCCTCTTTTGAATACAGCTTTTATGTCCTGTTCGTAATTACTTTTTAATTCATTACGAGCGTCATTTAATTATGTAAGTAGTTTGTTGTTTTTAAGGTTTTTAGGTGAACTTGTGTTGGTCAGTTTATTTTTCACTTTTACTTTTCGCGCTTCGTAGTGTTTTGTTTATTTTATCTGGAACTTACTGCATCAAAACCTGCACAGGTATAGTATTCCAATTTCGAAAATTCAAATTATTAACAGAAAAATATGAACTTATTCGCTGATTGATGACCTTGACCGCGTAGCGAGTCGCATGTCGACATATCTTCGCCTCGAGTAGGTGGAGTAGCGATCTTGACGGCATTGAGGTAAAATATTCGAGAATGACAAGGCCGTAAATTACGTGGAACTTTCACGCTAATATTTACATGAAAAGTATACAAGTATATTTTGGTTTGAAATAAATAAATAATGCGCTTAAACGAATTTCTTGAGCATTTGATATTGACTTCCATGTAGAACTCTAATAAGTATGTAAAGAACAGAAAATAAAAATAAACAATATATCTTATACAAAACTTCTATAAATAATGTAGGTTACACAGATATCTAAAATATTAAACTTACAATCATGAAGGTACATCCACACTTCATCGTCATCAGCCTGAAGATGTCCACTGTTGAACAAAAGGCTTCCCCCTTAATGGGGGGGGGGCATAATCTCCATTCTTGACAAGCTTACTCTTACGTAGGTCTAATTACGCTGAAAAGATTGTCAGCCTTTGTATTTGCATAAGCAATCAATAACCTCGACTTCCAACCACTGTTTTATAACTAACATTTTGTCTGGATCCATTCAGCGAAGCGATGCGACATTGTACTTATTATTTTCCTACGAATCATTGCACTGTGTAATATGGTATCTCTATTATGAGATTTCATACCTGAACGTCCTTCCATTATGAGAGGGTAAAGGCATTTTTGAATTATTACTCTCTAATATCATTTTCTATACCGAGATCAGATTCTATAGGAGAATTGGATCATGAAAATATATTTGTTCTGCCTTTGTGATGCCGTCTTATTAAATTTATCTAAGCAATTAGTGTTCGTATCAAATTGGTTGGATAATCTGCATGTAAATATTATATTTTAGTAATACTATGGGAGAGTTTATTGTTGGTATAACACACATGCTTTTACACAACTTTTAGTTTCAAGACAAATACAGTAGTCTAATCAATAAGGGACATACTTTTTTTATATAAAACATGTAAATATAACTCTTTCTGTCTGTTTGTCACCCCCTTAGAATCAATTCACTTAACCATTTGTCATGAAATTTTATATAAATAGAACTCTAGGAAAGAATAATTGCTAAATATCTGCGGTTTCCACAAGTTTTTACTCCGTGCGTGAATTTATCCCGCAACCCTTAGCGCAGCAGTCCAATCGCTTAGCCACTGCGCCAATCAGGTCGCGAATTTATTTTACACTCTTTCTCATGAAGAACGAGATCAATTACTTCTTTATTTCATCTACCAAATGCATTGTTTTGATGTATTCACTAATATTAATTAATATTTGCGTTAACAATGATAGTTAATCTGTAAAATAATTGCTCTCACGTAATATAATGATTTGTCTTGTGACGGGGTACCGAGTCGTGACTAATAGCGCCCGTTCATGCGCATGACGCATGTATCAACTGTTAAGCCTGGCTTGGCGTAGTTATTCTTCGGATAACGATATTCATTTGTTTTACTTAGAAGAAACATTAGGAGCAAGGATGGAGTCAAAGACTTTCTTCCAAAAGCAGTATGTGGAGTGAAAAGAGACGTTCACCCTAGTCTTATTAACAGAAACCTGGGTTTGATTTTGGACCTAAAACCTTGGGCATATAAAATAATTATGTAGTCTATAAACCTTTAATTCGTGACCTCGGTATTAATACACTAGCTAAAACGACAATAATATAATCTGTTTAACAACACGAAACTTCGATTAAGTCAATATTCATATCTTACATCTCTCTTTCACTACCTCTGTGACAACCACAACAAGCATCTTCGTTCTTCCACTAATCGTCTTCTTCAATGTCCTTCCCATCGCTCTGATTTCGTTCACTCTACCTTCTTCATTCAATTCATTCTTCTTTGGAACGCGCTCCCTCGTGAGATCAGGATGGTAAATAATCGGCAAAATTTTAAAAAGAAAATTAAACGATACCTACTTGACAAGACGACGGATTCATGATATATCTCGACCAAGCTATGGATATTATTATATTGTATGTATGTATCATATGTTATAAAGGATTATAATTTATGTATGTTTATAAGATAATAATTATGTATTATTAATTCGCTTGTTTTTATAATCGTTTGTGCATCTACCGTTTCTATCTCTGCACTACCTGAAGGTTAGACTGGTAGAAAATGCTTAAGGCATTAAGTCCGCCTTGTACACAACTGTACTTAAGTTTAAATAAATAAATACAGACCCAAAAGACAACCTTATCCTCAAACCATTCTTAAGACAGTAAGGGCCCTTTTACATTCTATTGTGGTGTACAGGAAAAACAACCAATTACCTTGCCAATACGGTAGAATCCCACAGCTGTGCTAAACGATCGGAAGTTGTATCTATGTAAATCACCACCGCATCCCTCGAAGAGGTGGATTTTTGGCAAAAACGGTAGGACCAATACCAATTGAGGACGTGGTTATTGCTATTTATCAGACCGAGTCCAAAATTCCGTAGCGAAATATACTAATGAAAAACTCAGGAACACTTCCTCCGATTTTATAATAAAACCGTCTGACTTTATTCGCAGCTGTTAAGTTTACTATCTATTTGCGAATAAATTACAATTTAATGAATAAGTCTACAATTTTGTGAGGATAACAATATTTCATTGTTGTTATTAGTTATGTTTTTATGTTATTACGTACTTGGTTTCTAAACCGTGTAAATCAAAATAAATAAATAAATCTATGGTTACTTGAATACCACGAATATTAAACAATAAATACCATTGATATTTGAAAATACATAACATTAATCAACCGCGGTGTAAACTCATTATCAAGCAGCAAACAACTTTTTTTTAACCTCAATATTGGTTTAACGAAAATATCTATTTCCATCAGCGTTCTATCGTGCAATTATGAAAAGCAAGCATGAATAGTCTTTCTAGTACAACGCAAAAGCGCATCTGAAAGTTAATGAAGAGCTCGCGAACAGTAATTCTATTAACAAAGGAAACATTTTACGCGAATAACACATACACAGTGTCTATGGGGTAAGATTATACTCCATAGTGACACAAGTCACGTTTCAAACATTCAGTGTGACCGACTCTGGGTCCCACATAAAATAATAATATCATTCGCTATACTGTGTATTGTAAAACGATCCGTCTGTCCGTACGTGTTATAATAAAACTGGGAAGAATTATGTGTGGATATTATTGCGGTTTCAGTAAGCTCGATATAAGCAGAGTTATGTGTAACATAATATAACTTCTAGCGGTACGTCACGTCTCTATTTCTTATGAATTGAGGAGGACGATCGGTGGCATTATATCTTGGAAAAATTTAAGAGTTCGTTTCGGACATAATACATATGCAGTTTAAATCATTTCCTGGACGTCTCCGTTCACATTCATTCCACATTCGAACTAGATCTAAAGGTATAATTCAAGTAAATCTAGTCTGGAGTTACAGAAAAGAGGTAAATGTACCTATAGAATCAACAAGTAACCTCTGTTATTAATTTACTCGTAAAACTCATGAGATTTAAAATTATTTTTTTCCTAATTATTTTATTCTTTTGACTATACATGGCCATATTACGTGTCAATTATAAAATAAACTCTAAGATTAAAAACAACGTTCAGACAAAATGAGTCGTCGTAATCACGGCAAAAACACAAAATGACTCAGACAAAGCGCCGCGGGGCTCAGTTAGTCTTAATACAATGACAATAAAACACGGTAGATATATTTCACGCTAAAGATTTTCCGTGTAGCTTCGCAGCGCCAACCATTTGTTATAATTTCCCGACTAAATACGCCGGTGAAAACATAAAAAGCAACCTTTTGTAAATTGTGACAGATTATTATGTCTTGGACACAAACGCTAATGTAATTATTGTAAAATGAATTTAAATTCTAAGAAGGTAAAATGGTATTTTGGAATATAGTAATTAACGTACGTAAGTGGGTGTAAAAAAAGGTAATTATGGCCAAAGTGAAAAATTATAGTGTAGGAGTTTCTGGTAAATATTTCCATCCTTGACTTTATTATTTACTAGCTGCGCCCCGCGGTGTTACCCGCTTTTTCATGATAAAAAGTAGGCTATGTGTTAACCTGTCTCCATAGGAAATTTCATCAAAATCGGTCAAACCGTTTGAGCATGAAGAGGTAACAAACATACAAATACACTCATAAACTTTCGTCTTTACAATATTAGTGTGATCACTACCTAATTGAGACTAGTTTATGATTTACTAATATGAAGTTAAGAATGACTTAACGTATTAAATATCCTCTATCATTGCAACGTAAGTGCCTCCTCTCAACCATACATAAAGATATAAGACATAGTATACATTACAAAGACAATCTTACTGTCGTACTCAGACACATTTAATGATTACTTTAATACTAAGTAAAGCTTAATCTTTACGTAGTTTATTAAAGAAAAATATTCTTCAACCTGTTTGTAAATTAAATGTTATTGTTCATTAAATTCATAGCTCTAGATTAAGTAAGCTTTAAGTGTATGTTTCTTTCGTTGATATTTATTTAGCGCTCAGATGCAATAGTCCACCATCATTATGGTTATTATTTTATATTTAGGTCTATTACTTATCCTCGGCTTTTCATAGGAAGTCATTCTTTTTCACCCAACATTTGTCACGCTGAGGAGCGTTAGATGAAAAGAATGACTTCTTATGTTGTAAAGGTTGTATTGATACAGAAATAATCATACCTCGTTACTGCGTATACAAAAAACGATAAAACTCCATACATAAAGTGGCGACGACTGTCTACGTTGTTATCACGTTTCCTTAGTTACATGGACTGAATGTAAACGGCCTCTTACATCGGAATTTTTTTAAAACGATTCTCTTCTATTGAAGAGTCTGTACCTATTCAATTATACTTTTGAAGAAGTTGAAATTGAATTTAAGTTCCATTTACTTTATTATGTCTTGCTGTAATGAAATTAACCATTTGATATGTAATCTAGCTAACAAGTATCGATTTATAATAGTGAGAGATTGAAATCGAGTTTAATTTCATAAAGTTCCAAATTCCATTATAAAAGTGAAAGTTTATTTTTGTTTTGAATGTTCGAATTCTCTTTGGTTTATAACATCGGTACCTACTCCATTTCAAAACTTACATGAAAAATACAGACCTACCTCCACCCAGAAAATTAATCACGTCTTTGAAGTAAATATCCCAAACAAATTCAGGCCTCACTTAAGCTTACAAACTGCAACATTGATCACGCGTGAAGTAATAACCATACTGATGACAGATCCATAAGATAAGCCCTGGTGTAAAGTCCCAAACATCAACACATTTACTGCCGCTTAGGCGTCCGCTTCAAGCTGTAAACTCGTAGTCCAGTCATAAAAAATAGCCGTAAAGCAGACCATCAAAGATAGACTAGCTGAAAGTTACACTGTATGGCTCCGGACTAGCGTTCAATGTCTTTGAACTGGATTTTTCTTTATAGGAAGAACATAGGTGAATAGAATACTGACTATTTAAGCACCTTTGAATACAGTCAAACGTTTGAAACCTTCTTGGAACAAGCTAGGAGATTTGTAAGGGGCTGTTGTTTGATTTAATGCCACTAGTTTAGTACTTTACTACCTAGTGAAATTACAATTATTGTTGTCATTATAGAATAGTTGATAATGTAAGTTTTTTTATATAATACATTATTGATTATTATGCCAGTAAAACTGTGTATTGTATGCTCTGTAAGCGCCCCTTAAGATTTTCACTAGAACCAGGCATTGTTACATGTGTCAAGAATAAAACTTTCTACAACTAGAACATTATCAGAAAGATTGTGTTTTTATTTCATTTTAGTACCTAATTTCTTCTAACAATCTTATGATGTGGGGATTTTGATAAATAAAACGCAAATATTATACAAACAATTTACTTTCTCTCCGTTTGCTGATTTAACATTTAGGTAGACATCAACAATGTTTAATCATTACTTCATAATGTATAGAAGAAAAGTATTGTGCGATCTGAATAACATTAAGAATTTCCCTTCAAACAGTCTTATTATTATGTACATACAGAATAAATTAATATTAGTATCAGTGAAAATGTAATACAATTGAAGTTATAAAGAATAGTACTAATCTTACAAGTCATTAAATTAGAAGTACACAAAATTTATTTCATTATATTTAAGTATAGGTAAGTATAGTATTTCACAATTCTTCGAGTCGACTATTACAAAAAATACAAAACTTCCTTTACCTGATTTGATACTGAAACATGTCAACATTGGTACCTATTTATACGTACTTAGTATAAATATTTACGTTACCTATATAATTTACCATTCTTCTGGGAGAATTATTTACACAAACCAGCCCTGCCAAAGGGGTCGTCGGAGATCACAAAGTTCTAACGTCTATATTCTTGGCACAATTGATATTGCACAACGTTCGTAAATCACATTCACACACTATTATATAATTTACAGAAATTAGACCCGAAACTACTGGTCCACATGTACTTAAATCTAATGTCTCTTCTAAACCATCAAACAACTAAGGATGTCTTTTAACTGACAAAATACACTTTTGTTTACAATAGTGTCTGTGTTCCGGGGATAAATCCAAGTGAACAACATTTACCGCTTTATCAAAGGTTACCCTCGGAAGTCATCGCGTTAATGTCACTTCAGTATCACTCGAGCTTCTAGAGCTCTCTTTGATAACATCAAGTTCCCTATTAGATAGCGAGGAATTACGAGAAAATTTATGAGCACTATATTCACTTTTGTCTTCGTGAATATCATGACCACAACCGTTATTGTAGTCTTTGTTTTCATCTGAGTCGTCTTCCACTATGTCATTCACTTCCACTTCCAATAAATTATCGTTTTCTTTTAGTCCATACGCATTGAAACTTCTTTCGTGACTTAAACTGCGTATTCTGTCGAGATTATGTTCTAAATTTTGCATATCATCATCAACACCGGGAGAATCATCGAACTTCCACTTAATATTTGAATTAAAATGTTCTACTCCTGGGTACATACTTACGCTATTACTTCTATGCCCGAAAACCGGACAATTCCGGTACTCTCACAATTCTGGATGCCTACCGTTACAAGTCTTGTTGAAGTTAACCTCATCTAAACTCAGATTAGAACGAGAACGTCCACATTCCAAGCCAGGACTTGGCCTAAATAGGCAAATGTCAGAATTCTTCAGTCTGCACTGTCGTGAACAAGACTCGATTTGAAAGGCTGATCTATCGAGTTGCCTATAATCTGTTGGGCCATAGCCGTCAAAGAATCTTGGGTCTTGTTTGCAAGCACCGCTGGAGCATCCTTTAAAAGATCCCGAGCACCGTAATGGATCCCGATGGCATGCTTTCTGAATAGCATGAAGGGATGAAGATGAAACTGTACGTTCTAAAATTTCGCCCCAATATTTTTCTCCTAGGCCTTCAAACTCTCCCTTTGAATGTAAGCCATCAGATGTGACAGGTGACCCACAACATCCTGTTGTAGGTTTCTCGTAACTAGCAAAAGATTTAGGTCTTCGGCAGCAAATCTGAAACAACATCACAATTTGTAGAACTACGTAAATATCTACTGTACTTTGGTGCAATTGGGGAGGATAATGGTACCTAAAACTATTATAGACATTTCTTTACAAAATCAGATTGTGACACACATCTTTTATCTGGTCATTATTATCTGATGACATTGATACACCATAATATAAGTTTTCGATTTATAATACTTACATAAAATTGTAGTAGTTCGTGGCTAATCCTTCTGAAGTGGCTATTTAATAGCCAGTATAGAAATGGGTTCCAAAAACTGTTGCTCAGCGCCAACCAGGTTACTATAAAATCCAGCGAAGGTGGAACCTGAAAGAACATAAAAATCATAATAATATTCGACGCTAGTCAAAAGAAAAGTTTTTACATAACTTGCCTAAGAATACAACATTTTACAAACCCTTAGAAGTTAATGACAAAACATAAACATTTCGTCCAATATTCAAATTATGGAAAAGAATAAATAAGCAAAGCCAAATAAATAATTCAAAGACGTTGCAAGATAATTGGATTATCTCGTCATGCTGTTTATTTTGTTAGCACCCAAAACAACTTCCATAATTTTAAATTCAAAAAATATTATATGAAGATTTGTCAAAAAGTCATAATATGACAGATGGTATCTGTCAGAAAGTCATACCTTGCACCCGGTACAAGCCGCAACTACTTCTTGAATAGTAGCTGGAGTGACCATAACGATGAAGCCTAATGACATTGCCGCCATCGTTCGTGATGTACTCACACTGTGTGGTCTCACTGGCGCTTGAATCTGTATCGAGAAGAATAAAAATTAGGGAACGTTTTTCTAGAATCTCTACTTTAGCAATATTGATCGGTTTCAAAATATTTTATGCACTGATTGTACCAAATTTTTGGGCAAATATTTTCATTTGGTCAACTAATTGGCTAGTAAAGGTTGGGTTCGAAATGTCTGAATACAAGAATATAACGACGACCGTGTGTTATACTGTAACTTAATTTTTCAAGGTAAATGATTATATATATATATATGTATATAATATATATAATATATATTATTCCACTTTTATTACTACAAATGTAAAAAATGTGGTCAATTATACAATGATCAATGTTTATGTTACAAAAGCTCGTAACTAACTAATGTTACACTCGATCTAATACAATCCCAGCGAGATTGCGGCACTTAAATCAATGAAACCGGGAAAGCGTCAGCCGTGCTTAAAAGGAAAGACATATATCATAACTCAAGTACATTTGTAACGAAGTTTTGAAAAAAGATAGGGCAGAATGAAGCTCAGGGGAGAATTTTATTCTTTTTATTGATGCAATTACCTCGTGGGCGAAATTTTATTTATCATTCTGATTTGTGAAAGTAATTTTGTTTGTATAATAAATGCTTGTTGTGTTATTTATGATCTAGAAATAAATATATCGGGATTAAAAATATGAACGATGTGAATGATTAGGTATGACTAGTTCCTAATTAAAATGGAGTGATTTGGGCTTCGTTTTGTCTCTTACCACAACTTCGTGTTCACCATGTGACGTTTTTGCACATGGTATAGGCACACCATTCGGTCTCATTGGTTCTGGATCGCATTTGCTCCTTGTCTTGCTGACGTGAAATCCAGATCCGTAGCAATACATCAAGGCCATAGTCGTAGGGAAGTAATAGGCGCAACAGGACAAAATCCTAAAACAAGAAAAATTAAAGAAAATTTTGATGAAGTTAAAGAGGCAGACTGCTCTAGTTGTGTTGTTCACAAAGTTACAAAATAAAATATGGAAATAGATATTCACTAATATGTATTTACCTGAAAGCTACTCTGCTGTGGAAAACATCACATGCCATAAGTCCCGTCGAATTAAAGTAGTATCCAGATCTTGGCAGCACCATTATAGCAAATAACGAAACAGATAGTATCCAAGTTATGCTTATTACTAGTACGCAACCCTGTGAAAGCAAAGAAAACCAATTTATTGTATAAATAATTTTAACCTCTAACAAAATTGGAAACATGAAAACCCGGAAATTAGAAATCTGAATAAAGATGTATTTTGTTCATGCGCAATATATTTTGCGTGGTTGCCTTTATGAAAGTGAGACGAAATATCAGGTAAACGATAAATATTATATGTAGACTTAATAATCTGGAGTATCATATTATTAATTTTGTAAGTTTAAAGGATAAAATCACAAAACGTGTTTATCGAATGATAGTAATCGTATTCTTCGTACTACCAGACTTACTGATAAAAAAATATTTACGTCACTGCCAGAGATCAATTAACTTTAAAAATGGTTAACTTAATACAATGAGAATAAATCGTTAGACACAAATAAAATTGAAATAAACAGCTTTTTGAAAGTGTTCGGATAAAGTTCCGGCTTAAACCTAATCGCTTATACGAACAATCTTATTTCCAAGTACGAAAAAGTTAATTTTAAACACGTACTAAACTACCTTTTACACCTAAGTAAGTTTGGTCTCGATACTTCGAACTTTTTAAGTCGCTTAAAGGAGAGAAAAAGAAAATGTATGCCTTCCTAACTAAAACTCTTTAAAGGAATCGCGAGTTAGTTGAATTCCGTATCGTATCAAATATTTAACGCTCAACTTCTTACGTAAAGTGATTTTAATTTTAGATAAACTACTTAATATTATCCAACTCATTTTTATAGGATAATACCTACGAATAGACTTACTTATTCATAGGATGAGGATTTTCATGATAATATCATTACATATTAAAATACGTAAATAATGTTTTTCATTTTATTTCTGTTCTACGTTCTTGCGTTTCCAGTTTGAATGGTATATAATAAAAAAAACAAATGAAACACCTATCTGTAAAGTCGAATACAGACAATATAAGCACGAAGAGGAAGGAAGAACACAAAGAGCAAACTCTAATGAAATATTTACCTTTTTACTAGAATGCTTATGATAAGTGTCGGGATGCAACAAATATAAATATCTGTCTATAGCCATACAGACCAATATAATAGCACTTTGTTGACTCACAGCTCCACGCAGTAGAGCCTGAAACCAACCAATTTGTATTAATACTCATAAATTGCGAAACAAGTCACGTTGAAGATGGGGAAACAATACTGGGCATCTAAATGGCCTTGATCTGAGAAACAAAAGAGACGTTCTAAAGGAGTAACGAGTCAGCAGGTCGGGAGGCGTCTGGCATGAGTTACAAAGCTTAAACTTCAACGATATTTACTTTGTGCTCGGTCACTATAAACCATTAGCCGATACCGCATTATGTGCTTCCATAAAAGTTTGAGCAATTTTATTGTTCATAGATCGCCGCTGCTCCGGAACGTCAACAATTACCCCTTTACAAAGTTGTTTTGTTTACAAAGGGCTTACTGATCGATTTCTTTAAATTGTTACAGTTTCGGATTCTTGCTAATTGTTTTTGTTTTATTAGTAAGATTGATCGATTCTGTCCTGCGCGAATGTACCTGTATGCTTTGATGCTGTTTTTTTTTTTTAACAGCTATAGTAGCATTATTCTCATCATACAAAATATTCGATTACCATTTAACTTTGCTTTACGAATTGCTAACTTTTTCCTTGGAAGCAACTTTACTCATTTTCTCTTCATCCTTGTTTAAACAAAGTTTACCAAGGACCTCGTTCCTTCGCCTAGCTCTAACTGGATTAAGGTAAGTCTCGTGAAATTTTGATGGCAAACAAATTTTACCACTTTGGTAAATTTTATTTTATTTCGTGCGTGATTAAATTTTAAGGCATAGCAAATACACGTAAATTGTTAAAATATAATAATGATAAATATTTTTTACCAATTAGCAAATTAATTATAATATCTCTAAAGGGATAAACGCCACTCGAACTAGGTATATTTTAACTAGCCACAGCCGATAACAATAATTATTATGCGGTCAAATATTAATTATTGTGGGTTATAATTTATTTTACTTTTTTACATATTACATGAGCTGCAATTAAGTGGTATGATTACAGTTTGAATCTCTGTTATATAGTAATATCTTTATTGTGTTAACAGTATAACAATATAGAGAATATCAATACAACACTGTTTACCTATTTAGGCATACATTAAGTCAGTAATATGACAGTCTGAAGATTAACATTTGTTTTAAAAAATAATTCAATATTATTTGTTCGTTATGAAGTTTTGAACGTACCTGAATTTGACAGAATATCTCGCCGTAAGGCCAGCACTTATACAAAGCCGGGAGCAAAGCCACTGGAGCTATCAAGATCCCAGTGAACAAATCGTTCAGTGCGAGCGAGGTCAGTAAGTATCTTGGCTGTAAAATATCGCAGTACATAAATTATTTCGAAGAGAACTATCACTGTGAATTAATGAGCAAGAAAGATGTCTTATGACACCAAATAAGTGAGGTAAAACCGAGTTATATAATGCCATTATTCAGAAGATTTGAACTTAAACATTGTTATTATATTCAGACTTAATTGAGGTGTTTGCTATAAAGAAATCAAAAGGAGCTGTAACTTTTTGTGAATCGAAAATTATTAATACAATAATTATTATTGAAGCAGTAATTGGCAATTTGGCATAGGTTATGTTGTAGTAAGATTACTATTAAATTAGCGATAGTTACGTTATATACGAGTATGAACTCAAGCAGAATGAACACGGAGTCGATTTAATTAATGCTTCATCAATAGAATTACAATTACCTGATTGTCGATATACTTGATGTATCTCCGATTATTCAACACGCAGATAAGGACTAAGTTCCCGAAAACAATTGACATAGAGAGTGCAAATATGAAGAATGCTTTGAGAATATCGGCCGGTGCTGGAAACGTTGATGGCCAGCCTTTGCCGTTTAGCCAACAAGAGCTGTTGGATAGTGATGGCGCTACGAGTAGTGCGCCTTTGGTCGAGTCAAACATAGTCGGCGCCTGAAGGCAGCGCACGCTTCTCTTAAATAAGGCATTTAGATCATATGATATCCACTGCAGTCAGACTTTCTTGACTTGTGTTTATTTAACATAATACTACTACGACGAATTTTTGTGTTCGGAAAGCAATTTTAAGGCATCCCATTATATCCATTTACTTCCAACTTTGACTATCTCGTTTCCATGTTTCATCTGTAACAAAGAGGAAATAATTAAGTCTATACATTATTTATTCAGGTTCCAAGAAGAAAAACTAAGAGTTATATTTTTTTGCCGTTCTAGAAGGATAACATAAATAATTAAAATTGAATTGTAAATGGGTCGCTTCAAGATTGAATAAAGAAATCTTGGAAGTCAGCATTAGTCTTAAAAGTAGTCCTACACAAAAAATGCAGATTAGCAAGACTTTATGTACTTAGAATGGAACGCTAATGGAATCTAACTAGAATTTAACAAGAGTCAAATTCTCGGTATTAAAAAGGTTATAAGGCACGGAGTGGCTCAGTCTAGTCCCTCGACACAAAACTTTAAAATATTTTACAGTCGCAAGAATTCTAGTTTAAGAGAGAAAAATAAAAGGTCATACGTGGAGCGTGCGTGACAAGACACGTCTTCGGAATCTTTTCCCGAGATATATTTTTCCCGATCAAAACTTCTTTTCCTACGATTGCTGGCGAGAGCTCTGTCAATTTCCTAAAGGAAATAGAGTTCCGTGTCAAGGGTTGAGTGGCTTTAAATATATTGCTAATATTATTTATTATGTGGTTTTATTAGTATTGAATACATTTGTGAGTCCGATGATTGGCAATGCTTGTCACCTGAAACGATTTTGATTTGTTATGAATGTGAATAGACTTCTTGTAAAAGAAAATACCTTTGTCCTTTGACTCCATTGGAGATTATAACAGTAATTACTTTTGTAAAAAAAGTCAGATAATAGCACGATCTTTTTTCAATTATACACTTTGTAAAATACAAATTTGAATAATTTTATGCAAGACAGTTATAAAAACGTAACAAAACCTCTTAAAATTATACGGTATAATACTCGTTATTGTATTTCCAAGAATCACTTTCCGAAAAAAAATTAACCAGATATATCTAATATAAACTTTGTAGTCACCTACCTCTGTACAGATAGTGTACAAACTTGTACACATCCCAAACAAATAAGGGAAAAAGAATCCAGAAGCGAAATTTTACTAGCGCTCATAAATTTGTTTTGTTCAAGAGACGAGAGATATTAGGAAGTTAATGCTAAGTAGATTGATCCATCCGATAGAGATGGTGAAGTGTGCCGCCTATAAAACTGTGAGTACTTTTGTTCATATTTGTACTTTCATCAAGTCACAGCTGAACAGGCTACAATTTACTCCAAGAAGATACAATCAACATCTTATGTAGACATAAATCAAATCAATACGTAATGTTAGAACATTACGTATTGATTACAACAACAATGTAATGGAAATTGGTAAAATAATTTCATTTGAATTTCGCAAGATGCATCAGTATTAGCAAAAATAGAAAGTAAAGCATCAAAATCTTTATAAAATAAATAAAAGACTTACATCCGCTTTACTTCTTTCTAATTATAGTACTGAAAAATACTGAATTCTTATGAGCTCAATTTGAAGTCTAAGCTTATTCAGAGCTCGGAAAAATACAGAGATCTCGACTTCAAGTGCCCGAGTCAGAGGAAGAAAACAAAATAAAAACCTTCATTATTACAAAACGGTAGGGCAAAGCTCGTGATGTTTTAACATGAAACCTGCTAATGTAGTGTACTTGGAATATGTATGCTATTATTTTAAACTAAAAACAGTATAATTTTATCGTATTAATATCTAGTTCTGAATATTCATCATTGTGTTTCGGCTAGAATTGAACAAAACCGCTATCTAATAAAAATACCTACACAATTTAATTAAACAAAGTTACTGGAGATTTAGCGAAATGTACAGAAAAACATTTTCATTAGCTGCTAGCTTTTGTAAATAGCTCTCACATATTTAAACAGTACAAAACGATATATACATGACAATTGCGTTCAAGTGAAATATCTCCTGTTACCATGCAGAATAAGGAAACTCTTAGTCTTACGAAACATGTGAAATGCTACAAACATTTGCGGTTAGACTCAAAGGAAAAGTAATACGAAATAATCCTTTAGAATCTAATATCAAAGAGAATTTAGGTCTTAAGAGATATTGAATGACATCCTACCTTTAATCTATAGATAGATGCTTCGTAATTCTCATTAGGCCAAATAAGTGAAAGCTCTCCGGACTAATGATGTTTTGGGCGCGGCAAAGCGCTTCAGTGTCAATTTATTGAAAATGTAGTTGCTCTAATATATTTACAGAGATTAGTTCTGAAATAAACGGGACCTTTACAAGTGGGCAGGAACCCTTGAAAAGACTGCGGGTAAGCTTCAGCAGTTCATTTAGCTTCAATACGTCTATTTACTATACATTTAGTGTAGTGCTTGTCGGTTCACATAGTAAGAAGTTACTTTGTGAAAAGATTTAGTCATCCATACACTAATCTGTTGAAAATGATTAAAATGCCCGAAGATAGGTACCTACTTGCAAGAGTCATAAATTGCGTTGGAATGCCAAAAGATTTTTAAGTGTCATAAATTGCTTTGTAATTGAGTGTTGATTTAAATATAGTTCGGCTCATATTAGCGCACTGATTTTTAAATAGAAGACGCGACGTTGAACGAAAAATGTTGCTAATCGTAGTCATAAATAATACGTTTTTTTAGTGCAAAATTAAATTAATAACAAAAACTGAAGCGCTATATAAAACAACGTGCTACGATTATTAGTTTTAACCGTCAATAAATCTGTAATATAACAGCAACAAAATTATAAGTTGTATTATATTGTAGGTATAATATCCTCGGCTCGGCCAAACTTAATGCCACATTTGGCGACATCGTGTCTGGCCTGCGTTTGACCTTTGTTTTGGTTTTCATATTTTTATTGGGAACGCGGCTTGAATAAAATGGTGTAGTTTTTTATTAGTTCTTCTTTATCTTGAAGGCGTTAGTTAAGTTGCGATATATTGTAAAGTAATATAAAGAGTTATGAACTTTTGTTAGTTTTTAAGATTAAAAACGTGAGCCTAACAATATTTGATGAGGTTTTAAAATAATCTTATGTTTTCTTAATCGGGTAGGTATTGACATATTGAAAAGTAGTAGTATATTGGTTGTAATTAAATTGTTCGATATTTTTCGGGCAATTCGATTGCATTATTTCTGAGTTTTTTGCAAATTATCCAAGGTTATGCACTTCTAGCAGCCGCTTAGAATAATTATATTTAGGTTCTACCATTTTATAGACTTAGTCTATTTTTTAGTTACTACTTAGGTGTAAGGAGAGTGTAAGTCTATTTTTATGAAAACCTATTTAGATACTTAGTTGTTTTCATTGCCTGGAATATATCCCGAAACTGCACTCACATGTGCGTTATTTCAAGCTTAACTTCTATCAGAAATTGTGGCGGCACGCGTGAATGGTGGAAATCCCCGCACAAATCTTTCGCTGACACATACTGCGCCAACTAGACCACACTATGCAAGTAAACAAAGAAAAAAACAATATTTTTATGAGGAACAACGCACTAGGTTCGTATTCGTTATAAAGCTTCCGTTTTTTGTCTAACTTGTTCCATTTAAAATGATCTCTTTTAAATAAAGAATATAAAAACAATTGAGAACAAAACTTTTTTGTAATTTTTTTATTTGTATTCTTGTGACCTAACCAAGCTATATCGATGGAGTTCGTACTATTTTATTCTGTACATATTTTGTTTCTAATTGGAGACAATAACAAAACATACTATAAAAAAGATAAATTGAGTACTGAGTTATCAGCCTCTTTTACACACTGCTAGGTAAGTAACTATCTGTTACATGACGAGTCTCTAAAGATGTAGAAGAAAAAATTGTTAAAGTAGTGTCATACAAGGTGACACCAGTTTAAGAACTTCTAAGGGTCGACACAGTAAGCGAATTAATAAGAACGATCGTTCTACAAAATATAGTACCCACCTACGTCCTAGATAATTGACAATTTATCTTTATATTGAACGTCTCAGCATCTCTTAAATCTAATAAAACCTGTCGCGTAACATGGCTATAAGTCTATAGCTCTTGATATTTTTTGGATTTTGACTTTTACTGAACTTGAAAATCTGCAAGGTTTTAATTCTCAAATATAATTTTGCTTGAGATGTTAAGATTTATAACCAAAATACGTAATCTTAGAAATTATTTTATTTTCTCCATATAATTATGTACTTGTACACTTTGATACCAAGCAACGTCATTAGACCGAAATCTAGACTTCATATCTTTAAAGGCACATTGCCAAAGCGTTATCGCAGTCACCATTTGGTAAAGGGCATTGCATGCCGATTTGCCGGAGCTACCATTTGCCAGTATAGCCCATCTTCGATACACACCCAAAATACCCGCATTTGCTAAATAAACATTGTGCTATAGGTTTTTGACTTTCATAATAGATAAAGTTTCGTCTTTAAAACGTTTGTCGCCATCAATCTAAAAGATATTGTATGATAAACACGAAAAAGCTTTTACTGTTATTGTTGTTAAAGGTTTTTGATCCCTATGGTCCGTACCTTTGCTGTATTGGAGCGGAGCCAACCGTCCTCGCAAAATATAAAAGCGAATTTGGCCAATAAAAATAATTGTTTTCAGACAAAAAGTTGTGGCGTTGTCACGCGTCGCTAGCGAGTCACTGCTGCGTGAGGGTTAGTCGCGATCTCGTGACGCGATGTGTTTTACGCCTAATAGCCCAGTGTCGCAGTGTAAAACCAAATAATATTTTCACAAAATGCTTTATTTGCACAGTCGCTATCGTAAAATCCGTCTTTTATGCTCCACCGCGCTCTTACGACTTCGTACGATGATAGCTTCTAAAAATTCCTTGAAATAAATCTTGTCAGCCGGTTCTCTTTGAAATCTTATTGAATTTACTTATTTTATTTGTTACTTCAAACGACTTTGATATTTGGAAAACTTTATTTTGCGAGAACCAGTTTAACGTAAATAGGTGTCTTTGAGACTTAAAGCTAAGCCCATCATCATTATACTAGCACATTTTTTTTCTTTTAAATATAGACCTCTACTGACCTTGGATAATAACAGGAGTAAGTAATACACTAAGTATAATAAAATAACTTTTGAGGGGTAAAAATAAACCTCTAAGTATTTAAAATAAACAAAAAAAAAATCTAAACTCAATTTCCATGAAATTAAATACAATAAATCAGGAAAGCAACTAAGCATGCGTTTCCACAAAAAGTAGATTATCTTAACAAAAAATATTTTTATGATGTTTAGGTATGATCTTTTTTTGTGTGAGACTATTGGACGCCTTCCGGGACTCCACTCTGGTTTCCGAGTTGGCTTCGGATAGGCCACCCGCAGAGAGACTTACAATCGAGGGCATGATTCGTTTAACACATTCCTGTATAGTTTTCTTATAATCATACATTCAGATTTATTCCCTATAGTAAAAAAAGAATACAATAAAATTATTAGGCATCATAGAAACAGTTTCACAAGAAAACAATTCTAACAAATTTAGATTTAGGGTGGGTTGTACCAATCGTCTGTTATCGTGAAGTCGTTATTTAACGCTAACCTATATATTATCAAAGTTGTTGGTGCAACTCACCCTTATATTTCGGTAACAATCTACTTAGATCAGCATAACACCCGCTTAATATCGTAATAACAGAATATTCTCACTAGCAACTTATTTTCATACATGGCAACATTATAAAATATTTTAATATTTTTGTGGTTAACCAATTTCATCATTACTTTAAAAAGTATATTTGTTAATTATGGTCTCGTGCAAAATATTAATTAACTTACATCATGCTCGGTTCGTTCGGCATTCATTAAGTTGTTCGATAACGCAGATAAATCCTCAAAAACGGCACGCTGCAGCTTTGTTAAATGATAGTTTGTTTTTTAAACCATACATGATAATTGTTTTTCTCAAAATATTTACGGCCTCAGTATGGAACGCAGCGGTGGCAGTCCTCCCACCAGGTGGACCGACGATATCGTCAGAATTGCGAGCAACCGGTGGATACAATTGGCAAGCTGTCGTTCATTGTGGCGTTCTAAGGGGGAGGCCTTTGTTCAACAGTGGACGTTTTCCGGCTGATGATGATGATGATGGAACGGGAGTGTAGCCGCGGAAACCAGGTCATGATATATTGTAAGTATATTGATTTACATAGCAACAAAATATTTTATGTTAAATGTTTGCAAACACAAACTTCTGAATCGTCCAAACTACGAGTATCACTATTACTGCGACGTAATGGAGTTAAACATATTGACAATCGGTTTCACAAATAAGTCTAAACTGTTTTATTGTCTTTCAATGTGCTATGATTCAATGAGTTTGGTAAATTTTATGACAGTTATGTGTGCAGATTTCTAACTCCTTTTTGCTAACATAATCTTGCATCCATAATTATGATAATATCGCAAATGTTAAGTTTTAAAAGTTAGAAATAATTATGTATGATAACAATATAGTTACACGTAGAGACCATATTTGCTGAGCCTTTCAATCCTGAGCCTTTTTTACTATCATCACATTGTATATGCCTACCTACCTCCAAAACCTATAATGCTTGACGGCTTTGGATACTTCAGACCTAGCTTTTCTCCAGTGCATCTCCGGAATCTCCGATTAGATTAGAATGATTCAAAATATGCAACTTGTGTGAACATTTGGGTAGCTTGACATTTGCTTAACTAGCAACAGACTTTCTTTTTAATCAGCCAGTAATTTATTGCATTTTAATAAAAAAACATTTATTTCTTTTAAACCTGTACTTCTCATTAAGCAACCAAAACGATAGGTATGAACGAAACAACATCAGCAAAGAATTTCATATGTGCCAGTATTTCGCATTCGCTGTATTGTAAAATTTATTTGATTTTCTGAAACAAATATTTTGTTATTGGCCACGAATGCCACTGCATTGAAACCCTGCATTTTTTTCACTCTCTTGCATTACTTGCTTCTTAACCTTTGCAGCAAAGCAATGCACCATAAATTATTCATTTCAAGTTCGTAAATGTTCATACATAAAATCGAACAAAACAAAATAACTTAAGTAGTTTTTATACAGCTTTATAGAAGTCTACATGAAACACGATAGGATCTAACCTATAGAACTTGTATCAAAACAAACTATGAAAAATCACTAATGCCCGGAACATTCATAATTATAAGATATCATAACAATAAATAACATCCATTGGCACATCACTAGCGGAAGATAACAGCAACAAATTCAACTAAGTGTCCCTAAAAATAAACGCACAAAACAGGTCAGGGATATGTCGTCCCATTTGGCTGCAGCGTGAACTTGGCTGGACCGCCAAGACCGGAGTGGGTGAAACCGACTCTAGGTTATGTACGAAAATTATTCTCCCCGTTTCTTTGTGCTTTATGTGTAGACACTGGTATTATTACGACAGCAGTACCATGTTTGCTGATTAAAAATCTTTTGTCGTTATTTAGTAATGAAAAGGGTAATATCAAAATTGCTTTGAATGCTTTAGTTGAGATGGTTTTAATTGTCACTGTTCTGAATGGGAACAGTAATCGAGCGCTGTTTTATGCAAATCCGAAGATAAAAGAAGACACGGTATCTTTTGTTTATTGTTCTGTGCCATTTATTAAAGTCAAGTAAATCTTATTATCGTACTTGTCATCGGAGAAAACAGTTACTTGAGATATTATGCAGCAAACACGCTTATAAGCTCGCTGCTCTATTTAATTCTTCTACGTTCAGTACAAGCTCTTGTTGGGTACCTACCACTGATGAGTTACTGTTCAAAGTTCAATGAACGTAGGTATCATCACTCAGAGAGAAGTTTCACTGTATTTATGCCGCTGGTTGAAATGACGCTCGTTAATTTGATGCCTTTTGCTTCAGTGTAGTCAGTGCTCTTAATTACGAGTGCGAAAAAGTACGCGGGGAAATACAACATGATTGAAAAAAGAAAGCTTAATATATTTAAGTAATTACACTATTGTATTAGGTTATATTACCTGTGATGATAGATGTAAGTGGTTGAAAATAAATAAATAATAATGAGCTCTACATACATTTAGTTACAGCAGTATAGATACAATTTTATTGAATCGAATTATCGAAAAGCCATTGCATTGAATCACAAAGTTAATAGATTTGGCAACTTATCCATCGCACCGTTAAGCGTTTCTTGACTAATAAAATTTTGTAACACCACAATCGAATCACAATCTCGATTGTACAATGTAATGATCACAACAATCATTGTAATGGGCAGTTTTCCTGCACTACACCGCTCTAACTCCTTCCCCTATCCGGCTATCTGACATTACATGGCAATAAAAGGCAAACTTTAGAAGTAAACGCCAAAGTTAGTTGGTCAGCTTATTTTTCGAAACCTTGATACACGAATTAGTGGGAACTCTTCTGGTTCACTCTCAAATTGCAAGTTGCCGAGACGAAAACAACATTTGACACGGTCTAGTACACTTGTGTGAGGGGAAAGCTTACATTTTTACGATCAGTTGTTCAGAATAGGTTTTTATTCTAAGAAATTGTTATGTCGAGAACGAAATTATTGCGTCGTATTGAAAGGGAGACGAGCTTACTTATGTGGTTATATTTTATGTCCCCTTTTATTTACAAAAATAGTACCAATGTAAATCTGAAGTTGCCCTGGGGGACATTTCCCTTCTATTCGGATTCTTAAAAATGATGTAGTGGTACTTTTACTTTACTCTCATGTTTTGTTCTTTAATTATTGTTTTAATTTTTTTTAATCTTTACGTAATAAGCTATGCTATCTTGGAATGAATATAAAAACTTAAACGTGGTTTTCATTTATTTATTTATTATGATGATGATGATGATTTTATACAAACGCTTTAAAACAAAAGAAACCTGTTGGTGGTATAGTGGTATAACTCCACTTGATTTAAAGGCAAGAAATAAAGAAAACATTAATCTGGGGAGATCCTAAAACTGTCAGAACATTCAATTGACCATTCCCAAAAGATAGCTCGCTTGTTGAATTAATATTATGAAGCAATATACACATATTACTTACTGAGGTAATTCCCAAGTTGTCCATGTTTAGAAACAACTTACATTAAAAGCGTATTATACTGCCTAATCATTTATTTACCCATAACATGATATTTTAATGTTCCCTTTCTTACTGTGCCTAATGTTGACAAAGACTAGAGCTTCAGCTGACATTATTTCGTATTATTTTCTTGTATTAATCTAGTCTTTGATCAAACTCTCTTAGAGGAAACAAATTAAATTTGATTGTCCTGACAGTTGACAAAACTTTTCTACGCAAATACATAAGTCAAAACATCCGATCAGGAAACGGCACCAAGTTCGGCATGGTCTTTAAATCACGGCTGGGGTAACTGTCCTTTGTGTTTTTATGATCGTTTTCCCGAAGAGAATAGCTAAATAAAGATAACAAAAGTGCGATATGTATGCGCGTATAATACTGTATGTATGTACGGTGCCTGCTAATCGCAAAACATGGAGTCCCACGACTATCAGACAGATCTGAACGAGGAAAAGTGTAATTCTGCTGACCATTTTTACTTTTTCCCTCTGAATATTATTTTAGCACTGCCAAAAAATAGGATTGAGAGTAAATAGGTATGTAAGGCACAATAAAAAGTAAAATTTCGCAGGGGATATGATTTCTGAGTTCATGATTGTAAATTCTACAAATGATGTTTCTGTAAAAAACGCTGCAGAATTTAGTAAAGTAGCTACCAAAAAGTGCCTACCCCCCACAATCTACATGACACTGCGTAAATTGTCTGTTATAAACGCAAAGGTGAAATATGAATACAGTGGACTCACTTAAGAAGTTGGTACTGATAAAAAGTTAGAATGAATATTTTGCTATCAATCTCGAGCTGCTAATAATACCTATCTCAATCAACAGAAACTCCAAATATCAAAAAGATTCGTATGATGAATGTTAAATTGTCACAAGTTTTATTTCCGTACCTAACATTATTAGGTTCCATCAAATCCAAAATATGTCAAAGTAAAGAAAGAAAACCTTCGTCTTAAGTAATCGACTATAAGATACGTCACAATAATGCCAAATTCACCGCTAAACGAGTAGAAAAGTAACTACATCCAAATATATTGTGATTACAACTCATGCGCGAAACCCAATGGGATTCAATATAATCTGATTGTAATGAATCCGAAAATAATACTTATGAATATTGGAGATTGGGGATTTATGTAGGTACTAAGCAATTTATTTAATTACTTAGTTATTTTGGTAACCATCCTATTGTCCTTACAGCAACAAGTTTATTTATGTAATTGAAGAAGAAACTGCTCTTGATATGTGTAGAATTTTAAATCAATACATGAAAGCTGTTACAAGCTCACCAGTATGTTCATTGTTCAATCTCAATGAAGTCTACAAGAATATTTTATTTTACCGCATCTGCATAATCAACATTCTAGCTTCTTGTTGACTTTACAAAGTACCCTTTCTTCGGAACCATTATTTGTATTCACATTTCGTAAACAATTGACAGGGAGTAACTTTTGGTATATTTATGATTCGCGCTCGATAGATGTTTCGGTACCTTTATCAGAAAAGAAAAAGGCCTCCTTGGATCCAACATGTCAGTTAAGAGCTATAGAAATTATATGTTTACTCTGAGGCTTTGTACGGAGTTCACACATACAAGCAGTATATATAAGGAAAGACTAAAGATGTACTGAATAAATAACGTGACGAATGAGACATGCTGGGCATTGAACTTGGTTTATGTACCGTACTTTGGAATGTAGGTACCTATGTATATTTGCGCACTATGAATATATGATTAGTTTAGTAAGCAGTACCTCATTAGTTGTCATTCTGGGAAGATTTCAACTCAAGAAATTAGCGGCTAAACAGACTGATTTATGGGTGTTAGCTAGAGTTTTGCTTAATCATGCTTTCTTTAATACCTTTACTTTTCTGACTCTTGCGATAAGTCCAGCCTATAGCATTCAATAGAATAGTAACAACTGGTATTTTAGTTGAATATCTCAATAAAACGTTGTGGTATTGTGCTTGATTTATGTATATTTATTTACGTAGCATCTGAGTGTTATAAACATCGTGAATACAGTCGTAGTTCTGTAAATGGAATGTGTCGCATTCACTACTCGCATTTAGCAGTACTGTGGTTTTACACTACGATTTCCATAAATTTGCATACTTTTAAGACTTAAACTTAATCTTCGTCTGCTTAGCGCCTATTCACATGTTAATTTCATACATGCGAAAGTGTTTGTTTGTTGGATTGTTTTTAATAAAAATATTCGTATTTCAGTGTTAAATACACGTTAATATTTGCTTTTGTATTAACATATTTTGGTGTCAAGATTTATTCAGGCCATGTTGTAAAAAAAGGGATATATTAAATTAGTTTTACTGGAGAGAGCTTTATATACCGATTTTTTCTCTTCATAAAGGACTTCAACATTAATATTCCAGATACTACGACGGTCCCATATGACACAGCATTTTATTAATATATCTCAGAGTAGAAGTGAGGGCTCCAGGAGAAGGCGCGCTATCTGACGAGGTTCCCACACCTGATGGAAAATCAATAACGGCATTTGCATATCTCAACGGGAGCCAATATATTTGCTGATATATGTTCATTTTATTCATTAAGTGCGTACTAAACCTGCTAGCGACGACGCGAGTTCATTATACCGTCTTTAGAATTGACTATGCATTGATTTTTGGTAACAAAAGGTGTGGTGATATTAATGTTTGGGCCCTGAGATGCCGAAAGGGTTTATGATACCACATACGCAATCAATGCGAAAGTTTTTTAGTGTTCAATGTTTTCTGTGGACGTCTTTGATGAATGTTATTTATTTATAGTTTTTTTTCCTAATCATTAATTAACTAACAAGGTGCAACTAATAGACCTATATCTACATTGGTACAACGTTTTTATTAGTGAATATCTTATCTATCTAATAATCTTTTCTTAGACTAGGATTTAGTCTAAAAAGAAACTTAAGAAGGTACTTAATACAAGTCGTAGTTGTTATAAAATACTCATGGTTTTCTTTATTCGTATGGTATTATGTAAATGCATTCTTAATTTCAAGGAAAATGGAATGCGCTTTTACAAGTACCTTCTAGAACGTTGAATTTTCCATCTTGGAGATTTAAACTACTACACAAGGATACTACGAAATTCCTAGCAGAATATACATACTTATAGAGTAAATCTTTGGAAAACTCCGCGGGACAATAGCCGCTTGACCTAACGTGATGTAGATATGATACTTTCCGCGAACCGAAACGATACCGTAAATTGATGTCCATTTCCGCGCCGTAATCGCATCGTTTGTCTCTCAACGTCACAAAGGAAGCGTTGGAGAGTGCGAACGCAGACAGGCGACTAATGGCCCGTACTCGGTGCGAATCGACGTCACTTGCTTTTACACGAGTGATAATGCATGGTACGGGATCGCGTCAACTTGCATCTTCACTGTTATTTGTACAACAACGTAATGGCGCCGTGTGCTCAATTTACTGTGAAATTTACTGTGTGTACTTGAGAATTTTTCTGCGATTTGACATCTGAGAAAGTTAATTTGAGCAAATTTTGAAAGAACAACTTTCTTTTAATTTATTATGTGTTGTTGCTATCTTTGTTTTGACTTCTGACTTTGTTTTACATAATTTTAAGGCGTGTTAACTAAGTACGTTACTGAATTTACATAAAACCCAACCAAAATCAAACTAATTACTTTTTAGTTATAACTTAATATGGTGTCAATTACGGCAAGCAAACGCTAAATATACACATCCATTTGACAGCGAATTAATTACAAATTTATGTAAAAGCTCAGGTTACTAATGACAGTCGCAATCAACAAATCAATTTGGTCCTTGGGTTCTACTTAGTGGATGCTGGCTTCTTGTTTACAAACACAATTGAAACCTAGTTGACGTGAAATTATGTAAATTTCATCTTTAAATAGCTAGCGTCATAAATTTTTGGACGCATAATGCTCACTCAAAGTCACACTCGAAGTAAATAAATTCAAATTTGGAAACTTAGAACATTATTCGAATCTTGTACAATAATAATATAACGGTAGGTATTATTTCTTATAAAAAATTATAATATCCTTAACTAACTGAAAGCCACGTGAAGAGATCGATCATCACCACGCCTACTGCGGTCGAGCCGCAGGTGGACCATCATTGCATCATCATCTCTCACAGAGAGGAGAAATCACGGTAAACTAGTAGTATAATAGTGGTCTATGCGGTAAACCTTTGACTTTAGGCGACATAGATCTATGTTTATGGTCATGGACCCGAACGTCAAACTCATTTTCCTTAAAGAGTTAATAATATTAAATTACCCAATGCCTGGATTGAAAAATCAAATAGAAAATTGGTTTACATAACATAACATCATAACTGTATTCCCCAAAGGGGTAGGCAGAGGTGCACATATAGTGCTCCCACATTACGCCAGTTAGGTTTTTAAGTCTTTATATTTAAGAATTTTCTATGTACAGAAAAGTTTAAATTTAAATATTAGCTGCTGGTGTTGTTGACTGTACTAACAACTCATTATTACATCACAAGATTACGCCGTAACATAATTATTTAAGCAACATAACAGTTTACTCTTCCCGCACGTTTTCCCAGCCACGCATTCCTAACTTTCTTTGTACCAACTTTAGTAAAACTTTTCGAATATAGCGTTTGTTAATAAACGTGCAAAATTCCAATATCTTTGAACGTATTATCCTTTGAGTTTTGACATTTCATTCCTCAATAGGGTTGCCAACAATACAATTTTTGCTGGGCAATCCTATGTAAACTAAAAATAAATTTTAATAAGTTTTGTGTTCATTATACATTAAGATCAAGATCACATTGGTAAATTTTTTAATAACAATAAAGTGATTAAAAATAGAGCCCAATTTAATGTTATAAAAATTGTTTAAAAGAAACTTATTAAATTATAATCATTGTTTTTGCTTCCTATTATTTTTATAGGGCATACAATATACATAATTATAATCCCGCCAAATTTTATATAAGAAGTCGGCAACCCTATTCGTCACCCAACATCACGTGCGACAAAAATGTCTACCTAGACTTTTATAAGGAAACAAAAATTCGGTGAATTTCGACGTCTTGATCTACGCATAAAGGTAAATCGTGATGTGGTTGTATATTTTCTGGTTAGAATTGTAAGGGCAAGATGTAAAATATTGTCAGCATACAAAACTAACCTATTTGTATGTCAATGCTGGTTATTGGTAAAGTGTAGGCACACAGTCATGTATCAAGTAGGTAATAAAAAAGTGGCAAAAATATATTTATATTCTAAATAAGCAGTATTTATATAAAACTATCTTTACCTATGCTTTTTTGAATGCCACAGTGTATTTGTCTGTGAAATTCGTCAAGGAACAAAAATTTAACTTAGTGATAATGCACAGGCTACCCGTTTGGTAGGTAGGTACATATCAAACTAGCCATGATGAAATCTTTCATGTAGATTAAGTGCAAACAGGCAGGCACTAATACGTTACATACTAAGTGTAAGTATAAAGTAATTATGACGTAATGGGTTGTTTTAATTTTGAAACTTCAAAAATGTTACTCTAATGTATTTCGTAAGATTATTCCAAAGTTCATAAACATACTGGCCATTAATAACCGAATGTCATAAGGCACTACATTTTATATAGCTTACTCAATTCACCTAATTACCTCCCTTATAACACACGTCAACTCCAGTCCTATTCGTTATTAGAAACAATACTAACGAACATATCAGTCAACACGTTAGACAATGGGTGCCGTCGTTGAGATATCCTCGGCACACACAGCATGTGATCGCAAATCGCCTTGTTTTGACACGTCATGTGACATAACAGTGTGTCCGCCAATACGCCCTATATTAGCTATAACTGAACTGAATAATAGCCTTCAATTCGATATGTATGTGATGTCCAAGCAATTTAAGTCGTTATGCCAAAACATGATCTAGTTCTAGCTCGCTTATGATGCCTGTTCGGCTGAACATTTATTAGCTATTCTATTCTATTCTGAACCAGTGTCTACTGGTAGGTACTGTAATTTAATTATGTTAAGGTTGTATGAATGACTGTCTCGTTGGTCTAGTGGTTGCTAAGCGCGACTGCTGAGCACGAGGTTCTGGGTTCGAATCCCGGGTCGAGCAAAGTGATACTGGGTTTTTCCATTAGGTAAGTCTCAGTAGCAGTACGGAGTCTGGATTTGTGCCCGGATGTTGGCAATAGGCTCGTCCCCTATTACATTGGGACCTAAAAAAAAAGCCACTACAAACCTCATTTAGTAGGTGGCGTTTCTATTGCCCTTGAACAGGCCTACACTAGGCAAACCACCCAGATCTGTCTTCCTACCAAAATATTATAATATTACTGTTTATTAAACATCATCATCAGCCGGAACACGTCTGGTGTCGCCCAGTGGCCTGCACTTCAGAGTGGCGGGGGGGGGGGGTGTCATAAACCCCACACTTGGCAGCAAGCGGTTTGGATTTGGTGAACTTACAGCAGACTCTGCTGCCCATCTTCTGAATTCTCCCTTAGTCGCCTCTTACGACACCCAGAAGGTCGTGGTCAATTCTAGGCCGGATACCACTCGAAAAATAGTTTATTATACAACAGTAACGAAATATATTATATTATTCTGAAGCCTCTTCCTTGCCTTAATCGACACGCACGTGTAGATAAAGTGACCTTCATAGCCAGGAACTAGAAAGCAACGTTTTTAAAAGGTCCTGTACGTACATTAACCTCAAAAGGTCAGGTAATTAAAGTTCCAAAACAACTGTATTCTCTTTTATAGTTAGAAACCCCCAGACTTTACTGGCAAACTAATTGTCAGTTCTTTTTAGTATTTTTTGTTTGGATACTGGAGTGCATTTCTACATTAGTAAAAATCTTAATATTCTCCCTTAAGAAATAGATACTTTATATTGTGATACAATGAATTTGCAATGAGAAGGAAAATGCATGGAGTAGTAAATCCCTACTAATATTATAAACGCGAAAGTTTGTATTTATGGATGGATGATTGTTACTTTTTCACGTAAAAACTACCGAATGGATTGTAATGATAGCTGACACCCTGGATTAACATTTAGGCTACTTTTTATCCCGAAAAAATGTAGCGGCTAACACCGCGGGGCGCAGGTAGTACTCAATAATTAAGACATTTTTACAATTGGCAAAAACCGCAACTAATTTTCATACATATAGACCGATACCGCAAATCACAAAGGTCGCTCGTGTTGAAAGTGGTAAAATAACCAAAGCTTTGACCAAGTAACGTATGTTATCAAAATTAACGATGGAAAAACAAATCCACGTAAACATAGACGAGCAAACTATGTAAATATTTGACAAGTATGATCAAACGACGCAATGTTAACAGAACGAATCGATAATCTAATTTCGTCTAGCAACGTAACGGAAAAAGTGGCCTGGTAATAATTTATAGGCGCTCATCAAATTTGAAAAGTTTTTTAGGTAGCCAACTTAGTACGAAGTTAGATTATTTTCATAAAACGGAACATCATCTTTGAAAGTTTCTTGATCAATACGGAACCATGAAACATGGCTTTAACTGAACGATGAAGAAGAGGTTTTGATTAAACTACCTACCATGATATTACTTGCATATAAGTTACCAATAAGTATCTTGTATTTATAAGTTTTCTTTGACACGCAGGGAATTTTTCCGTTAGTTATCAGCGACCACAGTTAAATTGCAAATTAATAGAATCAGGGCCGGACGTGTAATATCTACTTATAAACCTTCTATAACGACATAATTATTATTTTATCAACAAAAGAGTGTTTACATGTGCAACCATAGGTATTGCATAAAATATCCAGCCAGCATTGAGTACTTTAATTAAATGAAATATATTTTTTTAAACTTTGGATACACAACAATATAGACAAACGCCTAAATTTGAAACAAAGTATCAGTGAATCTTACAAGGAGTTATCTTGTATAGCTGTATCCAAAAAGAAGCAAGATACGAGAAACCAGTTCTTAAACAAAGGACTTACATAAAAACGATAGAAAAACATGGCATTTATTTTTATGTGGTCACTATCCACTAAAAGGAAATCAGCTGTACGGGTCATTAGCGTTCACCGTTTAATTTTATTTTCCTAGCGTTTCGGTGCTTAAGCAAGTAAATAATAGTTACGGTTTCATTTTACTATTTTAATCAACGTTATACGTTGTACCTATTCATCATCGCGATCACCTGAAACACAGGTTTACGCTAGTTCAGGCTGGCAGCAATTACTTTTTTATGAACTTTAATTATAATAAATGAATGTAAGCCTATAACTGTCCCACTGCAGGGCAAAGGCCTCTTCTCGTGTAGACAAGGATCGAGCTTTGATCTATATTATGAACCTTTTTATGTGTTAAAATGTAAAAATTGTTATATTAATTTCCTAAGAATTATTTTAACTACTGTCGTTTTAAGATCTAGTTTAAGCCACAATGTACTCTGTCACTGTAAGTTATTTTTTGTTTGGTCAATAAATCAGATGATGAAGAAAATCAAAATGGCAGGCTTTCATAAGAAATTGTAATTATCATGTAGACACGAATGACTCAAAAATAGTTAAGTAATTAATAAAGTATATAATTTACAAAACTTTTTGACTTGACTTTACAAAAACATTATTAATTTCTAAAAACGAAAAGACACGCTACGTAGCCCTGAGAAATTCCAGTAAATTATATAAATATATTAATTTGTGAAATAGGTAGGTATCTACAGGAAAAAGATAAAAAGATCTCTAATTACATAGCAGTAAAAATAATAGATATTCTCTGCTTGCCTAGGGCCTCTGTAGTGCCGTAGGGGTAGCTAATACCTCTTACACTAGCAACTATAACTATTTTATGTGTACTCAACGTTTAATTTTGTTATTCAAAACTAAGCTAATTTGTAGCCTAACAGGGTTAATAGCACAATTTACATCAGTCGACACGCAGAATTATGGGGTTTATTAGATTTCAGTAACACGCATTGAACCACACATATGGGCTTATTCCCGTTAAAGCCCGCCTGCTACATTCGGCACTTGGAACATGTAAATTGTTTCAATTGTCAGTACCGACCACAATGCGTACATTCTCACTTATTCACATCCACTATTACAGATTATATTCCCATATTATCGCACTGTGACATTATTTTGGTCCATGTTTTTGTAGATAATTGTCGGGGAAAGGAAGGACTAACGCCGACCTTATTAGTGATTTCCTTCGAAAAGGTCAAGTACGCAATACGCATCAACGCGCATGTATGGACAAAGGACGAAGCACGTAGTGTCCACGATGTATCCACATAATACGCAGTAAATTCTAAGTTATATTAAGGCTAAAGTTTATTTTGTTACCAGCCTATTGTTTGCCTACTATTCACTGTACTAAGCAAACATGATGGAAATTAGTATCACAGAACTGAAATTGCTCAGTCTTTGTGATAAAAATAGATAGACTTTTAGAAAAAAAGGTTGGTTGTAACGGTATTCTTTTCTGTTAAGTTTTTGTGCAAATGCTTAAAACTGTCACCCTAACCGTTCAACCTCCCTACCATATTATTTATTGGTTGGCCAATCTTTACGTAACTGTTACCTTTTGTTGATTTTTATTTATTATTCTTTTATATAATGTTTCGAAACAAGAATAAATAATTTTCTTTCTTTTTAGAAAATTAGCGAAGAAAACTAACGATCCTTAGTAATACTCCACAGTTGCTAGAAGCTCTCACCTAATAAGTAAGCCAAGAACTGATGCATTTCTCATTAATTATAAATAAAAATAACAAATGCTTTAATACCTAGATATATTCAAAATATTATAATAAACATAATCGTTATCTAAAGTGACCGTTATTATTGTTGACAAGGGCCTCATTTCATATTCTATTAGAGGATACCCTACGGTCATAATATTGTAATTACTAATTAATTTCTATCTGGTATCTCTAGTATATTACATGTAATTTGTAAGCAACGTATGTGTGTTTCATCGCGCTCTCAATCTCTGCAGAAAACCGATGAGATCGGTTTAATAAAGGGCTCACCCCTTTAGAAGAGCTTAATAGGGGACAACAGATTTTTATTACCAATTGGCGTTTAATATGATTCCTCATAAGAAAACCTAACCAACTTTTAAAACCAGAATTACTGATAAATATAAATTAGCGCTTAATAGCCCCATGATTACGTCCAATGTCGAACAAAGGTCTCCCCTATAGAACGCTACAATGAACGACAGCTTGCCATTTGCATCCACCGGTTGCCCGCAACTCTAACGACATCATTGGTTTACCTGGTAGGAGGCCTGCCACCGCTGCGTTTTCCGGTTCGTGGTTGCCACTCGAGAACCTTTCTTTGCTATTTTAGTTTATTTAATAATAATATACAAATAGCCATTAGTACTTAATTACTAAATAAACTAAAAAAAAAATATACCTAACATTTATCGGTATTAAGGTTAAATTATTAAAAATCTACGATAAATGTGATTAATCTCTTAATTTTGCCTCGACTTTCGTTAATTATTAATAATGATATAGAATTATTAATGTTTTTATTATTTATTCCTAATAAACACACCAAATACAATACAATTTGTAAGGGATACTTGGTACAGTTAAACTTTTACCACAATACCCTTGCCGGATTGTGTGGTGACCTAGAAGTCAGTTTATTACTGCACGTCTTTGTCTACCCTTTTAGGGATTAGAATTGGATATGATATACTGTGAGATATATTACAAATAATTTATTATATAGGTACTGTAACGTCTCGTATTACTCATATCTACGAAAAGGGTGCGAGTGATACGATGGCCAGAATGGCAGTATATAATAAGGGATAACAAAGATATATAACAGTTATACGGTGTCATGTCGTCCTTCGCCTCGCTTTCTGTATAACGATCGTGGACCGGATTGTATAAGCAGAAAATACATTTGAAATGAAAGAGGATTTGTAATTGCTATATTTTATTTTTGGCAATTGAGAGAGCGCGGGCGTTTACAACCTTAAATGAAATTGAAATGTTCCAAATACAGTTATAATCTAATTTCAATGGCCTTAAATGTCACATTTTGAGAATTATTCAATTTTGATTGGAACTATGTTTAGAAGAGAGGCATTTCAGCGAATACTGGACTTAAAATAAAGTTAGCTATACCTACACTCTATGCTCAGAGTTGCGGGCGACCGGTGGATGCAATTGGCAAGTTGTCGTTCATTGTGATGTTCGAAGGGCGAGGCCTTTGTTCAACAGTGGACGTCTATCGGCTGATGATGATGATGATGACCTACTACAGTGCTTAGATCATACAATGCTCAAAATTTATAACGACGCAAACTATTTCAGTCAATAGTTTAAAACAATAAGTTTTACTGGCCTATAACATAGATGGTCATATTTCTATAAATGCCCAAAAAACCAAATACATTTTTTCAAATATCGAAGCAATCACATCAAAAATATGTCCATGTTAGTAGTACCGTAGCAGGAGGTGAGGCGTGCAAACTAAATCGTGGTGAACGTCATACGGCCTATTGACTCGGTTAGTGGTGACATGTGGAAAACATATTAAATAACTACACTAGCGAGTAGCTAGCAAACGAGGTAAATATGCGTTATACAATATTTGGTTGGTGGTTATTCCCTTTGTTATTTTTGGCAAAATCAACACAGGCCATTGATTTTAGTAGGTGTTTATGATTAAAAATTTAAGTTAAGGGGATTCCCCAAATGTTTACCTACCCCTTATTTATTTTTTTCATTTTTTTGTTTATTATAAAGCAAAATCCTGCATATACAAAGTAGGATGCGTAAAAAAGCCAGATGTAAAAGTTATCGTGTTTACATACCGCTCATTAATTACATTGGATGTGGTAACTTGACCACTTCTACTTACAAAAAGCTAGTTTTCTAACCAAACTGGACAAGCTGTCAAATTAAGTTGTACTGTCGTGTCAAACATAAATAGTAAATAGCTCTTTAATAAAGCTGACATCACAAGCTAGGCTGAATGTAAAACTGATCCGGAATATTTGTATTCATGAACTGTGTTCCTATGAATGCGTATTATGTTCCATCTAGAACACTCTACGCAAGTATAATGTGTACCTACATAAGATATTCAAATAAGTTATTACTATAAATGAAATGTTAAATCCAACTTCTGGAAACGCAGCTGTAGAAATATTTAGATAACTCATATTATAATATGGACCAATGAAATGGAACGTTACGTATGTTACATAGTAAGTTATCGTTCAGTAATAATAATTATGTCTATTATACTTTCTTTTCTTTCTTCTATAGCATGTTTGAAATGTCAGGTACTCCAAGACGTCAGATTCAGTTTTAGTTATAGAGATGAAAGAGACATGGCACAGTGACACTATCCCAAATTTCTATGACATATAGAGAGAGCCTTAATATTAACTAGTGGTTGCCTGGGTATAATAATAATGACTTAATTCCATTTCCATTATCTAAGAATTGCTTCCAAATAAGTACTCAAAATTGGCTTCATAACAAAATGTTTTTGTGCCAGATTTCGGTCGACATAAACCAGTAAGTACTTACCAACAAACTTGTATCAACCGCCACAAGTCAAACTTGGTAACACATACCTTAATATCAATGTCGCTGTTTGCCGCGTTATCAACTAAGTCCCAACATTAGACTACAATAAACATTAATATGTATACTAGATTTTGCCCGCGACTTTGGTTGCGTTAATTATGATAAGTCAATCATCATATAAAATCAAATGAGTCTTAACCCACTACTACCTAATTCAATAATGATTCGAAAAACCCGTGAGCGACATCTTGCGTCGTTTAGCAATTGTCACCGTCGTCAGTTATTCGGGAAAGGTAGGTACGTTTTTCGGGATGAAAGAAAGAAATAATAACTGTTACCTTACCATGAACTCATAAAGCAGTATTTACGTTGTAGAAGCCGCATTACGCTGCATGTATTTCACTTCTACAACCTTAACTGTCCTGTTTTAAAAGTTCGTGGTACGGGGGCTATACCCTTGACAACGTAAAATGCGAACTTCATGAACGATTTAGGCGTGAAAAAATAACAAGGAAATAAAATTACATTGTCTTTTAAAATAAGTAAGGACACGGATCTGCTTCACAATTCTAATAACAACTGTTTAATTAAAACAGAAAGCTAAAAGCGAACTGAAAATTTTACGGTTAGCGCACGGTTATAAATGGGAACAAATGCCACACATACATAGAATCGGAAATCCAGGCCAACTGCGGCTTATGAGGACTAGAATTAAAAACGACACCCGCTTTGCACTCAAGCTTAGATTAGCATATTATTATCGTCGAAATGAACCCCAAAGGATTAGATAAAGGTGTATTTTCATATACTGTTTGCATGGTTTTGTATCGTGAATAAAGAGTTTAATGTATAACTACCTTTTTGGGGTAAAGAACGAAGTATAACCTTATAAGGTTTGTAGAAAGAATAACCATAGAGTTTTGGAATCACTTCCAATGTACTAAAACAAGACAGAAACTTAATTTGTCATCCACAGACAAAAACTCCACTCCAATGTTAACATTTTTCGGCGTCTGTAAATGGTTTTTAACAGACTATAAATAACAAAAAATATTTTGCCAAACTATAATATTAAACTAGTATTTCTCTTTCTCAATTCTGTTTCACTGTTAAACGATCTATAATGCATTGAGGTCAATTAAAATGGCTGAATCAAGTCATACTATGCCTCCTTAGATATAGTCTTAGCAACCTCTCACTAAAATGAGTCATAGACTCAGGAGACGTCATCTACCAATGATACACTACAGGTACTATTACTAATACTTAGATTAATAGTTACTAGGTAGTACAGATAGATTACAATCTTCTAAGACCAGCTATCTACCTAAATATTCTGAATAAAGCAACGATAGAAGTTTCATTTATTGAAATACAATGTAAGTAGGTAAGGGCATTCTTAACTAATGCGTATTTACGATTCTATTAATGAATGATCGAGACATCTTAATCTTCTGGAACAGGGTTGACTATTTAGGCCAAATAGTTCAATTTGTGCTTAACAAAACAATAACGGCGACCTTAAAATTATAGATATCATAACGATGAAATGGTTGACACTACCACTGGCATTACCACTGTATGTAACAAAGGTTTTAAAGTATCTACTTATTACATTTTATGTAAGATCCCAAATTGAGATTAAACATTAGGCTCCGTTCAAAGGCACTTCGTACTAAGATTTCCCTATAGGTTGTGAAAGATAAATATACAGTAGTAGTACAGTGAGTTGTAGGCATGCCAACGCCAGTCTTATATTCTTGAATATTAATGAACTTCTCGACACACATCAGCCCACATAACAATATTGTTCAAGCAGCACTCAAACTAAATCTA
The DNA here is from genome assembly GCA_946251915.1 of Abrostola triplasia. Taxonomy (NCBI): domain Eukaryota; kingdom Metazoa; phylum Arthropoda; class Insecta; order Lepidoptera; family Noctuidae; genus Abrostola; species Abrostola triplasia. Next base: position 5,356,660 of record OX276431.1, read on the forward strand.
AGTCAAGTAAAGTTCACGGGCTGCAAAACCGATGATCTGACCTTGGTTAGTTTAGTTAATTTTTTTTTTGTTTTATCTAAAAGCCAAAGAATTAGCATTGCCATTCAACGTGCCAATGCTGCCAGTCTTTTGGGCACGTTACCGGTTGACATCGATGGGGATAAATTTTTTGATGCTTTTTATTTTTGTACATATTGTTTTCATTCTGTATTAGATTTAAGTTGTAAATAGTTGTAAAATAGTTATAATTCACGAAATAAAAAGCAAATTTCCTCCTTAGTTTAAAAGTAGAACGCTAGCTATATTTAGATGAAAAAAACTTAGAGCACTTATAAATTAATAAACTTCTACTATAATAAAGTTTATTAACGCATGGAACCTATTCAGAAAAAAATTCTTACGTAACAAGCAAAGCCAAACAGTCAGAAACGCACATAATATAATCCTGAAGAATTTCCTTCCAAGAGGCAAGGTTCCTTTTAATAAAAGCGTCCTCCTACACATGACATATAAATAAATATTACATCTTGAAAACGACACCAAATAAATCTCCCATTCACAGTCCGAACTATAAATAGGTCGATGAAGGTAAAATTATTTCGTGATTGAGCGAAATGGGGTGGGCTGGCAATGAATGTGGCACGTAGTGTTGGGACGTTGAAGGAATCCTTCTCGCTTCCACAGCTATTTGAGATATTCAAAAGGTCGTCCATTTTAAAGGACCTCATTATTTAAGCCTGAGTGTGTTTGGACTATGAATAGACTATTAATTCAATTTGAATTAATTTTATCACTAGGTTACCAATTTCATGGTTGTGATGGACGGCTTTGTTGACATACTTGAGTGGACATCTATTTTCCAAATTTGTATCTGATGATTCATTGGTTCTATATTTAAATGCCCGTTAGACATAAACCAGAGTAAAATAAACATCACATACGATACATAAACAATATCATCATCATCATCAGCTGTAAGACGTCCACTGTTGAAAAAAGGCCTCCATAATAAAACGTCACAATGAATGAAAACAATATACCTACTAGTTTATATTCCTTATTATTCAATTTTTTACGAAAATTTAGATTCAAACACTAAAACCTTCCGATTTACACATAAAATATATTTTACATAAGATCAAGTTCTACTAAAACCCTTTTCATGTATTTTTAGACGGTATAGCATCGTAATAAGTATGACGTTCAAGGAAAATTAACTCGCAAAAATAAGGAAGTAATAAAAATCCATTGCCTACAGTCGGAATTTAAGCGCAAATCTAATTTCAGTAAGTCAATTGAAACATGTTCCCGGGAAATAAAATGTTCACACACATGGGACTTTCATTTGTCTTGTCCTTAAAAGGTATTACATGGGTCTGCTTCATTAAGGGTCCCTTCTAATGGGAACGATCTCTACGGCCGGAATCACGGTGTTATCCGGCCGCACATATTTTGTTCATAAATATTTAAGATCGCAGCTGCGATCAACCAGCCGTGTTATCACTCTAGATTTATCAATTAACGGGAATGAACCAATTACTTTCAGCTTATCCATTAAGTTTTTACAGTATACCTCTTCTATTAGACTTTATTTAAGTAATAATTTATGTCTGTGCTGTGTTTGTGTCTGCTACGCACGATGTCTGTAGATGTGAAACTAGCTTTAAGCGCGAATTTCTATTCCATTGCTGTTGTAACTCGCGATGGTCACAACTGCAATCAACCGCGATGCAGCAATGGAGCAATGCTATCTAAATATATTGTCTGTGCGCCAGTCATAAACGACCACAAAGTGGCTCCTTTATGTTTCACTGAGTTCGTATGCAGCGTTGGCGAGTCAAGCCAGTCGCTCTTGGGAATAACCATGCAAACTTCTGAAAGACTAATGTATTAGTCAAATTAGCCAAACTTTTCGCAATTTGTGTTAAATTCCTAATGTGTTTAGTATTAAAGTAAATAACACATATGGGGATAGCCGTAGTACGCCCACAAAAAAACGTAATGAATTCAAAAAAATATAATTTGACAAACAATATTACAATATACTTAAAACCAAACAATTGCTATAGGGTACAACATACTAAATAATACGTCAGAATAATTAAAATAAATGTCTATATAAGAACACCTTCCTAACTAAGATTAACAACGTGCCAACCCTAGCAGTATTTATACACAATTTACATCCGCGAAATGTGGCTTAATTTAATTCTTCTCTCGCTAAGAGTAAACCTGGGGATTATATTCATTATTACTATAATATATTAAGGCTGAGCAAACTTAGAGGCTTAATTAAAAGCGGGTAAATCTGTGCACACCTCAGTGAAATCAACATGAATGTATTGTCACAAAGAGAAAGCCTTCAAAGACGTGACGCAGACGCTGCCTAATAACTTTCGAGAGTTATGAAAATTTCATGCTAAATAAGGATGCTCATGTTAATTAAATCGTGTTTCACAAATTAACTATGTTCAACGATGAGTTTCTTTGTGGACATAAGTTTGGAAGCAAATAAAGACGGCCATTTCACTGAATTGAGTTTGCGTATCTCCTATTTAAAATCTCCCATTGTGTTTTTAAATTGAACTTTGTGAAGATGGTATTGTAACCAATACGTGTCGTATAAATACATACTTAAACAAGAATAGTATACGGCAAACATAAATCGGATATGTATTGTGACTCTAAAGTTTTAAGTTTCCTTTGGGAAGTTTTGTAAGATATCATAAATTTTCTTGATAACATATGAGAAGTGGACGCAATAAAATAGAGGCGGTAAACTTACAACAACGATAAATATCGCTACGAAGTGAGACAGAAAAATATTAAAAATTCATCTGAAGAGACAATAGAGTAGAAACAGAATAAAAGCTTGTTTAATGTATATTACTTTTTGATATTATTTAAATAATATACGGATGAAATCAATAATCTTTAGCTAAAGGCTTCTAACCCCATAGTAGACAGTTTGAAATAAAAAACATTTCAATGAAGCTAAGTACCTACCTACCTTAAAATGTTAAAAGAATTCTAGTCTGAAACGAAGGTAAGCTTGTCAGTTTGACAGGTTTAGTATATTTTATTCGTCAAAAATATTAGGCTCTTTTTGGGTGCTATAAATGTTTAAAAAGTACAATCCTTTTATCAAGAACAAAATGTTGTTGCCTTTATCCTACAAACTCAGTATTCAAACAATGATGGTTGACATTTCCACAACTTTTCTTCATCTATACATTTGCGACCGACACAGAGTTAACCTTCCAACTGCGTCGGCCTCATTTTTCTAAAACTGTACCGCTTCCAACGAAGTTCACAGCTGACAGCTACTGTACTAAATAAAATCAAAGCAAGTGGACCTACACGTCAGTTTGAAGAGTCAAGACTGGAGAACTGAAGGAACCGTTGCGAGAATTCAAGTCGTTCCTAGATTAGAACAGGTGTAGGCGTGCCTAAACTGGGTTTAAATTGAAGAGCTTTGGTATTCCCGTGGTGTCTTCAACTCGTATTTAATTAAGAAGTTTCGTAGATCATTTACATTTTGATCTTGATGGAAATGTTGAAGGTGATTTTGTTGCTTTTCTTCGTTTGTAGTGTAAATAATGTAGCTATGTTTATCCCGTTTTTGAGTTATCAAAAAAGTGATTTTCGCTGTCACTGAAAATCAAGTACAGTAAAAGATTACTAACATTATAGTCATGAATAAATGTGATCAAAGAAAAACATGTTACAAAATACAGTTTCGATTAACATAACACCCATCGATTGGCGAATAAATGGAATAAAATAACCAATATTCTCTGAATTTGCGGGTTAACAACATCATTGATCACTTGCTTGTCGTTTAAAAACGATATGTTAGAATTTAATACTCATAAATCATTGATACGTTATAATTAGGCTAATAATTTCCTCAAGAACATCTGTAATAACAAAGACCTCACGCAATCAAGGATGCCCGCTGTTTGATTTGTAATTACCTACATTTAGCACAAACAATTATCGGTTGTTCCAATCAATCGGCTAGCTTTATCACTTGGGCATTGTAAGCTAGAGACACTGAGGTGGGCGCTAATGAGGTGTCGCTATAACTGCCATACACAGGGCTGTTTATGTATGCGGTAAGTAATTATGGTAATTAGGAAACCACAGCTGTCTCCTATATAACCTTATTGATACTATAGCATCCAATCGCGACTTCGTCAGAAATATAATCTTCAACGTATTTCCTCCTCCTCCTATTTCTATTGAAATATTATTGACGTAAAAACAGCCTGACAGAGAACCTTTCAAGGCCTAAATAAACGCTATAGAAGTCTGTTAATTCCAGAAAAGATGTCGTTAATTTTTTCCCTCATACGGAGCCAGCATTGTATTTTATATACTTACCAGCCACATTACAAGATACTTCAAAATATAGAACACTTACCTAGTTGCTGAGGGCTCTGGCAGCATTAAATCCGAAATAACGAGTAAAATGTAGGCTACGGAGAATATTTTTGTGAGAATCAAATAGGTACCTTCAACTTGTTATATTATTACTTCTTTAAATTTCCTCTAGGCAGATAAAAATATATAATTACCAATCTGAAGTGACAGACAGCGAATTGCAATTAGTGATTCGAAGTGATTTTTTTGCAGTGCGAAAGTAGAGTTGGTCTGTAATAAATTGGATTGAGTAATTGAACAAAACTTGACTGCCTCGTTGGTCTAGTAGTTGCTAAGCGCGACTGCTGTCCTGGGTTCGAATCCCGGGTCGGGCAAAGTGTTACTGGGTTTTTCCATTAGGTAATTCTCAGTAGCAGCACGGAGTCGTGCTCGGTGGATGGCAATAAGCCCGTCCTCTATTACATTGGGACCTAAAACATAACTGGCTAAACATGTGCACCTCTACCTACCCCTTCGGGGAATACAGGCGTGATGTAATGTTATATTATGTTTAATTGAACAAAATCATAATAAAACTAAACAGATATTTCGTCCTACAGCATTCTCAGTAAGGAGATTAAAGGTATTTCCAATATGATGTTGTGTTGTTAATACAAAATGAACCGGAAACACTTAATTTATTAAATTATTTTGGTAAACGCACGCGTAAACATTTAGTGCCAACATTAATTAACGAAGAACCTCCAGAGTTTTTAGAAAAAGTAAAAGAAATCTTAAGAAAATTCTAAATATATCTTTTCCTTCGTTGTGTCTTACAGCCATCTATGATGGGAATTGTAGTTGTAGATTTTATTTATTTATTTATGTAGATAAGATGTTAGCACTATAGGAAAAAATAATTTGTAAGACCCGTCTATTATGCAAGAATAACTGCCGACAAACTGTCTTGGTAAAAAGTCTACTTTTATTTCATATTACGTAAGGTCACAAATACACGAAATTTCACTACGATTATCGTATCCCGTAGTTCGAAATTCAATAAATACTTATTTTTTAATACTCGGAAGCCAAAGTATTAAGATAACAATTAGCATACTAATGAAGAAGGGCTCGAATTGGGAATAAGGTGGAATCTGACATTTTAATTGAAAATGTTGAATAAGTAATTAGCTGAAGTAACGAAATTCATGGCGAGATAATTTCGAGATGAAACCACTTGATAATAATATTAGGAGTGTCTTTAAGAATTAACATTACCGACGACCCAAATTATAATTACAATCTTTGAGGATTAGGAAAGTCTTAATACATCCAGTTTTTTGTTTACAATTGCTTTTTTATTGTAAAATTATAATTATAGTTTATTTTAGAAGCCAGTGTTTTTTTAAACCTATTTGTAAAAATAAAATCATTTATCATTTACCATTGTATCTGTATATCGGGAACGCAAGTATTATTAGGCACAAGCTCTATACAAAAAATTCAAGGTCCCACAAAATATAAAAAATGTATAAATTGTATAATTATAAAATAAAAATGATTATAACTCACTATTACGAGGAGAAACAGCATAAGACGCATTTATAGTTTTAAATTTAAAAAAAAATACTAAAATCAGGGCATGACAATGATATTAAGATTTAGTTGCCTAAATAAAAAAAAGAAGTAAGTCGGTAACTACATTTGAATTTAGAATGAGCTTTTAAATTTTGATTCAATGTGGTTTTGCAGTTCTTGTTTAGTAGTGGTGTTGCTTTCAGTTAATATTACCGTATATAATTACATAGGGCCTTGTGTTACTTCGGATAACTGGGAGCGCAATTTTGGAGATTATCCGTGCCGTCGGGATCTGTTTCCCGCATCGTTTTGACTGAACTGTTTCACCGTGTGGCGTGATAATAGACACAACAGCTTATCTCAAGCTCATTCTGTTGTCGTTGGATGTTGCAGTATTCATAAACATTTGGTTTTGTTCATAAATACAGTTGTTAGCTCCGGTTGTCGAGTAGCCGAAATTTCATAGCTTTTCTGAAATACTTGACTAATAATTTGCGTTGATCGGTAGATATTTAATGATTTTGGCAATGATAAAACACGATGCATTCTTTCTCGCTATGTAAAGTTTATTTTTTCTTTTTTGTTATAGTGTTGCGAATTAGCTAGGAATAAAAGAAGCCTTTGAGTAGAAACAGTGAACTTTTAATTTTTAGACCGACGATTTCAGTCTCCATGAATATTTTAAAATTAAGCTCAAATGGCTTGTGAATATAATAATGAAACACCCCTTCTTTCCGTAGAGTGTTCACATCAATTATTTTGACCCGGCTACAGTGAAGCGGAAGGGTTATGATTTTTATGAAACTTGTGTTGAGTTTCATAAAAAGTTGAGGTACCGGTGCCTAATTAAACACAATAATATGAACCATACGATTTAAATACATCATCAATAAATATTATCTTAAAGCAATTTAGGTAAAGATGTCGACGATCATGAGTCTTGAAATTGGTCAGTCACTTGAACAAAAAAGTTAATAAAATCTTACTAAAAAAATTTTTTTTTTATAAAATTGCTTCACTTATTTATATAAATCAATAATTCGCTGAAATAACGGTCTTTACGTAACGTTTACAATATCATTGCGTTTAATTGAGTGATGGTTTTAGTGACCAAAGTAATTAACTTGGTTTTAATACTTTTGCGTATACCTACTTACTTTTAATATTTTCTCCTTTTGTTTTTTAAGTTTAATTTTCTTTAGATGTAATCACATAAACAATAATGTATTAATAATTATGAAGTTGCTTTTACAAATTTTCGAGAGCAGAAATTGCAATATAATACAATACTCTTTATTGCTCACCATTATACAAATTTTATAGAAGTAATCAAATTAAAGAATAGAGTACAATGGGCGGTCCTTTAAGTCTTAGTGAAAAATTAAAATGACAAGCCCCTGCGCCAATCAGGTCATCGCAATCGATCGACGTAGTTAGCATACAGAAGGATGCTTCTGAACATCCTGACATAGTCTCATTAACACCTTACAAGAAACTTACAGAAAACAGTGACCTAGTCTTGCTATCTGGCTATTGAAAATCAAATGGCTTAGAAGAAACTTCAATCGTTATGAACCTTTCATTTTATTGTGTTTTAATATCTCCAGTGACCCATTTTTTTTAATCACACTTATTGTGACCTTTGTTCCTGCTATTGGTTCTTAAGTATTCGGGCATAAATCCTTAGTTATCTATCACTAGGCCTACAACAACATTTTTGCATTATACGATGTACAGATTCGGTCAGCCCGATCATTATTGGCTCATCTTCGCAAATTGGCTAAGTATTTAGGCCAAATTGGAGTTTTGATAAAAAAATCATGTTAGTACCAAGATGCAAAAATTAAGTTCCACATACATTTTCAGCTAAATCGAATCCATAGGTATTACTCTTTCGTACATCAAATTATTTTTCATCATTATTCTTTCCTCTGTGCTTGTGGTCTGTAATATTATTATATCATTTTCCTTCAATCATATTATTTATTTATCATACCATTTCTCGTTCCCTACTCCTGTCATTGCTCAATCTATCCATTCTTTTCTCCCGCCTCCCGTCTTCTACCTTATTTGCCATAAAATTCATCTCAGATTGTGGCGGTTAGTACACGATCAAGTTCGCGTAATATTTGGTCACTTCAAACACCTAAGGTCTTATAAGGTCATCCTCAGTGCCAGTGACAGTGTACTTAAGGCACTCGAGCCAACGTGGCGTTCAATAAGGCTCCGAATATGGAAAGTTTCGTAATAGCCCACATCACCACATTATATTCGCTTCGGAACTACCTCTAGTTCCTAGAATTTGTAATTGTGTTTGCGAAACGCAAATACAATCCAAATATGCTGAACAAATATTTAATAAAAATCTTCAGGGATGAACCATATTAGATTCTTTGTAAAAACAAGTAGGTACTATTTTCAGTCTATTTCTGGCAATGATAATGTAAATACTTCTAATTCATGTCTCATCAAAAGATTTTTCTGTAGGTACCTAATTAAATTTCTACGTATTCAAGATAATAAAATAAACAATGTATTTTGGCTACAACTGAATTGTATTTCACACCATAGCTATCGCCATCCTAACATTGTGTATTCACTATTCGATATATGAGTTTGTATTACTATTATAAATACTAGCGTAGCGTCGAGACAATCTATATAGAATTGAATCTCCAATGCATCAAATTGACAAAGCGCCGTCGAATGAACGAAAAGTTTCAAATATCGTCATACATTGATTCACCTGAGAAATGTAAGGAACAATATAATAATGTCTCGTGATTTCAATTCTCTGCAACATAATACTATTTCAAAGATAATTATGTCTGCCCATGTTTGTCTGTCAGTGTTTGAATGCAAATTCAACCAAATGTATTATTGACCGATATTTAGTTTAAATAAATCTAATTGCATTATAATTTGTTCCCTAAAACAAGCAAAGCGTAGGTATTTAAATATTTGAAATCATAACTTTCACAGTAAGCACTGCTAGTCTGCTAGTTTCCGTATTATTATTGTCAAGCTAACTCGTTATTTTAGTTGCAAGCAAACACTGTAGTAACTTCTGCGCCTGCGTTAGGTGTTAACACGATTACAGTAAATTAATTGTATTCTACGCAAAACATTTTGCTAATGTAATTCTGCACCCGTAAATTCTGAGAACGTTGATAACGGTTTACTGATGAACTTCCACATCCCAAATAGTGCAGAAAGTCTATTTTTTGTGATGATGGGCGATATTGCCACACCTGTTTAAATCGCTACTCCTGAGAAAGTTTACAAGAAATATCCAATAATACCTTTGATATTGGTAACCTCGGAAATATACGTACGAATCGCATATAATAATTATAATTTAATGTAAATTCTCAAGTATTCGTTTATGGACATAACATGTTCGGGAACCTTCATTGTATGGTATACGTGTAACATATTTAGATACCTACATACCTCCCCGTCAAACTGTTCCCAACAATGTTAAGGTCGGCATTTAATCTCACTAGACACAGTTGAAATATTACAAGTATAGTACCAAGAATAACTTTCATCTGACTTGCACTGATTAAAAACTGAAAACCTCTAACATAACAATGAATTAAGACGCGTACACGTACAGCCGTTACAGCTACAATATATTATTGAGACTTGAACTAAATTACGTGAATAAATATTTAAATTACTCTCCAGTTGCATTTAGCACCAGCAGCTATGGCTCTCTGATGTTTATCTCTCAAATATCTGCCAATCTTCAACACAATACACAAACAAACAGAACCCGGTAAGAAACTGAGGTTCCAAGATATCGCACGAAATTATTTATCCACAAGAATTAAGTCGTTAAATATGATTAAACTTCAAGAGGAAGTTATCGGATACAAACCCAAAATCCTGTGGAAGCAGTGTACCTAACTGTTATCGTCTAACGAAGTTGATATTGTAAAGGAGCTTAGCAGTGCTTGCTCTGTTTCAGTAAACTCGACGATCAATTTTGGTCCGAGAACTAGGGAGTGTGTTTTAGTTGGGTACATCAACAGTGAACGTTGGGTGGACTCGCTTACAAGCAGACGAAATACATCACTGAGAAGTAACAACGAGGTATAGAGAAATTCAATATAATTGTATAAAAATTATGGCACTAGGTAGCTTTTCTATGTGCCCTTTACCTGGTAATGTTGCAAGCCGAAATGTTCCCATCATTTTCATTGGTAGGCTAATTGCACAGAATTAAATACGTCAATTTTTTTAAGGGTTCGATGAAGTGCAATTTGGCTTTTCGGTAAGCTTTTGCAGTAGCAACCCGAGGATTGGGACAGTAGACAAGGCCTCTATTTTATAGGACGTATACCGTTATAGGTCAATATCGTGTGATCAGCACACCTGCCACTACACTACCACTACGGGGAATACAAATTAGGGGCATACATACTAGGAATTATACTATGGTTAAGAAAAACTTAATAAAACATCTGATTACATCAAAATAATTGTCAAAAAAATGTCATCTAAGTATGGTCGAACTATAGAACCTAATTGTAACAATATCTTATAATGTCAGCAATAATAAACAGCCTTCAGTGGTCCAACCTTTTCCGAACACGATAATTGTATCTTACAGCAATATAACTGCCTCATTAGTATCTTTTATTATTTTGTTATCATTAGGCTGCCAATAATATGCCTAGTAACAGCCAAAGAAGCAAAATATTATACCTAATCGCTATTCTTGGAAAAACAAATAGTGATTTACTTTTAGTTTCTTTTCAATCATTAGTAGGATCTCGTTACCTATTCTTGTCTTAATACTCTTAATTTAATCCAATTTCTAAGAGACAGAGAGTGCTTTTGAAAAAAAAAAAGTGAGATCCGTACGTAACTTTCATAGTTTAATCGAATTACTAAATAAGGTTGTATTACATGTCAATAAAGAATTAAATAAAATATTTCGGGAATCAAGTTTTCAATACTTACTCCCCGATAAGGTGAAATAGAGATTAAGCTAAGCGAAATCCATGTTTTATTAAATTCCACGTAAAATGGGAAAAGTCATTGCCGTTTATTTGGTAAATTTACAAACCCAAGATGGTACTCGCAATTTCCAGCTGAAGAACTTAATTAATTGTCTGACCTGATAATGTCTGTTGACTCAACTATGTTTGCAGAATGATCAGCTGTGCAGTAGTTTTCATTTGAGATACTGTCATGGTTAAAACAGGGTACAACCAAACAAAAGTAAGATAAGAATTAAAATATTCGGTAATCGTTAAGCTGAACCAAAGACTGGACGGAGAATTTACAAACAAGACTTAAATAAAAAAAAATTGTTTGCCAGCAGTAAATTCTCCAACTCAACAAATACTAAATGCTTGCGATCCAAAAAATGTGAAAAGCTGAGAAAGCCACTTCATTTACTTTCCAAACCCATATCAGCATGGAACCTGTCCAACATTCGAGTCGGTAAAAACGGTCGTTACGTTAAACGCACAACCGACATCGGTAAGGCCGCGGTTAATTCCCGTAATAGTTCACAAGGAACATTGTTCTCAGCCCTCACGGACGATGTTTACGCATCCTTCGTCGTGATTTGTTGCCAGTCTTTTTATTGTCTCCATTTTATTTTTTCTAGCTACACGATTCGGAGTTGCCAATTGTTACCCACGCAAAATTTCCGCTGTGCCGAGTTTTAATTGAGAAATGTATGCTTTATTGTTCCAATTTTCAGGTATTACAATATTTTTTCAAATTTTCCGATTCAGAACACGCCTCGGGTTATAAATGAGATAGCTTAGTTAAATCATATATTGTACAATGTACATCTTTGTTAGATCATGTAATAACATTGAAATGTGTGGAAATTACCAGACAATTTATTAAATGCTCTTGTACTTATTAATATCTTTGAAATCATGAAATGCTAATACGCAACTGATTTTTCATATCTTTATTAAGTTCACTGTCTACGTAAAAGATTCTGTTATGATTATATAATTGCAGTCAACATCCAGCTATTAAATGTAAAATTTATCTATTCTATTCAATGCCCTGTTTCTTCAAAAGACCTATTCAGTGCAAACAAACTAAGAATTAATATCAATTATAATTATTATCGCGTCCGTTAAAACATACTTATCTCATGTTTAAGTCAACGTAAATCAAGAAACCATTACTCAAATTAATATTAATGCTCTACTTATACGTGGCGTACTTCCCTTAATGACGTAGGTACCTAGGTGAAATGATTAACGGATTGAGAATTCGTTGGTGGAATGTTTTGGTGTCAGTCAGAGAAGAAATAAAAACCAAGGGCTAGTGCAATCAGAGAAAAGGCTTTTGCCCTGCCTGCGATAGAACAGTTAAAGGCTTATTATTAGTGCAATCAACGATAAAGAGTTAAGATTATTAGGTTTTGGATTTTAATAGTATACCTAAATAGTATTCTGTACTTTTAAAAACCGATACCTACTATATTGTAGTAAGTATAAGAAGAATAAGGTATACTTTGCTATATATCCGCGGAGACCATTTCCTTGCAAAGCATAATTATTACGTAGAATCGTTAAATCCATAACATGTGTTCAAAGACGACGTTTCATTTAAATACATTCCATATTTATGCAGTAAACGGTACGATGTTTTGGTAAATGTATGCATCTTTTAATGCGTAAACAATTTTCAATCACGATTTTTTATTTATACTTGTATACACAAAATCTTTTTACTTGTAACATGTATTTTATTTCCTCTACTATGAATATGAATATTCCTAAGAAGACGATATTACATATTTAATATAATTTGCTTACAGAAACGTAAGACTCTTCTTATATTCATTGGCAAGGCTTCAATTTCAACCCATACTGTACTTTATTAAGTGCCCTACAAAAATACAAACATCAAACCAGTATTATTTCTGGAAGCCCAATAAACCGAGCCTCGAGTGAAACCCAGCCATTGTCTCTGAGAAATATTTCGTGATATTTCGAAATAGAAAATTGCTTTAAGGAGGCCTTTCATCGAGAGTGGCAAACGCTAAAGAAAAGTTAAACTAATTATACGGCAGTAAGAAATATTAAGTGTTGCTGTAACGAAGTCATGGATTTCGTTTATGGATTCTCACTTCCTCTCATCTTCGTTCGTGAAAAATGGTGGTTTATCGATTAGATGGATGTTTTGTTATAATTTACTCAGAGCTTGGTACTTAGCTTTGTATCGATGGATATACATATTTCTTATCTACACTAAGTTTAGAGCCTCTAAATATCAGGCTCGATTCCGTTCTACGAGAAAATACACTTTTAAAAACTCAAAAGAATTTTGATGAACGATATTTAATCCAATTATTTGAATTCTTGATCCACAAAACAATAGGGTTGTAATTTTTATAAGTCAAGTCAAGATGGCATAAAAGAGCGAATTAAAACCCGCGCTAACAAACGCCTCCATTGTGATTAAAGTGAAAAATTAGTCTGAAAATGTCTTCTCTGTCAATCTCGGGTTCTACTTTGTTACGTTGACGAATTACTCAAGTGTACAGAACCCTTCGGACAAACTTGGATGAAAGTTTTATTTCGTTATCTCTCCTGAACGGAACAGGAATTGTCCTGTTTTATGTAACAATTTGTTTTTCCACGCTCAAGTATATTGTTGCTCCATTTTAGAAACGGTGACAACCCTTTTTAAAAGCAAAGTGAAAAGGTGTAAATCCTAAGCCTAGTTTGCTTTGAGTTTAGATGAATTTGCGGAAAAGGTAGTATTAAATGTTTTGAAAGTATAGAACTGAGTGACTCAAGTTACGTAAAATCACTACGTTAATTGCTCTTCCCACTTACCACACACATCTTCCAACATTGTCAACATTTTTAACTCTGCACCACCACTTTAAGAACACTAAGATTTTGACCTTAAATAAAATTAAAAAGTTGTTGTCCACTTCAAAATAAAATCACACGTAATGTGTCTTCAAAAGAAAGTATAGGCAGCCATAAACTTTGAATTTGAATATTCGATATTATATTTCGAGCGGAGTGTGGGCGACGCACCGAGCCGCGCAGACGTCCAACCCTCGCGACGTTTCAGTGACGACTGAATGGTACTGAAGCTGAAAATCTGAAATATTTGACGATCCCTGCGGAGAACCACCCGCTGCCGTGAAGATAAGTCCAATAGTGCTTGCGCTAAGCTGATTACGAACCTTGTTTTAAGATATCTCTATCTTCGCTGTTCAAGTTAACAGATTAGAGGCACGTTTAAGTAGCAGTTACGGAATCGCCTAAGCACGTTTTGCTTTTGTTTTGTAATTATTTTTTATGTTAGCTTATATCTTGTCTACAGGGAGGAATTCGCTAATTTGGGAATAAGCATTTCACCAAGTAGTACTAGTAGTCTATTAGAAAAGGACTTCATAATTTAAGCAACTTTTTTTTGTTCCACGATAATTCATTGTATTCGAAATAAGTATAATAGTTTAATGCTAACATTAACCATATTAGAACCTTAAAAAGAGCACTATAGATAAAGTAATTGAAGGTTATCGAACCTTCAAAGACGTACAAAAACTTTGAGACATTTAAAATTGACGTCTTACATTCTTTTGAAAATTGCAGACATTGATAAATTCTACATGTATATTCTAAGAGAGAAGATTTTTGATCCTTATATTCTTTGATGAAACCATAAAGGCATTCTCAGACTTTGTATTAGGATAAAAATATCTGTCTACAAATTTCACGAAGATATATTATGTACGTAACGATGTGAGTACCTCATTCTGGGATAAAATAAAATAGATATAAAAGGACTGGATTTTAGTATCTTGATTTAATTGTCCACTTTATCTGGAGACTTATTGCACCTAAAAAAATAACTAGTAATAATTTTTTGTTAGGTTAGGTTAAATTAGATACATAAAAAGAAATATAAACATCCGAATTGACAACCTCCTTTTTGAAGTCGGGTAAAAATAGTTCTAAACAATCTTATGGTCAAAAATCAACCAAATTAAAATAAAAAAAGTATTGAAATTAGCTCTCTTACTAGCCAGAGATCCCACCGTAAGGTAATATTGTATTTACGAAAGTTTGAACATTGGAATAACTAAGTAACAGCGGTAACTTTTGGTGCGTATTTGATATTTACTCTGCAGTAACTAACATAGTCTGATGATAGGAATTAAACATTGAAATATTAATACTCTTACCGCAATTTAGTTCTGAATTTTAGGAAGGGCACGGGTAGGAGGCCATCTTTTTTTATCAACATACAATATATTATGGTTGCGAGCTTTTATACCGAGGTTAAGCTTGTATAGACTCTCTGGAAAAACAATAGCTGTAAAGAAATCGATTCTTTGTTGTAGGTAGGTAGGTGTGTTGAGATCAAGGGCGATGTATGAAGATGTGGATCTTAAGAGGAACTACGCAAGGTTTTTTATAACTATGCTTCTTTATCGGATTCGCGTGTAAATGTTAAACAAATATTATGATAGATGTTTTCAGAAAATGACTGGTACTATTTTGTTTCTTTTAATTATTACCTACTAGCTACGCCCCAGGTGTTACCTGCTACATTTTTTCGACATAAGTAGCCTTTGTGCTAATCCAGGGTGTCAGCCATCTGCATATGAAATTTCATCAAAATCGGTGTTTAAGCGTGAAGAGGTAACTAACATAAAAACACACAAAACACTAACAAACTTTCACCATTATAATATTAGTGTGAAGTCTTCTACATGGCACAATTGTCACTGAGAACCAGGTCATCCCGTGGTTTTGGATAATGGTAATAGGTAACTCATTATTTAAAAGTTAATAAACTATTTAAGTATCTCGAATATTCTTACAAATCTCAATAAACCCTGTCAAACACTCAGTAATTGGTGGAAATATCGTAATAAAATCTTCTTTTGGTTACGTATATACCAGAACAACTGCAAAACAATACGAACAATATTTTGATACTAAACAATAGCACATAAGATGCGAATTTGGGTAACGTTACCCTTAAGACTCCTTCTGGTCATACTAATGTAATCAAGTCACGATGCTCGGTTGTTTTGGCTATGAACTATGACTCCAAGTTCCAACGAATTCGCATACTGAACAGATCTGAATGAATTACACAATTTATGCTTCGTATTTATTTATGTAATGTTAATTTAGACAGTTCATTACTTTTTTGAGGACTTTTTGTTTTATAACAACAACATAACATCACGCCTGTATTCCCCGAAGGGGTAGGCAGAGGTGCACATATAGTACACCCACATTTCGCCAGTAATGTTTTTTTAGGTCCCAATGTAATAGGGGAGGAGCCTATTGCCATCAACCGAGCACAAATCCAGACTCCGTGCTGCTACTAAGAATTACCTAATGGAAAAAACCCAGTAACACTTTGCCCGACCAGGGATTCGAACCCAGGCCTCGTGCTCAGCAGTCGCGCTTAGCAACCACTAGACCAACGAGGCAGTCTTTTTGTTTTATATTTTCAATATAAAACCTGGCTGGTTAAGTTTGAATGAACACGCTCTAAACACAACACCAGCTGTTTGTTTTTGATAAAAAACTTTTAGAGCCTCAATTAATAAAAGGTGTCATAGTGTTGTTTACGCACTTGTAGGTAGGTAAACAACAAATACTTATTATTCCTAAAGACGAAGTTTACTCAATAACCAAACCTATTTTCCATCCATCGTCCAATACCAATAAATTTCATTTGATCATTTATTTTAATGGATTTCAATAGCCTGTCTCCAGTATTTGTATGAACGAATTATAATACCTATATACTTCTGTTTTAATATTATTTGTTTGTTATACATTGCTGGTGAGATGTCCCCATTGTCCCCAAGTACGGTATTTTAAAGGTAACCGGGGTTAGATGCACTTTGGAAAGTTCACAAATCCCAAGATGCGTTTTCTAGCCCTGATGATCATTGCCATTTAAGGTGGCAAAGCCGCCAGCCTTTAGGGCACCCTACCAGTCGACAGCGATGAGGAGGAATACTTTGATGCGTAATTTTTATAATGTTCATTTGTATATATTTTTTGTCTTTAACGTAGGTTAATTTCTAAAATTTAGTGATGTACGGGTAACGAACCCGCAACCCTTGGCGCAGCAGTCTAATCGCTTCACCACTGCACGAATTAGGTCGTCGTTACCTCTTTAATATAAAGAAGTATAGATAAAAACAACAATCAACTTTAAGGTCAAATTCACACGCAAATTATGTAAATTGACTAAATTATGTAATTGGATTTCGACAGTTCGATTGCCGATAATCGGCTAATCTTAGTTAACATATTACGTGGCGGCCCTAATCCCTTAGATTACCCTGCAAGGATTCTAATGCATGTAACTGATATATATTTAATAGGATTAATATAATTCGTTATTCATTAGAATAATAACCTCGTGCCTGAGTTTCAGTCATGGTGGACAATGCTAACTGATACCAAGCTGGTCATATTATTATAGCTTTCTTATTCATAAAAAAATTCAATTTTGAACCATAGATTAAATTATACCTATCACCGTCGAATTCATGTGAGTATTATAATTAAGTTATCAGTTGCTAAAAACGGTGAAGGAAGACGTCGTGTGGAAACCGGCACACCTGAGACATTTCTCAACGGTGTGTAAAGCCTTATTAAATAAATATTAAAGTGCCCTAGAGCAGGCGGCTTAAACTGTGACACCGGGTTGTTCATCAACCATCCAGTAAGAAGAAGAAAAATTAACTTAATTAGGGTTTAAATTAAGACAGGCATAATACTCGCTAATGAATAAGAGAGCCAGTGAATAAAATGTATCTATGTGGAAACAGTTAAGACAGTAAACTGTCACGTGGAGAAAGAGCTGGTGCAGGACTAAGGATTTAGCATGGCTTCCAAAGCGTGAAAAGGCTTCGATATGTTAATGACGACGATTAAAAACGGTCACCTATCGCAAGACGAGTCACACCGGGCACTGCTAAACCGCGTAGATCGATTAATCTGCGCGAAAGCTATACAGCTCCTCAAGCACTTTATTCAGAGTTATACAATATCATCATTGAGATTGTTATTACGTACCTACCCATACCCAAGTGTAATCTTCTGCCACTGCACTGCTACCACTGCAGAGAAAAAGTATTTGTCATTCATAGGGTTTACTCGCTACGTGATCAATTTTTTTTTCTATTGCATTAAGCATTGTCAAGGCAATAACATAATTTTACACTCAGTGTTAACACATAGTTTACCTACTTACCTGTATTTTCATTCTGCGGGTAGGTGGTAAATATAGCATGTATTATAATATTTTAAACAGTCGTACCTACTGTTTAAAAGATAATGTTCTAAAGAAGCAAAACCTCTTACAACGTTTTGACGACCGGCGCAGTGGCTAAGCGATTGAACTGCTGCGCTGTCGGTGGGTCCGATCTCCGCACTGAACATAAAATTGTGTGATCGGCAGATGTTTGTCCGGAGTCTGGGTGTTTGTATCTGTGAGAAATTCCTAGTGTGGGGTGACGGTATTTTTTAAAGAAAAAAAAGAAAAGAAATAGTGAAAAATCACTTTAAAAAATACTATGAAAGCTCAGCTTTTGTAAGAGTCGAGTCCACACGGCATGCATTTTCTAACACGAGTAACTGCCATACTCAATCACGTCCAACAGTTGCTAATTGATGAACCGATTAGGTCCCTCGTAGGTACTCTTGGCTTTTTGTGCTAAGAATTGATTATTCTTCAGAAAATGGATTATTCTTATAAAAAAAGATTTTATTATAAATATTATTAATAACATAATTATAATCAATAGAACATGACCTGTGTACAAATTGCCTTAATGCGCTTTATACAATACATCACTGCTAGTTTTATTCTAGTGATTTGAACTTGTGATTACGTTTACCGACCTTACAATAGGAAAAAATCTACACTGAAAAAAATAATTATTTAATTAAATTAAAAAGATTTAAACATCATATTATTTATTATGTGTATGTGCACCTCTGCCTACCCCTTCAGGGAATACAGGCGTGATGTGATGATATGTTATGTTTATTATTTAGTGTGAGCAAAAACTGACTTAGTGATTCGCAAACTCAGTATGCTGTGCTCACACGAAAGAATATTATGTTAAATAGTTTTACTAACTAATTAAAATAAACAAGCCTTTTACTAACGCATCGAACATCTATGTTTATTGTAAGTAATGCTTTTGTACTTCGTGTGAGTGTTCATTTAAAAATAAAGAAAAACAAAGGACGTTCAAAATGCACATTCGCTAGAACGAACTTGAAACATAAAAAAATATTTGATGCGGTTTTCATCATTCATTTTACTATTCTCTTATTACACAGCTCGTATTTTCGTGGAACTTTTTGCATGGAAAACCGACAAGCCGAGTTTGAAACATGGTGGCTCCATGAATAATGGCCAAAGTTGAAAGAGTTTAAAATTGAACTGTCCGTATTTCGGGTGAATATTAATTTCGTGGATTCTAGTTGGCATTCATGATGGTAATTAATGTTATAAAATAGTTAAATGATAAATCCTCTTTGGCGGACACGGTCGGTCTTGTGGTGAGGACTGGACATAAATTGACTGGGTTATGTAAGCGTTTTGGCCACTTAGTGTCATTAATTAATAATGTAGTATTGTTTTCTAGAAAAATGGACAAGAAAATAATAGGTACTCTAAATAAAAGGGTAATATTTTTGATACTTAATTTTTTTTTAAATTGACGTCATCCCACGCTAGAATTTTTTTCTGTGTCTACGGTGCGTTTCACAAACAAGAAAATCACATACACAAACACCCAAACTCCGGACAAACATCTGTGGTTCGCAAAAAACCGCGTGCGGTATACGAAACTGCTACCCTTAGCGCAGCAGTGTAATCGCTTAGCCACTGCGTTAATCAGGTCGTCCAATTATGTTTATATAGAAAATCATAGCTCAAACGCCCGTAAAACTACTCTTAAGCCCTGGTAAAATCTAATTACCCAATGCATTCGATACAACATAAGGCTCACACTTAAGGACACAAAGTCTATCAAAAAAAATCGTCTCATACATAATAAAGTTTATTAACTTCTTTAAACGCCTATAAAATATTTATATCATCGCCAGTAAAGTGTAGTACAGTAATTTACTTTCAGAAATACATGTCAGATGGTACATGAACATTCAATATCAAGTTGAGGACAAGTAAAACTAAGTCCTAGTCAAAATGGTTTAACTTCGTCTGAATATGTCACCTTAATTAATAAAATTTGCATAACAATCCGTTGAATATCGTATGCAATAATTGTACAGACAACAACAAAAGTGGCTGAACACTAAAATATCTTTCTTTATTGTATCATTAATAGAAAATCAATTCGCTACATAGTAAAAGGTCTTAAATATTCTGAGACCAATTTTTGGACTCTATCAAGAGTAGCAATAGTTTTGATTGAAGTAATATTTTTTCGATAATTTGACATTTAGTTTCTTAAACGGTGAAGCTACTTCTGTTGCTAACCGTACCTATGTTTGGTATTCTAGCGTAATAGTTGCGTCCCATGAGACATAATTAATAATTG
This sequence comes from Abrostola triplasia, assembly GCA_946251915.1. Classification (NCBI taxonomy): domain Eukaryota; kingdom Metazoa; phylum Arthropoda; class Insecta; order Lepidoptera; family Noctuidae; genus Abrostola; species Abrostola triplasia. The sequence continues at coordinate 5,377,172 of OX276431.1, forward strand.
TTTTATGCAAATAAGCATCCCTTATCTTTAGTGAGACTATATGAGAATCTGCACGGACGTCAAACGGGGGCTTGAATAATCGGATTAATTATATTATTGTGTTCAAACGTTTAATCTATTATAGTTTGTAAGGATGTTAACAATAATTAGTAATATCTTATAATTATATCAGGTATGTTCACTGCCCGTGGCGGTCAGTCTGATCGCCGGACGAGTTTTTGGTCTCGTATCGGGCGCGTCCCCAGGTGGCGGATAGGGGAAAGCCGTACATATATGTGCGGTACCGGTTTTTCGCCGGCGCGGACCAAAACCAAGCGGTGGGATCACTCCTCATTGCTCGAGGACGCGATCGGTGCGGCGGGTCCGGTCAGTCGCGTTTTGACTGGCCGGACGGCGACTTCGGTCACCGTCGGACAACCCGTAAGCCTCACTGAGAGGAACGGGAGCTCGCATCGGCTTTGCCGGGACGGGCTGCGAGGAGAACACCTCTATAAAAAACCAAGGGTGCCTGTCGCTGGGGGGGTGGGGAAGTTCGCTCCCGGTACGCGTCTGTTTTCAGACGTGACTGTGGATGCGGACTGGCGACATGGCACGGGGATCGCTCTTCGCGAGAGGACGCGATCGTTGCGGCGGCGGGTCTGGTCGGGTGCCTTTTGCCCGGCCGGACTGCGACTTTTGTCGACGTCGTTGAGGTCCGCTCTTCGTGGTTTTGCGGGGATGCGGATGTGTCCGTCGGCGTCTTGGACGTATTCCGAGTAGCGGCGATGGGCGTGGTGCTTGATCCCTTCTCTGTGAGAGGGGGAGGTGGACGCAAGCGCGGGCGGCGGGTCCGGCTGCTCACGAAAGTGACAGTCGGGCATGGCAGTGGGCCACCGTCGGCCGAACCCGTAATCCTGTTCTTTTTGGGACAGGGACGGGGGTCTCTGGCCTTGGCTGGGGACCAAGTGAAGAAAACACTATAAAATTACCTCGAAGCTCGTGCTTTGACGCCCGGCCGTGGGCTGCATGGCGGGGGAGCAACTCCGTCCCAAGGGCGTCACAGGGGACCGTCCCCCTGTATAATCAAAAAGGAAATCCTTAATGACAATGGCAAATGACAAGACACAACTACCCCAGGGAGGTACCGGTCGCTCCGCGGCCGGACAATCCTCTGCGGGCCCTTCTGGGTCCGTCTGCCCCTCGTATTCTGGGGGGGGCAACATCTGCCATCAGAGCCTTAGGGGTTCTACGATGAGCGTGGTAGGGTCCGATTATGACTCTGCTACGAGCATCAAGAGTGATGGTGCGGTGAGTGGGAAGACCGTCAAGGTCTACCGCAAAAGACCGCGATCATCGGGGAACACCGCGTTGGACTCCGTGTCCAGCGACGACGCTATGGTTGTTCCTGGGACCAGCACCCCCAAACGGGGAAGAGGTCGGCCTCCTACGACCGGCGAGCATGTGGGGCTCTCCAAGACTAGGGCTAACCTTGATGCTGCCAAGAGGGAGGATATCCGAAAGGAGTACCTCAAACAGTCTGAGGACGAACTCGAGAGGTGTGTTGCGAATGCTGACACCTCGCGAAAACACATGGTGGAGGCCATGGGTGCTGGCGATGCCACCAAGTCGGCCCTGGCAGTCAGCCTAGCTGTCGCGGACAGCATTACCGTCGTCCAAAAGGTTGCCGCCAAGTCAGGCAACCTAAAAGGGACCTTCCAAAAGGCCCTGAAGGATGCTGCAAAGACGATCGCAACGTCACTGCAAACGCTCCAGACCAGAACGGTCTCCGAGGAGACAACCTTGTTGCAGGCCGCAAGCATTCGACTGGAGGCCGATAACGCCCGCCTTCAGAAGGAGCTGGCGGACCTGCGCAAGGGCTTTGCTGAGCTTCAGGCTGAGGTGGCGAAGCAGCGATTGCTGCCAGCCGCTCCAACCCCAGAGGTTCGGCCTGCATCGGACGACGACAACTTGAGGGCGATCATGGTCCAAATGGGGACCATGGTCAACGCCTGGCTTGGGGCGGTGGAGGAGAGGCTGCCGCCTGAAAAGCGTCTGCGACCCCCACTGGCCGCGGACGCGAAGAAGGCCGAGGCACCGAAACGGCAGCAGAAACAACAGCAAGGGCCGCAGCAGAAGCCGGAAACTGCGAGCCCTGCTGTTGCTGCACCCACGGCTACTGATGACACTGAGTCTGCCTACAAGAAGGGTAAAGGGAAGGGCAAAAAGACCCAGGTGGCGTCCATCCCTGCCACCACGACCAACAATTCAGCGACTAGCACCGCTGAAGAGGGCTGGACCGTAGTGGCTAAAAGCCAAAAAAAGCTAAAAAGCCCAAGGTGCCTGGCGGCCCACCTAAGCCAGGCCCCAAGAAGAAGGCTAATAAGAAGAAGCAGTCCCAAAAACTGCGTCCTCCACGCTCCTCCGCTGTCGTCATTCAGCTGCAGCCGGGAGCGGAGGAACGAGGCGTAACCTATGCCTCGGTTCTGTCCCAGGCAAGGGACAGAGTCCCCCTGTCTGATCTGGGCGTCACTACCGTCCGGATCAAGGAGACTGCAACAGGGGCCCGGATCCTGGAGGTACCAGGGGTCGGCAGCGGCGACAAAGCCGACTCCATCGCCGACAGGTTTCGTGAGGCATTTGCGGGGGACATAAGGGTCTCCAGGCCCGTGAAGACAGCGGAGTTACGCGTCTCAGGCCTGGACGATTCCATCATCCCCGACGAGGTGGTGACTGTGGTTGCTCGGGTGGGCGAATGCCGGCCCGATGCCATCAAGGCTGGCGAGATTCGCCGTGGCCCTTCAGGCATGGGCGCCATCTGGCTACGGTGTCCAATGGCGGCGGCAAGTAAGGTTGTGCAGGCAAAACGCCTCCTAATCGGGTGGGTCTCGGCCCAAGTCAGACTGCTTGAAGCCCGACCCACTCGGTGCTTCCGCTGCCTGCAGAAGGGCCACATCCGGGTCAGCTGCAAGTCAGAGGTCGACCGCAGCGGTGAGTGCTACCGCTGCGGACAGCTCGGCCATATCGCGAGGCAGTGTACTGCAGCACCACACTGCACTGCCTGACAGCGGATCACCGCATGGGCACCAAGGCCTGCGACAAACAGCTCGCCAAGGTGCCCAAGAAGAAAGGTGGGAAGGTCGCTCCGCAACCGACCCTACCGGCCGTGACAGCTGGGGAAGAGGTGGTAACCATGTCGGATTAAGATATGGCCCACCGATTCCTCCAGGCGAACATCAACCACTGCGCCAGGGCACAGGACCTGCTGGTCCAAAGCATGGCGCAGTGGGATATCCACGTCGCGGCGGTTGCGGAACCTTACTTTATACCGCCCAGGGACAACTGGGCAGGTGATTCGTCGGGCCTCGTTGCCCTCGTCACACCGACTCCTCTGCGGGTCATCGCCAGGCGTCCGGGCTGTGTTGCAGCGGTGGCGGACAACATCTTGGTTGTGGGGGTCTATTTTTCGCCCAACAGGGTCCTTGCTGAGTTCGAGGTTTTCCTCAACAGCTTGGAGGCCCTGATTGGGCAGAATCGCCCCCTCCCAGCACTTGTGCTTGGGGACCTCAACGCCAAGTGCACGACATGGGGTTCCCCCGCCACCAACGCTCGAGGCGAGCTCGTGGAGGAGTGGTTGCTGACGTTGGGACTGTGTGTTCTCAACCGGGGTTCGGTTCACACGTGCGTGCGACATAACGGCGGGTCCATAGTGGACGTCACTTTTAGTCCTGCTGTCGCATGTATGGTCGCCCACTGGAGGGTCCTAGAGGGGGTGGAGACACTGTCGGATCACCGATACATTCGGTTTGACGTTTCCACCCCTTCATCGTCATCGTCGTCGAGTTGGCACTCACCGGCATTTCCCCGGTGGGTGCTATCTAAGCTCAACAGGGGCATGGTGTTGGAAGCGGCCTTGGTCCAGGCCTGGGTCGGCTCACCGGCGTTCGCGGGGGTTGATGAGGAGGCGGCTTGGTTCCGGGATGCACTGTCCACCATCTGCGACAGTGCGATGCCCCGGGCCAAGTCGCGGCCTTCGCGACGCCAGGTGTACTGGTGGACGGCTGAACTTGCGGAGCTGCGCGTTACGTGCGCAGCGCTCAGGCGCGAGTACGTACGCCAGCGTCGGAGACGCCGTACCGACCGCGAGCTCGAGGCCCGGCTGTATGACGCCTACAGGGGGGGCAAACAATCCCTTCAACTGGCCATCAGTCGGGCCAAGGAAGCGGCTCGAGAGGAGCAGTTGTCCACCCTCAACGCTGATCCATGGGGGCGCCCATACCAGTTGGTACGGGGCAAACTCCGCCCTTGGGCGCCACCGCTGACCCAGACGCTGGAGCCCATGTTCCTGGAGACGGTGACGACGACCCTCTTTCCAACGAGGACGCACCACACCCCCCCCGCCAATGCGCTCAAACGTAGCGGGGGACGACGACGAGGTGCCGGCGGTATCTACCGCGGAACTGGGGGCGGCTGTGCTTCGCCTTAAAGCAAAGAAAACCGCCCCTGGACCAGATGGCGTGCCGGGCCGAGTGTTGGCCCTGGAACTGAAGGCCCTAGGGCCCCGACTGCTGACGCTGCTCGACGCCTGCCTGCAACGCGGAGAGTTCCCACAGCTGTGGAAGGCAGGCAGGTTGGTACTGCTCCGGAAGGAGGGGCGTCCTATTGATGCTCCATCCGCATACCGACCAATCGTGTTGCTTGGCGAGGTGGGAAAGCTGTTCGAGCGAATTCTCGCCGTCCGCCTCGTCAAGCACCTGACGAGGGTAGGGCCCGACCTGTCTGAACACCAGTTCGGTTTCCGAGGGGGTCGATCGACCATCGACGCGATTCTGCGTGTCAAGACCCTCTCGGACGAGGCAGTGTCGGGCGGCGGGGTGTTGTTGGCGGTGTCTCTTGACATCGCCAACGCCTTCAACACTCTGCCGTGGAGCGTCATTACCGAGGCGCTCCGATATCATGCAGTACCGGAGTACCTGCGTCGAGTAGTCGGGGCCTACCTGGGCAACAGGGTGGTTGTCTACGAAGGTCGTGGCGGGCTGGTCACCAAGCAGGTGACGTGCGGTGTTCCACAGGGGTCAGTCCTCGGACCTCTCCTGTGGAACATCGGATACGATTGGGTCCTGCGAGGCGCCACTCTCCCGGGTGTCAGCCTGGTGTGTTACGCTGACGACACACTGGTGCTGTCTCGGGGGAGAACACATAGGGAGGCGTCTCTGCTCGCCACGGCCGGAGTGGCCCACGTGGTGGGCCGCATACGTGCCCTAGGTTTGGAGGTGGCGCTGCCAAAATCCGAGGCCCTCTTTTTCCATGGGCCTCGGAAAGCGCCACCCGCTGGGTCCCACATCATCGTTGGGGGGGTTACCATCAACGTAGGGTCCACCATGCGGTATCTCGGGCTATTGCTCGACGGCAGGTGGACCTTCAACCCCCACTTCGAGCGATTGGGGCCAAGAGTGGCCGCTGCGGCGGCCGCTTTAGGGCGGCTGCTGCCAAATTTAGGAGGGCCGAAACAGAGTGTTCGACGTCTGTTCATAGGCGTAGCCCGGTCGATGGCGCTCTACGGAGCACCGGTCTGGGCGGGGCGTCTAACGCCGCGCGGCGCCGCTTTCTTGCGGCGGCCGCAGCGCGTAATGGCTGTCCGGGTCATCCGCGGCTACCGCACGGTATCCGGCGAAGCAGCGTGCCTGCTAGCCGGATCCCTGCCGTGGGACCTGGAAGCCAGAGCTTTAGCGGACGCCTACTACTGGCGTAAAGGGCTGGCGAGTCGCGGCGATGGGCCCCCGCCCAGAGCCGTTGAACGGCACCTTAAGGAGCTCCGTAGAGCCCTCGTCCTGGAGTGGGCGGTCAGGTTGTCCCACCCGACAGCGGGACACCGGACGATACAGGCCGTCCACCCCCAAATGCTGAGGTGGTTGAGCAGACGTCACGGAACACTCACGTTTCGGCTGACACAGGTACTGTCGGGGCATGGCTGCTTCGGCAGATACCTGTGTCGAGTGGCTGGCAGGGAGGAGTCCACTTCCTGCCACCACTGCGATGACAACGAGGACACGGCGCAGCACACGCTCGAGCATTGTCCTGCTTGGGCTGTGCAGCGCCGGACTCTCGTTGCACAAGTGGGGTCGGACCTTTCGCTCCCAGCTATCATCGAAGAGATGGTAGGGAGTGAAGGGTCCTGGAGCGCCATCGCAGACTTCTGCGAAGAAGTGATGGCGCTCAAAGAGGCCGCGGAAAGAGAGCGGGAGCTCCATTCCGCTCTTCCGATCCGCGCCCGAAGACCCCGGCGGCGGAGGAGGGCCGACAACGCCCTCTACCAGCCACCATAAGACCCGGCCTCAGGGCGGCTGACAAGGGCTGAACTGCCGCCCGCTTAACAGAGGCCCGGGTCGAGTGTGCGCATAGTGCGCACACTGAAGAGATGCAGGGGACACCCATAGTCCCCTGCCATAGGAGGCCTGCGGAGCTTGGGTTGGGAGACCCATCTCCGCACTCAAAAGGGCCTCCGCTGAAGTCCTGCAGCCCCCTCCTATACAAGGGGGCACCAAGGAGTGTCCGCCCCTCTTTACAGGGTGGACAGCGCTGGTGGGGTTGGCGGTAGAATGCTGCAGCGATCCCGCCTCCCCGCCATCTAAAGCGCAGAGCAGGCAGGTGAGGTTTTTAGTGGGTAGGCCCCCGGATCTTATTGCGTTCAGGGGAGAGTCCCACATACCCCCGTCGTCTCCCAACGGCGGGGAATGCGTAACGCATTTCCCTCACGGTAAAAAAAAAAAAAAAAAAAGGTATGTTCACTGTCTTTGCAATTTTCCCAATTACCAATTAAGTCTCACAAATGTAAACCTGAATTTAATTTAATTTAAAAATAATAATTTCATGTAATGTAATGCACAATTTGTATAGACTATGGTCTAATAATAAAGTTTTTTATTATAGTTTAGTTAATATTTCGTTTCTCCAATAATAGTCAAAGGTGATAGACGTTAGCAGTCGCTTATTTGTGTTGAAGAACAATTAAAAAGCGCCTGTATTCATTCACCCGGCAAAAATGTAAGGTGCCAAATTACTATTAAGATTTAGGTATCAAACTTAGGAATATACGTTTCAGACGCGATTGCAATAACTTCTTATTAATTATCAAATCACGACAATCATTATAGGGGCCCAATTCGGGAGTAGGTATATTCTTTCAAACATATAAATATAATAAAAATCGGTTCACATTTGACGAAAAAATCATGGAACTTACATAAAAAACATACAGACGAACATAGAACCTCCTCCTTTTTTAAGTCGGTTAACAATGCTAATGCTAACGACGAACGTAAAAACTATTACTCCGTGTGTCAAATGTAATATTCTAAGATTTTACTTCGGAACAAAACTTTAATTAATTTAGATATACCTATACCTACCTACTTATATTATACTTATTCATTGTTTAATTTCCATATAACTTATACTAGAACGTTTAGTATAATAAGTTTCGGCGACTTGATTGGCACAGTATCTAAGCAATTTGAGTGCTGTGCTAAGGAGTTGCGGGTTCGATTCCCGCACGGGACACAAAATTGTGCGATCCACAGATGTTTGTACCGAGTCTGGGTGTTTCTGTATGTGATATTTCATGTTTGTGAAACGCACCCACGATACAGGAGAAATTCCTGTCGTGTGGCGACACGTATAAAAAAAAGAAACGTCGAAAATTCAAAATGACCAACTTAAATCTAATTTGTAATATCTATAATCGACATTAAAACTGTTTCTTGTGAAATACCTACATTTAACGACAATGAAACAGCGCTTAAGCGCTGGCTATTAAAAAGCTTTAACTACTCAAATACTTTACAAGCAATGAATTTTAACAATCTATAAAATAAAACGGCCATCAATTTACCTATTGGCGTAACTAATTTCATGTTTTATTTGTCTTTTTAACGAATTGATTCATAAAGCGAGTTACAAACTTGAACATTTTCTATTTAACATACAAAATATCAACAATTCAGATTGTCGCGTTGACTTTATTTACTTCGCGCCTTACGTTTATATAAGTTAGTTTACTTTGATAAATTTTCTATCTTGTTGCATTTATTATTCAGCAATCATTTTAGTTTGTTTGCTGTTGATAAGTATTTGAGGATTTTGTACGAAGCAAGAGTTATTAGATTATAAAGGAAGTGAAATAGTGAGGGGGGTAACCTTTGCAAACCCTTTCTGAACTCATAGACGTGATAATGCTATACTAGGGTACCTACACCCACATTTTACCAGTTATGTGATAGGTGCAAATGGAATAGGGGGCGAGCCTATTGCCATCAACGGGGCACAAAACCAGACTGTGCTACTACTCAGAATTACCCGATGGAAAATACAACTACACTTTGGGCGATCTGGGATTCGATCCTAGGACCCAATGCTTACCAGTCTACAAAAACCCCATGAAACTAAAACACGCGGACGAAGTCGCGGTGAACTGCTAGTATTAATATCAGTAGCAATTAAATTCTTGACGCACTCTAAAATACTGCCTTAGTAAATAGAAATGTAAACAGTACCTTACATTTCTTAGTATACGTATTACTTACATAATGTAAAACACGTGCTCGTGCTCATTAGTAAGGCTTGCTCCAAGATCAGCAGCCATAATGAAAAGGACGCATGGCACTGATTCTTCCACACGTGCAACTTGCTTGGAACCGTGTCATTTAGGTACCTACATACATAACTAAGTATATGTTACGAACTGACTATAACTGTTTAGTATTATACTTTATCCTCTAATTTATAATATGTTTACTTAGGTGCCAGTGTAAGTTGGTTAATACATAAATATCTGCTTCTGGTAAACAACAGCAATGATACATAATATGCATGATGCATAACATCACTAATGGATCGGCTGCAATAATAAGATACATAACATCACGCCTGTATTCCCCGAAGGGGTAGGCAGAGGTGCACATTACGTACACCCACATTTTGCCAGTTATGTTTTTCAGGTCCCAATGTAATAGGGGGCGAGCCTATTGCCATCAACTACACAAATCCAGACTCCGTGCTGCTACTAAGAATTACCCAACGGAAAAAGCCAGTAACACTTTGCCCGACCCGGGATTCGAACCCAGGACTGAGGACTTAGTGCTCAGCAGTCGCGCTTAGCAACCACTAGACCAATGAGGCAGTCGATACATAATAAATTAATGTATTGCATGTGTATTTTCGTCAGACTATTTTTTGAAACACAAAGAGTGATTGGGTAATTCAATCGTAAAATTCTGATTACCTTGTCAATGATTTACAGTGGTAGCAACGAATTCACTCCCTGTTACATGGGGCTGTTTAACAATTTTATTAAAAACTTCGCTCGCGTTAATATAGATTGTTAGTATATTTAAATAACACAAAAAAAAACATAAATTATAGCTAAAGTACATTTCGATCACTGCAGTGCCCAGAGCCTGCAATAGGTTAAAAACGGCCCAGTGTAAAGTATTTTTGTTCAAAATTGTAATCGTTTTAATTCCTATGATACATAATATTATCACAGGAAATTTAAAACTGACAAAAAAACATTCTTAAGTTTACTATTTCCGTTCCTAACGAGGTTGTCCGCGATCATTCTTTATACTTTTCCACATTGTAACTCAGAGAAAAGTACAATTGAAATGAAATAGTATATCTAGTCGTAACTTATAATACAATTTAGTACTTCATCATCATCAGCTATTACGTGACCCACTGCTGAGCAAGCCTCCTCCCTTTATTTAGTACCTACCAAAAACTGTTAAAGTAATAAAAAATAATCTCGAAATGGCATGGGTAGTGTCAGTTCTACTACAGTCGACTAAATTACAGTTAATGTCAATAGGTAGTACAAACAATACATACATACACCGTGTCAGAGGGTTAACATTCCTAAACCACTTGACAATGGCACAGTTCTGTGATTAATGAGCCATATCGATTGTAATTGATAACTGTTTTGTATTAGGACAGATTTAATCCCTTGTTCAAACAAAAGTACCTTAAGAGACTATTATTCCTAATTAAAAAAAAAATCAAAAACTACACTGAAGTGAATTAATTATTATTAATGGTTAAAATGGTAGTGAGTGAAGAAGCAATATTCCATGAAGCTTTGAGAAACTGGCAATTTTGCCAGTTTTTCTAGAGCTTTTTATATCCATTTTTGTCATATTCATTCGGACCATTCATAATAAAGGCATAACATCACTTAACACCAAATTAATACAAAGCAATTAACCTAAATATTATATAAGTAAACTCTATCCAATTAATACAATTCCCTGAATTCAGTTTCCGATAGTTGTCCCTGATAAAACGTTATCTTGGACTAATTACAGACAGCTTTCAAGGTAGGGTGGGCGTATTAATCAACGTCCGTTACATCGTTCGAATACGGGTTGGGACATTGACGAGACGTTCACCTTATTGCCCAATGGTTTCAACCCTGTAACTTCAGTAATTGTTTCACCAAGTTCGTAATCAATTTGCGTACGCCAATTGTTTGTAAGTAAATATTTGGTACTCTGTTTTCGTTGTGAATGTTGATTTTATTTGCTTCGTATACCTGTTTTTATGTTGAGATATGACTGGAATATTAATTGTGTATCAGCTGCTTTTATGTTTATTTAACTGTTATGAGTTGATTTAAGCAAAATCAGTCGAAACATAATGAGTTACGGTAAAAAATTCTGGGTCCAAATAAATAGACCAATATTTTAAACATACCACCACTCAGCTACACACGCCTACAGTTTACCTACCAAAAGCTGCAAGTCGCTTGAAAATTAGCTACTTATTAAATTGAAAAACAAACAATCAACCAACAAAAACCTGTTTTCTCTTAGCTTTATTATTAAAGCGACAAAACGGAGCATGAAAACAAACATAGCTTAGTCGAAAAGTAAAGAAATAATCATAAATTTTATAATTTAATACCAAAACATGCTACCCAACTGAGTAGACAGGATAAAAAATTAACGCCCCCATTGTAAGGCGATGTCCGTTCGTACCAACTGCGTCAAAATAAAATATTAATACTGCAGTCATATCAATGGGCATCTGTCCGTAAAAATGATATAAACACCTACATACAGGCCACTGAAAAGGTCGATTCATATTATATCGCCGCATTAGGACGTAGAGGGTTTCTTTAGTATTATTTATTAGATGGAAAACTTAACTAATCTAGTTTAGTGTGTTTGATCTTTGGTTAACTGCTTGATCTTGATCTATAAAATTTGCTAACATTTTGATGAATATTTTATGCTGAATTCTTTATAATACTTGGTCTTGAAAACAAATAACTTGAATTAAAGTAGAAAGGTTACATAATAAATTAGTTTACAATTTTACATTTGAATTTTCTATAGAGGAAAAGTTACTTACATTATTAAGTTGTTTATTCTACGTTTTTGTTCTTCTAGAACAAATACCAGTATTAGGTTATCTATTTTTTTTTAAGTCATTCATAACCACGCGAGAATGTGTCAATCGACTTTTATTTGAAGTGACTGCGGACCGTACGCCAGATGACGTGTGTAACAAGGCTTTCTCTAATGTCTGTTATGACTTAATAACATTGCCTTGTTTGTGATAAAGGAAATGTCAAATTTACAATGTTTGATACAATACAACCATGATTTTTGTGTTGTTTAAACAAATAATTCACCAAATATTTTTAATAATGATTTATGTCATATGTATTTGTTTACATCTATTTTAAGTTAATTGTGTGCCATGCGTACCCTAAGCAGTGACCACGTGAATTCACCACGGTGAAATTCAGCCATGAATGTAGGTATCATGATTATGTAGAATCCCTTCAAAATTGCTTTCACATACTCATATTAGACTAAGCTAGGTAAACCAAGAGGTCTATCAAAATTCTAAGCAAAATACTCACTAGCAATGGTTAGTTCAAATCAAATCTATAAATACGAAAGTAGTACTTCAAAACGCGCTCTCACTTTGATAGTTTTATTAATAGCTTCATGTTTCTTTGCCAATATTTTCAGCTTTGTAAGGGGACTATCGGTATCTGAAAGTGCCACAAATACGTCTGTTATAAGCGACAGAATCAATCGCAATGTTCGGGGCAGTTAACGAGATTTTCAATCCCCAATAGTGATCCCCGCAGGATATAAAAATAATTAAAACATTGGAGAGGCTCACGGACACCCATGTTAAATGTCAACCCCAAACCTCAATAGTCCCTCGTTATAGGACGTGACAATGTAATTGGAGATAAATTGATGGATTTATAGACTTGCCGAGTGATTGATACGCATTATGTCTTTATTGTACTTTTTGTTCGAAGGTTTGTTGTAAAAACATTATATCTTAAGTCCTAAAACTATTATGACTTATTAACCGACTTGTTGAAATTGTGCCGACTGGTAACCGGCCTAGATTAGACCACCCGCTTTCGTCCCGTGGGTGTCAAAAGGCGACTAAGAGGTATTTCCGGAGAGATAGGCAACAGCGATCCCCTGTGTAGGTGTCGTTCACCGTGCTGCGGTTGCCGCCTGCTCTGCTTGGGGCAAAACCACCCATAAAAAGTAGACAAAGAAAACGGGATCTCGTTCCCAGCCACCCTGATATTCTAGGAGTCACCACCAGCTCAGTGGCGAAAATGGGAGAGCGGGCCTCGTGGTGTGCTAGGGGAGGCCTACGTCCAGCGGTGGACTGCAACAGGCTGATGCACTATGTACTAGTGCTATACATAGTACTAGTACTATGGGTTAATAATAACTTATTAACCCATAGTACTTTACCATTGTTTAAAAAATTCGGATAGTTTCTCAGGCCCTCTTTTATAAAAACATTTATCTACAAGTTCTAAGATAGATTTTATGACAAATAATATCTCCAATTTAAGTACTTAAAATTGAATCCTAATAAAACAAAGTTAATATGTATATTTACATGTTTAAATAATGAAAATATTATGTTAGTAACATTAGACCACTAGATTCGCGTAATTTCCGAGTAATGAAAAAGGAGTTTGCCTACAAATTTCGTTTTACCCGTAATCCGATTTGTCGCAATAAAATATTCATGAAGCGGACGAATGGGTTTTTCAGGTGCCACTATAATGGTCCTCTTAAAAAAAATGCCCAAGAAATATGAGTGACAGCTTTACAAATCGTTATATCACACGTATTTTCTAGTATTCATGAAGCAGTGTGTAATTTAAGCTCTTCTGTTAAACATGTTAATTATTCATCACCGCAGTAAATGAGTCGATTTTATTTAGGATTTTTTTCTAAACTTATGGAGTGGTTAAAACTTTCCTATTAATTAAGTGTATTACGTATATTTAGCTGTCGTTCACTATGGTGTTCTAAGGGGAAGCCTTTGTTTAACAATGGACGTCTTCCGGCTGATGATGATGAAGTATATTTAACTAAGCATAAATACTTGTGCTTAATAAGGTTTTCCTAAATCTTCAGACCACTACAACCTTCTTGGTTTAGCTAGTAGACTACCAACAACTGTTTCCAATCCATCAACAACGCCATTTTAGATTATACTAGTTTATTTAATCACATAAAATAAAACCACTGGGTATCATTTAAACAATGGCAATGTCTTCAATCGGCGTCTTGTCGAAATAATTGATGACGTTCTTGTAAATAATGTTTGCGGCTACATCCATCACTGGTCTACCAAATTCAGAGGTTATTTGTTTCCAGTTCTCATTTAAAAATGCCAACATAGTGTCACCTAGAACATAAATTAATTAATCATTAAGTAGGTACACTAAAATAAGTAACAATTGTTTTTTACAATTTTGGCCTACCTAAAGACACTTATAATAATGTTTGGTACAATAATTGCCATTGTTAAGAACGGCTCTTAAACATGCATAGGGTGTACTTTTGAAAAATTCTGTTGTCACACAAAAAGTTTCCCACAAGTACAGTATTTATACTCTGATCAAAAACCTGGGTACAGGGTTATTTAACACTACAACTAAGACTAGACAGTATTCCCGACAAAATCGCACATGTCATGATAAAGATACTTACTGAGTTGCTTATTTCCATTGAACAAGTTTCCCAGATGGTAATGAGCGCCATCTTTAACATCGAAATCGAAGTTGTACTTCTTTGGCTTGATGTGGTCCTTGCCATCGGCATCCTTTACCAAATCGTAATGGATGTATAGCTTTATTTGAAGATTTTCTGAAAGAAACACGGTCTTTATTAGTATTGACAAAATTTCATTACATAGGAATGGAAGGAAAAGGCATAAGATTTAAGTAGTACTGCCGATCTTCAGATCTTTTATAACAGTGGGGTTTACACTGAAATATTTTAATACTTACTCAATTTCAGCTTAAGTTGGCCATCACCAGTTATAGGCAGGATTAGGATGCGGCCACCAGCAGTGTAGTGGCCCTTCACAGAGGCATCCATGTGGTAATCAACTGCCAAGATATTCTTCGTTGTATCCCAGCTGCAAGATTTAAAATGAACCTAATTTTATTATTATAACAAAATTCAATTATAGATAGATAACTAAATCCCAACCCTCAGCCTATAAGGAATTATAAGGTCCGCAGGCTATCTAAGCATACCGCAAATAGTTTTAAGATGTCAATTGCAATTTTGACAGTAAATTACGATCATGAGGTATAAGGTATTGGTTATCTAACGTGCAATATTGCAAATTTACCAGATAATCCGGAGCCACTTACTTAACACTATCTATAACTGAACCCTTCAATCCCTTCAAGCGACCTTCTTTGAGGGTGAACTGAAGACCAGCTAAGTCAAAGCTAAGATCTTCCATCGCCATAGGATCTAGTACTGCAACGTCAACATCTGGAAGTCCCGCCATGAATACTGGAATCATTTTCTGGAACGCTGATACTAGACACGCACTGTCGTCGAGCTTGCATTTTTCCTCTGGTATAGCTAGAAAAAAATTTCAAATTAACTTTGAGATTAATACTCAAGAAAAAGCAGAGTTGGTAGGCCTTCTACCAGGTGGACCGACGATCGTCAGAGTTGCGGACACCCGGTCGATGCAAATGGCAAGTTGTCGTTCTTTGTGACGTTCTAAGGGGGAGGTCTTTATTCAACAGTGGACGTTTTCCGGCTAATGATGACGTGGTGCTCCTAAGGTTACAATAAATATATATATTCTGGTTTATTTTGACCAAATAGTTTTAGAATGTCAAACGTATCCTAATTTAGAATTTGGAACGTTTCTTCGGTCGATGACCTGCTTTATAAATGTACCAATATTGATCGAAGTGGAATTTAACACGAACGTTCTGGTATGAAAAACTTTTCTGTTGTAACCGTCATATTTTATTGTACAGAATCGAGAGAGCAAAACGGCATTGAAGCAAAACTCCTTTAAAGGGGGCCTTAAAGTCGCAGGTGGGCCAAAATTCTAATATTATGTGTAGATTGTACAATTTGGGTATACATTTACTCAGCGACATAAATTGTTCAGATTATTCTCCCTTAGAGACTTAAATAAAATTGTTTGCATAATCCAAAGTCGGCTTTGCGTAGAAAAAAGTATCACTTCCTCTTAATGATTTAACGCAATTACCCTTCGCGTGCAAAACATGTATGCTCGGTCATATTCAATTAAATAATCTCCTTGTTAAAACTAATTAGATCCACTTACAAGTAAAAGGATCGATTATATAAATTATATTCTATTATTCGTGATTACAGTAGACATGTCAAATGACTTAGCTGTTTTATATAATAAGGGCTTCATTTAAAAATATTCCACATAGTTTCTTGGCGAGGCCATTGAGACCTTGGTACACCTATAATGCCCGATTTGGCTTCGTTTTACGTTACTGAATGAGTCATTTAAGTTCTGGAATATAAGAAACCTGGAAGGTAACATTTAGCTCTGAGACCATTTTAAACTCGATTGTAATAAAAACTTGGTAAAGATGCGATATATTTATAGTCCTTAGCACGTCCGGGGCACCAAGGACGGTCAACCTCGCAATCATCCTCGCTGACTGACCAACCTCTTCACCAGGGCATGTGAAGAGGTTGGTCATGTGTTTCAGTGCAACCCCTGTTTCAGTGTAGATGACATTTAGCCCATTCCGAGACGAGGCAGAAGAAGAAGTTTATAAATTGCATAATATTATGTAGTAATGCCACAATTACAGGAGTAATAAATATAGGTAATAATTGTCTACATGACATATAGTTGACTTATTTTAACAAAGTCTGTTCTATTGTCACAGCTTTGCGGCATATCCGCGCATTAAAAATAATTGCATCATTGTTATTATATTCAACTATAAGAATGCAAGTATTTTTTATTGTAAGATTTACGCAACATCAAAGCTTAAACGATTTGTACCTAGTTTAAGTAGCTAAGTGCTCGGACTTCTATTGTGATAGTTGTGAAGTTGAATCCTGCGGCGGACACACTTTTAGATATTATATTTTAGGTGTAACGCGCAACGTGTAAAACTAATGGAAATGATGCTTACAGAGCACAGTTTATTTATCGCACGCTATTTAAATTTTATTAAACACATAACATTGAATATGAATATTAATAAGAAACACGTTGTCACTTCTCGCTTAACGTCCAACTACCCAATTTCTGACCCATTTAAACCATTATTATGAATCAAAATGATGTATAGGTAATTGATATCATTACTCCGATATGATAACATACTTTTCGCCTAATTGTTTGAAGTTTTTGCCACATAAATAATTTGATGGCACTCTATCAAATTATTACTGACTGCCTCTTTGGTCTAGTGGTTGCTAAGCGCGACTACTGAGCATAAGGTTCTGGGTTCGAATCCCGGGTCGGGCAAAGTGTTACTGGGTTTTTCAATTAGGTCATTCTCAGTAGCAGCACGGAGTCTAAGTTTATGCCCGTTTGATGGCAATAGGCTTGCCCATGCCATAACATTAGGACCAAAAACATAACTGGCGATATGTGGGTGCACCTCTGTCTACCCCTTCGGAGAATACAGGCGTGATGTTATGTATCTTATTATTGCAGCCGATCCATTAGTGATAACTATGACATATTATTGCTACACTGTTATTATAAGTGTGATGTCTAGTACTAGTCATCAATTTAATCACATAATACGGTTCATTACATTTACCTCATCACATTACCTTAGATATTTCATTTGTCATTGGATTCCACTTACATGTATTCGTGATGGTATATTTAAGACGAATTTTTACCACTTCGTAACATTTGACAGCGAAAAGTCAGCTGAAGCAGTTATTTTAAAGATTTTAATATTTTGATTTACACATTTAATTTTCTTCAAGCATGCCCCGAAACTGTCAAAACTTACTATCATATTAGCGACTTCATTCCTAGACGAGTTAATATTATGTATTTTTTTTTAAATATGTATAAAGATTAGGAATAAGTGTATCTAAACTCGGTATTAAATATTCCCTGTATTTTAGGTCGTCAGACTTACCTTATGCAAGAATAAATAAATTATTAAAATAATAATGCACTACTTAGTAATATTTGAACATAATCAATTAAAATTTTAGGTAGGTATCACACTTGTTTGTTTTTATTCTTTAACATCTTCTATGTTTGAAATATAATACATACCTAAGTTTATTTAAACGAAAGAATGGAAAGAACTTCTTTTTTACTTTTTTAAATTATAATTGGTATTAAATTTAAAATATTCTTACCTCCTGTATGCGTAAGACCCAATACAGACAATAAAAAGCACGATATTTTCAACATCACTCCCATTTTGACAAACACTAACGCTTTTCTAAAGCAAACCGTCAACTGTAGATGAACTTGGGGACTCGCCATTAATATACTAGCCGCTGACCATAATTACACAGTTTACAAATTAAATAATCATTGTTATAATCATTACAATTTTTTTTGAAGTTGACAATCCCACAAAAAATACACGCAACGTTTATTTTGGGAAGGTTTGTGCGTGTATGACGTAAATAGGTATTATTAATATATATAATATATGATTATACTATATCCACCTAATTTGTATATGCTTTAACGTTTGTCGAAAAAAATATAGGCAAACTAAATAACCTGCTAGACTAACAAATAAATTATTTTTCCTCGCCATAGATTAAAGTAGGTAGGTATTATTATATATAATTACGTTAATCTACAGTAGTACCCTTTTTAAATAAAAAGACTAATAAAAAATTATATTAGAAATTTGTATTTTTAGGTGAGTGCTTTCTCATTTAAGAGTACAAATAATATTATAATTATGTACCGACTTTAGGCCATTCGTTTTTTCGTATAAAAATCTATCTTTAATTATAACTAGTCTCTGCAAATGTCTTTTAGACACATAACATTACTATTTGTGTTATCCACTATTTGGCAAAATAAGAGACTTCTAGAACCCAAAAACATGCAATCATTGAATAAATACCATAAGTTTTTTGCTGAACCAGCCATTATCTCAGTAATCTGTGCTGTCAGCTATACAAAAACTAAAACAGATTTCATATTTTTTCAACACCTGGCATACGCATTTTTTTATTTTGTTCTCCACAAACATAATATATGGATGTATTTTAAACTATATAGCAGAGTTCATGAATAAAAAAGATAAAGCTCAATTAAATCGGTTTATTAAATTGCAAACAAAACAACATAATAACAAAACAACTATCCCGGCCATCAAAGACCTACCCTAACCAATTAAACAACGGCAATGTCTTCAAGTGGCATCTTTTCGAAATATTTCTCGATGTTCTTGTAAACAGTTCTGACCGCCAAGTCCATCATTGGCATACCGAATTCATCCGCAATTTGTTTCCAGTTCTCATTCAAGAAGTTCAACATGGTGTCACCTAAAACACAAATGAAATTCACGGTCACCAAATATATTTAAGAAGATGTAATTAATTTTAATTAATTACTTCCTATTTGGCAGGCGAGCATTCGCCGAGACATTTGTCGCCGAGTGGTATCCGGCCTAGAATTGACCACCCCCTTTCCTCCCGTGGGTGTCGTAAGAGGCGACTAAGGGAAAATCCAGAAGATGGGCAGCAGCGTCTTCTGTAACTCTACCACCAATACTGCGATCCCCAAGCCGCCTGCCAAGCGTGGGGATTATGGCAACCCACCCCTTTTAAGGGGGAGGCCTTTGTTCAACAGTGGACGTCTTGCGGCTGATATTGATGACTTCCTATTTGAACAAGATTGGCAAAAAGGTAATTAGTTACATAAAACCGAGCAATGGTTACTTTTATCATGTCAATTCCTTACGTAAAGCCGCATCGACTTAGTTACTCATTAATTACTCCTTAATCAATAGTGGCTTATCGAATTGGCAAGAAAAATACAGAGAGAAAACTCTCATCAATTAATGATACAATATAGAAACTTGCCACGCACAGTAATAGGTACTATAATGCTAAATGCCCTGAAGTAGATCTTACTTAAGCTGCTAAAACAATTAAGTAGATTTTTATGGTATTGAAGATGCGTTTTTGCAAGATACAGATTTAATAAAGGTTATTAACTATACTTACTGAGCTGCTTGTTTCCATTGAACAGATTGGCTAGGTGGTAATGCGCGCCATCCTTTACCTCGAATTCGAAGTTGTATTTCTTTGGCTTAACGTGTTCCTTGCCGTCGGCTCCCTTAACCAAATCGTAATGGATGTTCAGCTTGATTTGGAGGCGTTCTGGAAGAAATAGTTTATTTGATGGAAACTATTGATAATGACTCAAGGGGAAAGTATTGATAATTTTAAAGATATAACAATTTCTGCTACTTGTCACAGAAGTCATCTCAATAGCAAATAGAAATATCCGTACAATTGCAATTAAACGTTTACTTTATCGCAGTTAAAGCTTAGGTCAGCCAAAAATACTTACTCAGTTTTAACTTCAGCTGACCGTCACCAGTAATAGGCAGAATCAGAATACGTCCAGCAGCTGTGTAGTGACCCTTCACAGAGGCATCAATATGGTAATCAATAGCAATAGTTTTCTTTTTGGTGTCCCATCTGTAATGCAATCAATTACAGAGTAACGATTTTTGTATGATGTACAAATGCAAATAAAATAAATGAAAAGAATGACTTCATCTTCAGAAATGATTGTACGCACTTGACGTTTTCTATGACTGATTCCTTCAACCCCTTCAATTGTCCGTCTTTTAAGGTGAACTGAAGTCCAGCCAGGTCAAAGCTGAGGTCTTCCATCGCCATAGGATCTAGTACATCAATCTTAGCATCAGGAATTCCTGATATGAATGTTGGTGCCATTTTCTGGAACGCCGGTTTCAAACACGCGCTGTCGTCGAGTTTGCATTTTTGCTCCGGGACAACTGGGAACAACATTAAACTTCTGTTTTAAACAAGTGGTAAACGAAATATACTGGACTAATTTTGAAATTTATGTTCCTGTTTAAGATGAAACAGATATAAATTTGTATATGAAAAAAATAAAAGATAAAGTAAACAAAATATTCTTACGTCCTGATTGAGCAAAACCCAACGCAAACAATATCAAACACGAAACTTGGAACACCATTTTCACTTCAACACACGTTATCCTGAAGCAAACACCGAACTGTAGATGAAATTAGGAAGAGGGCCGTTTTATACCTTGTGAAACCTTTTACATATGGACATAAATTAAATATTATGGGTTTTATAATATGACAATAATTCACCAAATACAACCAATTTATTTGGATACTTGATTTGATTTATGACCATAAGAAATAATAGCTCAAAATATGCTGTAGAGAATTATTGTATACATTTTTCACTTTTACTAATTCTAAATTTCATGATGAATGTATTTATATAATAACCATCAATTACTTCCCTTCTTGTGTCATCACTATTAACAGGAAAACAAAAAATAATAATTTGCATTGTATATATATAAATAAGTCATCCTTTATGTCTTTATCTGCATCGTCTTGGAAAGATCATATTAACAAAAATATTAAATTCTGTTTGTAATGGAAAATGTGTGCGTGTTACAATTTGTTCCTGATGTGCTATTGGTACCTACATTTCTTAAGATTTCCGCAAAGCTCTATGATTAGAATGCTGCGTAACTGCGTAAATCCAGCGAAATGCAACCTGTTCTGGAAGACTGGTATTTAACATGAGGTTTACAAGATTTCCAAAATATTCAAAAATATTGGTATTGCATTTAAGAACACAGATTTTTTTGTATTGTTTCTCTATATTAATTAGCAGCTGGAAGTCATACACACACAATTATTAAACCCAAACCCTCCGTACAGAAGACCTATCAGTTAGCCAAAGCACCAACGGAGCCTTCAACGTTAAATACTTTGTAAGCGTTAATAAATATTCAACTTTAGCACATTTTAATGCTTGATTTATGCAAAGTAATGACTTATTCATTCATACTTATTCATATAAATACTTTTGCTGGCATATTTGCCTTAGTAACATATTCACCTTTTGTACCTGCATCAGCTGTTGGCAAGATAACCAATAACAAATAGTTACCAAATTGACACTTTGCTAAAAAGATAAAGGATTGGTGGAATCATTTGGGAAGAAAAAGGTAAAAGATTGGGTTTGTTGTTGATCGGATTTGAACTCACCCTGATGGATCTGTATGAAGCATCATTCTGTTGATATGACGATGCAAAGGTATATGAAGAAAAGTGACTATCGGGGAATGCAGTGAAAGTAGCACTGGATCATTATCATCAGCTTTTAAGTGACTGCCCACTGCTGGGCATAAGCCTCCTCCCCTAAACGCTACTGCTTCCTGATTTTTGGGCCTTTTGCATCCAGATCTTTCCTACAGAACCACAACAACATCATCAGTCCAGCACAGAATCATAGTAAGTAACAATTCGTGATATGATCAATCTGACCAATATTGTTACTTGTTTCAAAGCAACGGTTCATTTTGTTAAACGTATCTATATAATAAAACGGTTTTCTTGTTAAGTAAAATAACACAGCATCGGCTAGTTACCTTCTAGAGGCAATAAGCACAAGGTTTAAAACTAGTTTCTCCTACCGCGTGACATAAGTATTACTTTGTATTTACAATCTGTTATAGATGTATGCATGATCCAGCTAGTTTACTATGTATATACAAGAGTAAACATAACACCACGCCTGTATTCCCCGAAGGTGTAGGCAGAGGTGCACATACAGTACTCTCACATTTCGCCACTTATGTTTTTAGGCCCCAATGTAATAGGGGGCGAGTCTATTGCCATAAACCGGGCACAAATCCGGGCTCTACATCTTCAAATTCAGACTCTACACATCTAACAGTAACTTTGCCTGATCCGGGATTTGAACCCAAGACTTCATACTATGAAGTCCCACTTAGAGACCACTAGACAAACGATATACATATATATATTTTAGATATTCAAGCAACCTGTCACTGATCTAGAGAAGTAAATATTAATACTAAGTTATAAAAAATTGCTTAATTTTAGTATGTGGTATCTTCACAAATGATCCCCTGGCTCTCTATAACTCATTGATTCCTTTCTGATGAAGAAATACCATACACCAAAGTCAAAGCTTAAAATTCATGGAAATTCATGCCACGGGCCTGACTAGGGTGTGATAATTGTAACATAAGTATTACTTTTATATGCATTCAAGTAATTACAACCGGCGTATCTTTATAAATCAGTAAAACATAAGTAGGTACAGTTTGCAATAATCTAAAACAAACAGAACTTCATAAAAGCCATTAAATTGCAAAAAACAGCGGTAAAAGTAATTGCATAAGATATTAAAATACCTTAATAGTATCGTCATTAGTGATGCCTGTACTGTTCAAATGAGCTACTAGCATTAGCTAATTCGTGTCGTACGCCCGTGCCCTCACGTACACACTTCGCACACGGCTTCTAATTATTTGCGTTGCCGAAATAATCGTTGGTAACCACCACGTGGAAAGCCATATAAAATCGCCAATCCATTTATCAGCAACACCAGGGGATTAATATGGCCTCGTGATCGTTGTACCGAACGAAAACATAGAACGAAAAGATAGAAAGAAGTATCCCTAGTTTCAAACATCGTCTACTAACTTATAGTCGTTATCTTTTTAAATAACTCGCTGTATGTGTTTGTTATCTTGTTATATTGAATCGATGGATTGGTCGTAATGAAGGACCAGGCTACTACGTTTTCTAGAAAAGCCGTTGTTAAGTTTTTCGCGCGAACGAAGTTGCTGGAAGAAAATAGTGGCTATTTTTACATATTGTATCGTTTAGGTACTAATAATTATATTCTTGACTAAATGTATTGTTCATGAAGAATATAATTACAGGTCACTATGTTGCAATATTTGTCATAGATCTTACCCCTAATTTGATCTGAAATTACAAAGATTCACAGGAGTAAATGTACTTATATGGACACTTTAATATCATATACCGTTCTATATATAGAATAGAGCACTTGCCAGAAATCTCTAACATCGACACGGGGTGGTATAATAATAGTAACATGCTTGGGGGCGAAAATGTCTAATTGTGTCGAAACGGGAAAACTTGATCTGAATCTTCCAGACAAGGGTATAGGACACTGGTGATTCACCGTTCTTTGATCCCAGACGCTTATTAATAGTAGTAGTGGAATATGGAGGGTCCAGTATTTTAAACTCTTGCAGACTAGAGACAGCATTGTGTTCATTTAGATTATACATAACAAATGATCACGCCTGTATGGATCCGAATGTATGAACTCCATGTAAAGAAGATTTTCTTTATCGGCTAGACTTCCTCCAAAGGTCAAATTGGATGGGATTCCCATTGGGAATCACTGGCGTTACATCCTTTTCTTCCACATTTCGCCGCTCATAGTAGTCCTACGGAAGTGACCTATTCAATAGGCTGACATCGAGTTAAGTATATTCAAACTATAATCTAGGACCCATTAGTTTGTCAACTGCTCTAAAATCGAAACAAGTTTTGTTTACTTTTCCTGCTTTTTTAAAAGAAGTTTATTTATTTTATAGTAGTTAATGCTTCACAGTAAATCTTCATTTACCTTTTCATGAACAATCGTAGTGCATATGTGAAAGTGTTGCAGCCTGTTTCATACATGCATATGAGTTGCAGAACTTTGTAAGCTTGATGATGTATTTAAGTGTAAGCTTCGACTTACAGTATAAGCTTTAGTACAAACATGAAGTTACTAGTCCGCCTGCAATATTTCAATAGCAAATAAATTTGAAGTCGGTTCAACGCAAATGTGAAATGCAAAACCACTTAGGCACTGGGGACAGTGAGTGTTACGGCTACTACCAAGACAACTTTGCACCGGTTTTAGTATTATCCGGGTGCCAAAAGCATGGCTATACGTTTCCTAAAACGTCGATGTATGGGTTCCCGGTAAAGTAATACCTCTCTCTATGGTAAATTCATTTAGTCTGAGTTAGTCTTTTAAGAAAGTCAGTGTTGCCTAGATTTTTTTATTTGTAGTACCAAACTAAAATAAGTTTAACAGAATTTATGCATATTTATAAATTCAGTGGTCCTTATTCTTTCTTTAAAATGTATAATAAGTGAAACTGACTTCAGCATGTTTATAGTTGATTTAGAAGATAATTATTAAGTATCATAAGTAACCGCCCAGTAACAAATTAAAACCTTACGTCTCAATCCAAACAGTTCATAAGCTTTTTCTTGCCTTGTTGCACTCATATTTCCAGCTAACTCATTCAGGTCACGCCACGTCACCTACGTTGCAGCACTCGACGATATCGGCTAACTGTCTGTGTGCACGCGCGATATACTTGCCCACTCCAATGTTTGCAGTTTTGTCGCTAATTGTACCTTTAGCTAATACTCTAGAACAAGGCGCCTTAGAATACGTGTGCCGTTAAGGTTTCTAGTACCAAATCTTTGCTCTTTATAAAGCTGCGCCCCGCGGTGTTACCTCTGCATTTGTTCAGGATAGAAAGTAACCTATGTGTTCATCCAGTGTCAGGTACCTCCATATGAAATGTAACAAACATACAAACACACTCACAACTTTCGCCTTTATAATATTAGTGTGATGAGACGTGAAAATATAATATTTGCTGCTAAAAAGATGTAGACGTCAGTCTACTTTTGATTGCCTTATGAGTTTGCCGCCACAAATATTGTGATAGGTATATCCCTACATCTATATTTCTTCAGGTTGGAAATATCTTTGTAACAGTATTGAGATTCACTTCAATTAAACAAGTTTATAATGTTTAAAGTTATTACGTATTTCAAAAAGAGAATTTAAGTCATATTATAATTTTAGTATTGGGTTTATTATTATGTCAAAAACATGCAATATTAATTTAGGGCAATGAAAAATGATATTCTATTTTTCGTTGTTTA
Organism: Abrostola triplasia; assembly: GCA_946251915.1. NCBI lineage: Eukaryota > Metazoa > Arthropoda > Insecta > Lepidoptera > Noctuidae > Abrostola > Abrostola triplasia. The sequence continues at coordinate 5,402,526 of OX276431.1, forward strand.
ACAATAATAATAAACCTATAATACTTACTTTACCAATTATAACTTTAGTGCAATGATATTTTTTGAAAATTCTAATTATTTATCATTAATTTCAGGTAAGTACCTACTTTAAAATATTTTTTTCATTGATGATTTTTTTCATTTTTTCGGGATCTAATCCCGCAAGCTTACAACAAATATAAAGTAATATACTAAGACTACTTTATACAAGAAATAAATTATATTACTAGTTTCGAGGCTTTTGGCATGTGTGAGATTTATGACTATAAATACTCGACCATTATAATAAAACAAATATAATATGTAAAAATAAATTGTATTTCCTTTTCTTCCAAATCCTTAACCATAACAAAACTCTTAAACCTAATATTTGGTAAGTAATAATTATACGTTGGAAATCTCTTCCAAAGGTTGTGACCGCAAGTAGGTTTTGACTGCAGTAAATACTTTTTGCACCGGTTTCTCGAGCATAGGGTTTCCAAACTCTTGCGATATCGCCTTCCAGTTTTCGTTCATAAACGAGTGCATTGCGTCGCCTGAAATTAAAAAGAAACAATCTAATTAGAAGCTGTCGAGCGAACTAGAAGTGTATTTCAAAACCTCCCAAGTATTAACTATGCTAGTAAGAACGTTAGGTTTTATTAATAATAAAGCAACACTCGTGTCGAAATATAATTTACATAGACATAACATGCCTAGAAGTGATAGACAGGGGTGTACCTATAGCATATCAACATTTCTCCAGTTATGTTATAAGTCTCAATGTAATAGGGGCGAGCCTATTGCCCCGCACAAATCCAGACTCCGTGCTGCTACTGAGCTACCTAATGGAAAAACCCAATATCATTTTGCCCGACCCGGGACTCTAACCCAGGACTTAGCTCAGTAGTCGCACTCAGCGGTCAAAAGACCAACTCGCCAGGCAGAAATAATCCAAATTCTTATTAAATGTCTATTCTATTACTTCAAAACTCATTATTAGATTTGTATTGCGTTATAACACACTCAATAAACTTTCTTCCATGTCATGGCATTGCTTCTAAAACACTAGCTAATGTATCACTGTTTGAAAATAAGGATCGTTTTTCCCCTCCCTCTCTACTAGTTCTAAGCCCCAAAAGTTAATCTCTTTAAGTTCGAGTAGTCCATAAACTGGACTTTATGTACTCGATCAATCATCGATACTCACTCAACGCTTTATTTCCATTGAAAAGGTTTGTCAGTTTGAAATGTGTGTTCTCATTGTTCTCGTAAGTGTATTTGTAGCTCTTCAGGTCAATGACATCTTTACCGTTCTCGTTCTTTACGATATCGTAAACTATGGTTATGAACAGCTCCAGGTTCTCTGGAAAATGTAAAAAACATTGGATGTTATGTATATTGTATGTTGTTTCTTAGTAATGCAATACTTTGTAGTAGTACTTTTTAAACTTTCGCCACTTGGTTTTCTGATTAGCCCAATACAGCCAAACCTTTTACTTACAGATCATCCTATCCCATTTATCAATATCTAAAAGCTTCTTGTTCTTCCTGAATTAACCCCATATGAACCAAAAAGTTCTAAGTTTAAATTTCCATAATGATACTTACTGATTTTAATAGTGATGTCTCCATCTCCACTGATGGGAAGAATGAGCAACCTGCCTCCAGCCTTGTATTTGCCCTTCAACACGATACCAGTGTGGAAGTTGAGTTGCATCTGCTTTTTACTAGTATCAAAACTGGAAGGCAAAAATTTCAATATTTTTATTAGAATTTATACCAAAAGAATTACTCTTCTGAATATGGATTGTTTTTGAAACCAATTACCTAATAATAAATCGGTCCATATGATCCTTGTTTCAAATATTTGTCTAAAACATTCTTCTCTAGCTGTACATTTATATTTCGATTCTGTCTCTTTTTTGTAAAAAAAAACACCAGTGATTAAGACGTGGAATAAACTCACCTCACTTTGTCGATCACCGAGTTCTTAAGTCCCTTTATATCAGCATCCTTGACGGTCAGCTTCAAACCAGATAGGTCGATCTTAATGATGTCAATGTGGACTGGCTCCAAAACTTCTGTACCCACTTCTGGAACACCCGCTACGAAGACTGATAGGGCATTCTGAGATGATTTTTGAAGACAGGCTGAATCACTAAGCTGGCATTTCTCGATCGGTGGCACTGGAAAGAAATAGTTAAGGTTATAGAAACGCAAACAATGTTCGATGTAAATGTAGCTCTTGATTTATACACAACGCTGAGGACTTGATATGAATACAAATTAATCTCTGGATTCAAAATGTATTTTGTTAAGGTGAGTTTGATGACCCCTGATTTAAGCCATTCAAATTAATTGTGGTAAAACAAAGGCTTATAAAAGTTTGTTTGCTAAATTGGCTACGTATTGTTTTTGTCAACCCATTTGATTTATTAGTCTGATGGAACACTAGGGTGATAAGGTGACTTTGTAAGGTGTTATATTTTACTACCGTGCTTGCTAGATTAGAACATATAATATTATTATATAATCAATATATGGGTAGGTAAGCGTTTGTTTATTCCTCTTTTCATTTCCATCTAAATAATCTTTGTTGAAAGTTGTTGTACCGCGTGTGGAAATGAAATTTTGTTTCTATGTAACTAGGTCATAAGGTCGGGTAGTTAGTAAGTAAAGCAATGTTGGCTTCAAATGAATGCGCAACTTGCTCTTTTTTAAACTTTACCCTACTATAGGTTGTGTTTATTGTATCATGGGTAAGAACATGCTGTACGCAACAGATATGAAACATCGAATTGACAAAATATCTAACGGATGTGTAAATATTTCTTGACGGTCAACTGCGTTGTTGTAATTCAAATATATATACACTGAAGTTCTTCATAATAAATAGTGTCTTAAACGTAGACAGTGAGAGTTCTTAGAGTTGATATTCTTTTTTATTTATTATCATTTTATGAGTCCTGCCAACTACTAAAATTTTAATATCATTGCATTTCGAACAGGTCAAATTTATCTTGTTGAGCTGTTTTACACCAGTTACCAGCTGATTCCATCTTACTGACCTCTAGTAGATGTCGTAAAACATCCAAGGTGAACTTGCTCATCCTTAAAAATCTGTGTCAAATAAACCAGATTTAAAATTGAAATCAGTTAGTAATAATGGAAAAAAAAATATGAATGAGAATACCTATACCATCAATGTGTCACGTGTAGCCTTTGGTCACGTGACTTCGTTTTGAAGAAGATGCGATTTACCATTGGCGATATTCAATTGGTCCTTTGGGATACACTGAGCAGGAGTCTAGCTACTAGAAGATGAATGACTGACTTTTACTACAGCATGATTTAATTTATCATACCTATAGGTTTCTTAATCATATCTGTGGGTAGCATAATAATTATCTTGAAATAATAAGGTTATCAAGAAGTATTACATGCAACATAATGCGAGTCAACAATAAGAATAAATGGTCGAACGTATCCCTATAATTATTTGCTCTAATTAAAAGGACTGATTATCATATAATAGGTTTGCTTAACTACTTAACTGAAACAATGCAGTTACTTTTCTATAATTGAGTGCTATTACTATGTATGTCAATTAAATACCGTGTTTTAAGATGGTTGTTAATAAAAAAATACAATCACTTCCTATATTAATTTAAAGTTATTTTAAAAGTTAAAGTAATTTGTTGACGCTTTGAATAGCACTGTAGCCAAGTGGTTGGACTGCTGCGCTAAGGGTTGCGGGTTCGATTCCCGCAAGGGGGAAAATTTTTGTCCCGAGTCTGGGTGTTTGGGTATGTGATATTTCATGTTTGCGAAACGCACCCACGATACAAAAGTAATACCTAGTGTAGGGCGACGTCTTTTTTAAACAAAAAAATAATAATTTTAAAAGTGAACAATAATAAATCCTCCAATATTTAAATATATAGAGACCTATATAAATAAATATAAAAAAAACCTGGGGAATCTTGAACTTAAAATAAATGATATTGTAAATTATACAAACCTTGTAACAAGGTTTATAATTATAATTAACAATGTCATTATTTTTGGGGGAAAAACATAATATGCCGTCACGCCAGTATTCCCCCAAGAAGCAGGCAGAGCTGTACCAAGGTTTCGCCAGTTATGTTTAATAGTTTACCCGATCTGGGTTCGAACCGAAAACCTCATGCCCAGGAGTCGCGCTCAGCGACCACTAGACCAATGACGCTGTATAATTATAAAGTTATATGCATAATTTGAATATTCTTTATTGTAAAAACATGTATCTCCTCTACACTACAGTAAATTAAGAGTAAATTAAAGAAATGCAATACTAGCTTAACGTGTACTAATTATGTATCGAGGATGACTTTATTCTCATGCTATAATAAATTTACGTAATCAACAACTTGATTGCGATTGGACTGCTGCGCTAAGGATTGCGGGTTCGATTAACGAACGGAAAAAAAAAATTGTGCGAACCGCAGATGTTTGTCCCGAGTCTGGGAGTATGTAATATTTCATGTTTGTAAAACGCACTCAAGACACAGGAGAAACCGGGAGTGAGGGGCGATGTTGAAAAAAACTTGGTAGGCCAGGGGTTCTCGCATCCACAATAGAAAATATCCTGCTTTAAGAGTTCATGGTAAGGTGCAATAAACAATTCAAAAATAGTGTAGATAGGACAGTACTGTTTGGCACAAATCCAAAATCAAACGCGGTAAACTTATAAGTAAGTATTGTATATATATTTTAGGAAAATCACTGCGGTTTTATGTTGGCTACTGGATAACTTACTATCTATTTCGAATCTATACACGACTGAGATAAGTTGCATTGCTTTTATACGTTCTGTTTACTGTTTAAAGCAAAAGACTTTTGTTGCCGAGCTCTTGACGCATCTATTTACCATTCTGAAATTTTTGGCAACTTATAGGTACTGAAGTGAGAATTGGTCTTTGGCACCCTTTGATAGAAAGGAAGATTTGAAGAGCTTTAAAAAATATTATATCATACCTACTGTATATTACAGGAACATAGTACTAAATACGCAGTTGAAGGACTTTTTTTTTAATAATAAAATTTCTTAGTAATAAGTTTGGTTGCAGTATTGCACATAAAAAAAATTACCAATGTAACGTTTAGGTCGCTAGTATAAAAACATAAACTTTGAAATGTTTATAGGAATATCTGGCCCAAGACGAAAGTCATTGAAATAAAATATACAGACACCAAACTACGTTCTATGTAACCTCGGTCAACGAGTAATTATTTGAAGTACAAACATAATTATATTTACCCTACTTGTAGACACTAAGGTAAAACCCTTGGCCCTGACTGCGGAAAAGATGTCTTGACAGCGAATAAAATGTATTTAAGTACGTATTAAGTAAACCGTGATTAATGATAGTATCAGATATAAGTAATTGCACTTCGTCTTTACCATGTATGCACTTACCATAAACATAATATATTAAATTACTCATAGATGTAGGTATAGATAGGTACCTTATACATTTCATACATAATAGACATAACACAAAATACATTTTTTACTTCAAGGATACTATAAATTATGATTCCTTAAGCTGTCTAGCAGTTTTGGTACATAATACCGCAGTCAACAAAAAAACGGGCGATGCGCAAAGTCGGACTTATAAAATTAAACTTAGGCTTAAGCCAGACTTTGATCTGCTTGCGATCTGGGTGCCTGAAAGTTGTTATCGTCGGAATGGTTTATTTTTCCAAAAGAAGTTCTAAATTAAAACAAAAAGCCCTTAGTGTAGAGCGGAGTGGTAGGCAGAGATTTCGCCAGTTATTATACAGGTCCCATCCCAATGTAATAGGGGGTGAGCCTATGGCCATCAACCGGGCACTAATCCATAGTCTGTGCTACTGAGAATTGCCTAATGCAAGGTCGGCAACCCTATGAGTCAAAAATTAGTTCACAAAATTTCAAAGAGCCACAATTTTTTTTTGCCATCAATAAGTAGTAAAAAACGCGAATCTACCTAATCCTCGTTAATTGATTCAGAACGATTTTTAAATGGTTTTTTTTAATATAAACGAATCTAGTTACCGAATGCTATGCTTCCTATAAAAACTTAATTCGCAATAAATACTTTATTAATACAAAGTATGAGACGTCAGTGAAGATAAGCCTAAGGTATATACCCTAACCTTGCCGGCCGTGACCAATAGTCGACGAAAACAAATCGACTTACGTGATTTGCGTTTAAATGCATCTAATATTGTATATAAAACTGCAATGAACTCTGCAGTTTAATACATGCCTATATGGACCTGCACACTTGTACTACTAAACGGACGCGATCTTATTTTGTTTGTATTCCAATGGCTCCAAGAGAATTTAGGGCGGATTGCTTCACTTGACGCACACGTAAATGTTAAAAATGGCAATACTAATTTTGTTTTTACTAGCAGCCCTAATTGCTTTGTTTAAACGACGCTTTATGCTTTAGGTACCTACGTTAAACAAACTATTTGAAGCAACCCACCCTTATGTTTTGTTCGTTACTTAAATTAAAATGTAATTCAATTAGTAAAAGCAATGTAGGAGCGCAATCTTCCATTGAAGTTAAATCCCTACTAATATATTATAAACGCGAATGTTTGTAAGTATGGATGGATGTTTGTTACTCTTTCACGTAAAAACTACTGAATGGATTTTAATGTTATTATATATGATGTAGCTGACACCCTGGATTAACACATAGGCTACTTTTTATCCCGAAAAAATGTAGCGGGTAACACTGCGGGGCGCAGCTAGTACGTAATAATTGTATTAATGTTAAAGTATCAGTTGCATTTTACTTTAATAACTAAAATTTTAAAGGCAAGCCGCAATATCTTTGAAGTCTTGCAAAATGTAGGTAAACTCAACCAACGATCAAAATATTTTTCATAAGTGCTTATTGCTTTAATTATATTATATGATATGACACAACAACGATACCATAAAAATACTGAATATTTTTACCAAGCAACTAGTTTCGGATTTGTTTACTGTCCTTACTTTTAACTGAAGGTAATCCATACGAGGACCTGCGTAATAACATGTTTTGCTGACACTTGAAATAAACATTTACATAATTATATTTACATGTATATCCAAAGTAACAACCATTTAACTAAGGATAACCAGATATTTACTATTATTCCCACATTATGCTTGGATACTGCTAAAAGAATTTTATAATTTATAATTTTAAATCGCAGAATTTGGAAACACTTCCAGAAAATTTTGTAATGTACCTACACAGTTTTCGCGAAAACCATTAAAATATTAAATATATAAATAAAGCTTGCAGTGTAATCTCTCTTTGTAATTAATGTATGAAAATTATTTCTTATTTCGTTATTCATGGAAATGTTAGCTCTCAAAACATTCGCCAAGTAAATTTAAAAAATACAGACTCAAATACAAATTGCTTACTTACGCGACACTTTGATCCTACATTTAATTTACGATTTAAAAATAAATGTGAATATTATTGATTACACCATCCACACAGATATTACAGTCTTTAATTTATTATATAACAAAAAGGTTATTATTCAATTGACGACTTTCAAATTGTCAATTTTTGAAATGTTTAATATTTGGGTAATTTTACTTTAAATATTTGTACGCTGGAAACTGCAGAGTATTATGGACATTATTTAATGTAACACCTTTTGTGACAATATTCTTGCAAATAAATAAATATTCTATTCTAAGGAATAAAAAAACACTTACGCGCTGTTAAAATAAGCGTCGCTTGCGTTAACAATAAAAACGTGTTGAAGATGGCACTCATTGCGAATTAACTCAATACACAGTCCGATCAAAAGCTCGGTCACAATACAAATCCGCCTTATCCGACGCCTTCTATTATATATAAACTTTGAGCGTTGCGCTGTCAAGGCCAATGATTAATCTAATCATCGTAAATGTGTAATCTTCATTTACTAATGAATACTTAGGAGTTACCAATCAGATTATGACGTAATATGAAATATTTTTATTGTACGCAAAAAATATTGCTGAGTAAGTACTGCCAAAAAACCTCAATAACTGCGCAGCTCCGACAAATTAATAGCGATGATAAAGTTATTATACAGAATAATCTTTATAAAAAATAAAACTGTAGGTTTCTAACTGTACACATTTTATTTTTTATTTATTATACAACATACGTATAACAACATAAGTAAGCTTAACTTATTTACACACTATAGCCTAAGTTAAAAAATAAATATAAACAAAAGAAAAAATTTAAACTAAAAATTATGCATTAAAGCATTCCTCATCATCGCTGTCGACTGGTAGGGTACCCAAAAGGTTGGCGGTATAGCCACGTTGAATCTACGTAGGTATATTAGAACCTACAAGATTTTAAACCTTATACTATTATTATATTCGTAATTTGAATGATATACCTAATAAATAATTTTAATCTAGGAGAGAGTGGTGGAGAACCCATCACCGGATCAAGCTTATTCCGGTATAATAGCTGGCCCACCTCCTTTTGTAATAACAAAAAGGTGTTTCATGCAAGTTTACATGTTTTGGAAGTTTTCTTTTAAATTCCTTTAGAAAAACAATATTTTTAATTTGAATTATTGGCCAAAGTTTACTTCTTAAGAATGTCATTCGTCGTACGAATACAAAGACAGTGTGTTTTAAATGATTATTTATTTTCATAATAAATCTGTTCGCGGCCCTAAATATTTCGTAATATTTAGTTTTAATTTACACAAACTTTTAACATACATAATGGAGAAATATAAAAACAGGTTCAAATTATTCCGCTCGTAATAAGAGTGACATAATGACAAGTTTTTTTACACGATTCCCTCTGGGTCAAGATTAAAATTTAAAAATAGAATCGCATTATTAGTTATTTAACCATTTTTGACTACCTATACAATAATCGTATAAATAGTTAACATCATAATATTATCGAGTGGTAATTTTTATTATACTTATTACGTGACAATCAGAAGACTGTATGTGTGAAATGACTATAAAATGGTAAGAAGTAATAATAACAGATACACGAGAAGTTATTCTATAGATAATAATTTACAATAATGTTTTTTTTTTGTATTTATGTCTTAAGGGTGACGTCAGGTATTATCTGATGAAATCTATGATTACCAACTCAGTTTTGTACCTTTTTTACTTGTTATTATATAGTAGACAAAAAATACATATTATAATATTATAGGTCCAAAAAAACTGTTTTGTCTAACCGATAGGTACAATATCGAATGTGTAACAAGAGAGAAACATGTTGCCCTTGGTTTTTTTGTTTACGCCATGCCATCACTGGCAATGTTGAAAATGAAAGGCACAATAAACGATAACTAAAAAGTATACAATTCATATTAAATTAATTTATTGCCTAGTAATAATTTCATTTCTCAGTGCTTACATCAGCCTCCTTACCATGAACAGTTAAAACAGGACAGTTTACGTCGTTAAAGCGAGATGTCGCATAACACTGCATGTGGCGGTGAATAGCTTCCACATCCTTAACTGTCCCGCTTTCAGAGTTCATAGTAAGGGAGCACTAAGCGGAACATTGATCAGCTTTGTCGAGGGATACGCTAAAATTAAAAAAGAGGAACACTAAAATTGAGGCAGAAGACAGTGTTACGACATCAAGGTCGGTGGGTCGTATTGGGGCAATGCTAATAACAGTTTTATGGTCATGTAAAACCAACAATGTTGTATTGAGTTATCTGGCGACACCTAATGATTTGTGCAAACATGCATCGCATCACCTTGACTTTGACATAGAGAGGCGACCGTCAATAAGTTAAGCATTTCCTGTTTCATAGATCGAGCCAGTGCTCGAATCTCAGTAGATTATGAGTTTTTTTAATATTCGTCATTTTATGATTCTTTGATTTCGTAAAAGATTCAGATTTCGGGGTGGGTATCTATTGTGCCTGACAATTTAGAATACATGAAGCCCTAATGGATCGATTTAATTTTGCATAAGTACCTACTAGTTACATACAATAATTAAGTTATTTTCAACAACAAGTTATCTTAAACATGCTTTAGGCGCTACCTATTCTTTTGTTTCCTATGAATGTCATCAGATGTAAAGGTTTGTTCCCCGTCCACTTAAATACAGGATCATAAAAAGTTAGTCTCTACAACATTGTCGATTAAAATATCATTATACCGTCAGTTAAAATTTCCTTATTTAAAGAAGGGCTCGTGCATGTCTGTGTAAATCGGACGAGTGAATTGATCAAGGTTAAGCAGCGCTAGTTGCTGTTGGCCCATAGATGGGTAACCATCCACAACCATTCCAGGCTCTGAAGATCCAACAGCAAATCAAGCAGTTGCCTCAGCTGCACTAATATATCTAAAACAGTCGTTGCACGTATTTAGAAGTCCTAAATTCTAACAATCATTCTCAATTTAAGAGGTAACGTGTTACCCAGGAACAGGTAAAAGGCTCAATGTATGTGTAAAAATTACCCCATACCATGATGAACTCTTAAAAAAGAGCAGTTTACGTTGTGGACGCGAGACTTCACATTACACTGCACGTAGCGGCGGAGTCACGCTTGCACATGGCAAACTGTCCTTCTTTAAGAGTTCGTGGTAAGGGGGCTGGAGTCCATTTAATTCCCGTTGGCCTCACCCCAACATGCAGACGATGATTGAAGGTACAAATGTTCAACCAACAACATAAAAAAATGTAATCATTTATGACACTGATTTTGTCTTGGCTTTTTATGGATATTTTTTGCCAACTTGGAGTAATCATTTGTAATAACTTAGTCAAAATAATTTTATATGAGGTCATGGCTGTAATATTAGATACCTATCTGATGTTGATATCAAGTTCATAGTGAGGTTATGCTACTTTCAAAGACAATTGTTTCAATACTTTTTTGTTAGATGATGTTTGCTCAACTTACTAGGCAATATTGCAAAGGTCGGCTGGAACCAAAATCGGTAATAACCTACGGTGAACATTCATGTCACATAATTTGATTATTATGTGGTCATATGGAATTATGTATGGTCTCTATTCATAATTATATGTGAAAAAATCCTCAAATATTCCAGGCATGGCATCAAGATGATGATTCCAGGTACACGTATCTTCAACAAAGTGAAGCGTGTGTTAAAGACTACATTGATATTTTTTTACACGTGTGATAGTCGCAAATAGTGACATTGACTAAGGTAAATAAAGTACAAGGTACAGGAATTATAGTGTGCGTAAATCTTTCAGACATTTATGATTAATAAAAAAAATAATAAAATAAATTTCATTGTTTCAAAATAGTGGTTACAGACAAAGTTAAAACACTACCTGCCACACTAGAATTCCCTATATCTTTGTGTAGACTAAATATAAGATTTTATAGAACAAAAACGGTAAAGGTATTTTTATAGTAGGATATAATATTTTATGTAGATAGATATAGTTCTAAATTTAAGTGTAGAGTTTTTAAACTACTTTTAGTTAAGTGGTAAATATTAGTTCTATGACGTGTTCTTAGACCGCGAAACAATGCCTTTTAAATTACGCGACGGAACTTTTAGGTTCCTACCTTTTTGTCAGACTTTGTCAAAATATTTACTGCCTAGTAGCCCTTGGCCTAAGTAAGGATTTAAAAACAATTTTGACTGCAGAAGAAGCGACATAAAAACTTCTTTCGTATGAATGCTACGTGCAGACTTTCGTGAGTGTTATCCATATTATTTACTATACATGCGGGTTGTGCTCGCGTGTGTATTCGGGAGTGCCCGACTAGTTTCGAACTCAAAGCTCATGAATAAGGGCTCCGTTTGAGTTCGTAACTGGTTGGGCGTTCCCGAATACACGTGTGAGTGTAATCGGCATGTATAGTAAATAATATGCTTTACAATATTTATTAATATTATATACAGTGTCATACATAAGCGTAGACTCCTAATATATTCATCTATGTGTATATTAAACATCATTGTCTTCCTTAAGGTTGTATATTATCCTATATGTATTATATCTTGTATTATATTATCTTACTATAGAAATTCCAAAAAAAAAAACTCTAATTGTATAATTCGTGGCGTTATTTTATGCCATATTCTTCATTTTATGTTAGAAAACAATATAACATACTTTTTTATTTACATTTTTTTGTTCATAATTTACAATTTAAGCGCATTTGTTAACTACAAGTTATTTTACGTTTGGGAAATGGGTTTAATTGTCAAACTGTTATATTTAGAGTTTGGGGAAAATTACAATCAGGTATTTGCGTATTTTTTGGGAATATAACTTTATCAGGACTACATTTCAACAGGTACTCTTCAATTTAATTTAAATTCTAATTCAAGGCCAATGTAAAGTTAATATCGATTTAACAGAAACATGGTTTAGTTTTATTGAAAAAAATGCTGTCAAAACTTCGATCTCAGTTTTCCTCCCAAACACATAATATTGAAATAATTTGCCGCCAGTGTTCAGTTTGGGAGTCCAAAACTTTACAATTCCAGGGCAATTCGGTCGGAATTGAATTGGAGAGTAAGCCTCATCGGTCTTTAGAATAAAATAATAATCATTATATATTGATAAAATAAATTATGTTTGATAATTAAGCCAAATATATCTATTGAGTTTTCTGTATAATCAAATTTCATTATTCCAAGACATTGAAACTGCAGCATTATTTGAGTGGAATTTGATAGAGGTGTTAACATTAAACAAAATTGTCAACTATTTTACGTACTAAACCTTGGCCCTAGGCCATATTGGGCAAAGCCTGAATGGTACATTATAAAGTCACTAGTGTCCGACCGAAAATATTTTTTACGGCCGAAATCGAATTTCGGCATTTATCTCAGTTTCGGCCGAAACCGAAACTTCCATACAAGGTCATGTTTTCATAGGAAAAGAAATAGTAAATCAATAATTATTGAGTTGTTATTTCACATGGTATTTATTAATCATAAACTTCATGGACATGTTTATGAGCGCGGACTTGTCAAAAAGACATGTCGTTGCTCGCAGCTCAGTTCTCCGAGCATGTCCGATCGCAGCGCGAAACTACTAGAATTCAGTTTCGGTTTCGGAACCCGACATTTTGTCAAAACTAGGCCGAAAGCCGATTTTTTTCGAAATCAGGCCGAAAGCCGATTTTTGTCCGAAACTAGGCCAAAAGCCGATTTTCTGCCGAGACTAAAAGTTCGGACGGACACTAAAAGTCACGCCTATTTCCCAGAGGGATTAGGCAGAGACTGGAATTCCATACACTATGTGACATATCTTCGTTGATTTTATTTTTAACGGTGTCTATATTAGTCTGTTTATGTTCAGAAACCTTATTATAGGGTCTTATGGCCCTAGCCTCAGAAATCAGGCCGAAAATTGTATTTATTTATATTTTTTTTGTTCAAAATTATAATCTATACCTAAGTGTAGATATGATGTGCCAATAATAATTGTTAGTCTTCATTATGTTCATTTTAATTATATGAATAGATTAGAATTGTTGGCAAGGGGCACTTGGGTAACTGAGTGTACGGGCACGCGATCCCGCCTTCCCTGAGCTACCATAGTCCACATTCCGATTATCCGTGGCTATGGTATCCCACCTCTCCTACTCCGTAATTCCTTCCTAATCCTAAACCCATTTTTTTTTTTTTTTTTCTACATGCGGTTCCCTCCTGCTCAACCCACAAAGTCTGGCTCGGTGAGGAAGGCAACACAACGCAGATATGCAATGTGACGTGGCGGACTCGGCGACTCAGCAAGGCAAGGTGGATGGCCTAGGGCGACAGTGGAGGGCGTATAGTCACTGTCGGCCAGACACAGCATCCAAGCCCTCCTTCAGTCGTAGCGGTTTTCCGTTCCACTGATCCAAGGAGGGCAAGGACGAGTGTGTGCGCCTGCGTATGCGCGAACGTTTGCGCACCTTAATATATCCTGCGTATTTGACCGCTTCCGTTAATGGACTCCGACTGAGTTAAGTCCTGTGGCGATGGGTAGAAGTAGAGAGGCTTAGACAGATGCAACTAGGCTTTGTCTGATACCTGCACATAGGCGGTCTCGGGGGTGTGAGTACATGCCGTGGTCGCTTCTGCGCTGCACTTTGGGAACGACAGCGTGGATTCGGCAGCACCCGAGATGACAAAGCAGCCCTATTTAGGGAGACACTGCTTTCCCTGCTCAGCCAGGGAGGGGGCTAGAAAAGGTGCCCTAAAATAATGTTCGTCCCATCTCGATAGGTGGTAGTAACCGCGGCTGCCATCGCATCACTTTAAATCGTGGTCGAAGGTACAGAACATTTTGTGATTATAAGAAAACACCTGTTATGACGTTTGGCGCGTGGAACGTGAGAACTCTTCTTGATCGAGATGGTAACGCCTGTCCTGAACGCAAGACCGCCATTGTAGCTCGGGAACTTCATCGCTATAACGTGGATGTGGCTGCTCTCAGCGAAACACATCTTGCCGATGAAGGAGAGATGGTAGAAGCAGGTGGTGGATACACTTTCTTTTGGAAAGGTACTGCTGCCTCCGAAACTCGGCGATCAGGTGTAGGATTTGCCATCAAGAATCACTTAGCAAAGCAACTGAGGGAGTACCCTGTTCACATATCTGACCGCGTTACCACACTGCGCCTTTATTTGAACAAAGACAATTACCTTAATGTCATCAGTGTCTATGCGCCTACGTTAGACAAATCTGATGACATCAAGGACAAATTTTATGAGGAAGTGACCCTTTGCCTTAACCGCATAAACGCCAGAGAGCAGGTACTTTTGCTGGGCGATTTCAATGCCAGGGTTGGCCGGGACTACGAGGCTTGGCCTGGAGTTTTGGGTAGACACGGAGTTGGCAACATGAACAGCAATGGTCAACTTTTGCTTAGTCTCTGTGCTCAGTACGGCTTGGCGATTACGAACACTATGTTTAGACTTGCCGCCAAGCACAAGACGACGTGGATGCACCCAAGATCCAAACACTGGCATTTGATCGACTACGCCATTGTGAGACAAAGAGATTTCAGCCAAGTGCAAATAACCCGCGCTATGCGAGGTGCGCACTGTTGGTCTGACCACCGACTTATTGTCACTAAGCTGCGAGTCCATCTCCTTCGCCCGCGCAGGTCTCAGATAAGAAAGCTTGCGTATTTAAACGTGGAAAAGCTGAAAGATCGTGAGGTGAGGGAGAAATATGTTGAGTCATTGTCTGGAAAGCTGTCATCCGCTGACGAAGTAGATAACGTTGATGCTGCTTGGGGAACTTTAGCATCTCATATTTTAGAAACTGCTTCAACTGTGCTGGGCAATAAATGCCGTCGCAATGAAGACTGGTTTGATGAGAATGATGAAGTTCTGCGGGCAGCACTTAATAAACATCGAGACCTACTGCGACGGCATACTAGGCGAAAAGGAAGCGTTGCGGACGTCAAAGCTAGTGACCAAGAAGTGTGTAAGCTGTCTCGACAAACTAAAGATAAGTGGTGGCGGGACAAAGCTTGTCACATGCAATGGCTTAATGACACAAACCAGCTTGGGGAGTTTTATAGTGAGGTGCGTAAGCTGATTGGCACATCCTACCATACGAAGGTTCCTTTAAGGTCTCTTGACGGTAGGCACCTGTTGACAAGTAGGGAGGATGTGTTAAAACGCTGGGCGGAGCACTTTAACACCTTGCTTAATGTGGATCGATCAGCTGATCTGCACAGCATTAATTTAATACCTCAACTCTCTTCTGCCATTGAACTGGATGAGCCCCTGCTGCGTGACGAGGTTATTTCTGCCATCAGACAGCAACAAAACAACCGGGCGGCTGGCATTGACCTTATACCGGGAGAGCTGATAAAGTACGGTGGAGACGAGTTGCATACGTCGATGTGGAGAATGTTTGAACGCATGTGGGAGGAGGAGCGCGTTCCCGATACTTTTAAAGTGTCGCGAATCTGTGCTCTATATAAGAACAAGGGCAACCGGTCTGACTGCAACTCTTACCGCGGTATTTCACTCCTCTCGGCTCCTGGAAAGGTCTTTGCCAGAATTCTTTTAAACCGCCTAAAGGCCTTATCGGAAATGATTCTGCCAGAAACCCAATTTGGCTTTCGACCTGACCGAGGTACATGTGAAGCGATTTTCGCCGTACGGCAAGTACAGGAAAAGAGTAGAGAACAGGGTCGTCAGCTCTACCTCTGCTTTGTTGACCTGGAGAAAGCTTTCGACAGCGTGCCTCGTGAAGCGCTTTGGGTGGTGCTGGGAAAGCTCGGGTGCACGGAAAAGTTTGTAAGACTTCTTAGACTACTGCATGACGACATGCAATGTTGTGTCGCTGTAGACGGCGAACAGACAGATTTTTTCCCCGTTACCTGTGGAGTGAAGCAAGGATGCGTGTTAGCACCTACTCTGTTTGCTTTATACTTTGCAGTGGTGGTTAGAGAAGTTTTACAAACAATTTCCCAGGGAGTTCGCATTCGATTCCGCACGGACGGCAATCTTTTCAACTTGGCTAGACTTAAGGCTCGTACCAAGGTTTCGCATACGCTGATCTCCGAGATCATGTATGCTGATGATCTGTGCTTTTTGGCTGAATCCCCAGATGGCCTGCAGCAGCTGATGTCCGTTTTCCACCAAGCCTGCCGTAAGTTCGGCCTAAAGATCAGTGTCAATAAGACAGAAGTGATGTCTGTAGACACTCACGGTCGTGAGTCACTGACCATAAAGCTTGGCGAGGATGTGCTAAAGCAGGTAGATAAATTTCGCTACTTGGGGAGCACTGTAACATCCAAGTGTGACCTTGATGCTGAGATCAACAGCAGGATCGGTGCTGCAGCTGCAGCATTCGGCAAGCTGTGTTCCAAGGTCTTTTGCTCACATGACCTTAAGGTGGCCACCAAGATCTCTGTTTATATGGCAATTGTGCTGCCAAACCTCTTATATTCGTCCGAGACGTGGTGTCTGTATCGTCGCCACATACGTGCTCTTGATCGATTCCACTTAAAATGCCTCCGTACCATCATGAAGATCAGATGGTCCGACAGAGTACGTAATACCGAAGTCCTACGGCGAGCCAATGTAAGTGGCATTGAGGCCTACATAATGCGCCGGCAACTTCGGTGGTGCGGTCACGTATCGCGGATGTCGGATGAAAGAGTGGCGAAGCGCATCTTTTATTCTGAGTTGGAGGAGGGCAAGCGTAAGCAGGGCGGACAACTCCTCCGGTACAAAGATGTCCAAAAGCGACATATGAAGAGATGCAATATAGAGCCTTCACAGTGGGAGAATTTGGCAGCACAGCGGACAGAATGGCGCAGAGTGGTTAACAACCATGTACGCGATTTCGGGGATCAACGTAAAGTTGACCTTGACGCAAAACGCGATCGGGTAAAGGCCCGTCCACCTGCTGCTATCTTGTACCATTTTCAAGACGGCAAACTCACCTGCCCTCAATGTGCTCGGACTTTCTTCGCAAAGATAGGGTACATTAGCCATATTCGGGCGCATGAGCGCCAAAATACCGAATAGGAGTTGAAGCGGTCGCCATGGCCGAAATCGGTCGGATGATATATATATTTACGTGCAGACTAGCATCTCAAGTCTGTAGGTAACTGCTTACAGTGTTAACGGCCTTATTAATCATCATACAGGGTTGCTGCAAAAACTGGAGTGCATTACCTTGTACCTACGTACGTTAATGACATATTTTGGCACACTTCCGCCATAGTTAAACTTCCACCTTGCAACGGACATTATGTTTATCATTAATATGTTAATGACAAATAGTAATCATAAGGCAAAAAGATAATAAATTAAAATATGTTACTACTATATTCCTCTTGCAGTCTGCAAGACGAATACGGTAAACAAAATCTGCCTCAAAGGCTGGGTAAGGGGTGGTTTTTAGGGAAGGTGTAGGCAGATTTGCACATATAATACACCCACATTTCGCCAGTTATGGTTTTTAGGTCCCAATGTTATGGGGGGCGAGCCTATTGCCATCAACCGGGCACAAATCCAGACTCCGTGCTGCCACTGAAAATTACTTAATAGAAAAATCCAGTAACACTTTGCCCGACCCGGGATTTGAAGCCAGGACCTAGTGTTCAGCAATCACACTTAGCAGCCACTAGCATCCTTTCTTACTAAGTGTTATAAATACAAACAAAAGAAACTGACTGTTGGTTAGTTACCTTACAACAACAAAACCGCTGTATCGAATGTAATAAAATTCAACATGGTGTTAGCTTAAACCTTAAAGAAAGACGTCATAATATGTTCGAAGCGGATGCAGTAAAAACGGAAGCTAATGAATGATAATCGATTAATTATGTAATTAAAAACTATGCAATAAAAAATAGAAAGAGAGTCAAGGTAAATTGAAGACTTGATTTTTATTTGATGTGAATATTAACCAGATTATAAATCCAAGGTCTCGCATAGGTAAAATGAAACAAAAAAACCTCATATTTATGTTCTGTAGGTCATCTATAAATTATATAATATCATTTATGCATGTTAGTTCCACTCTATATATTTCTACCCACTAGACTGATTATTATACAAGTACTTACTGCTTCCAGAAGCGTAAGCTACGAACAAAATCAAGCAGAAATGAACCAGTGTGCTAGTTATACCTACTGCGTTTAGGTCTTGACCTACGTAACGCTGGTTATAGCGTTTGTAGATACGTGGCTACCACGCAGTTTACTTGATCAGCGAGGTTAAGCCGTGCTCGCTGCGGTCAGTCTTGTGATGGGTGACTATTTTCACATGTTTATTGTCGAGCCTCTCCGTTCTTCCGAAGGCACGTTAAGCCGTTGGTGCACCTGATCGCTCTCCGGTCGTCTCGGTCTACAGTCCCATCGAACTATGAGAGTGAGGAAATAGGGATTGCACCTGTGTTTGCGCGTGTAGGTATATTAATCTATAGGTATGATCAGCACCAGACATAACTTAACATTAACATACATAACATCACGCCTGTATTCCCCGAAGGGTAGGTAGAGTGTATAGTAGGTACACACACATTTCGCCAGTTATGTTATTATAGGTCTCAATGTAAGTAATAGTCGGCGAGCCTATTGCCATCCACCAGGCATTAATCCAAACTCCGTGCTACTATTGAGAATTTTCAAATGGAAGAACCTAAAACCTAACAAACAGCTCTTTACACTTTGAACATTAACATCAAGTTAAACAATTAAAAAAATACATTAATTCCAGTAATAGCCTCAAATCTGAAATTATAAGAGAATCCAAATGATCATCTGAAAAAATTCAAGACTTTAAACTAGGTATTGTTCTATAATTATTCTAATAAATATATATTTGCCTACCCAAGTTATGTAACTTTATTTTCGTAGATATACTAAGTAAAATGAAATAAACAACAAAAAAAACAGTGGTCAACAGGCATCGGGGACAAGGTCTACGCTACCGGTAGTTATTATTAATAGAAATACTATTCAAATGACCTCTTTAAATTGAAGACCCTTTGGATTCGGACAGTAATTGATGGCTACACTGAAATTCGTCACAAAAACTTCGAAGTCCTCTGGGTCAAAGTCAAAAGGTTAAGTTCATGTGGCTCTACACACACACATCACCGCTCATTATACGTAAATAATTAAGGAGATGGCAAGCTTTTTTATAGTACTAAATTATCGACCAACCCCCATGCCATGAACTCTTAAAGCAGGACAGTTTACGATGTGGAAGCGAGACGCCGATTATACTGCACGTAGCGGCGTCTCGCTTCCACATGGTAAACTGTCCTGCTTTAAGAGTTCATGGTAAAAGGGCAGTCTGATCTGTCAGATTTATTACCGGCAACGAAAGCGGTTATTAATAAATCTTTCATCCTACATTCAACTATAATAATATTATAAACGCGAACATTTGTGGGATGGATGGATATTTGTTACTCCTTCACACAAAAACTACTGGACAGATGAAACTTTAGAGTAATATAGCTTATACATCAGAATAACACATGTGAATACATGTAACAATGTGATACTAGCTATGCTTCGCGGTTTTACCTGCAATAATACAAATTTAACGCGATTGAACCCGCGGGGCGCGACTAGTACCTACAATCTACATCTATACCTACTAATATTATAAATGAAAAAGTAACTCCGTCTGTCTGTTCCGCCTTCACGACTAAACCGCTGGACGGATTTTGATTAAAATTGGCATGTAAAATGTTTAAGACCCGAGAAAGGACATAGGCTTCTTAACGCGGGCGAAGCCACATGTAACAGCTAGTACTTTATAAAAGAATTAAGTACCTAGGTCGTAGGTAATAATATTTTTCAGTGATCAAAATCAGCAACAAGTTTGCCGTGGTTTACGAGATGCTGATTAACGATATGCCTGAGAGTGACACTGACAGAGATATACTTACAAGTATTCAGAGTAAACAATGTATTAATTTTTAAAGTATAAAGAAGATGATTTTGTAAAAAAAAATGGTGAGATTGATTTATACAAGGTAATAAATGATCCAGGAAATTAAAACATCGATGGCTAAATATCCAATAAATTGTCTAACGAATAGATGCTTAGGGTAGTTAATTTATTTTTGTCCAAGCATGATATTATGTGTAATTGTGTATGGCTCAAACCTCCATATCCAAGAAGAGCTATTTATTCTATTTTTATCTCAAAAAAAGCTTTTACCACGCATACATACATACATAAGTTAGCAATAAATAAACTGCTTAAACCTTACTTAAAAACTATTTTAGGTGGCAACCGCGGTTCACCATAATATTAATTTTCAAAAATTCTTATCGCAAACTGCAAGTTTCTCGTAATTTATTCGTTTGAATGTAAATTTAATTAAAGTCTTTTCCTCCAAAGCTTTTTGCTCGTGTAAGCAATAATATTTTTAGGTCGTTACCATATTTTTAATGTAGATAGTATTTTTTTTGTAACATAGTGTTATGTAAGTAGATAATACCTATAGGTATGAGATCCATGGGTACGTAATGTACCTATCCAACATCTTTAGTTGGCTCAGAACCTTAAGAATGTTTCTTTGCAACTTACTGATTGTACTGTTCTCGCTGAAGAAAGCATAACCTGCTGCCTCACAAACGAAACAAGATCATCCTATGGGCCACTTCTACGGGCCTATTATACGGCCGGAATTACACTGCTGTCATGCAGAGGTTGAGATACAACGTGGATCACCAATAAGGCTGCCTTTGTACGCAGTTTTCAGGAACCAACATCTAAGAAAGTAAAAAAGATATCCAATGAAATTCCAATTTTACCAATTGTACTTTAACCTACCTTTATGTAAGCAGGTGGCGCTCTGACTTGAAGCTATAAAAAGCGAAGCGAAGCAGACACGATTCTAGCCCGCGTAACGACTAACAACAATAATTACTACTAATGTAAAAATCGCATGGCTAGATGGTAGGTAATTGCGATAATCTCACATCACGTTAGGTAGGTACCTACATACCTCACTAAGGCGCATTCATTTTTTACTATAGTGTCTGAATAAAAAACCTTAGTATCGCCCAAAAGTTAGTAGTCCACACTCAATGTAGGTACCTGCTTAGTCTGTGGTCCACACACCCACATCATCAAGTGTAATTGATGCAATGCCAATGTAATTTAATGAATTATATAAATAAATCATAGAAGCGTTTTGTATCCGTTCCTTTAGTTTGTTTCAAGAACGTCGTGAATACTATTATATTATTTTGACACGTTACGTTGGTATATATCTGCCTACTAACAGGATCAAATTGTTGGTTTATCTTATATAAGGCCTTGTGATTTTCCTGGTAGAACAACATTTATTTTTAATAAGGTAGGCATGCATGTTACTTCTTGGTTACCTAGGTAGGTACAGTCGCACGATCACCTTCGCCAAACAAGTGCCGTTTATCGGTCGAAATTTCCCAACTGATAAATGCTTTCATAGACAAAGAATTTGCATGAAATAATACATTCGTTGTTACCTAAAATTAGACCCACAACCTCGTGCATATAAATCCGGTGTCAATACTTCAGTATCGCCGCGATGTACCTCGCTATCATCCTTCGTGACTGTCCAATCTCTACACCATTGCATGCTCTGTTTCCATGTGGCAATTAAACCCATGCCAATACAAAGAATACTAATTGTCATAATAGAATAGACAATCCATCACCTAAGCAGGTTCTGCTGCACTTTGTACCTACGCCCCGCAGTGAAATTTCATTCATCGTGACAAGCTTATACCAGATTACGATAATATTCCCAAGAGCTCGATTTCTGCAAGTGATCAGTTAAAGCCGTAACAACTTGCAGCCTTCCGGGATATTTTGTAGCGTAAAATTAAATTTATTTCTACATAGCATTAGGCGCGATTCTTTTCAATCTCAGAATAATCGCAATTTAATTTCAGTTTCGAATCACGACTTCTGTCTGATCTCGTTTCTATGCAAATTGCCGCAAAACGCTTGACGACTGAATTATTTAATCAAACCCGGCTGAATGGGTATTTTTTTCCTTTAAGGAATGTTAATATATAATATATTTAAAGGAGTTAAGAAGAAACGAAATAAAGATTAAAGTTTCTTTAAGTACACGTTATTTAGGCGTTTCATATAATTATATATATAACTTTTACATTAGAACAACATCTAGATGTTGTAGGTAGGTACCTACTACCTATACTGGTACCTATATTCCTAGGTAGCTAAGTACTTACCAACAATATTTTGTAATCGTATCATCATTTTAATCGAAGCATCACAGAAAATCAGAACTCAACATTTGCTCTAATTGGTCGGGTCGTTTCTGAATCGCTGATCGGGAATCTAGTACATACTGATCGAAGTAGACCACGGTTACTACAGACTTACTACATAAATATTAATTTCATGTGACAAGATTATAAAAATAAAAAATGAATATTTTTGCATCTCGTCAGTGGTGGTCTTTCATCGTTATTCACAAGTGCTTTTCAAATGGTAATATTTAGTGCGTTTTACGTAAATAAATAAAATATAAGTAAGTATCTAAGAACTCGTTGGTAAAACTAATAAGCTTGCTATCATAATGTAGGTGGTACCTACACCGTACAGACTGTGTATCTATTACTGCTGAGAAATCAGGAAATGTTTATCTTACTACCTAAACAACTATTACTATTTATATACATATGATTTTTTTTAAGTTAACTTTTTTCATGGTCCTATAGGATGACTTCATGTTACATTTAAATTACCTTATTATGAAAATTGGGGGGAGGCCTTTGTTCAGCAGTGGACGTCTTCCGGCTGATGATGATGATGATTATGAAAATTTAAAAACATAAGTTAGTTTGATATCAAATTAAATACATGGCTTTTAAGCTATGAAAGACGGCAAAGTTGCCAACCTATAAAACCAATCAGTGCGGAAATTATCCGTAGATATGTAGGTATGAGGTTCATCCAACGCGTTCTAGTTATTAAGCCCAAGGAAATGACCGCGCTGCCTACGCAAGTAGAAGGAAATTAAATAATTATTTTGCTCTATTAACTTCCCGTTTTAGTCCACCATAAATCCTTCACTTATGAAATAGATTATAATTATACTTTTTTATAATTTCGACCAATCTTCTTGCATACAGTGGTGACAATTGCAGGTATTATTCTAACACATAATTTGTACGATTGCAAAGATACAAACACAGGTCATAATTATAATTACACCTACATTATGAAGATAACACTGAAAATTGTTAGCTGATTGGTTAATTACTGAAACTATAATAGAGAGATCATTTTTTAAGATGGTCTATTCTCTGTGCAAACAATTCTAGAGTTTATTGTCGTCATCTTAGCGTCTTATTTAATATTTGGAATCGGTAACAGAAGACGCAGCTCATCTCGTTTTTTATTTATAATGAGATTAAAAGATATTTATCTACCGTCTAATTTATAATCATTGATCCATATTAAATATTTGTTGTTATATTTAACTTATTTCACAAATAGTTCTCTATTAAATGCATCAATATCGCATAAACTAATACTGGGTAATTATTTTCAAAAAATCAAAATATGTGAAACACGTCCGCTCACTGCGAGCTCGTTCGGACGAAAAAATGTTTTTTATTGTTTTAGCTACTGGATAACCTGTAATAAAAATGTATTGTAATGTTACTTCCCTACATATTGTTCATAGATTTGTTTACTCGGTACCTACGTAACCAAGTTAAAGGTACGTCCACTGATGGTAATAAATAAAACTCAATAATAAACCACAAAAGTTAGATCAATTTTATTCATTGTAAATATATTTTTTCAATTATTATTACCATTTAACCCTTTTGCCTCAATTGGTCATCATAATTTACAGTACACGGACAATCTAAATTAACAATACAAATCCGAATTAACAATCACTTTCATTAAAATTATTACATAAACAAATGAGACCATTGAATCGTTTAATACATACATAAATGGCATTGACTGAAATACAAACTGCGATCTTCGGATCGCAGTACAATATTAAGTACAATATTGAATACTGATAGACAAAATTTGAGTTCTATAGAAATTTATTTATTTAGACAAAACTGGTACAAACAATATAGATAGGTAGGTGCCTACTTAATGGAGGATTCACTAAACCGCGGATGTTTTATCCATAACAAATTAAATAGCTATTGCAAGGGCCTATAGCTACCTAGATTTAACTATGAGCTGTATAATATCATAAACTCACGTCAGAGTTCAGACAGATAGCGAGTGAGTCTCTCAGGGTGCAATGTAAATAAAGAAATATTTAAAATCACCGTTCCATTATGGTGTTGTAGCGTGTTATATTAAGAAAAATATTTTACGGTACATTAAATGACCCATCAGTTTAAAGTACAATAATTTGTTTACTAGGTACATAAAGACCGGAGTTGCTAAGCTTTGAGGTCGCTAGTACCTACAGTAATATTTAATCTACATTATTGGATTCTTAGACGTTATTAGAACAGGCGCATGCCTAGTTATTGGTGTACCTATAACATCACTTTCGATCAATAGAGTTTGTATCTAATGAATGAACTTATAAATAAATAAAAAATCAGTGACCAAGGGTTTAGTATATAGATACAAATGCAACCAATGTCACAAGATAAAGTATATTTCCTAAATTAGGTAGTAAAAGTATGATCGAATTTAATTAACTTCAAATATAAATTTGATGAAAAAGAATAAAATATTTTGTAAGCGTAGAAAAAAAATTGCTAGATTTTTTTATTAGAAAGTACTTGTGCAGTTATCAAAATGTGTAAAGAATTATATAAATACAGATATATACTAAAATTATAACTAGCCATTTTAAAAGTAAATTGATGACTAAAGTCAATTTCCTAAATACAAGTTAAGCGTAGACAAATGACACTGACTATGATTTAAGTAATAATTATTATTAAAAACATTCTGTCAATATACACTAACCCCCTAATCATAAAAAAAGTTTAAACCATAATCAAATTTCAACTGTCACTGTCGTTTGCATGTCAAAGAATAGATATGTCAATAGACATAAGGTGGATTTAAGTTAAAACTGGTATTAACCTCGTGTAAGAATAAGAGGGATAAAGAACCCGCCAACAAACCAAACCAACCAAAAACAATGATTTACTATTCTTGTTAATGCACATAATTTAATTGGATAAATTTAATTTTAGAGATTTTATTTTCTCACTTATATAACTCTGCAGCCAATGTGTGAAACTGTGTCCTTTTTATTTTTTTGTAAATATAGCAAAAAAATCGCTACGTCTTAAACATTTTTCATTCGAAAATTTTGAACACGAAACTTAAGCAAAATTAAGTAAACATTTAATAATTTTGTTGCTTTGACATAATAGGTAATCATCGGTTAGTTAGTAAAAAAATAATGATGGTTAACATTTTACAATCCAAGTAAATTATCATATGACACATACAATACTTTACATAATTGTGCTAAAAGACAGTAAACATTACGAAGACTAATTAATTAGTTAAATTCATATAATTTATTATTGCACCAATTTTAAGCTACATAATAATTATTATAATATACATGCATAATATGATTGGAAAGGAGTATCTTACATATCAATAATAATATCAAAATTAATTTGCCGAAAAGTCAATTATTCTAAATAAAACAAACACAAATCACACTACTCACATTAATCAATCTAGTTTAAATAGAGTTTATATTTTAATATCTGAGTTCTACTCTGAAATACGTTTCATTAAGTCTTGCCAAAGTTAAAAACTTGGCGCTGGCGATGTTGCCAACTCACTATTTTCTGAAAATATACAGCTTATAAGTGCAGTATAGTAAGCAGTACAGTGCGATGCGCGGTCAAGTACGGTCGCGCTTGCGCTGCACAGTACGAATATTATATTCGCGAACTGCGCGGCTATAGCCGCTGCCCGTTTTCCGCTATGAGTTCCCAACCTCTCATAGCCAATGAAGTATTGGCATTCATTAAACATGCCATCGACTACATGGACGAAGTAAGCATCATGCAGATCTGCAAGTCCTCGTACAAGGAGGACGAGATTAGCAGTGCCAAGTTGCTGCTGTTCACAACGCTCGGCAAAGTCAGCCAGATGCCGTCTCGTCGAAGGGACGGTACAGAGAAGAGTCTCCAAGACATCATAACACTGATGAAGGAGACCGACCCTGACGATGTGCCTGAATTCGTGGCGAAGGACCTGCATAAGCTGCCTCCCGTCACTTTCGATCACGTCGACGTCACTAGGCTGCTGAAGGACATTACATTCCTGAAGCAAAGCCAGGCCGAGATGCAGCTAAAGTTGGAGGTGTCGAATAACACCATAAGTGATCTGCGCGCTGAAGTAGTGTTGTTGCGCAATGCAATTTCTGCAAGTAGGTCACCGACCGGCGCCGCTAACGTGAACACGCGTCGTGGCGCACAAAACGCCTCCATATGCAGTTTTGAGTCAGCGAGCTCAACTGCGTCACCGACTGCCGAAAATGCAAGCGTTGCACTTGCAACGCATGCCGCCGCCGTCCCTGCCTCGACAGCGGTAGAGACAACGCCGTGTGTAGGTGCATCGACCCCCAAGCGAGCCTACGCAGCGATATTAGCCGCTAACAAGCCTGCTGAGTTACAATACTCGCAGGCAAAGCAAGCGCTGACTACAAAAGGGGGTCAACAGAGCCGGTCGAAACCTAACAAGGTTTTGAAAAGGCGGGGTCCAGAGAAGGACACGTGCGACAAGGATGGCTTCATAAAGGTAGAGAAGAAGAAGAAGAAGAAGCCTCCTTGTCGGAACCAGTGCGGTACCGCGCTGGTAGGACCCAACATGCTGCTTCGTCCAGCAATCCCTACGACGCAGCTGTACGTGTCCAGACTACACCACTCCACGAAGGTTGAAGAGGTCGTGGAGTACCTGCGTGTGAAGACCAACTCGATTTTGAGGGTCGAGAAGTTGGAGCCGCGTCACAACACTAACTTCAATTCGTTCGTGGTGCGTGTTCCGACTCAACATCTTGAAAAGTTCCTCAAAGAAGAGTTATGGCCGAAGGGTGTTGTTTATCGCCGGTTTCGTGGCCGACTAAATGACACCAGTCAGCGAAACACGACGCCGCCACTTCGTGTGTAGTATAGTTATATAATTGTATGTGTTTATAGTATTTTTAAGTTATATTAATATAGTATTGTATTTATAGTTATGGGCCTTTGATGCCTGAAATAAATGGATATTATTATTATTATTATTATTATAACCAACTTATTCAAACAGTAATACTAAACGATAATACTTATGTAATACGTTTAATAATAGTAAATATAAATATGGCAAAAATGACTTAAAAAATAGAAAAGTGTTCTCAGTGTATAAGATAACAAAAAATATCTAAATTTAAATGAATATTTGCCAATGTGCCAGTAATTTAAATAAAACGGCAAGTTTAAAAGTGCGATCAAAAAGTGAAAATTGTAAATATTTTTCTACTAGGGATAGCAAACATTGATCTGAAAATACTTTGATGAAAACTAAATTAGTCATTACAACATACAGATGATAAATAGAAAGTGACGAATTACCACACTCCACAACTACCTTGTTTAAAAATGCGTCAAGAGCATAGTTTTTAAAATAGTTCTTAAAAATAGTTGTCTAACCTAACCTGCCTATTCAGACTTATAGAAAAATAAAATACTACTCTTAGAGTTCCATGATTAATATAAATACCACAATGCCCGAATATAATAGTATCTTATCACACGAGTTTTAAAAATTTTGGTATAAGTTTTGTCAAAATTAAATTAATTTAGACTTTACTTGTCTATCCTATCTACGTTCAACATAAATTACTGATATTACTATTAAAAATTTGTTTGTATCTGTACACGATATCTAACTCCGTTCAATATAGCTTTAGACAAAAATAATTAAAGTTATTGTACTCGATTATTGAAGTAGCTGCATATAGTGTTAGAATATAATATAAATATCATGTATACAGTACAGAGAATAGATAGCTATATTTATAATTGTGAAATGACGTCGCTTATTATAGGTATCCTAATATCAAAATAACGATATAAGGTTATTTATCCAACGTAATAAATGGAGTATATAAATGTTGACAGTTTAAATTACCAGATTCACTTTTCGAGACAATAAAGCCTCATGCAATTCGTCCATAAATAACTTATTTACTAACTTACAACTAGAAAATCACTCTTGGAAAGACTTTGTTAGCTTTATTGCTTTAAAGCAGACGTAACAGTGAAGTGGGATGATAAATAATAGTTTAAAATACTATTTATATATTTTTTTAGAAGCTGCTAACTGTATTTTTAAACATAAAAGCAATGTTTTGATATGCAATCAGTCTACCATGTGTAGGGTACATATAAATGTATTTTATCCACTTTGCTATGAAGTCCTACTTCACCGTCACAAACGATTGCGTTAAAGCCAGTCAACTCATTTATAAATACTTAACTATGACACACGCATAACGTAGACCTAAAAAACCTAAATAGTTACCATAACACAACAATCAGTTTTGGTTGAACACTGGTGCTCATTTTCTACTGGAGTTTTTTTACGAACGAAGCACGCTTTCGTAATAACGTAAAATTAGTTACAAAACCGTGCTTAATTTGCGCCATTTGTACACGAATTTGTGTACAATATTGTTTGTTTAAGCTACAGTCAAAAGACAAGTATTTAGATAAATTACTAACTGCCGTGAGTGTACTCATAGCAGGGGTCCGAATATAGACATTATACTATTATAAGTTCACTTACATATCCTACGAGGATTCCTGTTCAACCAACGCTGCTTGCGACAACGATATCTGCTGCGAACTTGGCAGTCTTCTTACAAAAAAGGTTTTTACACACGGCGCTAATAAATAAACCAAAACACCAGCGGCTATAAGGGATATCGCACATAGCGCCCATTGAGCCGCTTTTATTGATATAGCAACGTCTGAAACTGACCTTAGCAGTTGGCAAGTGGATTTGAGTGAGGTGGATGTGTTATATGGGCCAGTTATTCGGGCTTTAGCACCACAGTCTGACGTTTGCCAGCCGATCCAGCCGGCTGATCTGTTGAAGAGTACCTGGAAAGAGAACTATATTGTTAGACGAAGTAGGAAGCAAAAGTAAAGTAAGGTAGAACTGGAAAGAGTGGCAGAATCTGGTTGTTTTTGGTTGGGATTTTTTTTTCTCATTTAACAAGTGAGATTTTTTTTATTAAAAAACATTGTTTCAACCGCCTTTCAATAGTCAATCAATTTGGTCAGACAATACCAAAACTATATTTCAATAATTATGAGAATTGCCCAGCTATACATATTTAATTTATTTTTAATATAATTGTACCTGTAGTCCCTCCATGGCAGTATAACCGAGCACCGTTTCAGAGCCGCCCGCTTCTATTCCCAATTTGTAGCAGTACTCCGACACTGTCCCGCTCTTATCGCTGCTGTTGTAGACACCTACTACCCGCATGTAGTTCTGGAAGAAACCATAAATTTCTTCGGTCATAAGCAATAAGTCGTACAATCCTAAATATTTCTATTTTTTAAAAATACATTCGACTATTTATCGAAAATACCTAAATGCATAGTTTACTGAACAACACTAGATGTCACCAAAATCAGTATTATTTGTTTTGGACAATCTTGCAATTTAGGAAAACATGTTTGTACCTGAGGTGGAATTTCTAACGTAAAATACTGGTTGTCGGCATCAGCACTAAGGAGATCTATTGCCAACCAGGGCAAACTCCAGACTTGAGGCTCTGGCCAGCATGCAGCCTGAAAAAGATAACAAAAGGTAGATTAAACACGGTTTGGTTTGGTTTAGCTGCATTTACCGCACTTAGCCTCTTTAGTGGGCCATTGTGCGTGACAAAGTTTTTTTTCTTTTATTCCAACCATCTCAGATCATCCCAGAAAGCGAGCAGCCTTTTCAGGTTGCTACAAGCCTCCGGTAGTGATGCTGGACCTTGGAGGATTCGGGCCCTTTTTCATGAAACACGGTTACCGCAACAACATAAAATTAACATGTTCCTCAGTCAAAAACGGCGATTCGATTTAATTTAAATCCAGTTTACGGTGCACATGAGGTTTTTGTATACAATCTTAGCTTCAGTTTCGCACACAAAGTTACTCATGTTATTCTAACGGATACTTCAAAAAGGTGTTAGAATAGTGCTTGTCGGATTTGGTCTGTAAACAGCTATACAAAGAGAGAACATTAGAAGGTTAATAAATAAGAGTCTAAAAAGTGGTATTTACCCCGCCTTGATACCAGAATTCGTCTAATATAAGCACTTGCGAACTTCGATATACGTCCTTCAGTTCGTCAACGACCTGAAAAAAATGACAAACATAATTATTAGTACCGAACCTTAAAATACAGTCAAGAAATGGCACAAATACTTGTAACTAGAGATCGGCGCACGCAGATTTGTGAAAGCGAAAAATAAGAAAAATCTTACCCGTCTAAACAAATTATCAGGCAATCGAATGTTAGTGGTTCCACTATCAACTATACTCTTTTCCGCATTCAATTTCAAGCACATATCGACGTCAAGCTCCCGGCTTGTATCCCGTACAGTCTGATTCGCCCGGGAACTTAATGAACTCATAACTGAGATTGATATGACGCCAACTTCGTACCAACGTTTGCGTAATATTGGCGTACGGAATATCTTACTGGTATTCAATTGAGGAGTATGGTCATCTGGAATGCGAGAGACAGAATATTGTACATAGGTGAATGGTCCATTTGGATGTGTGAAGCTCAGACACGACAGATAATTATAATAGAGACTAGTTATCTATTTAGGGGTTATGATACTGCTCAAAATAATGTAGTTATGTGGTAACACCGGTTTACAGGTAGGATAGTAAAATACCACTGCCAACGGGAGCAAAAAGGAAGGCCGGAGATCAAGCTCAGTGGTGTGCCATAGGAGAGGTTTATGTCCAGCAGTGGACTGAGATAGATACTACTGCTGATGATGACTGCCAAAGAGAGATTGGGCGTTCAATTGCCCATATAAAGTGTATACAAATTGATAGAAAAAGAATATCATATAAGCAGTAAAACCATTAACTAGAAGACTGGCCTTTAAAAAAAACCATACATAATTGAACTATACATACCAAGCATTTTGAAATGACCATAATGTGTTGTGTTTGTCAGACTTATGGGCCCACATAGTTTTAAATGGAATGACACTGGTTTGTGTAGTGTTCGATCGACTGAATCCAGCCAGGACTCGACTACGACGCCGTTTCCCCATGCACCGACTGGTAGGTATGCCAGTCCAAGTAAACCCTGGAAAATTAGATATTTTAATTCAAACTGCCTCCTTAATTTAGTGGTCACAGTGCTGCAGGCTACTAAATGTGAGATCCTGTGTTTTAATTCCCAGGATTGACCACTATTATATTAAGAACTTACTATATTATACTTCTGCCTTCCGTACCTACTACATAAATAAATAAATGATTGTGCTAATTTGAAAATGTTTATTTATTTATTTTTCATTATTGATGGGTAGTATACACTAGCATGTGAAATTAACTATTATATTTCACTCCTTAAAACATTTTGAAGTAGGAGCCTTTCTATGATGATATCCATCCAAAACATGATTTTGGCAAATAATATTAATATCAAACCTTAGCAAATCTATGCAGCAAAACAAATAATATACGAAGAATCTTCCAAGTATTATTTAGATACTTTAACATACCTGCCATCCTGAACCATTCATGAAAAACTTGTGGCTCTGTGTTATAAGGGCTATGTCAGACCTCACTTCAGGAATGGCACCCAATGATGGGAACTTTATAAAGTCTGACACCAAACGACCTGACCACATGCCTTGAGAATACTCCGCTTGAACCTGAAAATGAAAATATAGCATAATAAATATTATGAAATTATACCTAATAAGTAACTTGTTATATTTGGCCCATAGCAGTTTCATGTATAGAATGATCCACCAAGTAAAATAAATAGTTTTAAAATTTTCTTATCAATGGCACCTACATAACATCACGCCTGTATTCCCCGAAGGGACGGGCAGAGGTGCACATATAGTTCACCCACATTTCGCGAGTTATGTTTTAGGTCCCAATGTAATAGGGGGTGAGCCTATTGCCATCAACTGGGCACAAATCCAGACTCCGCGCTGCCACTGAGAATTACCTTATGGAAAAACCCAGTAACACTTTGCCGTGCTCAGCAGTCGTGCTTAGCAACTACTAGAGCAACGAGCAACAAATGACACCTACAGTCATATAGAAATAAATCCTTTTTCACTGTATGATAATTATGATGTAAAATGTTATTTTATATAAAGCAAGATTAACAGGCACAGTATTTGTAGATGATTTAACACTGCTTTACTAACTTTGATTCCAAATTTCAAGAAGAATGTGAACTTGTTCTAATGAATCTGTAGGCTGACTTTAATAAATGAGTAACAAACAATTAATGACTAAATTATTGAATAACTTACACTCTTCCCGCTATCATAGATACTGCTAGAATTATCTGGATGGAAGTATTCATTGCTGTTCTGGCGAGCATAAGACGCTATAGCTAGTGTTGTGCTCCCTGTGTCCACTAATAGTTTTAGCTGTAATAAAAAGTACATGCATATGAATGTTATATATTATATGTGTAAGTATTGGTAAAAAAATAAGGAAAGGAAGGTTTTTTCATTGGTGAATAGTTGAACTATAGAAAGTAATAATAAACTTATTGGTGTGTTGTCTTAACAAAGAATATGACTGATAAATAATACACTATTCTTCAGTGTATTACTGTTTACACAAAGTTATAAATAAATTCAAAGACTTTGTTGCATATTCTAAATTTAGATATTCCTTAACATTACCTCCTTGAGTATGTCTTACTTCTTTGCTACAAAACAACAATATTGATTGGATACCAGCCAAATCCCTCTTGGTGCGTCTCATGGAAAGGAAATTACTGAATACTTGATGTTGAAATAAACATAATTTATAAGTCTCGTCCTTACCTTCTGGTGGGGATGGCCCAAATATGCTTCAACTGAATATGCCTGGCCAGCATCTCCGTACAAATTTATTTCGTCACATATAGCTTTATTGACGCAAACAAAACAGATTTGAAAAATAATAAATAATACCGACATCTTTAATTAAATACACATTGTGGTTGTAACAGTAAATTCACAATTACTGTTTCACAAGCAATAAAGACATGTAAACAATGTGTAATAATCACTTAGATTTTTGAAAATACTATTTACTTTTGCGTAAAATAATATTTACTCGTGCGGCCCTTACGGATTCTAATTTGACAGTGACATAAGCATAGACTATACAAGAACGAGATACAGATGAAATATGACTTGTCAGAACAGATAACATAACCTACCATTCTGATAAAAAACACAGATTTTAAGTACCTAAATATCCTAATAAGTATTAAATACATGCTTCAATAAATATTATATTCTTTCATCCATGATATTGCAAACAGCTGTAAAGGGTTAATCTTCATCGATGAGGATGAATTCTTTGATGCTTTTTAACTTTATATTTTTGTATACATACCTAATTATATTGTTTTTATTATATTAGAATTAAGTTGTAAATATTTGTAAAATAGTTATTATAAAGGGGTAAAATAATTGCACATATTTCTTTAAAAAACATCTTAGAGTGTTTAAAAATATTAGAAATCCGGTTGTTGACATAAACAAGAAAATGCCGAGATAAGCAGGTCGACAGAATGGAAGGGAAGAAATAGACGGTTCAGAGAAATTTCAACTTCAATAGGAATACAATAAGAAGGTAACTTCATATCTGCAAGCTGCAACCAGACGAATACAAGCAGTTAGTAGTTGGTTTTTATTAAATTTATAATAGCAACACAATAGCGCGCGCTTTATAATGTCAGTTTGACACCTAGCGTTTCGTCCCTTGTAAGACAAAATTTCGTGAAATGCTACCTATATGGCTGCTGCAAATGTGAAACGCGTTAGGTGAAAAAGAGATAACAATAATCTTATGCCAAAAATTACAATTTCAAAAAATGTTTACTAACCGGCGAAGTGCGAACCCGCTGAAATTAATTTGTCAAAATTGTAAGATAAGTTGATTATAGTTTGTTTTCTATCAGCTACCTTTGGTTTTTATTGTGATACTGATAAAATTTAATTAAGAAGAATGAGCCTTTGGGTAGATAAGCACCGTCCTAGAGATTTGATGAAACTAGATTTCCATAAAGATCAAGCTGTTCGGTTAAAAAGTCTCGTGCAGCAAAGTGATTTCCCACATCTCCTTATATACGGTCCTTCAGGAGCCGGTAAGAAAACTCGGATTATGAGTCTACTAAGAGAACTCTACGGTTCAGGTGTAGAAAGGCTAAGGCAAGAAACGATGACGTTCACAAC
This sequence comes from Abrostola triplasia, assembly GCA_946251915.1. Lineage (NCBI taxonomy): Eukaryota > Metazoa > Arthropoda > Insecta > Lepidoptera > Noctuidae > Abrostola > Abrostola triplasia. Next base: position 5,437,465 of record OX276431.1, read on the forward strand.
GCCTTCTAATAAGAAAATAGAAATCATGACTGTAAGTAGCAACTATCACATCGAAGTAAATCCAACGGATGTCGGTATCCACGATCGTGTTGTTATTATGGATTTAGTCAAGAACGTTGCACAAACTCATCAGATTGACTCGTCTGGACAACGAGAGTTTAAAGTAGTCATACTGAATGAAGTGGACGACTTAACAAAAGACGCACAACACGCGTTGCGTCGAACTATGGAGAAATACGTTTCTACATGTCGACTTATTCTCATTGCCAATTCAATTTCTCGAGTCATACCTGCTATCAGATCCCGATGTTTGACTATCAGAGTTCCTGCACCTACAGAGGCTGAGATAGCCTCAGTACTTGAATCAGTTTGTAAAAAAGAAAGTTTGCATATACCTACTGAGCTGGCTATGCGCATTGCTAAGTCTGCAGACCGCAATTTAAGAAGAGCATTACTAATGTGTGAGGCATGTAAAGTTCAACAGTACCCATTCACAGCTGACCAAAAGATACCCGAGCCAGATTGGCAGCAGTTCATCAAACAAACAGCTACCATGATATTATCTGAACAGACTCCTAAAAAATTGGGTGAAGTCCGGCAAAAACTATATGAACTTATAATACATGGAGTGCCACCTGATATGATTTTTGGTGGACTATTAAAGGAATTGGTCCGTAACTGTGATATGGCAATGAAATGCCAAGTTGCCAGTCATGCTGCCTGCTATGAGCATAGGATGAGACTTGGTAACAAACCTATATTCCACCTTGAAGCATTTGTTGCCAAGTTCATGGCCATTTATAAGAAGTTTGTTGAAGAATCAATGGGGGATGCATTCTAAGTGGTCTAAAATAAATATGTAGTAATTAAATGTGCCTGTTTTTATTATTTTTTTATTAATAAATAACTAAGTTCAATTTTACAATGATGTTTCACTTAATTCAAAGCTATGTTACAAAAATAGCCTGAAATCAATTTAACTTAACTTTAATTTAACACAATCATTTATAATATTGGTAATAATGTTTTATTGGTACTTTAGTTGAGAATAATCTAAAATTATCTACTACAGAATGCATTAATGCTGCTGTGATTTCATTTGAGAAGTGATCTAATATAGATTGCTTCATCTGTAGAGCTTCATCAATTATGTATGAGTCTTCAGTATCTGGAAACAAAATAATATTATAAATTAATTTAATAATAACAATGCAAAATTCTAAAAATATTAATCGAAACCATTGTTTGGCTTTGTTTATTTGTAGTTCTTAGTATTATTAATTATTTTGTCTAGTCTAGGAATAGTAGTGAGTATCTCAGTTTAATTTTATTTTTTTAATAAAATTACAATTATTGTACAGATTAGCATAACTAATAGTCAATATTCTAGTGCTAATTGACACGAAATCAAAATCGATGTCTAGTAGGTGGATAATAGGTTTCAAAGTTCTCATTTAGTTGTGTAATGAATTTAGAATCACTGATATAATTTTATTATATTCAACTGTTTACATAATACATAATTATGTAAACAAGTTATATAACTCATGTTCCTGCTTAGTCTGTTAAAAACAGGGTCTTCGTAAGATTAATTTACAATTATACATATAATTAATGAGAATTAGGTGCCTACTTATATTATTATTAATTATTCAGCAACTAATTGATTTTTCATGTTACGCTTTTAGGCTAGAGAATTCTAAGTAGGTACGTTCCTAAATCCCTAGTTTTGTTAGTAATTAATCAAGAGCTTGAGTATTAATAGGTACCTTTATGTGTACTTAATACATAAGGTATTTATTATGTACCTTATCTGATTCTTTATGTATCCTATTTAAACGTTATTTTGAAACCCAACCACTAAAATGCCACCGAAAATGTACATGCGGACAGATTTCCCGCAAACAGATAAATCAAGGCTTACTTGGTTGCAAAAAATACGTGGGGATTCGCATATTCCTGACAGCTATCCTCTCCGGACCGATTACAATATAATCCTCATTATCGATGCCCTGTTGTATGTTCCACGGATAAGTTATGTTGCTCTCCGCGCCGTCTGGAATTGGAAACGTTTCTGTTTGTAAAGGATGTCAGATGTTTGCTATAGGTAGTCCGTAGTTAGTTGAATTATTGTAGATATTGAGTTGTGATTGAATTTTGAATGCACAGGAATAATTGCACATCTTTAAGGTTGAAATGGCGTTAACTAGTGGTTGTAAAGCGCAACTGCCGAGCGTGAGGTTGTGTTCGATTCCCAGGTCGGACAGTGCTTTTTTTACTATTTAGTAGGTAGGTTAATGGTTCTCTGTAGCAGGCTAGAAGCATGGCGTCTGAATTTGTGCCCGCTTAAAGGCAATAGGCTCGTCCCTTGATTACATTGTGACCTATATAACATTAACATTCACGTGGGTGTAGGAATTAGGCACAATAAACATACCTATAACTCTGCCTACGCCTTTGGGGAATACACATGTGATTATGCATGAAAAAAACAAAATTACGTATTCCAGTTATAGCAACTTACGAATATCCATTGTTATGTAAGCGTTATGGGGCTCCAATCTTCCAGCTATTTCCAAATTTAACTGGCCTGTCACGTGCAAATCGCTGGTGAATATAACTCCACTTTTGCCGCCTTTTAAATTAAACCTAGTGAATAATTACTTTTTATAAAAATATTTCGATAAAAATACAGGATAAAATCGATTTAAAATCATTATATAAAGCAAAAACATGTAAAAAGTTCATTTGGAGATGCTGGGATTTGAACCCAGGACTTTCAGCATGCGAAGCAGACACTCTACCACTGAGTTACATCCCCGATGGAACTACGACGCGAAATTTATGACCATGCTCTTTAAAACTAAAACTCCCCTATTTATCTAAATACCTAAACCACTGATATCATAGTGCGGCTTAAATAGGACAAAGACGCAGTATTTTGGTCAATGGGACACAGATATCTAGGTAGATATTTATTACTAAGATATTAATAAAAGGTATAGGTACAAAATTAAGAGTCCTGATTTGCACTTTTTAGATTTCTTTTATTTTTCTGTAGTCAGGTTACAGATTTTAAACCATTTTTTTATACTTCGATAATTAGGTGCGTTCATAAAGTCTATTAACACCGAAAATCTACAACTTAATACTACCAATTTAAGAAAACAAAAACATTGTGAATTAATTGAATAGGTACCTACCTTCTTTCAATGAGTTTGGTCCACCTGGCACCAGTAACGTTGACCTTCCTCAGCAAAATTGTCATTTGCTGCTCAGGTAAAGCTAAGGCCACACTGTTTATTATGACTGGATCGACAGGCTTCATGCCGAATTGTCCAGAGTCCATTAGAAAGAAGAAAGTTCTTAGACTACGTCGTAGGCAGTCGATGTGGTCGGCTCTGCATGGGGGAAACGGTAGAGGTGACACTGTTGGCAAAGAAAATAATAAGTGGGTATTTACCAATATAACTTCGCTATTACGTATAATAGGTATTTTTTTTACATAATTTAACTTGTAATGTAATTATATATTATAAAATTAGGCTTTATGTATTTTATCTAACAAACCATAAAAAAAAACACTGTTTTCATACAATTTGTCGCCCCGATTGGTGCAGTGGACTGCTGAGTCATCTGGGGTTCGATCCCCAGACGGAACAAATATTTGGATAACTATCCCAACGTCCTATGCCGTCGGATTGAAACGATATATAGTTTTAAATAGGTATCTACATATATACTAAAGTAGCATCATACAGGTTCAATACAAATAGTGAATTGGACATATCTACCTTCATTATATTTTTTGTTAGATGTAATAGAAACTCCGGTACAAGAAAGATACTTGAAATTCTATAAATGTCTTACAAAAAGCGGTATGTGAACCCGACAAAGGCCTTCTTTCTTTGTGAAGTGGAATTCTAATTCTTCACATAACCAGATGTGGAACATTGGATCAGTTTCTGAAAAGTTCTTAAGCAGCCATTTTCGAAATGTGAGCAGCTGTTAACTTTAATCAAAAAAGGAATTTGAAATGAAATTGTATTATTATTAAAATTAACGCGTAACATAAAACTGATTTGCAAATATTAAAGAATTTACCTAATACGAAAAGCATTTTTTTGCCGTTTCATGTATCGAAATCCATTTCCAATAGATATCTACAAATTTCTACGTATTTATGTGGATTAAGTAGGTAAACGTGGGTAGATAAAAACTACTACCCACTACTACATAAATATAAATAACTTTTTCAGTACTTTGGTACCTTTTTGGTAAAAATAACTACTTATTGGTTCTTGAGACAGACTTAGCTAAGATCAGAGGACCGGAGCAATGACACAGATAAGACATATTACCTATTATATTTACCGTTCTATCAAGATACCTGCTACCTCCTTTTTACCAACTAAATAATAGATGTGCAAAAAGTAATCCCTCAATCTAAAAGAACAAAACCAATGTTTAGTTTGGGTCGTAAAATTTTATTATTATCATTTCGACCGAATTATGTCTCTATAATAATCATCTCTGAACGTTACTTAGTATCTATTATGATTGTTTATTATAACTTTTAACAATAGCCACGGAATTGAAAATAGCCACAAAAATGTGATGTATAGGCAGAGGTACCTATTAAGTATGTACAATTGCAAAAGGCTTACGTAAGTAGGTACCTACAACCTATACAAAAAATCAACAACAATAAAGTTTAAAATATGGTGGTATCTGGACTATTTAGTTATTAATCAAAGATTTTTTATCGGTACATTCTGACATTGACATAACTAATAAAATATTAATTTTGATTAATAGTTCGATTAGATATCATTAAATCTATATTTTATAGTCTATATAATATATTGCCTGGTACAGGTTATTAATTTTGATCGCTCTACCACTTTTTTTTTTGCAATGATGATTAAATTACTTACATATTATGAAGTTCAATGACTTTTAACTTGAAATCATTCTATAAAATATAGCTACCTAATTTGATTGATTTGTTATAGGTAGCTACATACCATATTATTGGTAAAAAACGTAATTTATGTAGGTATTAAACTATTAATATTGCTTGAGTAACTACTTGATTTGAGACGATGGTCTAAAGGTGATTATTTACTTTTCCCCATAGAGTCTACACTCGGTCAACGGAATCGTCTACAAGAAGGAAATCGTCAGTGTAGGTAGGTATGTGGGACGAGGGAAATGTGGGTGCAACGCGCCCCAGTTGCCATTCACTCGCTTGGGACAGGCCATTCATCCACAGATCCCAGATCCACATGTAGAACAAGATGATGGCATGTCGTCTCTAACACCACATCAGGTCCATGTGACACCATGCCAGGGAAGACATCATCTCGCATGAATAAGGAGCTAAAGTTTCATTAGAGTCCGATAAAAAAAAAAATTGACATGGCAGTCGTGCTTTTCCAATCTTTTTTATAGCCTATGTTGCTCGTGATGGTGTATGGATTCTAACGACACTCCACTCCATACATCACAATGGTTCAGGCATTCAGAAGTTATGGTGGAATATAGAAACGTACAATCGTACAACCCCATGCCTCTCATGTGGTCAATACTTTTATTGAGATTTATAGATCGATAGAAATGATACAAGTTAATAAATGTTTAGGTACGTAAGAGTACTTGTATTATATTGTACATTTACATTATATATACGTTACGTACGAACCTATGAACCTATTGTTCACGTTTATGTAAATCTTGGCCCTTAGTTATGAAGGTACCTAGAACCCTTTTTTGCAAATTTTTCTTTTGCCTAAACAATGTGCATATTTCACGTTGACCCTTTAAAAGGGGACAGAATATTAGATTTTTTTGTTCTCACATACTTTTTTGGTAGGTACCCTTCAGCAAAGTTTATAAAACGTTATAGGCACGGCCAAAGGTGTAGAAAATAATGTGAACCATAAAATTTTGTGGTTCTATCGACACCTGCTGATATTGAAGTTTGATTTTGTTACAGAAACGGTACCCAAGCACAATCGTAATACTTATTCTTTTGTTTTATGGTTATAGCTTTAGGCTTTTGTTTGGTTTGGACTAGATAAAGATTACATTTATATATGCGGTTAGATGTTGTAGTTTACCTTTACAGTATGAAGTTACAAAGAAGTAAAAACGACAGATATACAATTTAGATGTTTAGAAATTGTCTTAAGTAGGCGCGAAGATGACTCAGATGGAGATGGCGGGGCGAGCTCGTTGGCAGCTGACAGGGGTGGAAAGAGAGTGGAGAGGCCTCTGCCCAGCAGTGGGACACTTTAGGCTAATAATAATACTAGAGGCGAGTCTTGGAGTTCATTGTCATTTGTCACAGTTCGGTCTCAAAACAGATTCTTAAAGCTTTGTTTGGGGGGTTAATAATACTATATAAAACCAAATGAGAAAAGAGATATAATAAAATATCATATAATATAAAAATATCAGTGCATTCTGAGCACCACTTTTTTATTTGAAAGTTGAAACGAAGCACAAATAAGATTGCATATTTACTTGAAATGGATGTTTATAATGTTCCTGTTAATAACTGGTTGACATTATAAGCTCAAGGTCTGAATATCTGACAGTTTAACGTTCACAACGCTTATTAACGAAAATAGGAATAGTTCGATGATCTTTTATGCGACTTCCTATTTAAAAACGGTGGTAAACTCGATACCGGACTTTAACGTCGACTACCGTCGATACCAGCTGCTATCATTACAATATGGCCCTTATTATTGTGACACAAGGTTTCTATATAAAGCATGAAGTGTGACTCAAAACTATAAAATGATGTGGAATAACTACATTAATACAGTTCTGAGTCGTTATTGTAGTATACAACTGTAAAAGTATGCCGACATGTTCGTTTTGGAGTATTTTGGGCTCAATAAAGCAAATGCTACTGTCTAATTTAATTACCAAGTTCCTTATAGAATATTTTTGCTCTATATAATTTCTGAAATCACGCACAAAGAATCAAGACACTTAGATAAAGTTTTAAGAGGAAGACATAAGCCTATTTCAAGTTGCGACAAGGCCACATCAATTGCCTGTCACATCGGGTCGACTCAGGTCAGTGTTTTCTGCCCAGATGTAGCAAATTTTAATTTTTAATTTTAGAACCTGATCCAGTTGACACGTAGTCTTCAGCTTGATTGGCCTACTTAGGCTATTCTTTAAAAAGTATCTACTTTTGAGTGTAAAGTTATATTTAAAAAGAATAGCGTAAACTAATAAAAATATCGAACACTGGACACTTGAAAAGTTTCGAGACAAAAATAAACTGGTAATCGTTCAATCTTCTAACTATAAGTTTGAAAGTCGAAACTAAACAACAAAAAATACTGGCGAAATTGGTGAAGTTCAACAACGTCAAATTGGTTTCAACAAAACTTTTAACATTTCAAGGGTTTCATTTATATTGGAACTGGGAAACCTAATAATTTCATTTGATACCGTTTCTACTACTCGTATGTCAAACATAGAATACTGAAAAAGCTATGATGCCTATGATTGTTTATAGATATTTACAATTATCTCATCAATTAGTGGAAACTGATAGGGGATCTTTTCCTTTGCTTGACACGATTGGTCCTTACCTAATCACAAAGGTACAGGTTACAGAATTGCGTGGTCCTTCGGTCCGGTTTTAATATAGAGCTTTGCTTGACGCTACCTTACCTTCTCGGAATCGACTCGCCCCTCTAGTTTTTCTAACATATCGACATTCCTAGTCCCGTATTTATTTTTAGAAACCCTATTGGTCAAACAGCTTAAGTCAACAACCTACGGTTGGTAGAATGCGTATTCTTTATTGAAATTGTGAAATAAAATATAAGGTACTTACATATGAAATGTAGCCTGCAATGTAAGTACTTAAGTCATAAAACCTGACTGAATGGGGTCACTGGGGGTGACTAACAACGTAACGGTTTATTAGTATACCTACTCAGTAGTAAAGAAAAGATACGGATCTTTTAATACGTTTCTTTCTACACTATGACTTCTTTCAGTGGCATTACGTCGGTACATATTACATTGCCACAGTCACGTGTTAGATTATGAGATTAAGGATATAAAAAACATGATTTAGTGACAATATGCGGTACTTAGTGTTGAAATTCATTAGTTACATTTTCTTTCTGTGCATTGGGATTAAGCATAAAATAATATAAAAACATAACATCACGCCTGTATTCCCTGAAGGGGTAGGCAGAGGTGCACATATAGTAATTGCCATGAACCGGGCACAAGTCTAGACTTCGTGCTGCCACTGAGAATTACCTCATGAAAAACCCAGTTACACTTTGCCCGACACGGGATTCTAACCCAGGACCTCGTGCTCAGCAGTCGTGCTTACCAACCACTAGACCAACGAGGCAGTACAGTAAGCATACAATATTTCCAGAAAATGTCTGTTTGGGTAAAAAAATATCTTGTGTACCAGCATAACTCCCGTTATTCGTAACTTACTTTATATTTTCGGTAAAATACCTAACTTATTTTCATCTTCGTAGGTACATACTCTGGACATCCGCGAGTACAATATTTCTTGCTAAAATAATAGGTAGATTTTATTTAATTTATCAGGGTCTTCCAAAAAGTGTGTGCCACAAAGAAAAAGGTAAGAGTAACTCAATCATTGAATAAGTTCAGTATCTTTTGAACGATAACAGGGTCTTCCGGGGTGGCGCGTGGCGGTCCACTTTTCCTAGTTACGCCAAATTTAATTTATATAATAATATCTCACCAAATGCGCCTTTTAGCGTTGTTGTTTGATGCACGAAGTCTTGGCCCGATATCAAATAAAATCCCCATATTATCCTAGACTCCTATGCCCGATATTTAGCACGATATTTTTGACTATCGAATAGTTATCTTTATAATAGTTTACTCGATTCGAATACGTGATGATAGGTGCATAATATTCGTGTTAAGTGCTCAAGTACTTACGAGGTTGTAGGAGACTTACCAATAAGACTTTTTTACACTGGATACCTTTATTGCGTAAATACCTAGGTACTGTATCTGTAACTAAGACTCTCAAAATAATTTCAGCTAATTGTGGCCGTGTAGCACATTTCTGTCGTCTTAAAGAAAAATAATAATAAAAAATAATATCAACTATCAACGCGGTTAAATATATGATAACTAATAAAGTTGTATGTGTGTGATACATAAATAAATAGGTTTACTGTTAAACGTATTGCTAGCCAAATTTATCTGTCTGACCTTATTCTTATTAGTCTTAGATTCTGGCCTTCGAACCTAGATCTAATACAACAATAAACTAAGCTGAGAAAACACATCCATTCATTTTATGTTTCGTTTTTTGGTTTAGATATACGGCTAATATTTACATAAATTCCTTATAACCAGATACATAGGCAGTAAAAATAAATTAGGACGACAAGCTATGACAAACTATTTAGTATTTAGGTTGAGTTAGAATTAAAAGGACATATACACCGATTTTTTCTTGTTGAGAACGCTTCTAATCCGCTAAGACTACATTGAAATATAATTCATATTGAATTTTACAGGGTTAGTCTACCTACATAGGCATTGTCATTATAAGGGTGATGTCTAATGATGGTTCATGTACTTATTATGTTATCCAGCTATTACTGTATGTAATAAATAATAATGCTCTTATGTCAATATTATAAAATAGTTTCAAATAACATCTAAAGTGCGGAAGAAAATATAATCAATTCTATAAAAATTCACACCATTTTCTAAGCCTTTCAAGCATTATCTATGCGTACAACTGTCCGCATTCCTAGATGTAGGTAATAACTATTTATATCACGATCTATTACGTCATAATAGACCGCTATATCGTACGTAATTCATATTTTACTCACAAAACTATCACAACAATGCTCAGATACTCACTTGCTTCATAATTCGTACGCTCGAACTGGCCGGCACAATGTAATACAGTTTGAAACACAACGACAACACAAAAGGCTAGTTGCACACGACCGAGTACCATCTTGCTTGCACTAATAACTGCGAAGAAAAGTCTCTTGTTAGCCGCAAGGTTATATACCGAGCTTATTTTCTCAAAAACAAAAAACCGGATTTGGATCGCCGGACGGCGTAAAGTCTGTTCACACAGTACCTTGCCTGGTAGTGGAACTTGGGGTGCAAACTGAGAACTCTACCTATATTATTATAACTACGGTACATCCAAACAGGCAGGATAGTTTAAGTTGAATGTGAAAGGCGTAGAATCGAGTTTTCAAGCACAACTTCGGAGTAGTGCCTAGCCTTGAACTGTGTTAGGGCGAACTCATAAATTGTTTTTGATTACTAGATACGAAACTTGTTCCAGTTCTTTTTAATTAATTTCGCCTGTGTTAATGATGCGTTTCAAAACTTATTTTTTTATACAATAGGTTTATGCGAGATGAGTATTATAATCCGGCATCTAAATAATTTGATTCGGTTTCAGATATTTAGTATGGTAAGATACACATTCTAACACCATAGATAGAATGATAGATACCTACACCATCGTATTTAACATCCAGTTCAGTTACTCTAACATGTAACTGCCTCGCGTTTGGGCAAACCCTTCTCCTACCTAATAAAAAATTAGTTGGTTTCGATACACGATAACAATGTCCACTTGATTAAATTCATTATTCAGCGCAAACCAGTAGTGTTCAATAATTTATTTTATAAATTCTTAACATCAACATAGACAATGGAGAGAGTTTAAATTTTCTACATTTTAGTAACATTTTTCCACATTACATTACAAAAGTAATCCGTAAACATACAATTTTCTGTTGAGGCTTAAATAAATAATTAAGGCACTGTTTCAACAAATATACTCCTACCAAAATCGTAAGAAGTGATACAGTCAAACCTAAATTGAAATAGTAGAATCAATTAATATCACACCATCCCGATGAATACAAATTCAGAGATAGAATTGTCAACCCTGATGTAATTTTATTGTTTATTGCTAGGCAAAGCAATGTGTTTAAAACCATTTTATTATGTAAATAGACGGCCGATGTAAATGTGCCATTACGTAACAGCTTAAAATGCTTTAGATTGACTGAGTTATTGTGATAAGGGAGGATAAATTGTCCCTGAAAAGGTTTGGGTTTGATAATTTTGGAATTGCGTTTTGCTAGAGTCCGTTGGACGGATTTTCAGCTTTAGGTACCTACTTGGTACACTGGTATGCGCAGAAGTGTTGAATAGTATGAGTGCTTCACAGAGTTTTCATTTAATGAGGACTAATTGGTAGTAATAATTAACCAATGTTTTTACATCATCAGCACGTTGCAGTCCACTGCTGGACATAGCTCATAGGCAGAATTACATTGATATATAATAATTAATAATATCATAATTAGTTTAAAAACATAATGTCACACCTGTATTTCCCGAAGGGGTAGGCAGAGGTGTATAGTAGATACACCCACATTTTGTCAGTTATGTCTTAATGTAATATAGGCAATCTTATTGCCATCCAGACTTCGTGCTGCTACTGAGAATTACCTAATTTAAAAACCCTATATCATTTTGCCCGACCCGAGATTTGAAGCCTGGACCTCATGCTCAGTAGTCGCGGCTAACGGCCAGTATAACAATAAGGCAGTCTAAACGTAAGTAAAATAGGCTTTGAAAGGTTTCGATAAAATCATCGGTGTGAATTGCTAGCTGCTATTTCTTGTATTCAAATTATTCCAAGAATTTCTTATTGCGAGCTGAAAATATACTAAAGATGTTATCATTATAAGCATTGTTTCTGTATGTTTTAGGTATAATTTGCGCACTGATTATTATTATTACAATTCCATTTTAACTAACCTCAACGTTTTGATCCAAACAAGACACTATCTATGAAGTAGCTACCCATTTGCGAAATTTTAAAATCTAGATACATTTAAATTCCTTTGACGTTAACCGTATTTCCCTATTATAGATATAATAAGACCTGAACTGCGGTAACAATTTTAATGAACTGTTCATTTTTGTATTATAAATTTAATTGAAGTGGTTCAAGAGCGAACATTGACCTTTTAAATGTCGTGCAGTCTTGTTATGATTCGAGTATTGTCCTTTCTATCTAATCTTATTAACTTTGTTAAATATATTCTTTTTGGCGGATTATATCTGGTAAAAGTAGGTTGTTTCTTTTCTTAAGATTTCTACGGGATCATAGTAATCTTATAAATAGACACAAAGTTTTAGTGCTTACGCTTATGTAGGTAAATAGATCTACAACTTATTATAACACATAGTTCGAATATGTCCTAGAGTAAATGAGTTATATTGAAAATATAAATTCATAATAAGAAAGGTAGGTAATACTCTGCTTTTGAAAATACCAAAAAAACAGCGAAAAGTAAAAGAACAACTTTAGTAAGTTTTATGTTGTTGCCTGAGATAGGTATAGAAGAAAAAAACCTGCGTTTTATTTTATGATGAAGCTTCGAAACTTCAAATAGCAGTTTTATGTTTGATGTTAAAGTCAATAAAACCGTTGGACCATACTTTTTGTTTTTCTACGAGGATACGCAGCAAAAAAGACGAATTTCACTATTTCCCTCAACCTTAATTAGGTCTGAGGCTGGTTGATAAATGATCTGTGCAAATTTAATGATCCCCCTTTATGAAAAATTCTGAGCGATGAACAGACAACGGGATCTTTTTGTTCATTGAGCGAGATCCGCGTAAAACATTACTGGGAGTTTTAGATGGATATGTAGGTATAGCTTCGGAGCCTTATTGGTGTGTGGACAAATCGTAAAGAGCTTATCTTGCTTGCGTGGAAATAAAAAGATTTGAGAGCCTACAGAGGCTGTATATTAAAAAAAAATATGTCGATGTTATATAACAGGTTCGTGTTTGAAGTTTTAATAAGAACAAAATTAGCGGTATAATGTGTGGTTGTTTATTTATATATTGTTACTCAGAACTCTTAGTAAAAAAATAATGTTTTAGGGAAATTATAAGTTTATGCTAGACTCTCTAGGAACCATTTTGGTTCATAAACACAAAGCACTCATTATGTACAGGAGAGTGCACAATTATATACTAGCAATGTTTAGTGTGAGAACTATTAATGTTAATATACTCATTGGGTCATCTAATCGTGGCGTCATCAACCTTGCAATTTATTGGACGTTATTTTTTTCTTAGTAACAGTTAACTTATGGTCACTAATATAGAACAAGTTTAAATAAAATCCTGTTTCGCTGCTACTGTTTATTAATTGGAGATGTCTAAACCATAAAGCACCTAGAACTATAAAGTAGATTATCAAAACGACGGTAGGAGCTTAGACTTGAATTTCAGATTAATGATTCGCTCTTTATATGTATACTAAACTTTGGCGTTCTAAGGGGGAGGCCTTTGCTCAATAGTGGACGTCTTCTACCTGATGATAATGATGCTGGACTTTGGACAGAAGTTAGTATTTGTGGATGTATTATTTGAATTACTTATTAAGAAATATTTAATCACTGTCTAGGAACTCCCGATTTTTTTTTATAATATTGAAAACAAGTATGAGACAATGTATTGTCTATTCTGAAAGAATTTAAATTTTAGTAATCCATCACTTTATGTAAAAATCGATTAAACATATCGATAGACCTACCTACAATATCTATCGCCAGAGCAATCTGTGAGATTGCGGACTTATCTCGTCCACCTTTCCTGTCAATTAATAGCGTATAAAATAAACATTAAGCTGCCATATTCTATGGAGATATACAGAGGCAGTTAAAATATTCTCAACGCATGCCAGTTTTGATGTGACTAATAGGCGAAACATCGTTTTATATCGGGATATTTATCAAGGATGACGTATTTGCATATAACGTGAAACATCCCATTCTGAACATGCATTATTATGCATGGAACACGCATCACGCGAAAATAATGCCTTTGACAACATTACTAAAGCATCTAGTTAAGTTCGGGCATTATGAAGGAATAATACTGAATATTGTTTCCGTCTTTAGATTTTATTGTTTCCCGTATAATTGAAATTAGTATTATGTTGTTGTTTAGCAGTTTCTGCTGAAATTTTTAGAAGATCTATGTATAACTCCACTTACCATGTGCATAGTATTGTTCCGCATTTATTCTGATGACCTTTTTATTTTTATGCTGTTTCTGATTTAGTGGTCTACTTTTATGACACGGTATTTCAAAAATCTTGTATCAATAAAATGTATAAGCCAGTCAGGTTCAATAATGCCATTTTATAAGTTAAAGGCATAATAATATAGGTACATATTCTGTTGTTTTGCTTCCTTATCCCAAGCATTTTAATTTTATTGCATTCATTTTAATGTCAGTCATTGAACATTGAATCACCGAGCTATTTCGTGTTGTTTCCAATAAATTACATTCTTAACGTTTTTAAACGCTAGTCTATAACGCGACAGTGCACTTTTATTGTAAAATAGAGGTCAGTAGAATAAGATTGGTGCGCTCGTATTAAAATTTATTCATTCATTATTATCATATTCATTTCAGATGCGAAACATCGCATAAGCCTAACCTAGATAGCCTGTTTTTTTCTTTTCCACGACTTTACCTCACTCAACTCTTAAGTAAACTTTTAGCTAGTACACATAAAAGGCCTTCAGAGAAGGAATTTTATGATCCACTTTGTTAGTGATTTAATTTATTTTTGTATGATCTGCTATATTACCTACTACGCGAACTGTACTACTGAGCATTTCGTTTTTCAATTGCTTCTAGTCCAATAACACCTGGAACTGGTACTCTAAGACAAAAAGTACTGTATCTAGTTCTGCATTTATTCGCTTTATAAAATTGCCAGCTAGAGTGATCTAATTTCGTAACCAGATTATAGTGTTGGTACAAAAAAGCATTCAAATAGTTACTTGTTAAATGAAAATGTGGTGCATACATTGATAGCATTGTTTGCAATAATTAGATATCCTGCTACTTAAGTAAAAGGGAACAAGCCGTCCAAACGGAGCAAGATTGACCGGTTACCATGAACATTAAAAAATGCAGTATTTTCTTTTCTGGTCCGTTGCTTTTTGCCTTTATAATCGGGAAATTCCCAGTCTCGTACGCTTCCTGATCTTAAACCAATAATCAGATCTCAGAACACTGAACAAACCTGTATGTATGCCTTAACCATGATAGAGATCATCAGTGTTCACAGAAAATATTTCGTTTCATAAAATATTTAATCACTGGAATGGCAAAGCAATTAAGGGTTTTTTGTTTTGAAATAACGTACTATATTGTGCTTTATTTATTGATTTGTAGTAAAAACTGGAATACTACCTTTTTGAGATCAAGCGGTCACCTAAAGATGTAAATTAAGTAACTTAAGTTCCGCTTCTGAGGAATTCGAAACAATGGATTTAATCATATTTTTTCCAACCTTGTTTGTTATTACTGCAATAAATATCCCTACTAATGTTTTAAACGCGAAAGTTTGTAAGTATGAATGGATGTTTGTTACTCTTTCACGTAAAATCTACTGAATGGACTTTAATGAAATTTCATATGGAGGTAGCTGACATCCTGGATGAACAACTAGGCTACTTTTTATCCCGAAAAATGTAGCGGGTAACACCACGTGGCGCAGCTAGTAAATAATACATAGATACGCGTTTACTAAATCTCTAATAATCAAAGTGTTTCTAATAATCGAAGGAATGGAAAGGTTGTTAATATACATACATAATGGAAACTCAGTAAAACAAAAAGTGAAGAAAAAGTATTGATCCTCTTTTTTTGGAATTCGTTCGATACAAACTAATTACTTGAGTGCTTTGTCAAAGCCTTTATTTGTTGAATAGTCTTAAATACCTTTTGAGTGACGGGTCACTTGCTCAACAGGTCACTTTATGAATAGAACTAATGTACACATGTGCGTTTTAGCGTGATGAGGTCAGACCAAGTTCGACTGTTGACCTTGGGCTTAGGACGATTTGGTCATGACTGAGTGTTAGGGCTACGTTCAGAATCCGTCAATCAAAAACTATACAATTATAGTGAGTGCTTGCATCATATCGCTAGAAGAACTGATAACCGCTGGGGAAGCAAGGTTCTCAAATGGCGACCATGAACCGGAAGACACAGCGTTGGCAGGCCTCCCATCAAATGGACCGATGATGTTGTCTGAGTTAACTGGCGGATGCAATTGGCAAGTTGTCGTTCATTGTGGCTTTCTAAGGGGAGGTCTTTGTCCAACAGTGGACGTCTTCCGGCTTACGATAATGATGATCAGTGCTTGCAAAGGTGTTCATTATGTTACCTAGCTTCTTTACTAAAAGCAACTAAACCAGTATAATAATATATTACAGGGAGGCACCTTACTCCATATTGATGTAAAGGAAAAGAAATAACCAACAAAATGAATATCTACTACATAAACCTAACATCACATCTGTAATTATTTTTTTCGATCTCATCGTGACCATGATCACTGCAAATTGAACGCAACGTCGAGGTAATTTATATTATTATCTTAGAATAAAGCCCGAACTGCAAATTATTAACTAAAGAGTAACTACTACCTTTTCCCTACCTTTTATTCTTTAGTACTGCCAGCCAAGGTAAGCCAATAAAGAGTTCTTCAACCATACATTTTCTTGATAGCTTCGGTTCTTGTTGTTAAGCAAGTTTCGTCACACCGTCACTCCACTTATTAAACAACTCAACCAAGTAGCTACTACTTAGATATTCCTGCTCTTTACATAGGCATGGTATGTATATTGTATACCGAACTTTGTATAAACCAAATTCTCGTGATTCCTTTAAAACTAATTCACAATGTTTACAGCCATTCTTTGTTGAGGAACACCACTTACATAACCTTTAAAAGCATTTGCCAAAAAGGGTTTCCGTTTATTTTGTAGGTCTTCCTTTACTCACAAAAAAGAATATCAAAGAATTTTGTATTTACAACCGACCTATACCTGGTAAGAATTCCCTTGGAGTTATTTGATTAAATTATAATTCCAATTTCCGTCGTACTGAGAAATAAAAATGACTTCAAATTCTATTTTTTAAATAGGTATAAACATTGTCTGTTATACTGAATTCGTAGAATAATTCCTGTGAAAGTTTGAAGATGATTAATGGAGTTTGCGGTATGGCACAAAGAACTTACCTACCGGTATTGCTTTGGTGATAATTTATGTGGGCTGAGATGGCAAAAAGCTTTAATTATCGGGAGATAAGCAAAATAATTTCAAATTATAAAGTTCTGCGTTTGTAAGCGTTTATCGTTTTGACTTCATTCTATACTAATGATCTATTTGATTTAATAATATATTGCTACGGTACTTTATCCTTTGAAACGCTGGTTACCTTATAAAAATAAAGGCAACATATTCCTTGAACTGTTTACCTTTAGAATCTGTTTAATGAAGTAATAAAACATGATGTACGTAGGCAGATTCCACACAGTAAAATGTTCTAAGAAACCTTTTACTTAATATCTTCTACTTAATATTTATTTATAAAAATAAGCTAGGTGAGTAGGTACATATTACAAAATGACGGCATGCTTGTATTTACCTACCTCATCAAAAACTCAGAGCAATAACTATTGCATCGACTAATCGTTGCTATTTATTACACACAACTTAGTCAAGGAGTTGAGGTTTTACTTTTAATTAAATCAAAAATACTTATACGTTTACTATTATGTATACTATTCACTCTAAAGTTTCGATTTTCCTCGCTTCGGCAAATAAAACATGTTACCGAACAACAAGAGGTACTGAGTGTTTCAATCCTGAGATGTTCTCGTACCTATGAATTTACATGATATATGGGCCGGTAGATTGCACTAACAGAATGTCAGCTAGAAACCGCTGTGAATATACGCATTTTGACAGTTATTGATAGACTCCCACACCATTTACGTTCATAGTACCACTATACAGCAATTAAAAGCATGTTCATAATAATAAATTCACCCTATTACACGCCCAAAACGGACTGGTGATGTGTATGAAACTTTTTTGACTAGTTTCGGGAAAGAGTACATAACATCACGCCTGTATTCTTCGAAGGGGTAGGCAGAGGTGCACATATAGTACACCCACATTTCGCCAATTATGTTAAAGGTCCCAATGTAATAGGGGGCGAGCCTATTGCCATCAGCCGGGCACAAATCCAGACTCCGTGCTGCTACTGAGAATTACCTAATGGAAAAACCCAGTAACATTGCCAGACCCGGGATTCGAACCCACGACCTCATGCTCAGCAGTCGCGCTTAGCAACCACAAGACCAACGAGGCAGTCAGGTTAGAGTAAAATCCTTCATTTCTGACAGATATACACACTAACTAAGACCACCAGGCAGCGCTGTATTCAACAGTAGTCGCTAGTATAAGGATCAGCTTTGCGGCGACGATTACAGCATTTACAGTAACTGTTGCTTAATTTGTATTAGTTTTTAAGCCAGTCTAGAGTTAGCTTACACTAAAACTATAGTTAAGCACTTTGATATAGTATAACTCTCATGGTATCCTGGAAGTCTAAGGCCGAGATTGATAAAGCGCGCTCAGACTTAACTTAGTCTTAACATAACTTTTATTTGGCTAGTTCGTTGGCTTATCGTCTAAGTTTTTAGTAAGTCCTCGCCTACCCATTCGAGGAATATAGGCGTAATGTTATCTTACGTCAGATCTCAGCTTAAATTAAAAATCCAATACAAATGGACTGGAAACACGTGTGACGTCTTGTAACGTGGTGGCGCGGGCGTTCCGACCTAATTTAAATGTCACATTTTCTCTAACAGACGATTTTCGCTTTGTACATATATTGTAAAAGGCTTTAATATTAATGTAATGTTTGTTACATAGTAAAACACTTACGTAAAATGCGAAATATATCGAATGAAATTATGATTATATTATAGATGGTCTCTTAAATCATTTTATAAACATTTTACATTGGCTGTGAAGCAAGCTCGCATTTAAAACGTCAACGTCAAGGCATATTTTCCTTTTATCATAGCTACCAATTTCACGCAATATTCTGCTGACTGAGGATCTTGCTCAGATAAATGGTGTTTTCTGATATTTACTGAACATTAATCAGAGTAAGAGATTGCCTGTGTTTATCGGCACAGTTACCTTAGACAGGCGGGCTGAACGTAATGGGCTTAGGTGAACGTCGGAAAATAAATTTTAAACAATAAATGTGGATTTGTTTGCGTAGAAAGTTTATTTTTTTACTGTAATATTCAACGTAAATAAGATGTAGACGATCAAATAACAGATGAAAACACAATCGTTATTTGCTTGAGAACAATTATTTGCTGTCCAATACAATAAATACAGGTTGATATATTAAATTTACTATAAATTAAAAGATCTAAGCCACCCCAACCGGGAGGCTTAGACCTTAAGGGGGAGGCCTTTGTTCAACAGTGGACGTCTTCCGGCTGATGATGATGATCCCAGCTGATATACAGTATAACATTAAAAATAGGATATTCTTTAAGTAAATATTAAGTTTGACTTTTCGGTGCTCTATAAGGGCAAATACGCAACTTAAATAACGTCCAATAACCAACATCCCTTATTGAAAACCTTTTATAGGATGAGATTTTATCACGCAATTCTAAATTGAAGGCAATAAAGTCCAAAATATATTTACCTAGACTACAAAAGTGAAAGGTACATCTTATCTTAAAAATGTATGAGCTATCCAACTCTATATCAATACGGTAGCGAAAATTTTATTTGAATAGAGTTTCTAAATTGGTTTTCAGAAAATTTTAGGGATGTCGAATTTGGGGTTTACTTTGAGCTTTTCATTTTAGAAACTTTGATCAAATATGGCCAGATATACATATTATAGGTTTATGTGAGGGAATAGTTTTATGGAGAAGGGTATTATAAATTGCCGTATAAGCCCCGATGTTCAGAATCTCTAATACACCGGTGGATGCAAATGGAAAGTTGTCGTTCATTGTTTTGTTCTAAGGCTTTTGTTCAATTTTTTTTTTAACCCCACACTGGGAATTTCTCCTGTCCAATCGCTTAGCCACTGCGCTAATCAGGTCGTCAAAACAGTAGACATCTTCCGGCTAATGATGGTATAGATAATATGTACATATATGGAAGCTTATGTCAACTGGTATTATTGATTCTAACGATAATATTATGTACGGTGTTTGTAATTATGATGCAAGTTCACGTTTATACATACATACATATTATGACAAATTCATTTATTCTGTCCTTGCACACAGTGGAATAATACTATACTTAGTATGAAAGGTAATTACGTTAATTATTTGTATTGTATTGAGATAATGTTATTTACACGTTATGATACATAGCTATAGTAAACAGCAGATTAATATTGAACTTTGAAGTTTCTGATATACGAAGTAGTGTTGTTATGCTGCATAGTGATATCTTAGACGCTGTGCAACAAACAGGCAGAGTTCCTTTCGCATTTAAACATAACATAACATAACATCACGCCTGTATTCCCCGAAGGGGCAGAGGTGCACATATAGTACACCCACATTTTGCCAGTTATGTTTTAGGTCCGAATGTAATAGGGGGCGAACCTATTGCCATCAACCGGGCACAAATCCAGACTCCGAGCTGCTACTGAGAATCACCTAATAGAAAAACCCAGTAACACTTTGCCCGACCCGGGATTTAAACCCAGGACCTCGTGTTCAGCAGTCGCGCTTAGCAACCACTAGACCAAAGAGGCAGTCGCAATTCGCATTTATGAATAAAAACATATATGAATCATATTTGTATTAAAACAACTTGAATTACAATTTACTTAATTTAACAAAACCCAAGGTACATAAACAAGTTTCAACTATTATTCATCTGAAAATGTATTCTAATCTATTCTTGTTTACCCGATATTAGTTCGGATCCCGTTTTTGTATTTGATCGGCAGCAGATGACGTCAGCTGTCACCGAGCTATTTTTAATATCTATGTGGATCAAATATATGGCTATGGGCTCGCTTCTAAGTATCCGTAACCTTTTTACCCTTCTCGTGAATCGAGTAAGATCCCTTAGCCGATAAAAACTTTAAAGGTCATGTCACATCAATAAAGAATTTAAGTGTAATCCTTTCTCTTTGTACCCAATAGTATTCACAAATTTATTTTTAAAATAGTATACCTAATCGTATTTCCGCTTCCTATAACAGTTTTTCTAAAAACTATCTTAAAGGTTTTTTAAGTTGCCTTCCTAGGTTCTTGTAGAAGGTTCATTAAATAGCATACTCGAATGGGTCTTACTAACTGGATGCTTTGAAGAGTGCTTAATAGATTGTCTGGAATGCAACGTGCATTTTGTCAGTATTAAGAATCTGTTTTCCTTTTTAATCGATTTATTTGCATATAAATTACGCAAAATCATTGAAAAATTAAAATAATAAAATTTTATACATAATTGATGGGAAACTTCTCAATATAACCCTGGATTGAATAGTGTCAATTGTATATTTATATAAGGGGTGAACCGCTGTTCTAAAGTCATTGTTGGCAATAAAATCCATGGTAAGGTCAGTGCTTATAGCCGTTTATTAAATATCTTTGAAAAAGGCGGTCTTTGGTAAAGTTCTAGCTGACGCTCTAAGGTTATGCATGATGGTAACGAACGCTTTTTCCACAATCTTGCACAACGTCTTTTTTCTTAAGTTGACTTTGTTGGCTTCGTATCCTGGTTTCAGTGCTCTCGCATCGGAGTCTGTAAGCAAACAAAATGTTAGAACAAAATACGTGAATGTGGATTTCGATTTATATTCGGTTATTTTGCAGTTCGTATGCCTTAGGGAATACGTATTATTATTCCTTAATATAATGTGCATAGTGAAAATAGCTAAACTCAAATGAAGATACTCGATGTTTCTAAATTAGGCTAATTAGTTAATTACTGATCATTAAACTACTGAAGATAGTAAAGTATAATGAAATATGTAAGATATTTGGACAACAAACAAAGTAGAACAAAGTATAAACACAAAATGTCCCGACGCGATGCCTCGATCTTACCTAGAATCATCAATATATTTACGATGCAGACGTATATCTATTAATTTTGTTTAGGGTCGAGCAAAAGATTATTTCAAGACGTCGGCTGCTTTGGTCATTAATACAATGTGTAAGGAGAAGCTAGTATGATCTGAATGCGATTGACGCACAACAGGGTCAAGTCAAGTGGCATTAGGTTCGGGAATTCGCATTTCTATTTTTCCTCATTGCCGAAGATTTATGCCTCCGTGCACATCAAATGGCTTGACGATTTCTTGTTTGGTTTGTATCCAAAATACTACTGTATATGTATTATTTCAAGGAGATATTTTGGAGTTGTGTTGCTATTTGACTATTTGTATATCTACATACTCCGCTAAAGTGCGTCTTCAGTATTCAAAATGATAAAGATTAAATGTGTCCTAATGGCAATAGACGTATTTTCTTTTTAATTTCCCACTCATGCAAAGTTCTGGAAATTTTTTTTTCGTATATTTAACGTACCATTGTCTAGAGAGTTCTGTAGGTCTCCCCCAATAGACACTTCTGGTTCTCCAACGATTTCACATGTGGTTTCTTCAGGTCCTACTTCAAAGTATTCTAAATTGTCTTTCATCGTTAAACTGTAGCCATATACGAAGGTTCCTAAAGAAGCTGTTAAAACGAAAGAATCACATTAGTTAACTTTGTTATTAGTAGAAGATGGTAGCTTAATATTTTGTTCGTATCAAAATTTGTATCACTGTGTTAGTATATTGTAATCTTCAGTGTAGTTCCAAAAATTGTGTAGAGCATGTAAAAAGAACTAAAATAGTCCTGATGTATGTATTAAATACATTTGTAGCTTGTTTGCCAATTCGTTGAAGGCTGTAGAAAACAGGACTTAAATTGATGCATATCGCACGAGGGAGTCAATATCAGTATGTAGTAGAAAATTCTGCTCCATGAGCTCTAAATTTTTTTGAATCTCTAGATTTTTATACTGGATAAATAAAACAACTTACTTGTAGAGGCTGTGTAAGGTCCTTTAAATGTTTTGTCCTTGTTACTGAACTTAACGTCGAGATCAGAAACAATATGTAAAGAAGCTTTCGTTTTTAAAAACACGGACCTCTTGACTGTGTCCATTCTGCAAAAAAAAGGTTATCGACGTGATAACATTTTTTGTTAACATATTGCACTTCTGTTTACCGTTTTCATTGATAATAAAGTTTGATAGCCTGTGAATTGCAGGTTACGGATATCTACAACTAAGTTATATAACTCGTTTAGGTATTCCGTTTTGAGTTTTAAATTATTATAAGAATGTTGTGAAAATGAGCTATTCAAGTTTGATCTGGAAATTAATTGTTATGTTGGACCGGTAACCAATCAAATGGAATGAATAATAGGTAAAATTTGTTTATACATGACGATTCGTTTTATCCTCATATAAAAAAAATATTGATGTCTTAGTTTAAGGTTATTTAAAATGGAAATTAATCAAATGTATTAGACGGTTAAAATTTCGGAATATAAATATATATAAAAGTATATTTTAAAATTTAAATGCACTTAAATTTAGCTTTCAAGTTATTTTAAGACAAGCAAACCGGATTGGATCTGTTATCTGGAAGAATTTTTAAATACATTGTTGGGCCCCTTAAAAGCGCATTAGTCTTTAAGCTGAATGTAATAAATAATGCTAAGTTATTCTTATTTTTGCATCTTTAGATAAACAGGTCATTGCGGTCCATGCTATTGGATCATAATTTGGTTTTTATCATTATTCTGATTTACGATGTCGTGACTTGAAATTTTTATTATCATCCTCAGTTTTTTTTTAATTTAATTGCCATTAGAGCGATAAGTAAAGTAATTTTTATCGTCTTCGTATATCCGTTTTGCTAATTAATAAAGCTGTTTAAGCTAGAAGACGTTTAGCATCGTTTATAGACTCTAAATGTAACTAAAACACCTTTTATGTCTATTGAAATCTCTATTCTTTGACATGCATACGATAGCGACAATTATTATAATAATTATAATCAAAATTGTTAAATGTAGCAGCTTTTTTATGCATGTGCGCTGTTTGTAAAAGTTAAACTATTCCATCTATTTGGATAGCATTTAGTAAGTTGCTAGCTTGAACACTGAACATATGTACAACTTTTGTCATGTGTAAATTTCTATGCGGGCGAAGGAGCGCCAGCTTGGTATCATCATCATCATCACCAGCCGAAAGACGTCCACTGTTAAACAAAGGCCTCCCCCTTAGAACGCCACAATGAACGACGGCTTGCTAATGGCATCCACCGGTTGCCTGCAATTCTGACGATATTGTCGAAATATAGATAAAGTCAATTAATATTTTGAACTTACTTGAAATCAGTAACCTGTAGGTTTCTCAAACCGGTTATAGTGATGTTTGTAAACGTAAATTGTAGTCCCATGCCATCGTCAACGACGGTATCCAGTTCCTGAATGATCAACGGGTCTGTCGGCTTAATGTCATACTCTGGCAAGCCATGACTGCTCTTCTCCAAAAAGGATTCCGTTGCATTACTCAGGCAATTGATGTCATTTTTGTAGCATGGCTCGAAAAACTGACCTGTGAGAGTAATTTTTAACACATTAAATACAAAGCAGGCTTAAAACTTTAATGGCCTCGAAGCAGCCAGAATTATAACAATTGACGTATGTCACGTGTCACTTAGAAGATAATTAAATAGTTAATTCTAAATTATAGGTTAGGTCAATATCTATATTTAGAATTGTTCGTTGTTGGTACGTTAACATCGGTCACATCTCATAACTAAAATACAAAAATAAAATATGACACAATACATTTTTTGTTGCTAACGACTTTAGGTAGGTTAGCCTCAAAAAGTTTAGAATTGCAACTTTAATTTCTTGCGCAATATACATATTCCTTTGTAGACAAAACACGCTTAACAGTAAGAGCGATTAAAGATTTAAGAATAAATAACGTATGTACCTCCTTCCGCAAACACGCAATACGTGAATGAAAGCAATAAGATGCTCCTAAAACCAGCCATGCTGCAGACGTTCGGTTCTCAAGCGGTGTGATTAAGAACTGGCCACTTATCAATACACTTTCATTTGTTTCTACTTTACACAAATATAACATATAAGTCAATACCACTCGGGAAAAATGTCGATAACAAAGGTCAAAGTTATCAAACGCAAGTACAAAAGATAGTGACATTGGTACTGTGAATATTATGACTGAGAATAATTGTAACTAATGAAGAGCTTCCGTAATTATAAATAATATAATTATTAAGTAACCGAGTTAGTACTTCTTGAGGAAATTATAGACGACTACTTAGGCCCCGCGGTGTTACCCGCTACATTTTTTCGGGATAAAAAACTTTTTAGCCTGTGTTAATCCAGGGTGTCAGCTACCTCCATATGAAATTTCATTAAAATCCACTTAGTATTTTTACGTGTAAAAGTAACAAACATATATCCATACTTACACACTTTCGCGTTTGTAATATTAGTAGGGATTTACATACATTTAATTTTATATACTTCATTCTTGGCACTTACTCAATTCAGCACATGACTCAATACGGTCTACAGGTTAGAATATCAAATAAAACTTCAAGAATGCATAATTACATATTACAAGTCATACAACACATGAAATATACTGAGTAGGTATAAATAAACTGAATTAAAAAGTTCAAGAACAAAATTAAAATCTCCAATTCTCCACGTACCTTGTCCAAAAACTGCACTTAAAACAATAGCTATTAAAAATAAAGCACTTCTCTTTACGCACATGCTGTCAAATACTGTTATATCATATGAATACTGCTTGTACTATTCATAAAGAAGTTATTATAGACCTGATGTATGATACGGTGTAGTTTTACTAGTACTAATAAGGAAACAGTATGACTTATATAGGTATTTGATTCAAAGCGTGTTTAAATGTCAAGCACGATGCGATGTAAGTATGGGTTCTTGTTATAAAAAGCGTTATGTTTTACTTTACAAATATAGTATGTATGGAATATGGATAAACATGTTGCATTTTGCAATTCAATGTTCAACAGTGGACGTCTTCCGGCTAATGATGATGATGATTTTGCAAAATATAAAGTATATGACGGCTAGATCATATAGGTTTGTGGATTATAAATTATAAAGGACAGCAAACAGATTATAAAGAAATAGTTTTCCAGAAACTAGGGTTTCTGACTTGACATTTTTGTCGCATACGAGCGATTTAATTTATTATTATAAGAATTAGATACCGGTTCTGAAGTCATTGATGGCAATAAAATCCATAGTAAGGTCAGTGTTTGTACCAGTTTATTCAATAATCTAAAATGAACTCTTCTTTTGGTATGATCTTAGCTAACGCCCTAATATTATGTACAACAGTAGCGTAGGCGATTTCCACAACCTTGCAAATTGTCTTTTTCCTTAAATTAACTTTGTTGGATTCGTAGCCTTGTGTCAGGTCTGGGGCAAGAGAATCTGTAAACAAACAAAATGTAAGCTAGAGCAATATTCATAAGTCTGATATTTTAGTCTTAATTATTTTTGGCAATGTATAATAAATTCCTTTACAAATGTGAATAGTCGATATGGATAAGCTTAAACAAATCCGTGCTATTTGTTTGATTCGTTCATCACTGGCCCGTAAGGTTTTTGGAACAAAGTGAAGGTAATCGTATAGTTTGTAAGCTAATAATTATTTCCGTGTTGTAGGAGATACGTTGTTCAGTCAATTACAAAACTGTATTTGAAAAAATTCGTAGTACGTACCGTTATCCAGGGAGTTCTGTAAGTTCCCGCCAATGGTCACTTCTGGATCTCCAAGGATTTCACATGTGATCGTTTCAGGTCCTACTACGAAGTGTTCTCTATCATCTATTTTCGTGAAACTGTAGCCGTATTGGAAGCTTCCTAATGCAGCTGTTGAACGAGATAAAGTAGGCATTCAATATGCAATTAATATAAAAAAAAATGGTTGCTTTAGTATATTTGGTTCGGATGAAATCCATCTTATTAGCTAATTGTATTATATTGAAAATGTTTGATTGGTGTTTATTGTGATTATTAGCGCAGGTTAAACTTTCTAAGAATAAACATAACATAACATCACGCCTGTATTCCCCGAATGGGTAGGCAGAGGTGCACATATAGTACACCCACATTTTGACAGTTATGTTTTTTTTCTAAGAACATACATACATATATAAAGTCACGCCTGTTTCCCTGAGGGTTTCTAAAAACATTTTTATGCCAAATTAGTGATAAAATATTGTGGCGTTTGCTAGATGTGACTAAAGCAACCTGTTTAGCCCATTTAAGGTACTGTATGAACAAACAAGTGGGCTTCCTTTGTTCGTGTAAGACATTCGTGAAACCTGTCTTGTTGTCAGCCAGTTGAGGTAGTTCGTTGCCCAGAATTTTCTAAATATTTTAGTATAAAATCTTTGTAAACTTCTTTTGACTTTCATTATTATATCAACTTATTAAAAAAAAACAACTATCTAAGTATAGGTTCACAATTGGAAGTTTTTTTATGATTCTTGTAAATGTTTTATTGATAGCTTTGATTTTTATACTGGATAAATAAAACCGAGAACTTACTTGTAGTGGCTGTGTAAAGTCCACTAAACTTTTTATCCTGTTTAGTAAATTTGATGTGAAAATCAGAGACAATATTTAAAGAAACCTTGGTTTTTAACATCACTGATTTCTTATCTGTATCCATTCTGAAATAAATTATGAAAAAGGTTGTCATAAAGTGTAAGTAAAGATTGATGGCTATAATATTATTTATGATTATGATAGTCTTTTGTCACGGGTAATTTTCCACGCGAACAAACACGTTAACAGAAACATGATATGGATAAACTTAACCAATAAGATATAATATTACGTCATCATCATCAGCCCCAGTCCACTTCTGGATATTGTATACTTACGTGAATTTATAAAACTTTAGGTTTTTCAAACCCGTTACAGTCATGTTTGTAAACTTAAATATGAGTCCAATATCTTCGTCGGCGGCGATGTCCAACTCCGGAATGACCAACGGATCTGTAGGCTTTACATCATATTTTGGGAAGCCAAACCTGGTGTTCTCCATAAAGCTTTCTGTTGCTTTGGTTAGACATTTAATGTCTTCTTTATGGCATGGCGTAAAAATATGAACTGTAAGTTAAAATAAAATTGTAAATATTCTGTGCCTATCATTGTAACTCCTGTTTTCCAGAAGCTACTTACAATGATTAATCTTTAAGAATTATCGAGGTAATGAAGCTTGAGGCGTCCCAGACAAATGACTTTACTATATTGGAACTCGCAGCGAATTAAACATATAAGATTTTTTTTGAGATAGCGATAGAGATACTTTTAAATAAAATCTTAATATTACAACAATCCTATATCATAGTCGGCAGATTTGGAGACATGATTAGCCCAGTGGCTAAGTAATTGAACTGTTGCGTTAAGGGTTATATTTATTTGTTCTGCAGATGCTTGTCCTAATTCTGGGTGTTGTGAAAATGGCTTTTTATATTTGTAAAACGCACCCACGAATATGTTCTGGGATTTTTTCTGCCACTGTAGGAATTTTCTATATGTGCGCCATATTTGGGACGCGACATATCAAAAACATCGCAATTTCTTGGGTATTAAACCATTCCAGAAGAAACAGGCATTACAAGGATAGCTATAAAATATTTTGTAATAAAAAACGCACCTTCTTCCGCAAATACACAATAGGCGAATGAAAGCAATAAGAAACTCCTTAATCCAGCCATGTTGCAGACGTTCGAACAACAAGAGGAGTAATCAAGAACTGAACCTAATCCGATAAATTTTCACTTATTTATACTTTACATGAATGTTACTTGTAAGTCAATACTGTCAGAGTTATAATTGCATACATTATAATGACTGATGGCGCATCTGCTCGAATTCCATATTGCGTATAATATAGAGGAGTGCGAGATACGGCATTATTAATTTATACGGAAAAGAACTGAGGTAAACTGTATTATTATTTATGTGATGAATGTAAAAACAATTGTCGTCGTATGTTGACCTTTGCGATGTTCTATATTATACTTATTAACTGCCCTAGTGTTCCAATGAAGGGCCAAGTCCTTTCTTTCCTACTTCCACTTATGACTATCTTTTGCTGTTCCATTCTCTGAGGTAAGACTCGATTCGTCTCGTCGTCTTCTGGGCCCGCTACGCTGTTGTTTGCTGCTGTTTGGAATCCACTTGGCTCTACTTTCGCACATAGCCCGTCACCTCAAGTTCTGATTACTTTTTATTGTCAAAGTTCTTCTGTTGCCGAAGTATAAAAACATATATAATAATATACGGGGAAATTGGTAATTTTTAAAAAGAAAATGCATATTTTGCTATACAAATGTATTTAGTTAGGTATCTTGTTATTGGTACTTCCTTAATCCAATAAACAATTGCTGAGAAAAAAAATATTTTTGAACAAAAGAAGATTCCATGAATTGAACTCGCTTACCTATTTTCTTATTCCCATTAATTTTGTAAGCTACGGATAAGGGCAATAAATTGCGCGAATTTATGACGCGTAAATGTCACAATTGATATTTTTTCAATCGCATATTGTTTTTGTCTCCATTCGAGCTCAAAAAATATATGAAAATAATGTAGATTGACTGTTATATTATTATATCGTTTTCTTTTTGCTTGCGTCTCCATTCCAGCTTATATACGAATAATAAAAATAATGTAGATCGAGTAATAATTTTAATGTATAATTTGCATAGGTAGGTATACAGTTACGCGTGGGTGGGAAACTAAAACGAAAAAAAGAAAACGCCTTTATTAATAAGAATGCAAGATTTTTAATTTGATTTAATTCAGTAGAGTAAAAGCATGCACACATAATACATCTTAATAAATAAATTAATATAATGCTTATATGCTAGGAATAATAAACACTCGTTCCAACAATAAAATAGAGCATTTGAGCCGAGTCTGAATTTGGCTCAATTAGTATAGATAGAACAACTCCTGCATCTAAGATATTTATATGGAACCTTTGTTGTTTAGTAGTACTCTCTATATCTTTAGTTTGTTACTATGGGTACGTAAGTTACGGGTTGAGTATAAATAAAAATCCTTACCGCATTTTAGGACCCGAATGAGTAATAATGTCAAACAAAATACTTACATCGATAACCTAGTCGTGAAAACTAAACTATAACAATTAATTAAAAACAAAACACTTTTATTTAAGAACATACTCCCAATGATACAAATGTTATATAACAATTCAAACAAACAATAGTTTTTGCTGCACTTGTATTATGCACTGCAATATCATTATCATTATCATTACCACCGACCGCACAGTAATCGAAAGTACACGGAAAATCCGTTTCTGCAAATCTTGTCAAATCTTACATTCCTTATCTTAAATTGCGTGCAATATATTTAAAAAGGATTCGAAGTTTTCACTTTACATAGAACTACTACATATTTTATTAAAGTGTGTAGAGGTCAGGTATGTTCTGATGACGAATGCAATGTGGACTTAAATACTCTTACGTTTCTTATACATGTGCGAGTTATTTAATTACTGCAACATTGTAACATCAATGTTACTTTGTTGCAGTAATGTGTTATCTCTTGTTGTGCTTTGTAACAAGGCTAAGGGAAGGTTCATATCTGACGGAACATGCGTCGCGTATTATCGGCCGCGCAACGCCAGAACAGAGAAATGTATAGAAAAACACTTGACCGTTCACACTCAACCGATGATACGTTGGTGAGTCAGATATGAACCTTCCCTAAGGCTACCCTTACACGAACTGCTCGAGCAGTTAACAGCTATCAACGTCATTGAAACTGATATGTGCCAGTTAACATTCTATGATGATTTTGATTCACTGATCCCTAAGTGTCACAATCCGACACATATTGTGTCAGTGTGAACTTATAGTATTTCTAATAAGTATAATTACGACAGCATTCTTGGCAACATTGTTGTTGTATAATATTTAATTGCTTTGTTTTCAATATTATTTGTCTTTAATAAAATATTTATATACACATAATCACAGGTTTTATGTAAGTATTGTTTTTTTTGTGAGAAATAAAGAACTAAAAACATAAAATGCTCTAGTATTATTTTATACATACCTACATACATAAAAACACGCCAGTTTCCCTGAGGGGTAGGCAGAGTCCACGGATTTCCATTTGCTACGATCCTGGCATACTTCTTTTGCTTCATTTACACGCATCACATTCCTCATACACTTTCGTCCGTTTAGGGTACTCCTCACTTGCCCTTTTTGCAGAACATCTCCTCTCTTATAAATTTGATACAAAATACATAAATAACTAAAGGTATGATATTTAAGGCCTTGCTTTTAATTTCCACTTACATTTTAGAAACCTGCAAAAAAATAATATTTCCTTGCAATTTTACTGAAGATTATTACGAGATACGATTTCTGTATATATCAAATCAAATTTTATATACACAGAATATATCAAAACTTAACAGATCTTTACTTTTTTACCGTATCTTTAACCATCAAGGTTTAATGCTATTATTAATCATCTTTTGCTTAGTCTATGTTAGTTTAGGCTCAAAATGTAAAATACCTGCGACATAACGGTCCGAATTTTCGAGTTTATGTTGATTTTTCACTTCGGGGTGATTTAGGTAGGTAATACATGAACTGGATTGTGAATCCAAAATACATTTAATGTCACAAGTGTCAACTTGTTAATGTGAATTGTCATAAAGAAGACAAACAACGCGTTTCATCAAATACTTACCTGAATGATCTCTATTTATTGAACAGCATTGCAATTTGCAATCTGCAGCCTATCTGTGGCTAAGACTTTAGTAAATAGACAATAGGCAAACAGTTTCCTGTGGTGAGTTTCATCTCAAGTTCAATTTAGAACGTGATGCTCGGTACGTAATATCTACCTATGCTCCGTAATCGGATGTATTTCGGTGTAAATAAACTCTTCTGTCGAATATAAACATAACATATTCGATAACACCACGCCTGTATTGCCCGAAGGGGTAGGCAGAGGTGCACATATAGTACACCCACATTACCCTAGTTATGTTTTTAGGTCCCAATGTAATAGGAGGCGAGCCTATTGGCATCAACCGTGCATAAATCTTGAACCCAGGACCGCGTGCTCAGCAGTCGCGCTTAGCTACCAATAGGCCAACGAGGCAGTTGTAGGAAATCAGCTAAAATCAAACTTTAAATTCCAAGTAACCATATTCGACAGTTTGTAGTCCAGTGGTCGGTAAGCGCATGTCCCGGGTCAGGCAGTGTTATTACGTTTTCCTATTAGGTAATTCTCGATAGCAGCACGGAGTCTGGATTTCTGCCCGGTTGATGGCAATACGCTCGTCTCTTATTACATTGGTAATAATAACATACCTATCTGGTGAAATGTGGGTGTAGTATCTCTGCCTTCGGAAAATACAGGCGTGATGTTAATGTTATGGTTTCATAATATAAACTATCACAACGATGAGATTAGATTTTATATTAGTTTGTTTAAAAAACTTCTGATTACGAGGTTTGCCGTTACCAGCGATTTAATCTGTGGGTACGGCAGACGGAAATTTTGATAAACCGGCTTTCATCTATGACGGGTATATAAGTAGCCTACGATCTTCCCCAGTCCTGTTCTTTTATATCTTTATCGAATTGAATTAGGATTGGTTCAGTTGTGTAGTAGTACTTAACATATCAAACATACTAAAGAAGTAAGGATATTCGTTTTATTTACAATCAAGTTTGCTTTATAACTCATCTTCTCAAGTTCTTGTTAGTGTACGATCACGTAGTAGAGTTCACTACAGAGTAGTTTGAACATAATTACCTCGTTCATCGTTCAATGCGTTGCTGAAACTATCGTTAATATTTGAAACCTCACTCTTGTTGGTGGAAATTACTTTGTAACAATCTCTCGACATATAGGTTGCATAGTTTTAAAATTGTTGTATGTTGAATAACAAGGATCTTGTCAACCGGTAGGATACAGATGTAATTGTGTCCCGTTTTTTAACTTTTTCTATGCCTATTTATTATTTTACATTTATTGCGGGATTGCTGTTTGTAGGTAGTATAGTACCAAATGACAGAAATGTAGGGCATAAGATGTTTTAATTTTCCAAACTTAACCTTAAGGTTTAAGATAAAATAACCCAAGAAATATCTATTTCGCTCTCTAATACTTCTTCTAGTAGTGTAGGTATTTTTGCACCTTTTAGCTCTGAAATAGGTTTCGGAGCTAGAGGGTGCGAAAATACCTAAACTCTAAACAAATATTTGTAAGTCGTACAATATTTATCTGGTTGAAAATATAACCTGGGTATTTCTATAAAATATCTACGTGACAACTACAATTTTGATAAATAAGATTAATGCAATCCCAATTACAGATTCTTTCCTGCCCTCATTCGCCTCATATATGTACCTACACTCTTTAATGTAATATAATCAGGTCAATGTAATGTTATGTGAAGCGTAGTTAATAAGGAGCGACCTGTCAAAACACTTGAATCAACAATTAATCAATCATGTTAACAGTACATCAATAAATACTTAGATAATGTTTACAATTAATATTGACATACTGAGTTGCTATTTTTTCTTGCAATATATTGGCGCGTTTTGTCGGATGCAGGACATGCAGCGGAGCACGCAAAATGCATCGATTCGCGATATATTTTGCTGCATTATCATAACATGTCATACAAGATTTCACCGTAATCCGCTGTTCCTATGATCAACATTTGACTATATTGTTAGGTTTAAATCCATAACATTTTTGTTAAAAGACGCTTCAAAAAACCAAGTAAATGACAGTGATTAAAAGCTAAAAGTAATTTAAAATAATCTAAAGCGCCCGCGAGTCTAACCATTCGTAGGTTTTAAGTCAGTTTGTTTAAAATAAATAGAAACAGAACTTTGGGTCGACTTTTATGGGAGTTTTATTGTGATGAAGCTTAAAAAGTCCATTAAATAAAGTCTACCTTTTACCAAAAAGAGAGGTTTTATGTCCGTAAGTACGTGTCAGTTTTATAGTTTGCTTTTTAAATTAAAATGGCCGAGAAAAGGGTAAAAAACTGAAATAAAGCTTCTATTATTTTATTCCTCTTTCTTCTTTATGATGAATGATAAAAATGTTTTGTTTATCTTGATACTTACCTTTTAATATAGGTAGGTACATATATCTAGAAGCATTAGGTATTTTTGCAAAAAATGCTAGGAAATCAATATTCGTACTTTTAGTCCGCATTATCCTACGTGCTTGTCTTGAAATACGTTTGTTATCATCTTTCTACAAAAGGATCTTTCCTTTTACATAAAGTATTGTTAAAATATTTATTGATTTTTAAAGAATACCAGCACATAGCCTCTACTCTAATTGGGTCTTGATATTATCTTTAACCAGCTGTACCTTGCGGTATTACCCGCTACATTTTTTCGTGATAAAAGTAGCCTATGTGTTAATTCAGTGTCACCTCCATATGAAATTTCATCAAAATCTGTCTAGCCGTTTGAGCGTGAAGAGGTAACAAACATACAAACACACTCACAAACTTTCGCTTTTATAATATTAGAGTGATGAGATTAGTGTGATAAAGTAGCCTGCTGAGCTAATAAAACAACTCAAAGTCCACGTAGCAGAAGATTTTTTAAAATCAATCTTGCTCTTTGTACCTATTTGCGAACAGCACCTACACTCTAGAATTCCGCTCCTCGTAATAAAGTTTGTTCATCTTGAAAGCTAGCTTGTTTCAATAAGTAAGTCTTGAAGGTATGAGCCAAGGCATCCGGAGCGTATCTACTTTGTCAATATGCGACTCGAGCCAGAATTCAGTGAACCAAAAAATATGCTTCCTTTGGTATAAGATCAATCATATTTTCAACGAATTTACAATCTTGTCACGCGCTAATCTGGGTATTTATAATGATTCGATTCTGCTCATAAATATCTAACTTGCTATAACTTACTATAACGTACATTTATCTCAAGGAGAACGTTCAGTCGAGAGGCGCGAAATTCAAAATGTTTTGTGTTATTTGCTCATCACAGGTCCACAACACTTTTTTGGAAAGCAAAGACTGACTATCCGGCTACAAAGACGTCTAAGACACGTGTTTCAATTGATTGTATCTTATATCGTACTAGTGTCAAAAGTAAGGCAAAAAGCCTTTCTTTTATTAGAAGTCTACTATGGGTCTATGATTGCCATACATCCGCATTTAATTATTTCTAGCAAAACATATAATTTGTATTGCATGATGCACTTTCTAAGTTAAGCCAGCTACTTTTCTTCTAAAAAGAATAAGGTATATTCATAATTTATGAATACAATTCTATCTCAGTTTCAAGGCAAACATCCGCGGCATTAGCTGGTTTCAAATAAATTACTCTGGCAGAAGCCTCTATTCATAGGGTGTTCATAAATCCGCATGTGGTTCCCGCGGTAGATACGACCCATATTTCCCGACGTAAACTGCTTTGCTGATAGTAACGTTTTATGTTGCCAGTTATGGCGTGGTCTTTATCAGTGTTGTCAGTTAAACACAATTACTATGGAGTTGTGCTATCTATTTATAATTTATAACAGATTAAAAGTTCCATTTCATCGCGTCGCCGGAAATGCAAGTTGTAGGCTAGTGTCTGATTTTTTTATGTGTATTAAAATGTCATTAATTTCATAACAAAGTCACGCTTATTTTCCAGTGTGTAGACACCGATAAAATGATCTCACCCGTGTTTTGTTTGATGTCCCATGTAATAGGCATGATCTACCCAATATTACCTGGGATAACAAATAATTGCAGATCACAGAATTAAAATGATATATGTACATGCGGGAAACCGCTTAGCAGTCCATCACATATTCAAAGTAATGGCCATTTTTTATAGATACTTAGGTATTTAAAAGGAGTGAGCTCCGTTCGAGTCTGAAACCAGTCGAGTGTACTGCGTAGGTACACCTTGAATACTCGTAATAAAATCAGAGTTAATTTTTAGCAGGAGAGTTTATAAAAGCCTTCTTTACTCCATTTAGATTAACATTACAAATATACGCAACTCCTATTTACAGTCCGTTCAACTGATTTTGATATCTATTGCTATGGCGACATAACAATAACAGCCGCAGTAAACAGTTGGTATTGTAAATACGTTTTTGCTTTTAACACTACCCTTATGCCTGCGGAATAAATGTCAAAATCGGTTGAAATAACTGTAAGTAGGATTGTTTGAGTTTCCGATCTTATTTCAAACGACGTTTTAGTAAGCATAACATTTTAAAAGGGAAACTACGGTGATAATAAATAATAATAAAAATGTACATGTAGACAAAACAAAGGAATACGTTGCATGTTACATTTTGAGGATATTAGGTACGTAGTTCTTTCTGCTCAATATCCCAACTAATATTATAAACGCGAAAGTTTGTAAGTATGGATGGATGTTTGTTAGTCTTTCACGTAAAAACTGCTGAACAGAGTTTAATGAAATTTCATATGGAGGTAGCTGACTCCCTGGATTAACACATAGGCTTCATTTTATCCCCAAAAAAAGTAGTGGGTACCACCGTGGGGTGCAGCTAGTTATGAATATTGCCCCCGATGCTAGGAAAATTATGTTATAGGGCTTGGACATACTTATTTGCTTTACTTGGATATTAGTTCTTAGCAGACACGCTCATATTCCTTGCTATAAACTGCTTAGTATCAGTTGAATCCTGTGTCAATTTTCGATCTATCCAAGAACACTCACAAAATTCTGTGTGGCATGTGTCACAATTTTATGTACATAGATTGCAAGCTGTCGTTCATTGTGGCGTTCTAAGGGGGAGGCCTTTGTTCAACAGTGGACGTCATCCGGCTGATGATGATGATGAATGAAAATTAAATGATGTAATTATAGTACTGTAAAAGGCTATAACGATATTTTCAAATGTTAACTATCATTAAAAAAGTTCAAATATTATTCGTCGTCTGATATTTGCTTTAGCAGATCAACTACACACGACAAAAAAGTATTGCAAAATAATACAAAAGACAGGATATTAATTTTTGAAGTCAATCTATTATAGTACTAATAAAGTAGGCTGCTTTCATAAAAGATAGAGCACTTATAGATACGTTGTAGTCAACGGGGTCGACAATAAAGATAAACTTCTAGCATCATCTATCTCTGAACTATTTTGATCGTTTTGCTGAACTTCCAAAGATTTGGGACGCGAAAATAACTTACGTCAGAATATATGTGTCCATGTCATCAGTACGTACATGGGTATGTATAAGACGGTGGTTATCTTTTTATTCTGAAAAGTTACATTCTCTTTTATCATCATCATTAGCCCATCTCAGTCCACTGCTGAACATGGGCCTCTCCTTTGACGCGCTACTATGCTCGATCTTCGGTTTTCCGCTTCCAACCGCTGCCAGCCATTTTTTTGGCTAGATGTAATTATGATTATTAAGAAATATCATTTCACCAATAGTCATGAAGGTGAGGTGGAGAGGTGTATAGTTCACCCACTTTTTGACAGTTTTGTCTGTCCCGATATGTGTATAATTTTGTTATTTTCTACTCTATTCAATATAATAGGGGGTCAGCCTACTGCCACACACCGGGCAGATATCCAGACTCCGCGCTGCTTGGAATTACTTAATAGAAATCACTTTTGCCCGACCCGGGATATGGTCCCAGGACCTCATGCTCAGCAACGCGCTTAGTGACCACTAGACTAACGAGGCAGTTCAGTTCCGAGGTTATTAAGACATCCAAAAAAATTAATAGTGTAACTCCAAGTTAAACCCAAATATATAAAATAAATATGAATGTACTATACGTTCATATCATACCGGAAAGCGACCATCACCGTATCACCTCGAGCCGTACAGTATTCTTTGTATGAAACAACCTACTACAAAGCACACTAATAGGATTTGTAACGTAACCGCCTAGTCTCGGGTCCAGCAAGCCGTAAGCGCGGTGTCGCCTAGCCGTAGCCGAGTCGACGTATCGAAGCAGCTGATCCGCTTTGGTTACTTACGCAACTTAGCTTACTTAAGGTTGTGTGCTATAACCCTTAATAAGACACATTTGGATTGGCGCAACGTCCGTACAATAATGCACTAAAATATGGGATTATAACTTTGTATACGACAATTATACGTGACAATATCTACTTAGTTCAAGGTTTTACTTATAGGTGTAATAAAATGTCGCACTTATCGTTGCAGAATTTAGTATTTTTTAATTATGTATTATAGTATTATTCTAGCACAGGGCTGGTTTATATTTTGGTCAAAGAACCAGCATTTCCATTTAACGTAGCACTACTGCCAGTCTTCTGGACATCTATCTAATAATTATTATTTTAATTTATGCCTACGTGTGTCACTGCGGGTTGCCAACTGAAAACCAGCGCTGGGTGTTTCACCCACAGCATATGCTGAGTTGGCGACCTTCTTGGTTTTGCTTGCATATTTGACGGTACCTATTGCTGATATTCTATTTGTTGTTGCATTTACTTTTTGTTTGTGCTGCCATTATTGTTGTTTTTCTTTCTTTCTATCTAAAATCAACAATACCTGCTTTTTCGAAGTTTGCTTATTGCTATATACA
This sequence comes from Abrostola triplasia, assembly GCA_946251915.1. Classification (NCBI taxonomy): domain Eukaryota; kingdom Metazoa; phylum Arthropoda; class Insecta; order Lepidoptera; family Noctuidae; genus Abrostola; species Abrostola triplasia. The sequence goes on from OX276431.1 coordinate 5,476,169, forward strand.
TTTTTAAGCTTGTCATATTCATACCCTAAGATGTGTTCTAAGTATTCCTTACATATGTGAGCAATCTATGTTTTTGCTTTCGCCAGCACTGGACGTATAAATAATTCAATTCATGTAGGAACAGAAAACAGTCCAGTACGTACTACGCGATACATCACTTTGTCACTTCGTAAGCTGATATTGTCTTTGGACCTTTTATAAAGCTGTATTTTTTGTCAATACTAGCTTCTTCCGCCACTTCCTCGTCGAATAGCAAAATTACAACAAAACTTTTGCTTCTTTTCAAATTTCGAGCTCAGGTACTCCGCACCAAAAATCTGAATCAGCTCACTGCTTTAGCTACGTATTCTTGACTGACAGGTATAGTAGCTTTTACATGAATATTATTATTAGTAGTAGGTAAATATTTATGTTCGTTGAGGGACGGACTGAGAATACTATTGCGTTGCGTATAGCGTTGCGTCGCCAGAAAAGCGAACTGATTAAAGCGAGTGTACTCCATCAATTATAAGCTCACCACCAGTACATAAAACACAGCATATCTGATATCTACATACTCCGTTGGGTAATAATTCTTTAGGTATTAAAAAGATCGTTTTCATTGTATACTGTTGAACTTAAACCAATAAAATGGATCGATCGGTATCGTGTATAAAAACATTCCATATGTGACAATAAACTGTATTGAACCTTGTCTCTAGGCTTTCTACGGCTTCGTTGTATGCTAAGCTCTAGGGAATCGTGTTAACAATATTCTGGTGCCCTCAATTGAACCAGACGCTTGTTTGTTTACTTTGTATATAGTACTTTACACTGCATGTTATATGAAAGATGATTTATTATCGTGTCTGTCTCTTTGGTCTGATGGTCGCTAAGCAAGACTGGGGAGCTTGGTGTCCTAGGTTCGAATCCTGAATCAGGAAGTGTTCATAAGTTTTCCCATTAGTAGCAGCGAGGTGGTTAGATTTGCCCACGATACGATTTATAAAAATAAATCACTAGGCCAATTACGTAGTAAAAAACTTCCATTACGCTACATAAATAAAAATGTACCTATTAAAAGAAGCTTGCTTGGCTTGTCTCTTGAGACTTGGTATATACTGCAGGCCGAAACAAAGACTTAGCTTTCATTGCAAACACTAGAGTAGATACAAATGAATGCATAGTAACAGTTCAAAAATGCAGATGTCAGACATTTTAATTAACGAGTTGTGTCTGTTAAGGACCTAAAGAGTGCTGAAGGAAAAACAACTGACTGCCAACACTGATTGTAGACAATTGATAAAAAATTTATGCTTAAAGTCAGAATGACACGTGCTTTCGGTCACTAGTTGCAATTGTAGACTTGTGTCGATTTTCGGGTAAAATAGTTTCATCCTTGCTCCATGAATGAAAAAAAATGTTTTGAGAAATTTTAACAAGCATTAAACGCCTAGAATTGTAAGACCTCTGTTCATTCTAAGATTACATGGAAGTGTCATAATTAAGTCGGTACGATAATATGGCAAGTAAATTAACATAATGATTTAAATTTCATATTATTCATAACACAGTAAGCACCGATTTAATCATTTATGAGATTGTCTTCTTCTTCTTATCGTACAGTTGGTAAACAGCCTAGTGTTAGAGTTTCAACAGCCTGTAGGCTTTTGACATGGCTCAACACGCCTCCGCGCCGTTGAAAAATCTCTCAGGAGTGCCGGTACCCTCACGATGTTTACCTTCACCCTTTTTAGCAACTGAAACTTATATAATACGCATATGAATTCGCAAAGACTTTGGCGCGTGCCGTGGATTTGACAATCCAACGGTCATACCGGGTCAAACATCTGCAGATCGCACAAACATTTGTCCAGTGCGGGAATCGAATTTGCAACCCTTAGCGCAACAGTTCTATCGCTTAGCCACTGCGCCAATCAGGTCGTCCAATGAAGCAAAGTTGTTGTTGATACGATGAAAAAAGACTTACGGAACATTATATACGCATGTAATTTAACAGCTTCCATTGTCAGAACATGTACATGAAATACTGAATCAAAATTGAATAAAACGAAGGAAAATTGCCTGATTTTAAGAACGATGAATCAAAGCAATTTAGCAAAGCACCATACTAGGATGAGTGTCAAGAATTAACACTGTCCGGCTTAGGGTTAGAGCGCACTGCGACAGACAACCGCAGTGGCTAAAACCGACCAGTTTCTGTAACGTTTGACTGCAGTGTAATGATCCAATTGGCTTAATTAGCTCTAATTAATTGCTCCCGGATTAAATTGCTTGTGTTGTTGTAAAAGTGAGTTGTTGTTTTGTATGGAAAGACGACTTTTTAATGGAAAATCATCACAAAAAATGCTTTATCGTTCAAGTGGTTATTCGTAGCTGTAGCGATATTTTGTTACCTTAGGTAGCGCTGGTAAAAAAAAAAGTACTATATTTACTAAGGCAGGTCAAGAAGAAGGTAGGTACACAATATAGTATAGATAAAATACATTTTCAGATAGATAAAATCTTTTTTATTATTAGACACTTCTTGCTCTCACAAAAATGTCTCGGAATAATAGCCAATATTATTCCTATAATATTTTTATTGAGAGAGTGTATTTGTATATACCTACTAGGAAAGGATCAGTCTCACTATAGCCTTTCACATTCGTGTCCATACGAACAAAGAGGATATTCAACAAGGTATACTTGCCTACAAAAGATACATGTTGTACCACTTTCCACCTGAGATTGTACCGTTCACCAATACCGCTCAAATATGTGAGGCGTTTGAATCACTTTCCCAAAGTGAAATTCATTTACCACTAACAGCATTTCCTCCCTGTAAAACCGCGGCGTTCGCGACAGTTTACAACACGTTAACCCCTTAAACGACGTCACATTACTGTCTAACACTGATAATAAACAAGTTTGAGATTTCTAATCAAGAACCTACACGCAATTGTGTGCGAAAATTAGGGTTGTTGAGAAATTACATTTGGTACAAACAACAAAGTTTAAATGTTTTTAACATCAGGTACTTTATTCATTTAACAATTCTCCCAATATGCTGTGAATTATTCTTGTTACCTTATAATTAAGCTAGTTAGCTATTAATTTGACCCGTCAAGTCAGTGCTGAGTATTCCTCGTCCACACAATGGTTTTTGTAATATTCGCAATCGTAAATCGTCGTATTTCAGAAATAATTGTAGGCGAACACCGATAAGCTAAGTCATTAACAATGACCGTCTTCAATCTAAAAGAAAACAGATAGCTCATTTTAGGTACAATGAACCTATTATAATCTTAGGCCAAAAATGTATAGCAAAAATACCTAAAACTGACGATTACTCGCTGTATTTATATATATTAAGCAGATTACTAACTCATTTCATTTCATCATTGTATGGATATACATTCAATGTGATCAAAATTGGGGTGTCTCCGTGTTTATGCTTTTTGAAAAATAGTTGTGAGGTCAATAAAACGCAGTTAAACAACCATCTTGTAAATATTTTTTATTATTATTTAAGTTTAATTATCATATATACTTATGTATGGCATTAAATATGTTCATTAGGTAGTAGATTTAGTAATAGTTAGTAGATTCATAATAATAAGGTATAATTTTAAAGTTATAATCTTAAGTTTAAACCACTGTTTACTTATTTTGTCGAAAATGAGTGTTGCTACACCCTTACAGGGTCTATGTTAGTTATGATAATATGTATTATTTTCTGTAAACTACATAGTGCAATAAATAAATAAATAAATAAAAATAAGGGAACCATTATAAATTGATAGAAGATAACGGTTCTGGCGGATATCCAGGCCTAATAACACATATTCAAACCTTCCATTGTAAAAGATTAATGTCTTCGACTGTCTATACGGTATACGGACTGTTGACTCACTTTGGCTAACGTTTTGGAGGATTAAGAAAATCGTTTTCTAATATTCCTGATATTCTGATCGGAATATAGATGGAAGTTGAACAGTTTGTCTGCTTAAGTGGTACTTATTTTGATAGTTCGACCGTGTTGTAATTCACTATTATGTAGTTTTGTGTCTTGAGTGTAGTAACGGACAAATAATAGGAATTCGGACAGGAAGTTGTGTGAGTTATACCAATTAATGGAGTGGGAGTTGGCTTGTGAAAGTATTTATATGATTATTACGCAGCTGTTGTACCTACGTCCAGTGTATGGAGAGCTTGTTGTTGTTAATAATACTAAGGTGATTTTATAGTTATTTTTGTTAAATATTTGTATTCCTACTAGTTCCCTTCATTCATTATAAGTTGTGTTGTGACGCTGCCTAGTTTCATAGTTGAAGTCGCGTCGCTTATAAAACATATTAGAGATAGTCAAAGTTTCCGCTAACGATCGCTTCGTGTAAGTAAGCGACATACCGTGCTCTGTAAGTTGACAAGCTACGTAAGTGTTCTTTAACAAGATACTCGAGAAAACTACGGCTTTGGAAACATTTGTAAATTGAATATAAATGGCTGCATGTTTTAGGGTAGTTTACGGTAATATAGGGTACCTTTTGAATGTCGTATGGAGCTTTTATTGACTGCATTTTCTTTAATAAAAACTGTTGGATTACTGTAAAGGAATAGGTTCTTCGCAGTAGAAATTATAATATGGTCTCTTACCGAAAGGTGTGAAGCAAAAATACTGCAATAAAGATTTTGTTTTGGAGTTTCTACATAACATCACGCCTGTATTCCCCGAGGGGTAGGCAGAGGTGCACATATAGTACACCCACATTTTGCCAGTTATGTGTTTTTAGGTCCCGATGTAATAGGGGCGAGCCTGTAGGCATCTTTGATTAGATATAATTCTAGAAAAGCCAAAGTAAGTTTAGCGCCAATGCTAAGTATTCATAAGTGCCTTTATCGGCTTGTTGTATAAGTAGGTAGGTACCTGAGTCCCGCAGGGGATGCCCTTGGTAGCATCGCTTAAATTCATTAGTATTTAGCCTGGCTGAAGGCTCAAGCAGTCTCGCCTTTGTCCGGTTACGCCCAACAAGACCCCCTTGGGGTTGTCTGCATAAAATCTATGCCGAAAAAACAAAACAAAAATATATTGGTTTACAATAATTTTGCCTTAAACTTAGACCTTGTATCTTATAGAAAACTTGTTATTGAACAACATATGAAACATGCAGACCCCAGACTTAATAAGCAAGTTGGCAGTTTCAACCTAACAATGTGAATAATCTCACATGTCTGACAATAGGAATGTAGAAGTACGACCAAAGACTACTGGCAAACATCCAAATATGTAATACACAACCGTATGCAGTTGACAAGAAGAATATATAAAATACTTCATCAAAAATGGGACAAATCGCTGAGTTATTCGTTCGTTGATGACCTAAAATAAAATATGACTACCTATGTATACAGTATACACATTATGTATGCATTTATCGACAGTTATGTTTTGTTAAGTGTGTAACTAAGTTTTTCGGGCAACGGAATTTCTAATATTCCTCGTCAGTTTTTTTTTACTTACTTTTTATTTACTTTTGCTTTGATCACCCAAGTAATGATGCCGTTTGCACATTGTTCCTAATTTATCCACAAAGGCTTTTCAGGTATATTTTGTTGACGAAATCAGTTTTCTCTGTTTCTGCCTACATTGCTAGATAATTAGGTGTTCTCATTATAAGGTCAGGAGATCGAGCCAAAAATGTTAATGACTATGTGTATGGTAATTTTATTGCAAATTACTTACATGTATCAGATAGGTTTCTAATTAAACTGCGACCCAAGGCCGTTATCCGTAATCACAAGTACGATTTAATTAAATGTATTTTTTATGGCCCCTATTTGTCAGGCGAAAATTGGGTCATTCTGTAAATGGACTTCGAATTAATTCTAAATTGTGAAAACGAAACGGCTACAGTACTGAGTTTAAAATTTCATCCGTATCGCTAATGATCAGTTTACAGATAAAGAGCCCAATTCTGGTGAATTTAAAATATAGTTCCGACTTAGTTTTAGTATCACTTTGGATCCTTAATGGTAAATACCATCTGGTTTGGCCAATAAAGTGTTGGCGAGATATTGATATTTTACCGAAGCTCTTTTAAAGGGCAATGATTTGCGGGAGGCTTTTGCCCAGTTACAGCACGATATAGGTCTTGAACATAAAATGTTTATCAACCTATTTTTTTTAGGCCTAGATAACATCTGTGGTACATTGCATACATGCGTTTAGAAGATTTTCAAAATTTCATCTTCAGTCACGTTTTTCGATAGCAAAATAATGTTAGCTTTGATAAGTAAACAGGACAGTTACCTGTTTACTTATCAAAGCTGTGATTGAATGTGTTTTAGCTACAGATAATTTTTTTGGTTATTTTTTCTAGAAAAGTCATATCATTGGTCACAAGCTCGATAATAAAAGTGCGTAAGTATTTGATTTATTTAATACCTAATGGGTGCTATACTTGGGCCACTCTTATAGGCACCACACGAGACAATCAACTGCGTCAAACTTGCCGCACACACGCGGTGGCGATCGGTCATATTTTTTTAGAACGAAGCAAAAGAGACGTGATTTTCAAAATTTCGTATGTTTGTTGCGATATCTCTTGCGATGTTGACACAGTCTCCGATCTCTTACGACGGATTGTCCCGTATGTGGCGTCCCTAAACTCGTCTTGTACCTATAGTGTGGTAAGTTTTGGCATTTTCAGAAAGTATATTGGTTAAAGGCAGCACCGGTGTGTTGATAATTGGCTACATTAGGTTACGTATACAAGTTCTAAATTCTAAACATTTGTCTAACAAAAAACATACCTTTAACTACACGTGTTCATCTTGTTTCTAGTGTAGCAGGTTTGTAAAACATGACATTTATGTCCGATCTCATGGGACTGAGTTACGTACCTGAAAATGTAGAACAAATTTTCTCACCCACCGTAAGGTTTAAATTCAAAGACAATTGTTATTCTTGTTATGATTTGTGATGTTTACGGTAATTTTAGAAATTAAAATATTTTTTTTTAAGATTCGTGCTTAGAAATGATTTTATAAAACGAAACTCACCTTATGTCGACTTTCTCTTTAAGTGCAGTTCTGTTTACTTGGGGCTAACAGCATTTAAATCGAATTTAGTCGTTGGCTTGCCGAGGGTTGCAGCCAATCTGTACTTACGTAAGCACGAGTACTAGCAGATGCAGCAGTATCTAGGTAATCTTGGCATCTAATAGATTAAGGCTGAGCTGCACGATCTCACGTTAATGTTCAATTGTCCATTAAAACTAGTTTAGCAAAATCGTAGATTTTCTGATTGTTTATGAGGTACCTTTCTTTGTAAAATATTACGACCATTAGCGTTACATAAGTTACAAGTTTTTTGCTAGATACTCTATAATTCCCATGTAGTTACCAAGAGGAAGCAAGCATATTGCCATTTCATTACTAAGAATACATTCAGTAATGTTACGTGGGACGTATATTATTAAATAGGACCAATAATAAACGGCAAAGTGTGGGTGTATAAAAAAGGAAAACTCCTTAGGGGATACAGAAAGGATATCATGAATTTCGTCAATACATGCATGAAACCGTATTTAAGGTATAATTTGATTTTACGCTGATAGTAGTAGATTATTTTGTGAGATAAAAGGCCAGTGAAACTTTGCCTCAGCCGGAGATTAAATCAAAGTCTAACCAGAGGCGAGTTAACTGCACTTAATTAAATGGGGCGATACGAAGCGACCATAAATTGTTACACCAACATCGACGCTCAAACTGTTTATCTAGAAAAAAATCCTCGTAAGTTTTTTTTTGGGGAGAATCGGGTACCTACTTAAATGGTCACATAATATACGCCTAAACCCATATATTTTTAAATAGAGTTCGCATAAAATGAGTTTACCGATCCGTGTCGAGAGCTCATTAAAAGTCCGAACACAACTTTTATCCTGTGCGCTCGTTAAAAGCCAACCGGATTATAGATTACATAGGTAAAGTACACCAAAACTAAGAAGTCCAATAACCACTTTGTAAAAAAGTATCAACTCTATTTATATTAGTATACAGTATGTATTTGGTTGTGAGGGCGTTAATCTGGAAAACCACAAAAGTCCGTCACTAAATATCAACGGTGCGTCACGTCGTCGTGTTGATGTCTTCCGGTATTTGAGTAGGAGTCAGATCCCATTTTACAAGGGGTGGTTTCTGGTTACACATAGATAACTATAGTAAATACTGTAGGTAAATATACAGTATGTTTTTTTAGGTAACTTTCGTCTGTTCCCACACCAGTTTGCGATACGTGTTGTATTTTACCTACTCTTGTAGATGCTTTGTTGTTTATATTGGAATTAAGTTGTAGTATTGAATTTCAGCTCTTAGCACACATAAAAATAGGATTCAATATTCTGTGTCAACCTTGTAAAAGATAGGTATAGTTAAGGCTTTATTTGCGATCACAAGGTCACGGGACACGAGACGACTTGATTGAAAAGTCGAGGTAATAAATGTAGATAATGATGTGACGTGAGTAAAACGCGAACTATGTCATAAAAATGAGATTAATAAAGTCTTAAGTACAAATGTGTATGATCCAAGACGCAAAGAAAGCTATTTTGTAAAATAGGCTATACAGATGGTATCCTGGAGAAAGTTACTGTCTTTGACATCTACTATTATTGATCAAACCGTAGTGATATCAACAAAACAAAATTAAGTAGGTGTAAATGATAAAACTACTAATACTTAAAAAAAATACCCTCTTTTATAACATCAACTAACATTATCCGATAGTATTCCTGTAGTTGCTGTCTTTTGAGATAATTTTGTAATCTCCTGTTTTTCTATGAGAACGTAGTTTTATATAACTCTTTCTCTGATTATTTCGCTGCGGAGTCTAAGACAAATTAACTTTCTCTTGAACACTCAAGCTCATTGCTCACAGCTAAACCTAGACTAAGAAAAACAAGTAAGTATCATATAATTATATTTTTCTTCTTCTATTCTTAAATTGGATTTTCCACCGTGATTTTTAACAATGAATCTACTGCATACTGGAAAAGAAAAGGTCATTTTAAGAATAAGTCCAATTATTCTCAAGTGGAAGTCTTTTCGAGAATTTAGAAGGTAATTGATAATTAAACCAATTTCAATGCTAATGTGAGGTATTGATTTGTAATCTGCTTTCAGGGTTCCATTCTGTATCCCGTTATTTTTCATCTTAATAGTAATTATATAGGTAGGAAATTTAAGAAAATGTGTTGGCGGCACTTATGGCACTAATATATCTCATCATCATCAGCCGGAAGACGTCCACAATGAACGGCAGCTTGCTAATTGCATCCACCGGTTGCCTGCAATTCTGACGATATCATTGGTCCACCTGGTGGGAGGCCTACCAATGCTGCGTCTTCCAGTTTATGGTCGCCACTCGAGAACTTTTCTTCCCCAGCAGTTATCGGTTCTTCGAGCGATATGACTAACATATTATTTGGATTTAACTTCGGTATTTCTACATTAATACCTTTAAAAGATGGCTATACAAAACTTATTTCAAAGATATTGATGCAGAGCTTACTGGCAGAACAAGACGACGAATAATAATAAAACAATAGTTTCCAGTAGGTATTATAAACCACCAAACTCCAACGATCTAGATGCTTTACCATGTTACTAGTATTTACAGTAAAATATTTTATTAAAGTTCTCGTTTTCATTTCTCATCGCGCCATTTATTTCTAATCCGCAATGTCTCATTCTTAGCTGTCTGACAACGGCACACTGCAACGGCATTACTGTTTTCCCTTAAGAATAATAAATCAGTAAATAAATATAATACTTTAAAACAACAAAAGATTATGAAATATACCTATATTGTTTTGATAAATAATGTCTAAGACATAACTTTGACGATATCCAACCTGACGGAAACCGACCTACGAATTCCCAAGGGTGTCATTAAGAGTCTATGAGATTATACCTGAAGAATTGGCTGCAGTGTCCACCTGTGTACCAATAACTATTATACTTTGATCACATGTCGAGTTACGTATTATACCAATCACTCTTCGCTGCCCTTAATAGCAGTTTGAGGATAGTCCTGTTTCCTACATTGGCTGTTTACCCACTAATATTGGAACTGTGATAAATTAACTGGGTCAAAGAAGAAAGGGAAAAAGAGATAAGACAGTAAGTAATGAATAATAAGTCTTGTTTAATCAGAGAAATTGCTTCTTTCTTTATCACTAGAAAAGTATCTAGGTATTGAAATAAGATTATATGAAATAAGGTTTTTGTGGATTTGAATATCAATTTACCTAAATCTGAAAATATTTCTACGATAGTGTGAAAAATAATATTTTTGCTAGACTAGTTGGTACTATGTTGACGTTGTAGCCTATCTCTGGTCATGTCCTCCAAAAACTAAATTGATTATCATGCTTTGACGTAGGGATCGAAAAAACAAGCAGACATTTTTGAAATATGGAATGATGGATAATGTAGAAAGTGAATTACTTAGCATCGAGCACTTTTACAAAAATATATTTCAGTGCCTTTGTAAGTCGTTTTACCTTAAACAAATAGTTTGGGTGCGTCGTTGATAACTATCTATAGGGTTATTTGGTTTGCTAACACGAGTTGCGATCGCTCGGTTTGCAACGTTGTTTTAGAAAATAACATTGGATAATAACTCTCTCATCTTATTTCACTTTTATACACATTCTCTATAAGTCTAAGGACTGCCTCGTTGGTCTAGTGGTTGTTAAGCGCGACTGCTGAGCGCGAGGTCCTGGGTTCGAAATTTCGAATCCCGGGTCGGGCAAAGTGTTACTGGGTTTTTCCATTAGGTAATTCTCAGTAACAGCACGGAGTCTGGATCTGTGCCCGGTTGATGGCAATAGGCTCGCCCCCTATTACATTGGGACCTAAAACATAACTGGCGAAATGTGGGTGTACTATATGTGCACCTCTGCCTACCCCTTCGGGGAATACAGGCGTGATGTTATGTTTTATGTTTTTTCTATAAGTTCTATAAGTTAAGTTGACATCGGCGATTTTGCACCAATAGCCCGAGAGTATACTACAGATATAAGTGTGGCTTATGTTACAGGAATGTAATAGCCCAAGTATATTCCTCCATGGTAATATTATGCAGACTAAATTAATAAGCTGAAAGATATTGAAGCACGTACCAACCCAAGAGAACTTCAAATTACATAACAAAGAGCCAAAATCTAAAACAATAAACCAACCCGGAATCATTTTGTTTCAATTGTCTCTGAAGTCACAAACGAAGACCCTCTCGGAGCCCCTCCGAATAGAGCTAACATTTCTTAGTATCGCGGTAAGTACTTCCCAAGTGCGAATACGCACTTCGTTTCCCATTCAAGGAATACAATCAAACCTAATCTACCTTCAAACCCTCCTAACACAACTTATCGCATAATCTAACCTTTTCCGCAACCAACTTAATCCACAACGGAACAAAACAACTGTATTATTTAGATTTATTCTATTTGATAATACCAATTAAGAACTAAGCCGGGACATACAATTTATTACCGCAATGATTCCTAACAATTCAATATTTCTCACGCTGGCCGAAAACAAATCTTGATAAGCCCAATCATGCGAAAGCACGACAAAAGGCAATTTAAATCTCATTCCAACAAAATGTCCCTTAACAATCGCCGCAGCGGAAATTAAAGTATGAATCTCAGATATTATTCATAAGAATAATAATTAGTATCTATTTGGATGAGTTTGGATAAAAGAGAAATTTGCATTGTTAATGCAGAAAAAAATTTGCTCAGAACCAATGTCAGATCCATTTCAACTTTTAAAATCCAATTTTATTGGCACTTTGTTTGCGAAATGATGAGTTTCAACCAATTTGATATTGCAGGATTCCGTAATTTGCATTTATATGGAAATGATTAAAATATCTTCTTGGTGTAATAATTTTATTGGCCAAGATCTTTAATTGTAACCTATTTATTCAAATATAAGTGTAATAAAAATAATAGTGTGTATGTTAAAATTACTGGCTTTTGTAAAAAAAAAAACAAATTATGACACTAGGAGGCTATGATTTTTGACAGGTGATAAATGTCATGTGTCATAAACGCCACGATAAAAACATTGTTACACTGCAACAAATAATTATTGTAAACGACATGATGAATAGTCGAATAAAAAAGCAATGTTCTAAACAATTTTTCAAGAACAAGTTCAAACAAGATTTCAAGCAGAATTTCAAGGAAGATTTCGAAAAAGATTTCAAGCATAATTTCAAGGAAAATTTCTAAAAGGACGTAATACATAATTAAGCATTTACTTAACGGCTTATGAAAATACAATTATAAAGTATTTATGGTGTATAATTAACCTGTTAACTAACATGATAACCTGTTTATTGTGTATTTAGAGTAAAGTAAACAGATTTTACTAATTACATAATTTAACGTAAGCGTAATTATTCTTAATTTCTCGTACAAGTTATTAAAATAACTCTGCTCAGTGCTTAGGTTTAATCATGACAAATAATATCGGAGCTTTTAAAAATGTATAGTATTTCAACATACTAACGTAAAGCCATCGTGATTTTCGATTGGCGTTCAATGCACAAAATATTGAACGAAATATGCCCATTGTTTTCAAATTCTAATTATAATTATGGCTTTAGATGCTATTGTTTTCGATTCCCCAAAACTAATTGCCAAATTGAAAATTAATTTTGAGACATCAATTTGTGTCTGATAATAATATCATGAACGAGGGCTATTTGAATCGTAAATCGTAATATTGTCCAAATAGTTTACTCCACACATTAGTGTTTTGTTAGATAAGTACTTGCATACATTTCAAATTAACCTGTTATCAATATCGAGTACTCAGTAAACAATCACCGTGAAAAGTAGCGACAGCATGCAGCGTTGCGATTTCCGCGCTGGAGACATTTTCAATTTTCTTATGAAGTATTTGCAATACACGCCGGCGAGCCAGCGGTGTTGAGCTGTAGTGTCAGCAAAGCAAATCCCGAGTGGTAAGCGATGCACGTATTTTATTATTTAAGGCTTTTCGAACTAGAATGCAGTCGTGCATATTGGGTATTAGTGTCCTCGATACTGTTATTGTGAACAAACATGATGGAGTACAGGACTTTGCTGTGCCCAAGAGGGTCCATAATGGTTTCCTATATTTATAAATCCTTTATACTATTATGGAACGGAATAATATACTTCAGGGAATACAGGCGTGATGTTATGCTGTTGTTGTTACGTGAAAATGGATTGCGAACATGAAAAGCTTTACGAATAGTTTATGGAAGACTACATTGCTTTTGGATAAAACATACAGAAGGGGAGATGATTGATATGATGTTTAAAGAATAATTGCAGAGTTAAATAGGATACGAAAGTACAAGAAGACCTTTAAAAAAGATGAATGCAATGATATTGGTCACAAAGTAGGGGACGCACGATCGCATGTGTCTTATCATGAATAAATTTATCTGTATATTATCGAATGGTAAGCAGAGAGTAAATAATAGCAATTGTTCCACGGACAAACATAAAGTTAAATATACAAAAGTAATGTTTGCTCAGCTGTTAGTTACTATTTTAAATTACATTCAAATGGAAAAGGTTTAAATAATAAATATTAATTCGAACTTCTACAGTAAAACTATTTTTAAACAAACATGAGTACCTATTTACTTAAAACAATTTCAATGATTGTACACTGAAGCCAAACTGAAGCTTATATTTATGTTATTTTTGGTATAAATCCCTATAAGTTTAGTATTTTCAAAACATTTTATTATTGAATCAAATAATAGTTACGGGCAAAATGTTATTGGATTTTTCCATTAGGTAATTCTCAGTAGCTTGCTCGATTTGTGCCGGTTTAACAGCAAGTTGTCGTTCATTGTGGCGTTCTACAGGCTGGGCAGGCTTTGTCCAACAGTGGACGTCTTCTGGCTGATGATGATGATGATGATGAACAGCAGTAAGGTATAACCTATCAGGCCTATAATTATATAACATACTAGCTGCGCTCCGCGGTATTACCCGCTACAATTTTTTGGGACAAAAAGTAGCATTTGTTTTTTTTTTTTTTAAATCGTCGCCCCACACTAGGAATTTCTCCTGTGTCGTGGGTGTGTTTCACAAACATGAAATATCACATACACAAACATCCAGACTCGGGACGAACATCTGTGGGTCGCACAAAGTTTTGCCCCGTGCGGGAATCGAACCCGCAACCCTTAGCGCAGCAGTCCAATCACTTAGCCACTGCGCTAATCAGGTCGTCAACCTGTCAGCCTATCTGTTAATCCAGGGTATCAGCACCACAGCCATGGTGTAACAGGGGCGTACCAGTCTACCTACTATAAAATTCTGCGTACTTTACATCTGAAATCCTCATAGATATAGGTAAATAAACTTTTGTTTCTCTATTGCCTTACATTTTTTTTTGCTAATTAGGACCTCACTTGCTTTATTGCAATGTAAAGCATAAGTTTTGAAGTGGCGTTACCAGAAACTAGGCACTTAGGCAATAAGAGAGAAATACATGAATACAAATAAGAATAAAGTCTGTTAAGAAAACCCTGTCCGATCAAAAAGGAGTTTATTTAGGATTCGACTATGAACAACTTTTACTCTGGGGCCTTCCCTGAGTTCGAGAAAAGAATTAGCTGTTCCATAGATTTTGTGGAGTCTAGTGTACATAAATGAATGGAACAGCTGATTATTTTCTCGACACGATATTATTACTGTAAAACCCTTACGCTTAAACGTAGACTAATAACGTGACCCATAAGTACAAGCAAAAAAACGGTAACAAAGGCTCTAGTTCTCTTTTATAATGCAGGTTTTATTTATAGAGACACTAAGGGTCCAGAATTAAATTGATTGCTATAATAAAGTACCTACGAAGACAGATTAACAACCTACGCTTCGTGATCCCAAAAACGAAATTAATGTTTGGTTTGCCTCGTGGTTGCACTGCGGAAGCGATCCTACTTTGGATTCAAAAATACCTGGAACGTTTTATGTAATATTGTCACGCCTGTATTTCTCAAAGTTGTAGGCAGAGGTGCACATATAGTACGCCATCATTTTGCCAGTTATGTTTTAGGTCCCAGTGTAATAAGGGGCGAGCCTCTATAAACCGGGCACAAATCCAGACTCAATGCTGATACTGAGAACTACTGGAAAAATCCAGTAACAGTTTACCCGACAGCAGTTGCGTTAGCGACCACTAGAGCTACGAGGCAGTCAATTGCAAACACAGGCACAGTCTATTCTAGTCTATTTCACTCTCATAGTTCGATGGGACGGCAGAACGACACGACCGCAGAGTAATCAGGCACAACGACTTAGCATGCCTTCCGGAGCACAGAAGTGCCTTAACTTGTGAAAAATTGTCGCCCACAAGACTTACCGCACTGAGCAAAGCTTAACCTTGTAGATCGTCCGATCTGCGCGGTAATGACGTCACTACAAGTCCTTCAACTATTATACTACTACTAATGTAAACACACTGATCAGATTTAGACAAAAATGTAAAGATATACCTAATTAAACCTTGACAAAAAACATAATTAAGCTATTTTTATCGAGAGAAAATTGCAACAATATAGACCAGTCCGGGCGAGCGCCAGTCGATTATAATTCTCAGATAGGTACAGAGAGAGTGAAAATCGAAAAAATGTTAGAAACACATACCCGACACCATCGTCGCTACGCTTGATCGCTTCTGACACATTCATTCCTAACACCTGACATAATTTCTTGCACCTGTTTTATCATCGAAGCGGCAGGGAACGGAGCGTCGATAGCCCCTTTGAAATGTGAATGTCAAAACAATGTTTTCAATGCTTTAAATTGCTGGAATCACTCTTCGCTAACTCGGCGATGTGCTGTATTGGATACAGTGACATCACATAATCCCTTTATTCATGCTTTCGGATATAAAAAATGATTTGTAGAGTGCTGACGACTCTATTACGTTTAACACAATATTTTAGTAAATAATAAAAAAAATACTACACACTCTGATAATGGTCTGTTGTTATTCGTCGAAGGTGTTACTTTTTCTCTCGCTAGTAAAATACACACTTATTATAAATCATTCGGCCATGTATTATCATCATTCAGTCGGTAATAGTATAAGTAGACATGTGTGTGGGCGCTATTGGTCCACCCACACTTAGCCAGAGTATAATAGTCTCATGTCCTAGAATAGCAATTCTTGTGTGCTTTATTTAGAGGAGAATTGTTAATATAGTAGAAATTCAGTGTTTAAGGAATAACTAGATAGAGATAGATTCTAACAGCTGGTAGCCGGCCTTCATTAATTGGAGTAGCCCTTAGTATAAAAGAAGAAGAAGATATTACAGATTTTCTACTTGTCTTGAGTGTGACTAGTGTTACATTTCTTGAGCCTGACTTCGACCCATAGATCTGAAACACACCAATTGATGTCAGTCTATCTAATAATTGAGAAATTGGGTAACTGACCATATTTTTATAAACCGTTAAGAATTCCTTTTAAAGGCAATTTTGAAGAACGGTGTGTCTACGACGCTCCTCAAGTTCTCCTTATCAAGCATCAGCCACTTTTGACAGCATTTTAGCGCCCTCCGTAGAATTACGGTAATATATCACAACAACAATCCATGCGATATTGCTTTTGGGGGAAGCTTCTTCTACACCCGAGTAGGTTTTTCTGCCACTCAAGTCTTGGTTATGCTTAAATATTTTAATACCAGTTGGCATAGAACCCAATAGTATTGTACTGCACAATGCACATGATTGTTAACTTAAAACACTATAAAATAAAGCTTTAAACTGATTGAAATTATCTTACTGTTCTAACTTAAAATATACGAAAATAGACGACCTGATTAGCGCAGTGGCTAAGCGATTAGACTGATGCGTTAAGGGTTGCGGGTTCGATTCCCGCACCGGGCAAAACTTTGCGCGAACCACAGATGTTTATCCCGAGTCTGGGTGTTAGTGTATATGATATTTCATGTTTGTGAAACGCACCCACGATACAGGAGAAATTCCTAGTGTGGGGCGACGTTTTTTTTAAAGAATAAAAAAAAATACCGAAATGACCACTTCCAAAACGTATTATTATATTTAAAACGTGAACGTAATTTCAAATATTAGAAATCTACAAATTCAGAAGAAGCTCTCTCAGCTACAGTGCAGAGATTTCAGTCCGTAACATGTATCGTATGTCACAGGTTCATTGCAAACGTCACGGTGTCGGCACTGTCGGCGCTAGTTTGTGCCCGCAGCGGTCTGAAACTCTATGAAGAAGTGTTATAACAAGAATTGCGTTAGCCACACCAATAGTTATTTCTTTCACCTTTACGCTATTTAGTTTTCTCTTGCAAGTTAATTATTTAAAAAATATGATAATTATAATTCATGAGCGTGCATAGTTTTGTTATGTAGGCTATGTAACGATCTAAATACCAATAGATCAATCATCAATTTATTTAAATTCATAAAAAGTTATTATAAATATCTAAGTATTCAATTCCTCGGGCTACTCGTTTTGCATTTTTATGGTTTCATCCAAAATTTCCGAGAGTCGCCTAATAATATCACAGAAAATGATTAAAATAAAATAATTTATTGTAAAGAAGAAATAATAAAAAAATAATAGGTTTTAAAAACGCGAAATGACTAATCAGTGTTAGTTATCGAATTTTGAGAACGAAGGTGAGTTTCCAGCTAGTTTTTTCTTCATAAGAGAATCTAACGTAACGAAATACTAGCAGATATGATAATATCTATTAATTATGTATAGGTATATTTTCGTATCGACAGAAAGGTTTCTATTTCTATTACAACTCAATTTACTACAAAAGAAAATCTCTTACCAATCCTTTCTTTGTACATATTATATACGAGGAGTTAGTTATTCTCTTCAATGTTTTTGAGTTATCCTTTATACAAAAATAAACAATGTTTGGTAGCAAGCTTAACAGGTTTATATAGCTATACTAGCTGCGCCCCGCGGTGTTACCCGCGACGTTTTTTCGGGATAAAAAGTAGCCTATATGTTAATCCAGGGTATAACCTATCTACATACCAAATTTCAACCAAATCGGTCCAGCCGTTTATGCGTGAAAGAGTAACAAACATCCACACATCCATACATCCATACTCACAAACTTTCACATTTATAATATTAGTAGGATAGTAGGATTATTTTCGTTAAAGTATCACTATCGCCTTTATCTCTCTCTCCTTTCTTTATCGAATTTATTGTATTTCAATAAAAATATAGATGTAAAGGGTATGTTGACCTATGTTCTATTTATGCAAATAAACTTCGTAACATTTACTATCTGACGATGATCGATTTGCGGAAGGGTAACAAAATAAGATTGAATGTTATTCACCTTTTATACTATTATTATATTATAAACGCCTCACTTCTGTCGGTTAATCATTTTAGAAGTACTTACGTAGAACTGAAAGCAGAAGTGAGGAAACATTTTAGGACACTAGTTTCAATCGACATAACAAAGCAAGCTAATGGCAAATTTATTCCTTGTATCAGACACTAATTCGAAGTATGAATTTACTGAAACTATGGACGTGCCTTCACGAGATCGAAAGAGTCACGTGATACTTACCTTGAACTGAACTGCCCCCTTAGAGAAGTGGTAAAACGTTTGACGAATAATCGATTAAAATGAAGAATATATCGATAACATAGTCGAAACATAATGTCATCCCCATACACTTATTATTCTGTTCGATTTCTTGCCACTTGTCTAGACCGGCTGAATTGAATTCGTAATCTCGCCGTCCGTAAATCTGGCCACCGCGTCACATTTCAAAATAATTAAAAACTTTTATTGAAACTTCACTATGTTTTTTCTCCTTAAAATGTCACCAGCCGTTACACGCATGCGCGCTGCTTGCACCCATTCAGTTGGACCAGTTTATTCCGAAACCCGCCTGTAAGCGGACGGGGCGTAGAGTCACGTGCGATAGTCAGCACGTAACTACGACATCGATGTACCTATGTATAAAAATTAAAAGTGACTAAATCTATAAAATTTGTGTCGAAATATTCATAAAAGTTTTCATATCAACTTTGAAGTTGTTGAACATAGTTTCGAAGTGAGTTTTTGTGTGACTGAGCAAAAAAAAGTGTTTAGAACATACAATTTTGTATAGTGTTTAAGGTTTCAAGTAACTATAAAACATTAATTAAGTGGTAAGTTAATTGATTTTCATGCAATTTATGCAATTACTTTACTCAAATCGCGAAACTTTTGTTTAATAAAAATCCAGTAATAAAAATCTAGAAGTAGATTTTTTCATGGTGCTCATCATCATCAGCCGGAAGACGTCCACTGTTTAACAAAGGCCTCCCCTTAGAACGCCACAATGAACGACAACTTGCCAATTGCATCCACCGGTGCTCATCAAATTTAAATTATTATAAGGATATAAATTGACTTCATAATGGTTTCGTAATTATGAGATGTTTAATACCGGTAAAAGTTTCTGCATTAAATGTCGGGGAAGCCAATTATTTAATTAAATAACTTTTGACGGTGTTTGACTTGAAAGGAACTTGTATTGTCCCCGTTCCTGATGTTAACTGGAAAACGTTGCTTTTGCGTGCCTATTGTGTGTTTCTTTTTCTTCAACGATGTGTTAAGCTATGTGGAGGCCTACAGGCGGTTTTAACTGTGACACCAGATTGTTAATCAACCATACAATAAGAAGAGAAAAAAATGTTTCCTGAGTATGTTATACAGATTAAGGCAGAAATTATATTTAGGTCATTTGTATTTTCCGTGAAGTGGCTAATTGAAAGGTTTTTATTACAAATACGACGATTAGGCATCCGTGATATCACTTTAGTTTTCGTTACAGTCCTGATAAAGCCCATCATAAAACTACGTAAGTAGTTTACTTAAAAGACTGAAACAGGCAATGACTTATTTTATGTATACCTATAATTTTATACCTTTTTATATTTGTCTAATCTATAAATAACTTGCGGCATAAAACAGTTTACTTCTCTGCCTAGATCTGTGAAAATAACAGGCTGTTAATTGAACGTCTAGCCAGTTGTGGTTACGCTTTTTAATTAAAAACTTTCGTGTAATGGTCCTGACGTTTTACTAAATTCATATTGAAAGTAGGTTACAGTCGTGCATTAAAAGTAAAATTATTTTGTAGATGTAAATTAAAATGTTCAATGAACAATGGTTTCAAAAAAAGAATGAACGCTACGGCAATAAAGATTCATAATAATTGGCGTTAAATGTAAAAAGGACCAAGTTTATGAATGTTATAAAGATGAAACGTTATGTCCTATTCATTCTTTGGGCATAATGATTGCTTCCTTTTGATTATAACGAAGGAAGTTTCAAAATTATTGATGGTCTGTCATTTGTCAGGTCTATTATCTGTGGCCCAAGATATGTGGCACAACGCTTGACAAATACCAATCGAATAGAATGATAAATGTATGGGGATGATATAATATTTGGCTTTTGTAATCTATAACATAATTATGTCGGTCTCGTATATTTTTCACTTGTTTAGGCCTCCGGGGGATTTCGTCCCTCATCACTTAAAATAAGTTCGTTATCCATATAAAGAGGACGAGCAATACTACAGTTTAACATGATACAATCGGCGACCATAGAACGTGCCATGCTAAAGATATCACTTACGAACTCATTTCTAAATCCGCGGTGAGATTCGATACTAGCGCATAGCAAGGTGATCTGCGTGATGATATCCGAGATGATGTTAGTAGTTCGGAATTTTTCTATCCTCGATTGGGATGTTGAAATCCATGAATACTCTTATTTTAACATCAACATCCTAATTGTTCTTTTACTTACTATATATGCCGGTTTTACTCACATGAATATTCGGGAATGCCAGAGTAGTTTCGGACTCAAACGGAGCCCCTATTCATGAGCAGGTAACGCGATTCGGTCTCTACTTCTTACTAATCCTAACTTTCTTACATCACATTCGCGAAGTGTCAAAAATTATTATATTATATTAACTTATTTAATGACATTATTTGGTGGAAAGCATCAAAAACGATCAGTAGACTTCTAGAATCTCTTTATAACTTAATCTCTCGTCTCTTTAATCGCTAATTACAGGATTAATGGATTACCTTGAATGTCACATCACATCGTTCAGAAGTGATTCATAATACTCGTAATTAAGTGCCTTATGTGATATGGATTCATGATTGATGTGTGTCACGCTAGAGTTATCTAAGTGTGGCCAGAGATTTTCGTTTACATTAATATTGCTTTTTATATATACATATTACATATAATATATATTATACTCTTGTTCATTATGATCTTTATTTGTCTGGCCTGTTGGTCTAATGGTTAGTGACCCTGACTGCTAAAACAGGACGTCGTGGGTTTGATACTAACTCAAGACAAATCTTTGTCTGCAAGCGGCAAATGTTGTATATACTCTTCATAAAGTAAATCCATCTGCCTACTACTTCCATTAAGGCAGCACTTTGTCTTTACTAACTCAGCGCTAATAATTCTGTTTTTCTTTTCTTTTCCCAAAACTCTTTTACAAAAAAAACTAGGTAATAATAATTAGGAGTGGCTTTTGGCGTGAATTTTCGCTGTCCGTGATATTCGCTTAGCTAAGCTCATCCCTCTTGGTCTTTGTCTAAAAGGTAGGATGGATTAGGTACGGTACCTACTGTTCAATCGATCATGTTGGACGTGACTAAGCCGCTAACTAGTCCCAACTCATTACTTAATTCGCACTAGATTTTGTCCAGACGACTTTTGTGGAACAAAAATCTTTTTGGAGAAATATTCGTTTCGTAAAAGTATTTTGTCTTTATACGTCGTGTATTGCGATTTTTCTTTTTTTGATGTCGGTTTAAAAGGGGCGAGCCTTTTTATATGTACCTACACCAAACCTTTTTTTTAGTAATCTTATAAAAGTAAAAAGTAGTTACTATTATAAATAAATAAACACATACGGTAATCGTAGATTCCAACAGATAATACCTGACGTCACCCTTAAGACATAAATACAAAAAAGGGAACTTGAAATTCGATGGATGCGAGCGGTGACACGGTGGCTCAGTTGGCAGAGCGACGCCACGGTACAACGACTGTCGCGGGTTCGAGTCCCGCTCGTGTCCATCATTTTTCAAGTTTCCCTTTATCAATTTAAATACATATCTGTTACTGGTAGGTTTGTGAATTCACAGTGCTTACCATAGTCATTAAGTATCTAGGATACCTAATTACTATTTCAGCCGGTTCGATTAATCACTATAAAAAAAAAGATTTGGCAAGAATTCCTACGGATACATATTCTTTTGGAATCAATCAATGTTAGAAATATCTGGAGTAATTAGGTCAACGTATATACGCCTTATACACTGGAACTGGCGCAGCCATTATCAGTTAGTCTGCTTAGACACCTAACCAGTGGCGTGCATTGGTTTTTGGACAAGGTAGGCAGATATTAGGCAAGTGGTGATTTATTCACAAAAAACTAAAACTCGATTATTTGTCATACATTGCGGCGCGGCGCTTCGATGAATTAGCATTGATATTATAAGTATTGTTGTTTTTCTATACCTACGTTCGGCATCTGACTTCCGCGTAAGTTAAATAACTTTACAAATAAGGTGATTTTTCACAATGAAAGTAACGTGTGAATAAAGTAGGTATGAATGTCGGCTCGTGGCAATTGGCTCGCCCAGACTATGGGACGGGTAATAATACAACTCGCAGATAGGTACTTCAGTAGTAATAAGACAGTGTTCAAAAAATGGCTTATCGTAATTGATATAGGTACCTACATTTGTATGCTCGTGAAGTCGTTGTTTACAAAAACAAAACTACTTAGTACCTAACTATTCGTCGAAAAACACATAAATTAATTGCTTACTCACATACTTTTAACTCCACGAATTTCCTATTGACATTTCAAGGCTTATTTTTCGTCTCTTGAACTTTTATTTACCACTACAACCATCTAATTGTTTTGTCAACAAACGAAAACTTTAAAGTTGTTTGCATGTAATTTATCAATACATGTTGCATTTTCACCACAAACTAAACACTATAATTTATCGATATTCCTAAACGGCAATTATTTATGTAACACTTCCTAAAAAATCACAATTTAATTAAAGAAATTGATAAAATTGTTTGCAATAGAATAAAAATCGCGCCCGTAAATGACATTAGCCGACTGCAGAGTTGCCAGATTCATAAAACATTTTACCCGTAGTAAAACTGTTTAAATCTGCATTTTAATTTTTATAAAATTATTTTTGTCATAAGAAATATAATAAATAGACCTTATCGATTAATTTAAATGAAAACCAGTCAATATTCTTTAACGAAATGTAATGAATATATATTTTGTTTTAAAAAAAATAGTTTCCAATGTTGTCTAAAGAACATATAAACGGGAAATTGCTATGTATTTGGCAACATTGCTTAACAATTCGACGGAGAAGAAAGTATAAACAATACTTTTCTCTCTTTCTGATCGCTTTAGAACCATGACAGTAACAACCAATAAGAGACTCGGACCTTTAATGCAACAGACTGCAGCATGAGTGCAGCCAATAATTGACTGAGGTAGGCTTGCTTACCTTGGCCTGGTAATTTGCGAATGTTAAATGTCAGTGTGATACGTATGGAAAAAGGGGAATTATATTTCGGTCGTATTATTCTAAAGAAGTGTGTGTGCGTATACGAATACGCGGAATTTTTTATAGTGTGCGTGGATTTAGTAGGCTGCTCGACCAGTGCCTACTATGACGTCATGCGGTGAATGAACGATCGTAGGCATATTTTTGTGATGGATAATAGAAGTTTTTTATTTGTGTAGCTTCATTTTAATGTATAATTGTTGTTTTATATCACTTGATATGACGAATTATTTTATATATTTAGTAAATATAATGTATTGAATTGTTAAATTTATCTGAGGTAGGCACTGCCTACTTGCCTATATGGGATGCACGCCACTGCACCTAACATGGAATAATCTTAATGTTCCTTTATTTTTTTTGACGTCGTTTGCGGGCTTACTTTGACCTAGCATTGCAGGTCATTTTCCGCTGGAAGCGAGATACTGCACTACACTGTAGCGGTGTCCCGCACGTAGCGGTGTCTCGCTTTCACAACGGAAAATGTTCTGCTTTAAGAGTTCAGGGTAAGGGGGGCTGGTTGATACATACATACATAAAGTCACGCCTGTTACCCTGAGGGGTAGGCAGAGACCACAGATTTCCATTTGCTACGATCCTGGCATACTTCTTTTGCTTTTGCTGGTTGATATTTTAATATTATACATTCTGTTTCTTTAAAGTATTTCGATATTTACGATTTATAAGGTTGTTAACATTATTAAATTAAGAAAATATCACCATCATTTTTAATTTTAGTAAGGTATCGCGCTGATCTAAATAAAATATTGTTATCCATGTTCTAAGGGAGGCCTTTGTTCAACAGTGGACGTCTTCCGGCTGATGATGATCCATGTAGGTACGATAAGGGAACTGACATGTTACAATTTTTTTTTTGTTCGGATAACATTATTTAGGTTCCAGGAACAAAATAATTATATTTTGAGAAATGTTTCACGTCCCTGGGTACGACTGTACGGACTAAGTTCAAAACCTAAAAGAAAATGATTTACTTACCTTTGAATCGGATTCTTGCGGATCATTTACGCGGATAACGAGATTATTATGATTACGTTCGATAGGAGAATTAAGAGATTCCCGTGGCGTGGCTTTATTTGTAATTCTAATAGGGGATTTCAAAGAAAACATAAAAATATATGAAGTTTTGACACTGACGAATATAAATCTATACAATTTCTGGTTCGTGAACTAATATTGAAGTGCCTAACAGTTATTTTCTTTTTCTTTAAAAAAAAACGTGATCCCACACTAGGAATATCTCCTATATTGTGGGTGCGTTTCACAAACACCCAGATTTAGTACAAACATCAGCGGATCACACCAATGTTTGTCCCGTGCGGGAATCGAACCCGCAACCTAGCGCACCAGTCGCATCGCTTAGCCACTGCGCCAATCGGGTTTTCGAACAGTACCTGTATATACCTACGTAGTACAAAGTAAATTAGGAGATCACAGGCGTGGCTATGACTACGTTTAAAGTATTGCATGCTTACTACATCGTAGCTGTCGAGACGCCTTGAGCTACGCCGTAGTCGATAACTGCTACGCGCAAAGTTATTTATTGTTCAGCCTGTTAGCGAAGTTTTAATAAAAGCTTGATGAAGTAATCTTAGAATTGTATGGGGCCTAAATACAATATGAAGTATACATTAGTGTAAAAAAACTAAAAAAAAAAAGTTTTTACATCATTATTGCCTCATTAGTCTAGTTTGTGGTCGCTAAGCGCGACATTCCAGCATGATGTCCTGGTTTCGAATCCCGGGTTTTCCATTAGCTGTATGGAGTCTGGATTTGTGCCCGGTTAATGGCAATACCCCCCCCTATTACATTGGTACCTATAACGCAACTGGCAAAATGAGGTGTACTATAAACCTCTGCCTTTCCCAGTGGAGGGTAGACGTGATGTTACGTTATGTTATGGTTTCTTTCTGCGGCAAAGTGTTACCTGTATACCAGAACTGGTAGAATATATGAAACTAAAAAAAATATATACAACTAAATTGTACTATATTGTAATAAATTATTTCTTTCTTTCTTTCTTTCTATGTTATGCCAAGAGCTACCAAACAGTAGTTTACACGACATAACAATTAAAGTGTACCGTATCTAAACCGGTCTTCAAAGTTACCACGGTCAAGCTACATTATAACAGTAAGTCCCCAACGTACTCCATCTTGGAGCACCGCTTATAAATGTGGCTGACGGTTGCCAAGCCAGGCTAATTACTAACTGTAAGTACCAGGACATCAGTGGCTAGCTAACAGACGTTGAACAACTAGTTACACCATTTGTGACTCAATATTAATTAGATTTAGTCTCCATACTTCTATTATATGAAACTTTGAGGTCTCGAAGAACGTTGTACCCATCTCAATAATTCGGCTACGTCTGGCCAAAGGGTTGCGGAATATCCTCCTATGGGACAAATATTTGAGGGGAATATAGGTACTATGTCCTGAGTGGAGGTATGTGTGTATAATATTTTTAAAGCTGTAAAATGCATATCATACACAAAAATCACTCAGCGTCAAAAGGCTGACCGCGGCGAGAACGGCTTCACCTCACAGATCTACGCAGTAGCCATGTAACTATAAACTTGTCGAATCTCACAAAGTAATATTTTACAACGTAGAACCCTTGTATTTTATGAATTGAACAACAATAAGTGTAGAATGCGAATAAAGTAAAAAAAAGTAAGACTATGAAGATGACATTACTTACGTCGTCTGTAATAGACGCAAATACTATAAAATTAAAAAAAAATACATTTCATATAAAGTACAACAAATAAACTAATTGTTTGTTTTACTTTTCATAGAATACAATTGTACAAATATTACAGCAACCACGGATCTACATATAATAATTATACTTTACATTTTATTTTACCATTTACGCCAAAATCTAAATTCGCCGAATAACCTAACACGATGGAACCCCAATAGTGTTGTCAGTTTTATGCCATTAATAAAATAAAAAAAATCTTACGATGCGCTTAAGAAATTCATGAACCCTTGCCATCCGTAAAGGATTTTTTTATAAAATTAGGGTGTGCAATTAGCACTACGCTACCTACGTCTTTGATTACAGGCAGGCCTGTTATCAAAGACGTAGGCAGAGTATCCTGATATACATCAGATCTCAATTGTTCGCCCGGCATAATGAAAATAAAACCGATTTTAGTTCATTTTCTCAAAACAGGTGGTACAGTCAGCATCATAACTAGCTTAACACGTTAAAAAACTGAAAGGAATAAAATATATCAATTCAAGTTATTAAACCAACGAATTTCTCTTTCTTTATTTTAATTTGGTTATCAATACATAATCATATCCTTTTATTTTCTAAAATACCTTAAAATTACATACATAAAAATGTTTAAATTGTACCTACTATAAAAAAAGTATTTAGAACTTTGTCAAAAATGTCATAAAAAACTATAATATACAAACTGAAAATGAAATTAAAAAGCTTTAAAGTATTCTTCCTCATCATTCATGTTATTGTTCCAAATTATAGAAACATCCAAATGATGATCTGAGAATAATTTAAGACTTTTTGCTATACAAAAAGTTGTTCAGTTACTTATGTTGCTGACTGTACTACGCGATTTCGTCTCCTATTTCTCAGCAATTTAGAATTAAGCCTATGAAATAGCAAACAAATGTAGAAATTTAATTACAGGCTCCCAGCTTCCGAGAATTCGACCCTTTTCCAATTGAATGCCTTCGAATATTTTCAACGAAAGATAATACGTTTTATTTGCACGTTTCCTTTATTCCCTTATAAGTGAAAAAAGGGTAGATCTGAGGGATGAATCTAATCGCTTGTATAGTTTCATAAAGGTTTAACGGCCACTGCGCTGATTGATCTGTTCGAAGCTAGGTCGCATTTGCCTTGCTCACGCCCTCATTATACCTGAAAACAAATGATGGTTGCATTGAGCTGACGTACAGTCATTTCAAAGGTCATTTTTGATCATGAGCTTGAATATTTACGCAATTATGTCAGCTTTACAAGGAGTATGGTATAGGAGTTCTCTGTTCATCTTTCTTAGAAGTTTATATTCCCACGTTTAGCCGCTTATAATTAGTACATAGTGAACTTATTGCCTTTTGACGAACCCAATCTGGGTTCGTTACTGTCAAGGAAATGGTGTATTTTTAACCCACCTGTCTGATTTGATGAAGATGACTTTGAAGGGTTCTATAATAAGCGCATTGCTCTCAAAAGCTCTAATCCCTCTAAGGTTCAATATTTGATTGATCGAATGTTCGCTTTAGTCGAAAAGTGTTTGTGCATATCGAAGTGGTACGTAGTTACTCTGTAAATAGAATTACCTCTATATGATGTAATATTGACAATCAGTATGAGGAGAAAATAATCAAACCGAAAAATCAACAGTCTTTTGAACCTTTGTACGATAAGCAGAAAATAAATTTAGACGTATACGACTGTACATGACATTCAATTTATTGTCCATCTTTACATCATAAGTAAGTTATTAAAATTGATAAAAATACCATTTTTGTCCTCAGTTATCCCTTTTTACGTTTTTATTCAGACACCAGTATTGCTATAATCTCTTTGCTTCAAACCATGCGACCTTAGTAGGCCTCACAGTAGTTGGCTTAGGCAAACATCATGATATTATAAATAATTGATTAGCGCAGTGGCTAAGCGATTGGACTGCTGCGCTAAGGGTTGCGGGTTCGATTCCCGCACGGGGCAAAACTTTGTGCGCGAACCACAGATTTTTGCCCCGAGTCTGGGTGTTAGTGTATGTGAATATTTCATGTTTGTGAACATACCTACGATACAGGAGAAATTCCTAGTGCGGGGCGACGTTTAAAAAAAAATATATATTCTCTAATCCAAAGAATCTAATAATGAAAAGAAGGATTCTGAAGTCTATTTTTTTTAGTCCGGGATAGTTAATAGTTTTCACCGGAGATTGTTCAATGGATCTATAGTATTAGGGGCGTTATTAAATATTTTTGTTTTACTGTCAGCACTGAGAATCAGGCAAAGCCTACACTGTCTTTATGATGTAAGCGTCACAGCTAAAGAAAGGCGCATAACGTATTACATCATCAGATTGTAGGAAGGCCTACGCATGTCACCTTTGTACCTTCGCTCTTTATGGCAAAGGCGTATGAACTCTGTCTTGACATATCTTAACCGACTGAGTAGCTACTTTCAAGTTTTGACATCTTATTTCATTACATGTCACAATGGTTTTGCTTTGAAAAAGACCAAAATGTTCAACAAAGTAAAAATAATTTATTTCTATATTTTGGGACAATATTGTTTTGTTAATACAATATAATATGGACTGTTATTTTCGTTAGAAGTCAATAATAAAAAAAGTCAATGGTCTGGCTTAAATATGTATAATACGGAGATGACATGCCCAGTGGTCTGTCAAACGATTTCCTGTGGACAAAATTAATGGGGGGAATTCAGAACGCGTTGCTTTGGTGTCGGCCAGGCAAAAACTTTTCCCTCGTTTACGTTGTTTTTGCTCGGTGTCCCACACAGACGATTATCGCTCGGACTAATGTACATTTCGTTCTCGCCTATAACCAGGACCGCGTAAAATAAATTGTAATGCTTTTATTTTATCGTTGAGTGTTTGATCCGGCTGTAACAAGAAAACGAAATGGATTCTAGTGATCATAAGATACGTTATTTTATACATTATGGTTGGTACATACGTATATACCTAACATTATGTAAATTTAACTTTAGGCTTCACTTTTTGTTTTTTCTTGAGCATTTTTCAAGTCTTGCAAATTTTAAATCTGGTAGAACAAAAAATTGGTAAAAGATATAATATAAACTCCAAGTGCGTAATAACACTAAATATAAAAATACCCACACTCGTTCGTTCTTGTCTTTCACTCTTTAATCTGTGAACAACCATCTTGGCTGTTACTTCCTACTGATGTTATGACAAAGAAAAATCTTCCGCGCCGCACCGTAGATCAACCCGAGAATCATTTGTGGCAAAATGTTTCAGCATCTCCACAATTGTAACCCCAGGGGTGCGTTGCCAAAAATTTTATGAAAAATATAAGTAGGGTGTTGTAAATGTAAAGTGGTATCGTTGACTACAGTCTAGGGACACATAAATATAATTGGAAAACGAAACCTTCTTGTTATTGATTCATTTTGCTTTGTTTGCGTTGTTTCGTGCGGGATTTTTTCGCTTTCGGAATATGGTACCTCCAGTATTTGGAAAGTGAATGTCAGGTTTGAAATCGAGTGTAGTCGAGATTTTTTTTCACTGCTGCAAAGGCCTCTCCTTTATTTCTCCACAAATCTCTGTTCAGTGCGATTCTCGGCCATGTCTTTCCCGCAAGGTGTCCAGATTGTCCCTCCATCGCCTTCTAGGTCTGCCAGGTCTTCGGCGGCCGGTGGTGGGTATACACGAGATTTATTTAGAAAATAATTTATATATAAAAAAATATTAAAAAGTTTGAGTCCAAAATTGTATTTACTGTCAATCTTGCATAATAATTATAGAGGATTATAATAAACCTATAAATCTGTATTATCTTCTGTATTTTAGCATAAACATTAAACACATTTTGCTTTGTAAACGTTAATTAAAATCATTGCATTATTAACATGACCTATTGTTAACCGGTCGATGATTTAAATGAACTTTAGTAGCTAATCCCGAAGTCGATTATTAATTAATATAATTTGGTCAAATTTATAGAAATAACCATCGGTGTTTAAACAATTATAATACACGATAGATTCATGGGTTTGATTAGGATTTGGACATAACATAACATCACGCCTGTATTGCCCTGAAGGGGTATACAGTTGTGTATAGTACATTCACATTTCGCCAGTTCTAATATTGGTCCAATGTGATCCTTTTGACATAAACCTTAGAGAATTATCTCATGGAAAAAAAAACAATAGCATTTCGCCCGACCCGGGATTTGAACCCGGGATCTCGTGCTCAGCAGGCGCACTTAGATCAACGAGGAGGCTACTTATTTGGATAACTCAAAAACCGTAGTAAAGCTTTAGCTTATTAAAAAATCCTGCTTATATTTATTTTTCCTCCAGTGACACCACCATTACCTATATCATCGTCATAATGAAGGTTCGCTCGCCATTGATGTTGATGCCAAACCCGTTCGAGTCCAAGAGCTTGAAAACGTTTTCCAACAGATTTGTGAAGAGTTTCGAAAAATAACGACTCCCTGTCATGTCTGCCTGTCACATCAATGCTGCAGTTAATGGTTTCAATTATAATTAAATTATGATAAATATAGATGATAATAATTATGTACTGTTAAAATTTGATGGCATGATAGAATTCCTGCGAATGACGTATGAATTTTACAACTAATTAATATCGGTATAACATGATTAAATTTGATTCTAAAACTAATTATTAAATTTTAAGCAAAATAATCAATCTATGAGTACTTTAGTCATGAAAGCAATTAAGGAGGTTTGCTTTTTAATTAAATTATTTTTGGCAGTGGTAATTAAAGGCCGTAATCGTTTAGAATCAAGGCTAATGTATTTGAACGATTTATCTCTAGTCTTACTTTCTGCTAGGCATCAGTGAAGCGAAAACATTATCTCCTTTGAACACAGGCTATTCGGTGACCTAAGAGATTAGGACTACCCACCTTAGTGCTGAGAAAAATCGTCAAAGAATTGGGGACACATAGAATGTAAAATTATACCAAATATATATTCATAGCTTTTTATAGATATCTTATTGATTAGATTGTGTATTTGGAATGAAGGTCTATACAGCATTTTGGGCTCTGTATTTTATTAAGACATATTGTGAAATGCACGTTCTTGGTTAAAAAGCACATGAGCATTGTAATGAAACCTAGATTGAAGGCTTAACTCATCCCGCGTTGAGTAATATAATAATATGTATTTTTACCTACAATAGAATCGTATACCAACTTGCCAAACTAGTGAAATATTGCATTCTTTCTAACATATTATTGTCTTAACCACTAAGTTGGTATTAATGACAAAAAAGTTTATTGCAATATGAGAATTTGCGAAACTGATATTACCTTTTAAGCGGAGGAAAGCGCTGTGGGCATCGGATCGTCATATTTTGGCAAAGTCCCCTTCGGATCATTTGTTATCAGTTTACGAGCGAGGTCCGTGTTTAGCGGGGATATTTATACCCTGATAGCTATGATGTGTAGCCATACGTTTTGCTAAAATCGAGATAAGAGACCAGGGCTTTAGACAAGTGGTAAAACTAGAAATAGAATAGAACGATAAATGTATGATGGGTGACATAATGTTTCGACTATGTAATCTATGTCATGAAAAATATGTGTGATCCCTCATTTTTTTTATTCTGATCGATTTACATTCGTCGAGCGTTTTGCCTCGTATCTAGGGGACGGGATAAGCACAATTAGGTTGGTATGTAATGTGTTGGAATGTATATACATCACTTAAATAAAATCGAAATATAATAACAAATATCTAACAGTCTGAGATGAAGCCAGATTCTTTTGCTTCATCTTATATATAAAATTCTCGTGTCACAATGTTCGTTCTCGTACTCCTCCGAAACGGCTTGACCGAATCTCATGAAATTTTGTGAGCATATTGAGTAGGTCTGAGAATCGGCCAACATCTATTTTTCATACTAATAGCTAGTGTTATTATAGATCTTTCTTCACCGGGCTCGACGCAGTCTATTACAGTACCTATCGTGCTTTGGGCGTGTAGCTGTGATAGCAGATTTTATTTAACCTTACAGATGCAAACACAGGACTCAAAACAAATGCCAGTAAATCGTACAAACATTTATCAAGAGTGGCGTTTAAACTTCTCGCGCAGAAGTTAACTGTTAAGCTACTTAGGTAATAAGCCCGTCATTATTTGCTTACAGCTCTTTGTTACTCTATATTATATCAACATCTCGGTATTCCCTGAAGGGATATGTGTTACTGTGTAGCTGTGCTCGTACTCACTCACATTTGAAGTAGAATAATTCTACACAGTCCTTGTGACGCTCTAAGGGGGAGGCCTTTGTTCAACAGTGGACGTCTTCCACTGATGATGATGATGAATCAAAATCTGCACTACCTGAAGGTTAGACTGGTAGAAAATGCCTAAGGCATTAAGTCCGCCTTATACACAACTGTACTGAAGTATTAAATAAATAAATTCTGTATGAGGAGAAGGAGTTTTTAATACTACTTATATCAGGCATTATTACAAATAATAATACCAGCCTGTTACAATCTCACTGGAGGTCAAAGTTCCTTCCAAGTGCTGACAGAAAATCCTCTCACACTTGACCATTCCTGACCTCATTCTCGACCATGGACCATTCCTTAATCGAACTAAGGATCTCACGAGCTCTCACATTTACTTCCACAAGACTTCATTCTTCCTTTCTCAAACTTTACAAGGTTTTTTTTATATTATCCGAATAAATTAACCCCCATTTGGTATTTACAAACTAGAAACACCGTTTTTATTAAGGTCGGTTATTTTGTAATCTAGTAGGAAGTTCTTGTTAAATTTACAAGTACGGTGTAACTTTGTTAAGGTGGTGACGAAAGTTTGCCGCAAATTATTCACGTCTACACTTGTGAGTTATTTATGAGTGGCCTTTGTGCCAAGTTGCGATATGAATATGTTTTAATACTTCCTTTCGGAATATAATCCTGTAGGTTCTTCGTTAAGTTGGTAATTTTATTTCTATTACTTAGCATAACTCGTTCTACAGTTGAGCCAATAATTAATCATGAACTCGATAGCTGATATATTTTTATAAGATAACTTCAGATCACATACTAAACGTATTATAATAGACATAGAATAAGTATATGTGGAGATTTTTTTTAAATAAGCAGTCTCAGTCTCTCTCAGTTTCTAATCTATTTAACATTAGGTACTGTAAAATTTTGACCTCCTGGGATTGGCTTAAGTATGTAATAGACGTGCGTGTTAAAAGTAATACCTAAGAAGGGTTAATACCAAGTGTTTATACACTTGAGGAGACTACCATTTGTTCACATAACTAACCTAACGACAGATTAGTTTCTCAATGTTTTTTCAAGTATTACATTACAGATTACGTTTATGAATACTATGAACAAAATTATTATATAATTATGTTCCAAACAAAAGAGCATCCGCCATTTTTTCAGTTACGAATATTTAACATTCAAATCAAACAGCACTGTAGCTAAACTATTTAATTACTTTCAACAAGCAAAATTGAATTCATTCAATAGCGATGAAAGTTAAAATTGATATCAATGGGAGCAAACTATGTTTAAAGGCAGTTTGCCAATCACTAATTGAATTAATATCAGTCAATATTTTCTAAAGCTTTTATTTTTTTGCACATCATTTTTGCAGTCTTCGAATTGCGCTGATCGTTTATCTATTTGGAAAATTGTTTAACCGTCATATTATTCCATGGAACCGTTTCGTAATTTTTACTGAAAGACAAAGTGCTTCTGTGAAATGTGATGTGCAAGTCACAACGAATATTTCAATCTATACAACAGACGTGTTAGTAAACATACATGAAGTAATTATTTAAGTCTATTCACACCTAACTGTGCAATCTTACTACTTGTATCTTAGCGTAATCACTGGTTGCCTTTTGTTCAATAGGGTACAACAGAGTAGACGTCGCGACGTCGAAACAAAAGCAAGAGAGGCTAGAACAGTAACTCTTATCTGACTTCGACAAATACGAGTGTATTAATGAACATACTCGGCCGGGTACCGAGTTGTGTCTGTGTTGCAAAGACCAACGTATTATGTATCCCTAAAAAGTATTTTTGAAATCAAACAATAACGTTCCAGACCATTTTTTTCATCCTTTTTTTAAATGTTTCAACTTCGTAGAATTCGTGTTATGTGCCATGCATAAAAGAACCATATCACAAACATAAAGTAACCTCTATTTACGATCACGGTGACGAAGTGTCAAAGATCATACAAGCGTTTGACAGATGGCCGAATTCATCCAGACTGTTGCGGCGAGATGAGATCGTATAAAACTCATAAAAGTGTCGTCACTTATAGAATATTCCCGTAAAGACCCCCTGATCGTTGGGATGGTAACGCGTTTATCTTGCGATGTCAGCAAACATGCCTCGAACTTAGTGATGGTAACTTCAGAAACGTGACTGACGAGTGAAAAGTTACTTTCTTCGACAACATTTGGCCAATTTGAATTTATAAGAGGGTGCCAGTGGATATATTTTGGTCATGTCAATCTCTTGCGATAAAAAATTAAACAGAGGGTATGTTTAAATTCTCACTAAGAAATACTTTTTTTGTGATCTTATAAGTCTTTTTTGATTTTTTATTTACATTAATGGAATGAAAATAAAAAATCACTGTTCTATTGAACCACCTGTTTTTAAACAACTGGAGTGCGCGACCTCTAACATTGGATATTAAAGACACGTATCTATCTTAGTCTGAGTTGAAATTAATAACTTTTATATTCAAACTTAATTAAACAGTAAATTTATTATTAGATTACTGAGTTTGAGAACCCTGAACTTTACTGAAGGGAATATCTCACCAAAGATTAACAAAGTTTCAGAAATGGATACGACAATTTATGTCGATTATACCCTATTGTATGCAGTGTAATATTATAATATACTAGCTGCGCCCCGCAGTGTTACCGGCTATATTTTTTCTAAAAGTAGCCTATGTGCTAATCCAGGGTGTCAGCTACCTCCATATGAAATTTCATTAAAATCCATTTAGTAGTTTTTTCGTGAATGCATAGCAAACATCCACCCATACTTACAAACTTTCGTGTATTAGTAGGGACTACTATACAAACTAGTGTTGCCTTACCATCGATTCCTTATCGATAGGTTGTCAATAGTATCGTGACCTCGAAAAATAGTCACAATATCGATAGCCCTATCGATACCATTGAAATTTTAAAATACTATCGATACTATCGACAGTACCTATCCAAGAAATTGAGCAATTCTATTGATAGAGTCCAATAGTATCGATAGTATCGATACTATTGGGTATAGATAATATCGATACTATCGATAGTTTTACTACATCGATATTTACCCAAAGTTCAGTAGTATAGTTCAATGTAAAATATCGATGTAATAGAACAATTGATACTATCAATAGTATCGATAGTATCGACAGTGATTGCAGTAAAATACGCCATAATAGTGATAGTATCGATACTATCGATATTATCTATAACCAATAGTATCGATACTATCGATAGTATTGCACTCTATCAATAGTATTATTCAATTTCTTGGATAGATACTATCGATAGTATCGATAGTATTGTAAAATTTCAATAATATCGATAGGGCTATCGATATTGTGGTTATTTTTCGAGGTCAACTATCGATACGTCAGCTATCGATAGTTAGGCAACACTAATACAAACCTTTCCAAGTAGCCAGAGGTCACGCACACTTACATTTTACAAAACTGCACCAGTTTCATATGACGGGGGCCTACCCTATTTATCAGATACATTTGATAGCCTGTAGAGAAAGTGACTAACGCTCCAAAATCACTTAAAAATCCTGAAATTATCGTTATTTTTACGAATACTTTTAAATGTAGGTATGTTAAAGGGAAATTCTAACAACAGAATGTTCCTATCTTTTTTTAGTTTTGTAACTAGATATCAATTCCAATTACATGTAATCAGCTTTCTTTTTCCTCGTCTAATTTATTTATTTATACGTTATGCATTTAGTTTGAACGAAGGAGGATTTAATGCCGTAGGCCCATTTCCCCAGTCGTCTTTCTTCCCCTATTTTCTTTATCTTTGACATTTAAGTAGAAATTGCCTGTTTAACAACGTTGGAAATATATTACGTTAACATTAGAGATGTTAGACAAATGCTATCTGTTTAAATTTGTACGAATACATATTTGTATGTTTGACGTTATAAAATGAGGTGGGCATTGCCTACGATACAGTATTTACTTTACAATTAAAACAAGTTAATAAATTACGGCATTATCGATTTAATATTATATCTACGGTTAATACTCCGGTTGTCGGAAATCAGTCACGTGATTTTTCGGGAGTACCCGACTTTATTTTTTATTATAAGCTTAGAAAGCTCTGTTATAAAATAAACAATACCTATTACGCTGTACAGAATCATGTGATAACATACAAAGGTAAGGGTCATGTA
Source organism: Abrostola triplasia (assembly GCA_946251915.1). Taxonomy (NCBI): domain Eukaryota; kingdom Metazoa; phylum Arthropoda; class Insecta; order Lepidoptera; family Noctuidae; genus Abrostola; species Abrostola triplasia. The sequence continues at coordinate 5,513,095 of OX276431.1, forward strand.
GATAAAGTAAAACAGTCAAAATCTTTCGTATACGTACTAACTGGTACTTTAAACTTTTAACGTTCCAAGCCTTCACGGCTTTACGTAAAACATTCCAGCCCTAGTTTTGGATATATTTTGTAACTCGTCGAAACAATCGACGTTCGATGAAACTGAAATTTCAACTAGCTGTTGTTTTTAAAATATTTGGCAGCAGTGAGCTTTGTACCTCTACTCTCCTACCTATACCGTAATCTTAAAATGTTTTGTTAAATTATTATATACTTTTGGTTTAAAATATGTTTTCCCTATCCGCCGTTCGTTCTGATATGAATGTATTATTCCAATATTGATTACAGATTTCCATATTTTACAACACTTTTTAACAGTAACATGGCATTACGTAAATTGAATTTTGTTACAAAATTTTAATACAGTAATAAAATAACAAATAATAAAATGCTTTTAGAACCCTGTGAATATTGATAGCTCCCTTGGGTGTATAATCTGATGTATCCGTATTTTCATCACGTTACTAAAGGTCTAATAATAATACAGTTATAAACATGGCCACTAAGGCTTTGGCAGCGAAACATGTTCATTTAATTGCTTAATCCACACCCATGTATCTTTTTTTCCATGTATTAAAAATGTAGGTACTCGTTTTGATTATTAAAATATCAACTGATCTGACGACCTGACGACCTGATTAGCGCAGTGGCTAAGTGATTGGACTGCTGCGCTGAGGGTTGCGGGTTCGATTCCCGCACGGGGCAAAACTTTGTGCGAACCACAGATGTTTGTCCCGAGTCTGGGTGTTTATGTATGTGATATTTCATGTTTGTGTAACGCACCCACGACACAGGAGAAATTCCTAGTGTGGGGCGACGTTTTAAAAAAAAAATACTGATCTAAGAAGAAAAAAATCATACCAATCGGTCGTAATCCTGGCAGTGGGCCCCGCTACCAACCTCACTAGCCATTTTTGGCTATAACATGAGTCATCCTTACTGTCTAGCATATCCTTTCGCTTGTCATATTTTGCAGACACAATAGTAAAACAATGGCCACACGTCTCTAGGCGTCTTGACAAATGAAGGAATAAATCGATACGACGTAAGATATCGTTTCGATTTATGATGAGTATATAAGAACCCACCTATAGGTACATTAAACTTACTACTATATAACAGTGACGTCATTAACACGGGAGTTCTGACTTATCGGTCATTAAACAGATTCAGAACTTGGACTTACCCGTAGTCCCAAACTTCGAAGCATGTCCAACAGTAGACTTCAATAGACTTAAATAACTAATGTATGGTTTTAGTTGTTTGGAAACTGGTTTCTTATAGACATAGGTATTGGTAATGAAGGTATTGACTACCTGACTAGCGCAGTGTGTTCGATTACCGCACGGGACAAAAATTTGTGTGATCCGCAAATGTTTGCCTCGAGTCGAGGTGTTTGTGTATGCGATAATTCATGTTCGTGAACCAACGATACAGAAGAAATACCGAATGGGGCGAGGTATTTATAAAAAACATAACATAACATCACGCCTGTATTCCCCGAAGGGGTAGGCAGAGGTGCATATTTAGTACACCCACATTTCGCCAGTTATGTTTTAGGTCCCAATGTAATAGGGGGCGAGCTTATCGCCATCAACCGAGCACAAATCCAGACTCCGTGCTGCTACTGAGAATTACCTAATGGAAAAACCCAGTAACACTTTGCCCGATCCGGGATTCGAATCCAGGACCTCATGCTCAGCAGTCGCGCTTAGCAACCACTAGACCAACGAGGCAGTCGGAGCGGGGTATTTATAAAAAAAGTGGTTGAAATAATACAAAATCTTTTTCAAAACGACGTTACATATTTCATTATTATTGTGCAGAGTCTGAGAAGTAGTACTAGTAGTCGCAAGTGCGGCAACAGAACATTAACTCTCGGCTTTGATTTATAGGTCAAGAAAAGTGGTAATGGAACCCTTAGCTACTGTATTCTAGAAGTCTTTTAAGAAGCAAACATTTTTACATTACTATCTTATTCCCTATTCAAATTCAAATTCAAAATGTTTTTATTTCATATAAACCTATTACAGGCGCTTATGAAACGTTAGGATGCTAGTTGCACGGTTCCAAAATGTCATTCCAATGGAGAAGAACCGGCAAGAAACTCCAGAGGTTACTCATTTAAAAAGAAAGATGGTACAAATTTGTAAATTTACATATGTAGTTTCATTATGCGACAACAAAGCAAACTAATAGTGATAGAAGGGAAAAAAATAACAAATTGGGCCAAAAACCCACGGTGCAATTAAAACTACAAGCTATCACTATTCTTTACATTGTGGTCACATTTACAATATTGAAGAAGACCTGGAATCAATTATATATTATAAAAATAAATAAAATTCGGGCAATTTATTATAAAAATAAATTGCCCGAAAACTAGGCAGAGGTAGAGGACCTACGAAAGTAAAGGTGAAGATAAGGGTCTTCAAAACATTAAGCCGTTAAGAGTACATGGTAAGGGAGCAGATCGTTCATACACTTTCAGATTCATGTGATGTTACATATTGTACAATATATCGTGCTCAACATGAATTCTCCAATATAACTATCTATACAACAAAGGCGTCATCCACGTTCTGCAATAATATAGCACACAAGTGCACATTGACGTGTTATGTCACCGGTATGACGTCACCCATTGTTCGTATCCTGTGCTATAATGGACTCGAGCAGCGCATCCGGATAATACGTCCTATATACTCGCATTACCTATACTCTATTGTATAACGGTGAGTTATAGACATCTCAGTTATATAAGACGTTGAAGACGGTATTGTACAATGAAATAAAAAAGTATAAATTGATTCTACTTATAATTTTCAGAAGTCGTTTCTATATTATCTACTATTCTTGAGTTGAACTAAGTTCAACTAATGTCCCACTGATTTCGGACTCAAACATAGTCCTTATTCATGAGCTGATGACAGGAGGGAGTCGCGAGCCAAGCTGCATTCGGTTCATGGATACATATTAGAGCCCAAAACTAGTATTGAAGAGATCAGCCCCCTTACCATTAACTTTTAAAGCAGGACAGTTTTCGTTGTGGAAGCGAGACGTCGCAATACACTGCAGATAGCGGCGTCTCGCTTTTACATCGTAAACTGTCCTGCTTTAAAAGTTCATGGTAAGGGGGCAGAAATGATATTAAAATAAGCTGTATCTGACATGCCATAAGAGAGGTCTATATCTAGCTGTGGACTGACTTTATTTGGGTCCTTTCACATGTTAGCTGTAGTAGGAATAGCTATTGATGCTTAATTATCAGAATATATCCACAGTCAGCATTACAGCGTTATCTCAAAGCCTGTATTAATAACTCCTACTTTTATAACTTCAACTCTATTTAACCAAGACTTAACAATGTTAATATAACCGCACGTACTACACAATGGTCTCGTTAAGAAAGTTTAATTTGCAGCCGGTAATTTTATCAAGAAAAGAAGTCATTATCCTCACGGCAGCAATTAAAATATACTCGAAAACTACAAATGCAACCACCGCAGAACATTATAACTTGGAACCAACTCGTTGTGTTAAACTCGTTATATTCCTAGACAAAGTCGCAAGTCGCTTTGAGCTATGAATATTCACATTCCAATAACTGTCCCAGCTTCTTTGTTCTTTAGATTTATTGCTACATAATTACTGCTACCGAATACTGTGTATTTGTTGTATAGAAAAGTTGGTAGGAAATAGTTTGTGCGATAATAATTCTGGCGATACGTTTACATGGATAGCATTACTGATTATTACCGATGGTTGTATGTACAGTCTGCTTGTGCCCACGGCTGGTGCAACTCGGTTGAAACATCAAGCCAAAACTTACAAACTTGTGTTCGCGTTAATTCCCGTGTTGTAATTTAATTAAATTATAATTATGTTACGCGATCGTTTAAAAGTGAGTATTACGGTACCTATTATAGAGATTAAAATACTTCACAATAACTTAAAAAATATGGAACTATTGTTGAAAATATTCTAACAATATTTACCTTATTTGTGTAAACGAATTTTTTTATAGGACAGTATTTCTTCCACTTCTCATTCAAGTGCTATCGGTAATAAGGAACGTAGTTAAAGACTTCACAGCCATGGTTTAAATTAAAAGTCTCGTTTGCAACTTTGTAGAAACCTCAGTAAATCAATAAAATAAAATGTTCTGAGAACCAATCTTAACTTACCTTCCGAAAGTATTGAAAAGTATATTTTTATAGGAAACTTTGTTGGTTTCTTTACTTTGGTAAAACATTTCAACAACACTGTACAAGTGTACAGGCTTACGTATTGATCTTTCAATAGTTAATTTAAGCTCACAAAATATAACATGAATCCTTAAAATAGTGCCTATTTGTATTTGAAATACTTTAATTAAATATGTTAGTAGAACTTAATTCTGTGGGCACAAATACACTCAAACTATTCCGGTATAGAGGCTATTGATTACGCATTCACTGAGGACTTTAGAAGATTGAAATTCAAACAGCCTCCGAGCACTTTCAATTGCAAAAAGCATTGAGACCCGTCTTATAACTCGCGATCGTCCTTTAAGAAATGGAAAGCCAATATCGTTTCTACTGAGAAACGCAATTACTGAAATTAAATTTCCAAAGTATAAAATGTAAATAAATTAATCACTGTCAGATGTATTGATGCATTAATGCGACACAAAGATTTATTTGTAGCTTAATGAATTTTCTTTTTTAACTATAGCAATTTCAAACTAATGGCAGGTACCAAGAAATAAGTAATAATCTTCGTTGTATAAAAATATAGCTTGCAGTACATGTAACGTTCATAATTCCTACGCAATAGATTTGTACTATAAGTACATCTCCAATCAAGCGAGTGAAATGCTGTTCTAGCTAGGCTAGGCTAGAATAGCCTGTATTAAGAAGTAACTGTGCCGAATCCCTTTTATAATATTATGCTTACTATAAGTACAATGAATTCAATATATTAAAGATAAATATAAATAAAGTTAAAGCTAAATATACATAAAGCTAAAAAAATATTAAAGCTATAACGTTGTAAAGCCTAAAAAATGCGACGTTTTTTCTAAAATAAATCTCTTGACGTAAATCTCAATACAGCGCCGCTTTCACCAAACAAACTGCGTTAAATATTGTCTTAAAACAAAATTAGCAGACGGTTCAATTAAAATCTAAATTGCAGACGCAGCTGAACGTGACGATTTAGTATGAAAAATGCATTTAATTAAACGCTGGATTGTATGAATTAAGCAAATAACATTTTATTGGACCTCACTCGGGCAGGCTTAGTATAAGGCGCGGATCCATCCTACACTTGAATAAAGAGGGAAATGTTTTCCGTCGATCGTTGTTTGTTCAGGAATGCGTGTGTAGGCTTTGTACGCGTCAGTCGACATCAGATGAAATTGTGTTCACAAAGAAAACATCAACATCTTTAACTTAAGTGACGTGCTTAGCGTGATTTAATAAGGTTGTGTCGCTTTATCGCGTTATGTTATTATGTTATCTAGATTGTTGAGGGAATTTACAATATATTCTCTTAGCTTGGTTATGAACAAAATGTTAGTACCCATTATGAATATTTTAATGATATGCTACGGTTTTTGTTGAAAGTCAATGATTTATCAGTAAATCATTGGCCAATTTTCTATAATCGATATATTATTATAAAAATGTTACCTTGATTCCCTTGGTCACGACTCACGCTATAACTTGAGAAGGGCTAGAACGATTTGACTCGTTGTTTTATTTGGTTTTAACATATTTGTAAACGTTCACTGTCCAGGGAAGGTTTAAATGATAAGAAGGCGATACAAAGTAAGCCGCGTCAGCTAGTAGTTATTTAATATTTTGAAAAAAAAACTAAATAATATAATATCTAACTTTATGGAGAGCAATTTTAACGATGACAATTCAAAAACTCGTAAAACAGCGTGCGATAAAAAGAATCCAGACATTTCGTACGTAATAATTTTGCAACAGATGACCAATATCGGTCATAGTTCAAGCGGTGAATATAAAAATGAACCATACTATTGTCATCCTTTTGCAAGAATAACGGTTATAACCGAATATATGAATTCTGATGTTATAACACTTATGTGACCGGGCCGCAAAGAAAATGTCTGTACGCACCAGACGCCAATAAATCTTTCTTTTTTATGAGAAACTATAATTTACTGAGCGTTCAGCACCCATGGTCATTCTTGTCTCACTGATCCTTGGACTTAGAGGAGAAATAGTAAGAGGGAAAGAAATTAAGAACAGTTACTGACGCAATAAAAAGTAACGACCACCGAAGCACAATTACAGGGTATTACACACACGTGATGATATTGCCAACTTCGATGAAACTGCCTAACGTTCGCGACACGGCGTTTACTTTACGATCTAAGGGCGTATCTAGGAAATTAGATGGAATTTAACTTATTATGACGAAGACATTATGAAACTAATTATAAGTTCTATTATAATTTGTTATGCGTACCTGACACGTATAATTATCCTAATGAATTTCGCGGTTGTAATGAATTACAGTGAAATTATGCATGTAGAATAACGTTGGTGGTAGCTAACTTATAAAATGATGTTTTTGAGTTACCAGATAAGAACTTTCTTATATTAGAACTAGCTGTTGCCCGCGACTTCGTCCGCGTGAATTTCAGGTAAAAACACCAGTAGATAGTCTACTGGTGTTTTTTAATCAGATTTTGTAAGTAAGTGGAAAACACTACAAATTACTTACCGAATGGAATATACATAGTATTTTAATGATAAAGGTATATTTCAAATTAAGATGGGGCTAGTTTACTTTTTATACCGATTTTGTATGATCGGTAAATATTGAGTGACTAACAGGAAAGTTATTGACACGATATTTTGTTGGCTTATAAGGAATTTCAATTTTAAATGTATCTTTATTTTACTGTATCTATGTACTACATTGACAGCATGCATTTCTCTGAACTACGGTTGTAGTTTTGTCTTCAGCAGACAACATTTACAGAGAGTGTGGACTGGTAACTCAGAAGCGACCGTCATACAGTAATCCGTGTAAAAATCAGCTGGTTTCTAGGCCTTAATTAAGTCTTCCTCTGCGTGTGCTAATGGTGATAGTTTGTATGCCAAAATGCGCCAAGCGCTTGTATTGAAATTTATTGTAGCCGAAATTTAAACGAACTGCTCATGTCCGTCACCCATAGGTTGGGCCTGTGGGCGACGAACTTGGGCAGTTCGATGCTCAAACAGAAAAGGCGGTTTTAAGGGACATAAGGCACGTAGGCCGTACCTACGTGGTGAGCGCGACCAATCGCGAAGAGGCGAGTCAGAATTTGTTTAAAGAGATGGTGTAGCATACGCGGATCGCGAGTCCCTCAACCTAAGGTTGTTAGGCGGATACCCTGAGGTTTTAGTTAGTATAAGAGACCGGCATGACCCTCCGTCCGCTCATGGTGGAGGAAGTCCATGAGGATTTCCCCAGCAACAAAAATACTTTGATAATTGTGTGGAACTTAGAATTTGACTGCCTTATTGGTCTAGTGTTCGTAAAATGCGACTGCTGAGCGGGAGTTCCGTGTGTTTGTTTACCAGATCGGAAAGAGTGATTGGTTTTTCCACTAATTCTCGGTGGCAGTACCGACTTTAAATTTGTGCCCGGTTAATGAAAATTTATGTCTATGATGATTGTCTACAAAAGGATAACTTTGAGGTGGATCACAGACCTTTAACTTGACGATGGTTGCCTACAGTCCATTTTCTGCTGGAGAGTTAAAACATATAAACCAATAAAATTAAAAATATTATGTTGTTTGAATAAGCAAGTATCTTGCCGAACGCGGGAATCACACTATTAAATCATATCTTTACCAACTTATCCAAGAACGTGAAATAATGAGCAGAATTCTATATACCCCGTCTAAATATTACTATTTATTGATATTTATGTATATCCAGTGTATAAAGTGAAATATATAAAGAAAGTTTTTACAGAGCATTTAAGTCAGAAAATATTTCTCTAAAATCACCGACGAACAGGAATGTGCCGATCCATCACATGATTGTTGTTCCTGCTTAGTTCTGTCTAAAACTTTCACTATGTGGTATTGTACATTTTTACTATAATTATGACTACATTCCAGCAAATTTCTCTTAAAACTATTGCGTAACTCTCCAAGAACAGACGTTTGATTGCTTCGAATTGATGTGTATCTAGAGTATGGCGAGCGCTTATATTTTGTCATCTAAGGGAGAGAGAGGTAGTAATTCCGGAAGACAATTTTGCCACCGTTATTTGTTTCCTAACCTCTGCAAGAATGCCAGTGGTAATAAATGTTTTCCCTGTTCCACCAGGAGCATCCAAGAAAAACATTTTACCCTGGCCAAGCCCAACGCTCTCAAGGACAATATTGTGAATCTGTGCTTGCTCTGAGGTAAATTTAATGACGTAGTCATTCACGATGGTGGTCATTGCGTCTTGGTCATAATTTGTTTCGGCGACATACTTCCTGTTTCCACGTTCTTGATTATTTAATGGTTGCGGAGCCGGTAAACCGTATTCCAACAGTGGATTGCCCCCGATGGCAATGACTACGTCTTGATGAGAACTGAGACAGTGGTTCAAAATGCGTTCATCAGTTTCTCCGATGTCTCCTTCAATAGTATGTCTTAAAGCCCATGAAATATCCTCAGAGAGATGACGCCAATATTTTTCCCGCAACAAAACCGGGTTTGCAATACCGCAGAATACCAACATGACGTCAAACAAATGTCATAGGCGACTTGGGCTATCACTAACGCTAACCTCCAGGAGAGTGTTGTCCCAGTGTTGGTCACCGTCAAGAAGATTTCGTGCTACGCAGGCTACACGAAATGTCGGATACTCCATACCATCAACTGTCCTTAAGAATGCAAATGACGTTGGCCCCTATACGATGTGAAGCAATAGCCGCAAATAATAGCACTCGGCATTATTTGGATGGCCAGTGTAAATCCTTCCCAATGCAGTGTCCATAAAGATTCCCGGAAACCCTTCGACAATACGACCACGTCGATGTCGATTAAATACACCTCTTTGCTTGTGGTATGTATAGTACGACGGCACCTCATCATACGTAAGTGACTTTGCAAAAAAATCAACTTCACAGAGATGTAAAAATGCCAAGAGTCGTCTGTTGGAATCGTAGATAATACCTGACGTCACCCTTAAGACGTAAATACTAAAAGGGAACTTGAAATTTGATGGATGCGAGCAGTGACACGGTGGCTCAGTTGGCAGAGCGGCGCCACGGTACGGCGACTGTCGCGGGTTTGAGTCCAGCTGGTGTCCATCATTTTTCAAGTTTCCCTTAATCAATTTAAAAATGCCAAGAGTGTTGTTTGGCGGGGATTTTCCAATCGCTCTAATACATTGGCGGGGTCGAAAAAAAATGCGCTGGCCATTCTCAAAATGGACGTCCATGAATTCATGACCTCTGGATGCCGATCTTGTATAGAGAACGCCAGCATTCGCCATACTGCTTCTAAAGTACTAATGTAGCGACCAGACTGGTACTTGGTCCCTTCATCCCGATCAGTGCTTTGCAAAGCGAACGTTGCCTGGTCACTACCCTTGTTTACGTATTTGCAAATGTATTTAATTGACTCGACGCTGAAACACGATTCAACATTGATGTGTGTTTCAAACGTCCTAGAAAGCACAGGTGAGTATGGAACAACCTATCTGTTGTCAACGTGAAGCGACTGCTTTTGGCTTCAGAATTGTTTGGACATCACTTATTTGAAATGGTGAATTTACAAACTTACTAATGTAGAAAAAAAATAAAAATTTAGAACTATAATTTACTGGAAATTGTTGGTAATAATATTATGTTAAAATATATATAATAATTGTCTTTTTATTGATATTTAAGTCAAAAAACATGCAAAAAGAAATTAAAGCTAACGCAAAAAGAAATACCTTCGGCAAGAATCGATCTCACTATGCATAACTCGTAGGGCGATCGTTAAACCGCCACGCTACGATGACACATAGCAATATGTTTAAAATAGACGTTTCTATACATGTCATGATTCACTGCTCAGTTCCTTGTGGATATAGCGTGATGATTTCTACTTCAGAAGTTCATCTGTAAGTAATCTGCATAATGCAACTATTGGTTTCGTCTTTTTATCATTCTACGGCAAACATTAGACAAAACAAAGACATAATGCAATATTGCTCAGCCCTCTTTGCAAATGCCGTGATGATATTAAGCATACCGACGCGCCGGCCCCTAAAGAATATATTTGCAAACTTTCAGCGTATTCTATTCAGTAGTTTTTACGTTAATCTAACACATACATACAGACAAACAGACAAACAGACAAAAATTCTAAAAATTATATTTTTGGCTTCAGAAGCGTTCAGACATCCCATTGCACTTATTTTTTTTCAAATATCTTCAATGTACAGTTTTGACTTCGTTACGATTTTATTATATGTATAGATAAGCTCATCATTACCCACTAATAAAATATATTTCGTTACAAATTATTATTATAACTTTCTTATAAACTATTTTATATGGATAATTCAGAATTATAATGACTGTTAATCAAATTCGCTACGTATAAATTGGACAAGAAACAATTTTATTCTTCGAGTAAGAGTGCCTTCAGTCCGGAAAAGGAACAACTTTACTTGTACCGACTTACAGTCACTTGTTTATGGAATAAAATACCATATTTCCAAGACTTGCCTTGACTTGTAACTAACAGAAGAAAGATTCCATTACTTTGTTTCACCCATCTTATATAAATAACTAGCTGTGCCCGCGACTCCGTCCGCGTGGATATTCGGAAACAGCAATAGTATTCTATGATTGTTTTCTCACCCGGACTAAGTGACACAATATATGTATGTCTTAACTATAATATGACATTGACTATAATAATATAGTATTTTGTAACACTAACGCAAAAATTGGAAGGTGATAATGCAAATCAGAACAATTCTGTCGTACATGATTTTGGCGAATCCTAAACCGTTTACGCAGCGCACGCAGGAGAAGCTGTCGAATGGAAAAAATTCAAACCCGATTTTGAAACATTCTTCATTGGTGCTCCGCTCCTATTGACCGTAGCGTGATGATATATAGCCTATAGCCTTCCTCGATAAACGGGCTATCTAACGCTGAAAGAAATTTTCAAATCGGACCAGTAGTTCCTGAGATTAGCGCGTTCAAGTAAACAAACAAAGAAACAAACAAACAAACTCTTCAGCTTTATAATATTAGTATAGATAAAGGGCAATTTTGTTTTTAATAAAACACTTGTGATGAATAACGTATTTATTTATTTGGATATGGATTTATATTCATGTTTATAAAAACACCTTTGCAAATAACGCATTATTTTTGAACAAATTTGGTAAGCATAAAAATGGTTATAGTGAGCCAACCTTAAAAGATAGACATATGCTGTTGTGGACTTTTTTTTAGAACTTTTACGGAAGAACAATTGAGTCCTACATGATTTTGGCGAATCTTAAACCGTTTACGCAGCGCACGCAGGGGAAGCTGTCGAATGGAAAAAAATTAACCCGATTTTGAAACATTATTCATTGGTGCTCCGCTCCTATTGGCCGTAGCGTGATGATATATAGCCTATAGCCTTCCTCGATAAACGGGCTATCTAACACCGAAAGAAATTTTCAAATCGGACCAGTAGTTCCTGAGATTAGCGCGTTCAAGTAAACAAACAAACAAACTCTTCAGCTTTATAATATTAGTATAGATAAAGGGCAATTTTGTTTTTAATAAAACACTTGTGATGAATAACGTATTTATTTATTTGGATATGGATTTATATTCATGTTTATAAAAACACCTTTGCAAATAACGCATTATTTTTGAACAAATTTGGTAAGCATAAAAATGGTTATAGTGAGCCAACCTTAAAAGATAGACATATGCTGTTGTGGACTTTTTTTTAGAACTTTTACGGAAGAACAATTCTGTCCTACATGATTTTGGCGAATCTTAAACCGTTTACGCAGCGCACGCAGGGGAAGCTGTCGAATGGAAAAAAATTAACCCGATTTTGAAACATTATTCATTGGTGCTCCGCTCCTATTGGCCGTAGCGTGATGATATATAGCCTATAGCCTTCCTCGATAAACGGGCTATCTAACACCGAAAGAAATTTTCAAATCGGACCAGTAGTTCCTGAGATTAGCGCGTTCAAGTAAACAAACAAACAAACTCTTCAGCTTTATAATATTAGTATAGATAAAGGGCAATTTTGTTTTTAATAAAACACTTGTGATGAATAACGTATTTATTTATTTGGATATGGATTTATATTCATGTTTATAAAAACACCTTTGCAAATAACGCATTATTTTTGAACAAATTTGGTAAGCATAAAAATGGTTATAGTGAGCCAACCTTAAAAGATAGACATATGCTGTTGTGGACTTTTTTTTAGAACTTTTACGGAAGAACAATTCTGTCCTACATGATTTTGGCGAATCTTAAACCGTTTACGCAGCGCACGCAGGGGAAGCTGTCGAATGGAAAAAAATCAACCCGATTTTGAAACATTATTCATTGGTGCTCCGCTCCTATTGGCCGTAGCGTGATGATATATAGCCTATAGCCTTCCTCGATAAACGAACTATCTAACACCGAAAGAAATTTTCAAATCGAACCAGTAGTTCCTGAGATTAGCGCGTTCAAGTAAACAAACAAACAAACAAACAAACTCTTCAGCTTTATAATATTAGTATAGATTATAAAAACACCTTTGCAAATAACGCATTATTTTTGAACAAATTTGGTAAGCATAAAAATGGTTATAGTGAGCCAACCTTAAAAGATAGACATATGCTGTTGTGGACTTTTTTTTAGAACTTTTACGGAAGAACAATTGAGTCCTACATGATTTTGGCGAATCTTAAACCGTTTACGCAGCGCACGCAGGGGAAGCTGTCGAATGGAAAAAAATTAACCCGATTTTGAAACATTATTCATTGGTGCTCCGCTCCTATTGGCCGTAGCGTGATGATATATAGCCTATAGCCTTCCTCGATAAACGGGCTATCTAACACCGAAAGAAATTTTCAAATCGAACCAGTAGTTCCTGAGATTAGCGCGTTCAAGTAAACAAACAAACAAACAAACAAACTCTTCAGCTTTATAATATTAGTATAGATAAAGGGCAATTTTGTTTTTAATAAAACACTTGTGATGAATAACGTATTTATTTATTTGGATATGGATTTATATTCATGTTTATAAAAACACCTTTGCAAATAACGCATTATTTTTGAACAAATTTGGTAAGCATAAAAATGGTTATAGTGAGCCAACCTTAAAAGATAGACATATGCTGTTGTGGACTTTTTTTTAGAACTTTTACGGAAGAACAATTCTGTCCTACATGATTTTGGCGAATCTTAAACCGTTTACGCAGCGCACGCAGGGGAAGCTGTCGAATGGAAAAAAATTAACCCGATTTTGAAACATTATTCATTGGTGCTCCGCTCCTATTGGCCGTAGCGTGATGATATATAGCCTATAGCCTTCCTCGATAAACGGGCTATCTAACACCGAAAGAAATTTTCAAATCGGACCAGTAGTTCCTGAGATTAGCGCGTTCAAGTAAACAAACAAACAAACTCTTCAGCTTTATAATATTAGTATAGATAAAGGGCAATTTTGTTTTTAATAAAACACTTGTGATGAATAACGTATTTATTTATTTGGATATGGATTTATATTCATGTTTATAAAAACACCTTTGCAAATAACGCATTATTTTTGAACAAATTTGGTAAGCATAAAAATGGTTATAGTGAGCCAACCTTAAAAGATAGACATATGCTGTCGTGGACTTTTTTTTAGAACTTTTACGGAAGAACAATTCTGTCCTACATGATTTTGGCGAATCTTAAACCGTTTACGCAGCGCACGCAGGGGAAGCTGTCGAATGGAAAAAAATCAACCCGATTTTGAAACATTCTTCATTGGTGCTCCGCTCCTATTGGCCGTAGCGTGATGATATATAGCCTATAGCCTTCCTCGATAAACGGGCTATCTAACACCGAAAGAAATTTTCAAATCGGACCAGTAGTTCCTGAGATTAGCGCGTTCAAGTAAACAAACAAACAAACAAACTCTTCAGCTTTATAATATTAGTATAGATGTTACATTGTCTTACAAAGGAGTTCTTAACTTTTAATATCATTTGAATGCGTAACTGGAATTAAATAAATACATTAGCAAACAGGATGTAATGTAACAGCTGTTGATTCAGTTGAGTCCAAGTTGGACCCTCTACGAGAAATGGATTATTATCACTGCTTAGGCACTTAAGCTTTTTAATCCAGAACTTTCTGTTTCCATAGCGTGAAGAATTAAGTAGAACAAGTTTAAGAAGAAACGTTAGCGTGTTTATTTGTTTGCGACAGCAAATTTTATAATATATTACTATAGGATATACAGGTGAATTTTTAGTCACCATCCAATATATATTTTATACCATAGAAATTATATTACTATAGGCTTTGTGACTACCATTGAGGATCAAGGATTAAAAGATGAAGCTTCGATTTAACACGTGTTTTGGCTATAACGACATCTAACTGTCAGTTTGCGCCTTGTCAAGGCTTTGACATATTGCTTTAATAATCTGTCAAACTTTTGACATGGCGCTCTAATGATCCGTGGGGTTAGTCACGTGGCGTACATATTTCAACTATGAGATACGCAGTGTCCAAAATAAAAAAGAGTAATGTCTGTATTACTTTGAGCCTATTTGGTGATAATATTATCCCTGTTGAGTAAGTGAGGTGCTTATTGTACTGTACACCCATATTTCGCCAAAGCGGAGGTCAAATAAATATACATTTTTTTTTGTTTAATGGCGACCAGATACATTCCACTCTGAGCATTCCTCCCTAATTAAAAATCAAATTGCAGAGTCAATGAATTTCCTTCAAAGTGACATTGAAACGCCACCATTTTTCTTTTACATACTCTATGATTTATGGTAATAATGTGCCTATAAAAACGGCTTAGATAGACTCCAGACTCATTTTAACATGTCTCATTTGTGAGATAAATTAATGTTCACATGCTATTGTAGCTTTCATGATATTCGTGAAAGACATGAATAATGTAGGCAAGATTTTTGTTTAATAAATTGCAATTTTATTCCTCTGTATACATCCATATAGAATAGATGCGACCTTCAGACTTTTTCATTACGGATCATTATTTCAGTAGACGGGTAAAAGTAATATTCAGAACCAGGGTTTATTTCTATCAAACCGATATAAAGTTAGTCAATGAAAAACTATATTAAACACTCTGCTCTGAGCTCTTTTTTATATATTTTCTTTAAAAAGGAAGCCACAGAGCAACTTTTGACTCACCATTATGAACAGACAGCAATAAAAACTCAACATATTTCGCATCAAAGTCTAAGCGAAAGAGTAATTCTTTGTTGTCGACCGTACTTAAGGAGCATTGAAACAGGAAAACATAGACCACTAGTCATTAATTCCATCTAGTTTTGCTTTTAATAATTTACTAGTAAAAGGCTGGTGTCAAAGCTATGTCACAAGCCCCAGATTTAATACCAGAAAAAGACTGCGATATCGAAGTGTTGGAAGTTAGTAGCGTGCTAGCCGATAAAACACTACACGTTTTGCTCTGCTATTCTCTCTTTCGACTACATCAGTGACTAGTGACGTTACTCAAAAAGTCGAAATCAAAACGAATATTTATTGACCATTATCTTGATTCAATGCAGCCTACATAAAGACCAACTAAAGATGCCAAAATATGTATGTAATGGCTTATGGCATGCTAGTTTCCCTCAAGGTTATAGAAAGACCACGGACTGCCACTCACTGAACTCTTGACATACTAGTTCTCTTTGTATGGTGAACCTCATTATCATGCTTTTCGATTGGTCTATGTCTATATGTATAACGGTATGATAGTATCAGTTTCTACTTTAAAACTATCTAATATTATGAAGAAAGAAAAAAAATGACATAGTTCCTACCTAAAAATAAAATATACGATTATAGTAACGGATACTGACGTCATGATTTAAATTTATATTAGGACATTTGAAGACTTTTCAAACATCTCAGCATTATAATTCAGATCTCTATAGAAATATTTAAATTATTGTTATAATATATTCTACACAATCTGTTACTAAAATAGCAGTCTGTATGTGATTTATCGTTTGTATTGTTGTTATGTTTGACTGTTATCGAAAGATAGGCAAATGTTTGCTGTATGTGTTTCGTATTGTAGCGTTACATAAAGTCACGCCTGTTTCCCTGAGGGGTAGGCAGAGACCACGGATTTCCATTTGCTACGATCCTGGCATACTTCTTTTGCTTCATTCACTCGCATCACATTCCTCATACACGCTCTTCGGTTGAGGGTACTCCTCACTTGCCCTTTTTGCAGAACATCTCCGATTTGGTCTAGGTATGTTCGCCTAGGTCTTCCCCTTTCCGATACTCCACTAACACTCGCCTCATATATTCGTTTTGTCATTCTTCTTTCATCCATCCTTTCTACATGCCCAAACCATCTAAGCATATTCTTCTCAATTTTTGTGATTACATCGTCATTCACTCCGCACCGCTCTCTTATCATCTTATTTTCCACTCTATCACTCAAAGTCAGACCACACATACTTCTCAAAGCCCGCATCTCTACTGCATTAATGCGGCTTTGGTGTTTCTTCTGCCATACCCAACTTTCACTACCATACATAAGAGTCGGCACTAACACTCCTCTATGCACGGCCAGACGAGCGTTTTTCGACACCCTCTGGGTGGTCATAAAGGAGTGCAGTGCCCCATTCACTTGATTTCCCAATTTTACTCTCCTTTCGATATCTTCCTCGTGCTTTCCATCCCTTGTAAATAACGTCCCCAGGTACACAAACTCTTTCACTTGCTCTACTCTCTCTCCACCAATCATAATATCGCATGCCGTCATACATTCATCTTTTTCAAAAATCATAACTTTCGTTTTTCCTACATTTACTTTCATTCCCTTTTTCTCAACGGCTCCGTGCATGATAGTTACCATCTCCTGCAGCTCTTCTGCCGATGAGGCAAGTATTACCTGATCATCGGCATAGAGAAGACATTTGACGAGTAACTCATTCATTCTTAATCCACATTCACGATCTTTCAAATCTTTCATACAACTGTCCATGAACAGATTGAAAAGCCACGGAGACGCTACACATCCCTGTCTAACACCTTTTTCGATGCTAAACGATTCAGTATAGGCCCCGTGAATCCTCACGCACGCACTAGAATTCTCGTAGAGAGATTTTAGAGCCCGAATGAGGTTGCCCTCCACTCCATACATCGACAGTACCGACCACAATTCATTCCTCATCACTTTGTCATAGGCCTTTTCCAAATCCACGAAAGTGCAATAGACCTTTTGACCCTTGGCCAAACATTTTTCGGTTATGCTTCGTAAGGAAAAGACCTGATCCGTACATCCCATACCCTTTCGAAATCCTGCCTGAACATCCCATATTTTCTTGTCGGTAACTTTCATCACTCTTTCAATCAAAACTTTTGCATAAAGCTTGCCGACGATGCTGAGTAAGCTAATGCCCCTATAGTTTTTGCAGTCTAGCTGTGAACCCTTTCCCTTGTATAGCGGTACAATGACGGCCTTGCACCAATCACTTGGTACTCGACCGTCTCGCCAACACAAATTAAATAAGTAATACAGCAGACTGGCTACGATGCCCTGTCCAGCCCTCAGCATCTCAACTGTTATCCTATCATATCCTGCAGCTTTTCCTGATTTTATACATTTCAACGCTGACACAATTTCATCCATAGTAATACTACTCTCTTCATCATTCATTTCTTCATTTATATCTGGCACTGGATGCGCCTCTTCTCTTTCAAACAAACTTTCAAAGTATTCTTTCCATCTCTTCAGAATACATTCTTCCCCATTCACTACACTTCCATTCTGGTCTCTAATTGATTTAAGCTCTGAGGACCCAGATTTTCCTCTAGCCAACCGAATAGATTTCCAGAAGAACTTTATGTTGGTCTGAAAATCCTCAGATAACCTCCTGTCAAGCTCGTCTTTCTGTTCTTCTTTCTTTCTTTTGATCACCTCTTTTACTATCCCTTTCAATCTCTTATACTTGTCTTTAGCTTCATTCACATCATCTTCCGTTGACCTTTGCATTCTTGCGTTAGCTCTAACAGCTAACCAATCTAACCAAGCTTTCTTTTTCTCACATACTACCTTTTGTACATCTTTATCCCACCAAACATTCTTATCTATTTTACTTTTGCGCCTTTTACTCACACCACATACTTCAATAGCTACATTCACTACATTTTCTTTCAGCATCTTCCACACTTCTTCAATTTCACAAATATCATCCAGGTTACAGAGTCTTTCGCTCAATTTACTTTTATACTCATCTTGCACTTCTTTCTCTTGTAAATTTTCCACTTTTATTCTTTGAAGAACACTAGTGGGTTCTTGCATTCGATGCCGCCATCCTTTGAACAGACCACTAATGCGGCTCATCACCAGAAAGTGGTCTGTATGAATGCCGATACCGCGATATACCCTAGTATCCAAAATGTTCTTCTTCACTCTTTCATCCACAATCACAAAATCGATCATACTTTTCCTAACATTCTTGGCTTCCCTGGTAAACGTGTGGATCCTTTTGTGTTCAAACATTGTATTTGTTACACAGAGGTTCCACTCCAAACATACTTCAAGCAAACACTTACCATTTTCATTTATTCTTTTATCTCCATGCAGTCCTAAGACCCTTTCAAAACCATCACGCTTCACTCCGACCCATCCATTAAAATCACCTAACATTATCACCTTTTCATTATTCTTACAAATCCTCAAAACATTTCTTACACTCTCCCAGAATTCTTCTCTTTCTTCCTGTGCTCTCTGTGTTATACCCGTACCCATGTCTACTGGGGCATATACCGCTATTACAAAGATACGGGTTAAACCAACTTTCATTCTAATCCACATCAATCTAGCACTCACGCAATCAAAATCGCTTACACATTCAGCCATGCGAGCAGAGAGTATGACACCAACACCTTGGCAGGCTCTGCGAGTACTAGGTACCCCAGACCAATACGCCGTGTAGGTCCCTTGTTTGGTGGTGTCACACCCTTTCCGCTTCGTCTCATTCACACAAAGCACATCAATTCGTCTTTCATTCATCATCTGATACACTTCATCTAGCTTGTCTTCCATTCCTCCTCCTACATTAAGTGTAGCAAAACGGCTTTCCGTGGGCCGATTTTCGCCCTCGCGGGAAACGAGACGTGACGGGTGGCGGACCACGTCGCCGCCATACTGTTGATTATTAATATTTCGAATCACCATGTCGTTCCCACGAGTAATAGGGATCTAACGGTCCACTCCCGCAGAGCCCTTTACGGGAGTAAGGCGGATAACATTGTGCCCTGTGACCGCCAACACATGCACCCTCCGTTAACGACCAGCTATCCCTCTGGCCACGAATCCGCTGGCACGGGTCGGTTGACACCTTGGATCGGGGTTTGTTTTCGGGTGTGCTCCCTACTGTTGGTTTGATTTTGGAGTATTCCTTCTCCTAGACAGGTTGCAGACCAATGCTAACGAGGCCCATCTCCCCGGGTTTGATTTTGGAGTATTCCTTCTCCTAGACAGGTTGCAGACCAATGCTAACGAGGCCCATCTCCCCGCACGTAGCACTCATGTAGCGTTAAGAGGATGTAAACAAGGAAGTGTAGTTCGCAAGATGTCAATATGTTTGTTTCTTGTATCTTGTCTCTGGATTTATTGAAAATTTGTAAGAAATGTTTTATTATGACTGTGGTAGTGTTTTGTTTACGATAAAGTTGAAGAGGTTATGCCTACGTCACAAACAAATTTAATCAGTGTTCTCTGCTTACACCCCTAGGAAATATACGCGAAAATTTAGACATGTCTTGTACCTATATAAATGTTTTTTCGTTGTTTAATTTATCTCTGTGCAGCAATGTAACAAGTATGTTGTTATATAATTCTTTAACTTATTCAACTGGATTAGGTACTTTTATTGATTGAACAAAATCGTGTCAAAATTATTTTTAATTCCATGTGTAGTTCCAATAAATAAGGGGCACAACGTGTTCCGTTCTGTCCAAGGATACGAAGATTCGTCAAAGTAATTTATTGCCTTCGGTATAAGCAATTAAACGGTTCCGTAAATTACCCTCCGACACATTTTTCATTGGAAGTGTGTGATAAATTATGAGATGAACATCAATTCAAACCCGAGACTGAGACAAATAAATTTAGGCTTTTATTGACGATCGCTGAAGTAAAAATAGCATTAAGTCAGTCTCTGTACACATTGTATAGTGAATAAAATATAAATAAATAATTAAATAAGATTAGATTTGAATCTCGCTCGTCAGAAGCAATCACTGCCGGTACCTATAGTAACATAAAAATCTGTAATATTCCAAAAGCATATTTTATCACCTTCAAAAACCACACTGACTTTACTCTAACTACTAACTGGTGGACTAACCACATTGACTGCCTCGTTGGTCTAGTGGCTGCTAAGCGCGACTGCCGAGAACGAGGTCCTGGGTTCGAATCCCGGGTCGGGAAAAGTGTTACTGGGTTTTTCCATTAGGTAATTCTCAGTAACAGCACGGAGTCTGGATTTGTGCCCGGTTGATGGCAATAGGCTCGCCCCCTATTACATTGGGACCTAAAACGTAACTGGCGAAATGTGGGTGTACTATATGTGCACCTCTGCCTACCCCTTCGGGGAATACAGGCGTGATGTTATGTTATGTTTCAAAAACCACAAACTAGTAGCAAAAGTATTTTAACATTACCACCACAAAAGATTTCATTAACGTTTCAATTTGTTCAAGACCGGAGACAAATTGTCTAAACTGAAGAAAAATACGCAAGAAATTGTATACGCACATACGTATTCAGCCCACGTTCAATCAAATCTCAGACTATTGAAGGAACAATGTTTCGTTAACGAATACATTTGATACGAAATCCAGGCATGGAGACGGAACGTTTTGTATTTACATGACATGTAGGTCGCCTGTTTATTTTCCTTACATTCAATTTAATGTTAGCATATCTTCGCATAATGATGGGCCATTGTGGGGTTCTATGAGCTATGGGTTTACTCTTAGATTGCTATAGTTTGGTCAATAAGTAACTGGTGCGCAATTTGAATTGAATAATAATTGACTTCAAAATTATTAAGTTGCCCGCATGATGGAGTTTGATCTTAATTCTGTGTTTTGAAAACGCCCATCAATCTATCATACAGGTTACCTATAGAAACATGTGAAGTGGTTTTCTAATACAAATAGCTCATTCAATTTCTTTAAATACTATTATAACAATGTTTTGTTTTTAATAAAAAGATTATACAATCCTAATAACTATATTGCGGATTATGATAATGATATTACTCATAAAAAATACAATTTTGTATATTTTATGCTCGGTTTTGCATATACTAATAGAACAGACAATAACAGCGAAATCTATAAAATAACCACCTACTCTGTACTCATTAACATATTGCCCCAATAGTGATTCAAAATCAAATCCTGTTTTAATTAAGCCACGGCTGTTCACTGGCTGGTTTCAGGACAATGGGATAGCAAGTGATAATCCTCGGTTTTCCTCTCGACTCCGTTTTATTTTCTACTTGTTTCATAGGGATTACTGAGTCAGCACTAACACGAAACCCATTCAAATACGTAGGTACGAACGCCAAATTAGCTCCCGTAGACAAAAGCTGCAATTTTAATTGTTATTCCTCGCAAAGTGATATGATTTTAATAGTTAAACGTTTTGAGTTATGAACTGTTTAAAGCACGCTAGCGGTTTTCAAATTATTTCTCACTGATTGTTTTATAATGCCTCGGAAAATTAGTGTCCGCGTAATACTAGGTTGGTATAAATAAGGCTAATATCCGTGTCGGTGTTATTTGCTTAACAATACTGTTTGGAGTTCGGAAACCAATATTGAGCATCCGACTTAGGAATTATACTTAAGTGTCGCGGAACTTAGACTAGCATCCTATTGCTGCAAAGTACTTGACAACTCTGTCGTTAAATTCAATTTAAGCTAATTCTAATAGTATTGTCTTGTAACAGTATGGATTTCTGCTAAATTAGGCTTGGTTCCAAACCGAGATACGTCTAACGTCTTTTGAATATTTGTTGTGCCTTGTATCAGGTTTTTTTTTTAATTTTGTAACTTTATTTTCACACAAATTAACATTACAATATAATCTACTTATTATAATCTACGTCAAAAATATATAAAAATGAAGGTATCTTTAGGTTATCAATCGTATTATGCCTAAAAACCCAGTGTTTAGAGGTAGACATTTTGATTTCGAGCAACATCGAAGTATTTATTCACCTTAAAAGCACTCAATCATTAGATTTTCCATTAATCTTGCAAATGTGCTTACTATTTGGTAATGATGGCAAAGGATTGCTAATTAGATAGATCAGTGTGCAGATCTGGTAAATTAGACATCATTTTCCTTTGAGTCCCAAAATTGAATGAAACTGGCTACGGCTAAACCTAAATTCATGTTTTAGTTTATAGGCAGTTAAGCTAGCTGGATAATTCCAAAGGTACATAATACAAAGGCTGTCTATTTAAAACATCGTTTTAGGGAAACACGAAAGCGATTGTTCGAAAATTCTCTCAGAACTTATACCAATGTGCACTGGCGGGATAAATCGGTAATTTCTTTCAAAGAAGCCTGTTATTTTTAAGAGTACCCATGTGTAAAACATAACATCCCGCCTGCATTCCCCGAAGGAATAGGCAGAAGTAACTGTATAGTGCATCCACATTTCACCAGTTATATGTCCCAATATATAGGGGCGAGCCTATCGCCTACGGGGCACAAATCCAGACTCCGTGCTGCTACTGGGAAATACCTAATAGAAAAACCGTAAAACCTGTATATGTGCAAATGTATTGCACATCATTATTAGCCTATCTTCGATCACGGCTAAACATAGGTGTCTCCTTTAGCACGTTTATAGCTTGGGCTGCCAGCCATTTTGCACATAAACATGCTATATATACCTACATTATAGGAAGAAAATATAAAGGTACCTTAGTATTAATAGGTGCGATAGTTTTCTTCCTTAACGCCATACATTGTGGCTCGAGTATATAAAAGACAAATGTATTTGTTTGTGTCAAACTACGTATTTGTGTCGCGTAGCAATTATCTTTTATTTTTATGTCCATTGTTTTTTTTGTGTGGTGTTCGTGCCAATAACCACATTCACTTTCTTTCTATGATATCGAATCTGCTCGTGTTATTTCATTGAAACGTTTGGCGATACTGTTGGAACGTAATACTGTTGCGTTGTAATGTCAAGTAGTAATGTACGATTGGAATAATAGTATTATTTATACCCTCTTTAGGTAACTGAATAAATAGAACAATAATCAAATATTTATTGTTCATGTTGTTTAAATACCAGCTACACTATACTACATTTTTCGGGATAAAAAGCCTAGGTCTTAATGCAGGGTGTCAGCTACCTCCATATGAAATTTCACCTAAATCGGTCTAGCCGTTTGAGTGTAAAGACGCAAACACACTCACAAACTTTCGCCTTAGTGTGATGAAGTGTGATTAGTGTGATGAAGTGTGATTAGTGTGATGATTATAAACTCGTTTTTAGTACATTCATCTTTGTATCTTATAAATCTTCTGTGCCTACTAAGGTAAAGTACCTACATTGACAGAATATTATTTAAACAAAGAACACAGCCATATTTTGTTCTGATGTTTAACGTAACAAATTAAGAGAAAACACGGCATTGTAACTAGAATTTTGTAATTAGAACTTTGAATTTGACCTACAGTGGAATTTGCCTATTAATGCTATTGCAATCAGTTTCATGACAACAGCACCCGACATACACCGCAGTTGACGGACAATGTTTACGAATCTCATCATGCAAACAGACAAATCATTACATTTGTTCAATTGAATCCAGTGCGCTTCTCTGTAAATGCGCAATGGGCAGAAGTGTCGACGCGTGGAAGTAGCTCAATGACGAAACATTGTTATTTAAAATAGTTATTCGAATTGGTATTTTTACCCACGACGGAACGGAGAAGGGATGCGTTTTTTTATTGCGCGTTGTGAGGTTGTTTGTTTGTATGTGTGTGCACAAACAATTTTCTCAAAAATGTGTTGACCGATTTTCATGCGCTTTTCGGTAACGGGTATATGGTTCATTAGAAATGGTTTTTAACTATCTTTTATGACATTTTTTCTTCTAAAACGCTAACCATCGTGGGTGTTTTGAAAATTTTTAACTTTGTATTTTTTTCGTAAAATATAACTGATATTTAATTGACATACATTACAAATGACGTACCTAACTAGGATTTCTACATAATCAAGGCAATCAAACATAGTAATAATATTTGAATTCTCTGAAGGAATTCGCGGGGATGTAACAGAGAGAGTAAGGCTGTAAGCCCCATAGGTATACATGGTGGCAAGGGTTTTTCATGTTAGTACAAATTGTAGCTAACACTGCAAGTTTTCTTTTGTTAGCTGGTATAGTATACAAAAAGGTGATGTTGCAAGAAATCCAAGCAAAGATTGTTTAGTTCTATGAAATAAAAACATTACATTTAATGAAGATAAATGTTTACGCGAGGGAATAGTTTGCACGCTTAATACTTGTTATAAGGGCAAGCTTTACATAGTACGATGTTATTGGATTCTTGGGATCTAACGTCTTTGTTTTATGCGGGTCTAGATAAATCAACGTGCGTAATTAACAGCGAAATTGATTTATATGTAGCATACAATATGGTACACAAAAATGAATTTATAATAATCACATTATAACATCACATCATAGGGCCAGTAATGATTTGGCCCTATGTGGTAGGGGGCGTGTTTTGTGATACAAATCCAGACTAGGGGACAAATCCAGACTTCGTGCTGCTACTCAGAATGAGATACCTCATAGCGATGTTTAAGTAAATTTCGTTCATAATTACATTTAACAAGGAATTTTATAAATTAAATTATTACCTACCTAGTTTATAGGAATACCATTTATTATACGAGGGTCAAACTGAAAGTTCTTAGAACTGGCCACTTATAAACAATATAATAAAAAAATAATTCTAAAATTTAAAAATAGAACTCTTTGCCAATATTACTGAGTATATATTTAATTAATTTGTCATTTGTTTTACGATTTGGCGGCAAATTGAAAATTGTCTGTGTCACGTCAACATGAATTTAACACGAGAAAATTTTCGTGCAATGATTTTTTATGACTTTCGATGTCATTTAAGTCAACAAGAAAGTTATGATAGACTACGATTGGCCTTTCACGATGAAGCCCCATCTCGTGCGACAGTTTACAACTGGTTTAATGAGTTTAAACGTGGTCGCACTAATCTCACTGATGATTTATGTGAGGGACGGCCTTCTACGGCGACGACTGAAGATAACATCTGGGTTGTGCGGCGTATGATAGAGACTGACAAAAGAGTGACCTATCAGCAGATTCGGACAAGCTTAGGCATCGGTATGAGTCAAGTGCACAAAATCCTCCACGAACATTTAGCAGTCAGGAAGCTTTGCGCCCGGTGGATACCTCATAATTTGACTGAGGCTCAAAAACTCCATCGTGTGGATTGGTGCCGTAAAATGATTGAAAGATTTAACGGAGGTGACTCAAATGCTGTGTTCGACATACTAACAGGTGACGAAAGCTGGATTTACTGTTATGATCCTGAAACCAAAAGACAATCTGCTCAGTGGGTGTTTCCTTTCGAGAGGTTGCCAACTAAAGTGAAGAGAGATCGAAGTGCGGGAAAAAAATGGTGGCCTCGTTCTTTGGAAGGATAGGTCATTTCGCAACAATTGTGTTAGAGGATCAAAAAACAGTTTCTGCAGAATGGTACACTACCAATTGTTTGCCACTTGTCTTGGAAAAAGTTCGAGAGAAACGACCTCGCAGTAGGATCCTCCTTCACCACGACAACGCCTCGTCGCACACCGCTAAGCGAACGATCGACTATTTGGCGACATCAAACGTTGAATTACTGGGTCACCCGCCGTATAGCCCCGACCTCGCCCCTTGTGATTTTTATTTATTTCCAAAAATTAAAGAAAAACTTAAAGGAAAGCGGTTTATGAATGCTGAAGAAGCGGTGGCTGCGTATCGCGATGCCATTGAAGAGAACCCTAAAGACGAGTGGGCAAAGTGCTTTTCCCAGTGGTTCCATCGCATGCAGCGGTGTATTGACGTGAATGGACAATATTTTGAAAAGATATAATAAAACTAATAACTGGCTAATGTAATCAGTTTTTGATTTTCTAAGAACTTTCAGTTTGACCCTCGTAATATACAATAAAAGTAGTAATTGTATATATATAAAAGTAAGGTATTGTGAATAACGCGGCGGCACCGATGAACTTAATTAACCGTAGATCGACGAAATCTGCTATATTTAACAAAATAATATTACGAACTATTAACAATACCAGTAAAAGCTGCCAGTGCATTTAGTAAGTTATTCTCACCCACTACATGTTTCCATCATGCTAGATAAATAGTATATTAGTTTCAAATTTTATTGTCACTATTATTTGGCCTGAAAAGTTAAATTCCTAAATCTAAATAATTGAATTGTTTTGAAAATTTACTCTGGTGTAGCCGTAAAGTCGGCAGCCTATCGTGTTGCGAAAAAATATGTCGCTGGAAAGAGATAACGATATTTTAACGGCTTAATTGTAGTGTCTAATTTAAATTGCTTGAGAAAAGCGTGAAAATGTAGAATTTTCCTAATGTTAAGAACAAATTAGCGCAGTACCTACACACTCCTTACCCATGAAATCTGTTTGCTTCAGCGAGGCAACGAAACGGTAAATTATTAACAGCTTTTGTAAGATTAATGTCGTGTTGTTCAGTGAATACTTGGCTTAAATACTTTTGCTAACGTAACTTGTTATACATTCGGATATGTACGGTTTATGTATTACAGGCATGCTATTCGTATGTACGATTCTCGTAGGTACCTAGCTATTACAGGCACGCTACATACGAGACGCAATAAATTTTTAGTCTATTCAAATAAATATACTTGAAGAGTATGTTTGTTGTAATATAAAAATAACAACGTTTTAATAAATACTCGTATATATGACAAACATAATAACAAAAATATTATTTTTGTCTATCTGTTTGTTCGGCCTAATCTCTGCAACAACTGGACCCATTCTAACGGGACTTTCACTGATAGATAGCGTATTAGAAGTAACTTAGACTTACTTTTAATTAAAAAGCAAATCAGACAGTTTTAAATAAGCTGGTCTAAGATTTCTTTGACGTTCTTTAATATAATCGTTATAGTTAATCAACTATGACGTTATTTAATTAAAGTAGCTATATAAGTTGTGAGATACAAGTTGTTCTTTATATTTCTCCAACGAAGCTTAGAATAAGAATCTTTCATACAATCTTGTGACAAGTAAAATTAAACACCCTTTTAATTGACGCAATTTACTTTGTTCTTGTGTTAATTTGAAGGTTACTATGAGTTGACTGTAACAGCAAATCGATACGTAATTAAGGTGCTTATAAGCTTTCATTAAGTATTCCACTAACTACCACACCTTAGAATACGGCGTGGTTGTAGGTAATAACAAGTCTCATAGCAGTTGGGGTACCTCTTAGTTAAGACAGTGTTCCACAGAACGGTCTCCTGACTGTGATAAAACTTGTTTTTAAAAGCTTTTATTTAACTTGTAATGTTTGTATGTACCTATGTATGTGAGTTTGTTAAGTCAAATCTTGCAGTCTTAATTAGAACCACTTTATGACATCCGATTTTTTTGCATGCAGTCGAGTAAAAAGCACCGACCTCTTTCGATTGGGTGTCTACTTAGTTGGTCGATAGCAATGCTTCAGACTGCGGAATAGCAGGGTTCTTAGTTCAAAAAAATTCTCGAGATATTTTGGCTAGACATTTCATTAGCATCATGAAGTTAGATCTACGCCCCTGTGTTTCAGAGAGCAAGTCAAAGCGTACTAAGCCTGATTTCTCAAGTCCTGTCAAACGACCATCCCAGAATTGAAAGTCCACCAGTGTTTCAGACACTTGTGAACTATAATATCTCGTAGTTGGCTCGTGTCTCATAAGATTGATTGTTTTAACCTAAAGCAAACTCAAAATGATAAATTAAAATTTACCTACCAGTATTTCACAAAATCAGCTGCAACCCTCATCGTTACATGAAAACTATAATAATAGCAGCCTATAACTGTCCCACTGCAGGGCAAAGGCCTCTTCTCGTATAAAAGGAGAGAGCATTGATCACCACGCTAGCTTACTGCGGGTTGGCGATTTCAGATAATTAAATCCAGGTTTCTTCACGATGTTTTCCGTCACCGTTACTCAGCGGTGTCTTAGAATAACTAAGAAAGTGTTTATAACATTGAAAAAGTCACATTGATACTTATATACATGAAAAGTAAATACCAATTTTAAGGTAACATACTATCGTTTTTACAAATCAGTAATGAGGTTATTTAAATAGAATTAAGGTTTAATAGTTGGAAATGCTTGCACGAGTACCACAGAATGTTTCACTCATTTCCAACGAGCTGAGGTTAATGTCCGACCTTACTTTTAATGTTCTTGTTAACGCCCCCATTAACTTAATTGTTGAGCTAGGAGTAGAAGTGGTTTTGCATAGTTTGGTATATACCAATTAGGTTTGGATATTGAGAATAGTTGTTGGGATTCATTGTTGCACTACGCTTTGCGTTGATCGTTCAAATATTGCCTTTACTAAAATATGAAAAACATAATTATAAACATAAATAACATCACGAGTATATTCCACAAAGGGGTAGGCAGAGGTGTGCAGTACTCATTTCGCCAGTTCAGTTGTAGGTCTCAATGTAATAGGGGCGGGCCTATTGTTATCAACCGGGCACAAATCCAGACTCCGTGTTGCTACCGAGAATTATCTAGTGGAAAAATTCGGCAACACTTTGCTCAACCCGGGATTCGAACCTCACGCTCGGCATTCGCGCTAAACGACCACAAGACCAAAGACGCAGTCCTACACACATAATTATTGAAAATTATAAGCGACTGGCGACTCTTCCTGTTAAATAATGGTCGCCTTTGTATTTGTCATAATTCGACACAAATTTAATCATAGCAAACTTATGTCTAATATTTCTAGACGCACTACTATAATTATAATATTATACTAGGCCTTGTAGACTTACCAGATATAATATTGACGTTACGCTGTTCAGAACGTATGACGTCTGACTTAATTAATTTATGTGTCTTCAAAGCCTAAGGCTAGTAATAGACAATTAGGTACCTAATGAACTGTATCAAACTCAATTTCAGAAGGAGGTTTAGTCAAAATAGCTTACTGAAGTTCTCTACTGGATGGTACATAATTAATAGTACCTACTTAGTACAAGTAACTCTCTATATGTACTAGATTTAGGTATGAGGTAGGTGTATTATCTACTATATATACCGGTTATACTCACATCGATATTCGGGAATGCCCGACTAGTTTCGGACTCTAACGGAGCCCTTATTCAGGAGCAGGAGACGCGGCGTGGTCGCGAGCAAAACTCAACAGTCCGAAACCAGTCGGGCATTCCCGAATATCGACGTGAGTATAACCGGTATATAGAGTAGATAATATGCATAACACTCACGAAAGTTTAAGTAAAGTAGGTGACTTAATTTCCGCATCTCCATTTTAGAACTAAAGAGAAATATACGAATCTACACGTGTATAAAGTCACCCGACTCTACTTAGAAAGCATTTTACGCATGTTGGGGTCAAAATAATTGGATTAGGTGAACAGTTACCAGTTGTGGTGTTATTTCGTAGATTGTTAGATGGGTAATTTGTTTTAGTTTTCTGCCATCATCATTCATCGGTTTGGCCACTTTTACTATGAAATTCACTTTTAGTTTAACTCGATAGTGTCCTATTAGGTAAGTACGAGGAATAATGGTTTATCGTTATAAGTAGTATTTATATAGTAGGTACTTAAATCCATACTAATATTATGAATGTGAAAGTAACTCTGACAGTTACGCCTTCACGACTAAACCATTAGACGGATATTGATGAAATTTGCCATGGCTACTTAACGTGGGCGTAGCCACGGGCAAAAGCTAGTATAAAATATTTCGTAAATACATAAACGATTACTACATAAATTATTCCTTCTCTTAATTGCCCAACTGCACGACCTAACCGCTCTCCACTGAGGTGCCATTGACCACATCAATTTAATTAGCCGTTCCAACATACATACATTGTTGATTTACCTATATTATGTATGTACAACAGTTTATCACATAATGTAATGTTATATCGCATAAAAATTACTAATTGCACCTTAATAACGTAGAACATGACATAAAAATGTTATAACCAAGTGCTTAACATAATTCACATTCATGTACGATTTGCTTACACGAAAGATTGTTGGCACAAATGTAATTTTTCAGACGTAGAAAGGTTTATATGCAATTTTAACACGTCGCCTGTCGCACTAGTTCCATAATGTTCAAATGGAATTGAGAAGTATGTGTAAGTGAGCTTTGCGAGGGTTTACTCGCGTTATGTCCCCTAAAAAGGTTTAATGTTCAAAGGAGGTTGCTGGTTTATTTATAAAGGAATTGTTGGCACATGTAGCTAGGTAATAGGTATAATATATAGGTAGGTAACTATATATACCTACCTACAGATATAGTACAATCAATTTTTACGTGTAACAAATTATTTTATCGGTTCTATATGAAGGGCATTTGAATTTAAACATCTGAAAATCAGATTATAAAACACATTCTTTTATTCGAATCGTAACATACACAGAATAGAAATCCGCCCGATATGGGCAAGTCTATTTCTACAGTTGGAGAGCATAAATAACTGAGTAGTCAGTTATTCCACTAACCCGTATACAAGGCAGAAAATAAGCTGTTATTAGATTCATAAGACGTTGATTACTTACACCAAAGGGCTTACGTTTCCAGTATAAAACATCGCGTGTTTTATTACGCAACTTCATAGTCATCCAATTATAATATTTTTCTTACTTTGAAGCTTAGTATTTCAAATCGTTACTTATAACGTCACGGAAGGCTTATTATAGCATGACCTGGAATGAACTAAAATAATATGTTAAGACCTAGATGCTAGCCTAGATTTTCTTATAATGTAAATACAGAAAATTTTCCAAGAAACGTATAATTTGCTCTAATTTGACTTTAACATTAATTATTGCGGTTAAGTGAATAAATTAAAACTGTTACTAGTATCGCAAACTTCTAAAATAAAAAAAGATTTTACGCATACAATGTCATACAGTATTTACGATTAAATGAAAAGAATAAACGTAAAGAAATTCAATTCGAGTGTGAACGTAAATATCTTTACCATGTACTAGGTATTTTTCACCTGAGCAAATTTAGTCTAGGTTTTGGCTTGATATTCACTGGATTTTCGCGTGGACGGTATAATGTTCGATCTAGCGTGCAAATTGACGTCGGCTGTTAGTAATGACAGTACCGTCCCCTTCTTTTACAAGAGCTGTCTTTTTAGGAACGGGGCCAAGTGCTCGATTTTCCCATGTATACATACTGCTTTATGACATTAGACTCGTACTGTAGTAGGTATAAATACCGAATTTAACATTGTGCGGTGAAATAGGAATTCTCGGAACATTTATTTTGATAAATACAGTAAGTATGCATAAAATGTATTGTCTGTCCACTGATCATTAAATATTCGGATTATAACTATTTGATTAGTATCTAATGTTTATATTCTATCTTCTAGTGATTTGACATCCTGAATTCGGTCATAATAGTTTAATTTAATAGCATGCAGTACCTATAATAGTTATGTTTCATTTTAATTGGTAGTAGTAATAGAAGTTCCTATACCTTTAATTGGTTTAATTATGAGTTTCGAGACAGGTGTAAGAATTCCAGGCTCATGACCTCGGGGGCTTTTTACTCTTACTCGATGTTCAGTTCACAGTTTTTTTTCGACTTACTAGAACTGCAGGCAAGCGTGGTGGGAAAAATACTGTTACCGAATGAGAATAATATTTCAGGATATATTATATAACATGATTTAAGGGTCTTATATACCTAGTTATTGTCTTCAACAGACGAAGCTTTTATAAAAATAAATTTTGGTGGGTTAGTGGAATGAATGAATCCGGCCACAATGCCAGTAAATTGGCCACCACAATTTTTTACTATTAAAATCACAAAATAATGAAAATATTAAAATAAAATTCAATGTAGACAAACAATAAAATTCAATTTTCCTCAACAAGTAAACACGCAGCAATTAATTTAAAAACTCGTCCGTCTGTATGCAGAACGAAACCAAGCAAAAGCCCAGTTCTAGCATCCACGCACTTCAAACTATATTGCAGCTGATTGCTATGCGAATCACCCAGTTGCCCCGATTTACATAACATGCCACCACCGTAATTATAAACATTGGGTCCTACTATCCATTGGATGCAGCGTGGAACCAATTTAGCGATTGCTTACAATTGCAGAACACACGCAAGCAATAAACAGATGAAGTTCGGAATCGTTGCATGTCCAATTTAGAAACTTAGATTGCTGTTAATGTTTAGGATAACATGGAGTGTAGCGTTGTTAATGTAATTCAGTTTGGTCATTTTAGTTCAGGGATTCTGTTAAAGCAAGTTCCAGTTTCGAATTTATTTAGAGTTGCATTGTCATCGATAGTTGGATCCCACAGTTGGACCTAAACTTTAAACACCCATGTTCATAAATGGGTGTGTAAAATATAAGCACGAATGAACCTGACTTCGTATCTAACCAGTCAGCTTATTACTGTAAATCGCGACTTAGATTCCCCCTTTATATAAACTATATTTATTTATTTAACCAACTTACACTAACAAAATTGTAACAAACTGTTTTGTATCATACTGTAGGATGTATTTTGTGTGTTTCGTGATATTAGTATCTATGTGATTTCAATCCTGTATAGTCCTAACCTAATAAACAAAACGAGATGAATGATGACAACGATATAAATGTTTGAATTATTTGAAGCAAAACGATTGATAACAGAGCTTATTCAAGTGCCAACAGTTACCGTTGATAAGCTAAGTGTGATTGACACTGGTTACGCCTTGGCTGACCATGACATAATGGTTGGTTTCGACAGAATTAATTCGAGAAACGCTTTGTATATTTATTGTTTAACCATGTCTTGGTAGTCAATTCATCTGTGTAAAGCTTTATTATCTATTAATGTATTTCTTTGCTAGTTTGAAAAATTAAATCTCTTTTGAAGCTAAAGCTGTTAAATGTTGAAACGCCAAATCTGTAACTATTGTATAAAAGGTTTTGACCAAATTAAAAATATTTTCTCTCTTTTCATAAAAAGCTTTTTCTATAGCCTCTAGACTTTTGTTATATTTATTTAGAATATTTTATAAACAACGAATACCTCAAGATATTTTACACAAAAAAGTGTGGAGCATTATCATATATATTAACTGAATCTGAGTTTCCTAAATTAGAAAATTAAGTTTTAGAAAAATGTGATAATCTTTAACAAAGGCCTATGTAAATAATTTTAGTTCACGGTCATTAACAGTCAGAATGTTTCTACCACCAATTTTCTGCTCTAATATCTTTTACGATTCTCACGAGTCAAGTAAAAGTACAATCTTCTTTGCCAAAAACCACAAAATCCTGTTCAGAGCTTTGCTGAAACTGCGTACCTATAATAATACAGAGACTTCTTTTCTAACAAAATTGTAAACCCCATTTTAAAATTGAACCTCAATAAACCATTTTTCATATCCGCATCAGGTGTGGTGTGTTCCCGGCTCAACTATCTTCTGGATTATTATCGTCGAATCGAGCAAAAAGAAAATTTTGAGGAATAGCAACAAGCATCCTCTTTTATAAATATACATGGTATTATTTTAGGGTATTTATATTGTAGAAACTTTTGATGATCTAAATTTGGGATAATGATACAAAAGAAAGTGAATTATTATTATTATTATATTATTAATCGTAGTTAGATTGTTACGTACCTTCTACTCCGTATACGAAAAAATACATTTTCTTATAATGATTTCCCGCGTTCTATGATTATACCACACAGTATTATGTATGTATGTCTCAAGTTATTAAAAAGTCACGGTTATTATCAGCGATGGGATGCTTAAAGTAGTAGACCGGGCTTCGTGGCGTACATTTGGAGAGGCCTATGTCCAGCGGTGGACTGCAACGGACTGATAATAATGATTATCTAATATCTAAAAAAATATCAGAATATCTGCGTTGCCAATGACTTTTCATTTATCTTTATTTTATATTTTTATTGAATGTTGACGCGTAAAAGTTTTTGTGAAAACCTATTTACACAAATAAATAAATCAAAATCAAATCAATCAAACATACTCCTTTAAACTTCTAAGGTTTTAGAAAGTATGTTTGATGATTAATAAATACATTATAATTTATCTATAACCTATTCGGCATAAACGTTTTAAATTGCCATTAAAACGTCGGACGGATAAAGTCTGCTTTTTATTCCTAAGAAGACACTTGAAAAGTTTTTATGCGACCACGTCACGGGTAGAAGCCTGCCAGTTACCTAGAGTACAGTATATAGAGATACAAATCCCAATCTATTCCATAATGCCCGGAAATACCCACAATAACATTACGTCGTTAGATATGACATTATGACACGTCATTAGCGATAAACTGTTTGTAGGTACTTCGTATAAATTAACGATAATATAGCAATGTCAAATACACGTGACATGTTCAACTATTACAGTAGTTTCAGCTTCACAAACATATCATGTCATATTCCCCATAATAATACATTTTGTGCCTAGTAATTCTTTATCATGATCATTAATTAAATTGATTACAATAATAATTTGTTTAGGTACGGGACGTTTGACGGGCATTTCAAGGGTTCTCGGGCATGCGACTGTCATTAGTTTAATAAAGATATTTGAACATTTTATGTCATCAAAAATATTTCAATGATACAGCAGAAAACTATTTGGCCGTAATTTACCACTAACGAGGTCTCAAGACGACCCAGACAGGTATCAATCTTCTTCAAAATCAGAAACGATTAAGAAAATATTAATAAAAAATTCAATTGTCATAGCTTAGATAGATTCTAAAATATTATTTTCTTAATGTTTCTACGTAAGCATCTAAAATTGGTTTGCATTGTTTTGACATAAATTATTCATTATTTAATAGAATTATAGTTTGACTGATTTGCATAAACTGAATTAATCCAATATGTTATGAATATGGATAACAATTAGTGCAATTCGCTATAAAATTGTACTGAAATTTGTATTTATTTAAAGGCATTACACATGGGTCTGACGGGACATTGGTTAATGGTTTCGTATAATACATATACCTTATATCATAGTACAGGTACTTAACATTGTGTGTGATTTTCTAAATTTACCAATGGGTATTAAGTATCTACTAAAAAGGACATAGTCCAACATAATATTATACCTCGTAGCACTAACCTAAACTTTAAGCTTTGTGTTAAAATATATTTAAACATAAAGCATTGTGTAAGCTGAAAATAAATTCACCTTTTACATATATTCCGACAAAGAAACACCACAAAAAGCTATTAGTGTTACGCTTTGTACGACAGTTTAGAAGCACTCTTAACAACCAAGGTGTAATTCTGGGATCGCGTGTTCACAATTAAAATCTAATGCTACAACAAAATAGCGACTCCATGCCGTTATTGTTTAGTAGAGGGCAACGATGTAAATGAGAGCAGTTTATCAGGAATAGCCAAATACTGAGTGTAATGGAGCGGCAGTATGCTAATTATTCCCGTGATATGTGTATGTTAATGTAACAAATTAAAATTGGTTGGAAATGTCATGAATGCCTGTAAGCCTCAGCGTGAAGCGTTGATGTATTTATAAATATGACACACTGTATTTTTTTATCAGTTTGAAATATATATTTTTTTTTATAAGACTTCGGTTATTTATAAAAATGTAGTTACCACGTGCTCCATGAAATAATTGAATAGATAAAAAAAAAGTACCTAAAGCAAAAACCACACTAAATTCCATATACCGCAACGTGTATACGTTTTTAACATCACCAATCACCATATTATCTATTATTTTTAATTTTCTGGCAGCTTGGACTTTTTATAATGTTTGAATAAAATCACATTTAATTTATTAGTTCCCCATTATACTAATAGGTATTAAGGTACTTAGCCATAAAATAATTACCGTCTTTAAGATGCTAAGTTTTCGAAATAATGTTTTTCTTTTGACTTTATTAGCGTACTAACAACGCTGTTTACCTGAAACTTTACCTTTAAAAATGTTTCTTTTAATTTCCTTAATTTATCTTTTAAACTTTAAGTTACGGAGTTTGGATTTGTTAACTTTAAGTTACGATTGATGGCAATAGGTTCGCCTCCTACATTGGGACCTATAACATAACTGAAGAAATGTAGGTGTACTATAGGTACACTTCTTGCCTACTCCTTTAGGGAATACAGCTATAATGTTATGTGTGTATGAATATAATAATTCATAATCTTTATGTTATCTCACATATTGTTCATGGATCTCCTAAACCATACGGATAGCAATCAGAAAACTACATTAAACTCCGTTTGACTCCTATTCCTACCAAAATATGTAAGAAACACACAAAACTTTTCTCTTAACAATATCAGTAAGAAACAAATCGTAACCCTTGCCAAACATCCGAAAACAACACCATGTAATCCACTCTCGCAATCCGTTCTGTAAAACCAGACAACCTTAAGTAATATATCGTCTTACGAAGCATTCGTCATGATTAATCGTTCCTGCATCGAGAATTGTGGGACAATGTACTGTCATAACATAATACGGTAACTTGTTATTTAGAGACGAAACGATATGTTGAATTCTAATCGATTAATATTTATTTACTTTCATAACAAGGTGTACACCATTTATATAATTAAAGGACACTATAATTATGATAGTTTGAGAATATTACAGGCTATATATAAGCATTTATGCCTTCTTTTCACAATACTTCAGACATTGATAATATCTTCATCCATTCATAATCTAGCAGATCCATCATGTGGATTCCAAGCAATTGGTCTTTAATTTACATCGCACCAATGCATTAATCATAATCTTTACCTTAGCAGGTCATTACGTCGGAGTTTATGGTAATAGAACTAAGATTATATTAATCTCAATGGCCTCGGCGATGCGTTTGCTTTTCAAAAACGCTGTATATCAAATGAAAATGTTGGTATACTTACTATTCCAAGCCATACCACCATAAAGATTTTTGCCCGTTCTTCTCCATGGGAATGAATTTTCGATTATATAACGACAGACTTGGAAATTCTTACACAATTGGAAATGGTAATTTTAGAATTGGAAATTTTTAAATTCGAATATTAAACCACTACTTCATTTATATCGCATAATCAAGCAGCTAACAAAAAAAAAACAATTTTATTTACGTATCCGTAAGATTCTTTTCATTTTTTCGATTGCCTCACATCGCTTCCCGTTGTTACCGCAGACGGATGCCTAACAGATCTCACGTGAAACAATTTGTCAAAACGAAGTAAACACGTGGTATTAAGTGCCTCTCCTTAACATGAGAACGTGTCCACAATTTCTAAAAGCTTCCCTTTTATTTGTGAACAGTATCATTAGCCACAATGTGCGAGACCAAGACGCAAATATATTGTTACGAGCGTCTTTATTGCTTCCTGTGATAAATGGAGATGAGTATGAGACTTGAAAAAGGACTCTGATGGGTAATATGGGTGTACAGTTTAATTTTTTCTATTATTCCGAGGACTTAAGTTCGGTTTCCACTTCAAGGGGAAGAGTGAAAACCTAATGTTCATTCAATGCAAATCGTAGCTGTTTCCTATGGTAAAACTTGCCATAATCCTTAACCTTCCTTAGACTGAAAACTTTCTTTAGACTTCAAAAGTGATGGTATGTATACACCATAAATGTAAAGTGACTTGTTTTTTAGTTTCCTCTTGATGACAAAGTCAACCAACTGAATTGATTGTAATAAAATTTTCTATCTTGAGTTCTAGAAGTAGGCGTCATAGACTATGACAAAAAATTTAACGTGGTAATTAAATTCAGACATTCGAATATTTGCTAAGTATCAACAACTCTGATGCTAATGCAATCAAAATCAAATGACGTTGTTACATATTGGACTGTTTTACTCGATTGCTATTTCTGTACTATTAATCATAGTCGAATATGAAATTAATTGATTGGAACACAGTTGTGTGGCTTCGATAAGATTCAATATTAGACGTAATAGCATCAGAAATAAGGTTCATTTTTAGATGTTACTTCATGAACACTGTAGTGAGTGACAGTCTAGTCTAGTCGATATTATCACTTAAGGGGTGGGCGGCCGCAGATCACGGGCGTAGCTTGTAATAGTACTATACGTTGTGGCCAGAAGCTGTTACCTGGATATTGCCTGTCAGTTAGCGAACGGGATTTAGCAATTGTGTGCACGAACCGTCACGAGTTCAAACAATTCAATTATAGATGAAGTAGGTATATAATAGTAAAGCCCCATAAATGTCAAGATAAAATGGTTTTGTCAAGTAAAGTGATTGATCTACTTCTATGGAGCGCACGATTTCTGATGTGCAAGAAATACACGTTTCTTGTTGGTTCTTCGTATCTTTACTGTAATTGGGTTGGCAATGAAACTGAATTACTATACAATAATGATGGAAAAGTATCGATATAAATAACCGCTATATAAGTTTCAAAGCAAAACCATTGGAATCGAATGAATACTCATTTTTATTTTGTCCCTCAGTCGCATTGTCCACCTACTTAAATCTCTTCTTACGCCTTTAACTCACTGACGAAGTATATTGCCATAATTAACATGTTTTTTTCTTTTCAGGATAATCTACACAACATTCGTCCCGAGGTAAATATATTTTCATTGACCGTAAAGGCTTTGGCCAATTGAAAGAAACTTGATACAAAATTACCTTTTACCTCCTAAAAGTTTTAAAAACAAACAACATTAGCAATCAACAACTCCCAAAAAGGGTTAGTCAACATTGACTCAGGAAACAATGAATGTCGATACGCTTAAAATCCACAAGAAATCCTTCGGGGCAAAATCTGGTTGAATCCCGGTTGGGCCCATCCCTACATTTCAGTATATTTACCCGTCACGGGATCGTTGGTCGGAACGTGCCGGGACTGCGTCAATGCTTGTCAATGTGGTGCAACCGCACTATTCGTTCAAAATGTATGCAACAATATTTATACGCGTCAACGTTGGCGTGTATTGTTCACATCGTGACGTGTGAATTTACTGTCAATTGTTTTGAAAATTAGTTTGACCAATTGAAGAAAGGATCACGTTCTCTTTAATGCTAATATTTGTAACACAAATGTTAAGAGTCTTCAGACACTTTATCTTCTAAGACAAAAGTGGTAAGTCAAGAAGAAGTTTATTTAATTTCAGAACTGAGTAAGTTGTGAACAACTTGCTGGAATTTACGTCAAATATAATACAGGTTGTAAGATGCTAAAGTTTTAAAATGTTATAATATTTAAACACCTGCGGAGATATTACTTTGCGATGCATCACAGCGCCGCGCCGTCACCTAGAAAATGCGGACACCGTAGGTACTATCTACTATATATACCGGTTGTACTCACGTTGATATTCGGGAATGCCCGACTAGTTTCGGACTCTAACGGAGCCCTTATTCATGAGCAGGTGACGCGGCGGGGTCGCGAGCCGAACTTTTCTCGTGCAGTTCACACGTGTTGGGAGCATACAAAGAGCGTTCTTCCGACGTTTTGCATATCTACAAGAAGCAACATAAAACGTAATTGGGGAAAAATCGAGTGAATGTTGTCTATTTCATTTTTATACTAACCCAACGTAATTGTTTCTTTGCTAAGGCAAATTCAATATTTCTAATTTTATTTCAGTATTTTAAGATATTAGTTCAAATACTGAGAAATAGATACCTTAGGACGCTATCGCGCAAAAATAAATCCGTTATCAATATTTGTATACCTAAAATCCTCACGCCCGTATCAGAAAATAAGGTAGGTATTTACCTATTTATATTTTATGTCGACCTTGATGTTACTCTCGTTTTTAATATTCACAGTTTAATTTGCGTCATATACTCAGAGATACATGAGATTTAACACATTCCTTTATTATTTACCACCGTACCAAACTCCGAAAAAGATCCCAGATTTTCAATATTTAACTTGGGTACACGCGACTCCGACAATAGCCGCGGGCATAAGTTCTATTAATAAAATTCCGTTAAGGAAATGAGCAATATCGTGATCCTATTAAATGAAAATCGCTACGATAATATTCATTGTATTCATTTAATTTTGGTTATATAAAATTTGAGTATTATGTCTTTTTAGTATTCAGCATAATGATTTTCGTTATTTTATTGTTTCGTTTATAGGAAAAAAAGTTATCGGTTGCCTAATACATATCTTTATCGTTTGAATATCTAAATTGTAAAGATATTCAAATGAATTAGAAAGATATGAAAGGAAAGATAACATTATCTTTAATAATACTTGAATAAAACAATTAAAACCTTAATATTCGTGAACAATGAAAATGAACAAGGTATCGGATACACTTTTAATATTATTTTAGGATTGTAATTCCATGAACGGAGGCTGCGTTCGAAAGAAACTTTTTTCTCGTCTCTCCATTTTCGATTATATTCGTGTGCCACGTAAAACGATCTGAATAAAAAAAATAAACGCAAAGCGACTGCGCCGCTTAATTTAACTAATTGAATACCTACCGTCCGAGGGGCAAAAAGTTTAACTGAAAAAACGACCCGTTTTTCCTACCCTACCCGGTTTTCCGCTAATTAAGTGTCACTCTGGATTTTTAGAATCTAGACAAATACAAAGAATTTGAGCTATTTTTATCAAAATGTTATTTTTGGAATGTACCTAAATAAATACTGGCTTTTGTTTAAACATGCGTATTAGTATGTGTGACTGTTACTTAACCGCATTCATGAACATCATTATTATCATTAGCCCTCTGGGCAGATAGCGAGACGACTTGCATAAGAGGGCCGGCAGCGACAGGATGCATAAAACAGCCGACCAGGCTTTGTGGCGTACCTGGGCCTCTCCCAAGGTACGCCACAAAGCCTGGTCTATGTCCAGCAGTGAACTGCAACGGGCTGACGATTCATGGACTTAAAAAGGGAAAATAGTCAAATAGAAAAATTAAGGAGTTTGTGGCATTTTTACCGAAAAATTCTCAGTATTTTATTTTTGATTTAAATTAAAATTAAGAAGTACATAATTGGCGAACTGACAATTTTGTTGATATATAAGGAAAAACTTGGATGCAAACGGCCCAAAACAGGGAACAGTGACTTTTATGCTCAACAGTGGGTCACATAAAAGCTTATGATGATGAAGAACATAATCCTTGAGAATATTTACCAGGTCAATCATCATCATCATCATCATCAGCCGTAAGACGGCATTTGAACAAGGCCTACCCCAAAGGTCAATATTTTTTAAGAATTAATACTGTGGTCTCAAAGTAAGACATTGAGAGCCATGCTAGATATACCCTACTATGTGAGCAACAAATATATACACGAGGACCTAAAGATCACTTCCGTCAAACAGGAGATCGCTAGATATAGTGAATGCTATCAGACGAGAATATCAACTCACGTCAATGAACTGGCATCCAAACTAGAAGGCACAGGAAGTATAACACATTACCGATTGAAACGGCATAGTGTACCCACACTTACCGTTAGATTTGGCGACACCAGGTGAAAGGGATTCATAGGAATTCCTTCTGCTGACAAGACATAGATCGGGATACTTCATCTGAATGGCTTATTGTGTTAACACAGATTGCCAAGTTTCGGAAATCATTAAAAAAAAAAAAATACTGTGGTCGTTATCCAAATGAGATCTCAACAATCTGTGTAATGACTTGCAGATCTACAACATCTCACTGACTCATAGTTTATTGTGATCCTATTTTTAATATCGCATGTTGTATAATAGGTAACCTGCCTTTGTAAAATCTATCAAACGGTGCCCATAGCTTGTGAGTTACAAAGGTATAGTTAACGAGTTCACGCATAGCCCGCGTAAACTAGAGCGTGTTACGGCACGCAGATATTAGTTGCGGGGTGCAATATTTATGGAAACCACAGATTGTAATTATTAATGTATGCGTCCGTGTATTATCTAGCAACTCTGTAAGTGGTTCAGTTATAAGCACTTCCAACTGGTCCAGTAATAAGCACTATACCTGCTAATACCAAATATTTAGTTAAAATTCACGTAGGTATATGATTGTAGGATCTCTAATTAAAAACAACGTAACATGTGACGTCACAATTTTATGACAGATATCCGATTTTCAATTTGTCATCTTCTATTCAGACGGTTCACTTCAAGAGTTTGATTATCGCGTGCAACATGCATAGTATTATTGTTCTCAATGACAGTATTGGATTCAGATTTTTTTGATTGGGGTTATTACAAAACCTCTATAAGTTCATTTCTCTTCAGGTTATGATACTCGTACTATAAGAATTGTTCATGCCATTGTAGAAACAAGAGCCAGGCAGTAGTTTTATTTAATTTTTGTATAAAAGAAAGCTGTTGAGGATTAATTCTTCTGCTATAGATACCTAATTAATTACTTATAAGTATAGTTAATTTATAAGGTAAAAATAAATAATATTACTTAGTAGTAAACACTGTTCCTCTATTATAGTTTATAAACTAATAATAAAGAGAGAATCCTTCGTCTGGAATTTATTAGCTTTTTACTTCCACGAGTTCTCGCGTTCACCATTTTATGATGACGATAAAATGCTTGCATAAAATTTTATATAGGTATTGAACTTTACCTTTCAGTTAATCTTTGCTTCCATATCTTTAGGTCTGACGGTGTGAGTTGATGATCCATAATAAACTATTAGAGCAAGACACTAGAAAAAAAGTTGGTCGAATACTCCTCCTTTCTATCTCTAGCGTACCAATGAAATTGGAAACGAAATATTAATGCTTTCCAGAATCAGCCTTATCTACATATTGGCTTGTGAACCTCTCAAATGTGTGAATAGACGCACGAACGAATCTTGCTTACGTTTACCTTAGGAACTAGGCAAACAGCTGATATCTGTACGGAAGCTAAATCCTCCTTTGGGGTAAGATCAAAAGGAGAAGCGTTGCATCAATCAGGTAGTTCTGTAATCCTGTGTTTGTTTAATCTATCACCGGTTTAACGTGAAGTTAACACGCGCCAATCGATGACAGTAGCTGCATCGGTCTGTAGGTCTATTCTCGTAATTTAAGACGTTTTCGATGTAATAGCGATTTGATTTGGATAAAAATCGACGATGTTCGTATCATTATAATCAGTATAATCATTAGTTTTTGCTGTAGTAAAATCAAACAGAAAAAAATCGACAGCCAGAATTGTAATTGCAACACAAACTTTCTCAGTTTCACTGGCGAAATTTATTTTTTAATTTAAGTGCTACATTGTACGGTAATTTGCCAAAGATGAAAAAACGCCTTGAAGTGTTTCAGGCTGATATTTTTTTATACCATTGAAAGTATTATTTTCAACGGAATCATTCGTGATCAGAATGCAGACTATTAATAGTGTAATTTCACTAGTATCAGAGAGATTCACTGAACCCGTATACGGCGACAGGAATAATGTAAATGAGCCTTTGTAAAAAAACCTTGTAAAGGCTGGAATAATCCTGGCTGCAAGTTTTTTGCTAGGGGCTAATAAAATTATAGACCAGTGGGTTTCTCACCAATCGCATTGTAGTGTTACCACATTATTTTATGTTGAACTGGTCCTCAAACACTGAATACTTTTGTACCTTACGTACTTACTTTTTCCACGTGAAATCATAAGTTATTTAGCTTTCGAACGAACAGTACCAACATTACAACTAATCTTCGTTCGCTGGGAGTTCGCGACCAACGTCACAAACACCGTATTGAACTATAGTATTGACTTTAAGCTGTATTTCGCTTTATCTTCGACGCAAAGCTGTGTTATGGACAACTGGTGCCAAGCAGGATCATTCATACGATATAACTGTTTGGTAGCTTAAATAATTTCAGGTTCAACGATATCCTTCAATTGTCACATACGTAGTTGAAAGCTTGCGAACTAATGTTTTTTGTGCAAACTTCGTACCTTAGATGAGTACAATTCAGACGAGTGTGAATTAAAAATATTTGGCTCTAAAATAGATTTAGCGAACGAAATTTAACAGTAAGCACTAAAAGATAATTTCATATAACATTCGTGCGTGATATTCCCGATCTGATTGCTA
Organism: Abrostola triplasia; assembly: GCA_946251915.1. Classification (NCBI taxonomy): domain Eukaryota; kingdom Metazoa; phylum Arthropoda; class Insecta; order Lepidoptera; family Noctuidae; genus Abrostola; species Abrostola triplasia. The sequence continues at coordinate 5,557,768 of OX276431.1, forward strand.
GTAAAACACTGGAACAATCAAAATTCAAACACCCATAGATAAATCGATACGTTTTGTTACATTAGTCACTTTGTACTCGTTTGCTTGTTAAATTAAAATGATCCTACCGTATCAGCTTTACGCAGCGGGATGCGCACAAAATTCCACAGTACAGACAAAAAGTTTCAATGCAAACTCATTTAGTGACTGCTACGCATCAGTTTGCCGCTGCATCGCTTACGTACCATCGTAGCTACTCAAACAAAATAACGTGGATTAACAGTAGGTAATACATGTTTTAGTTAATGTTAGGCAACTAATCGAACTTTAGACTGAGTAGTAAAACGTATTGACGACAAAAGATATGAAATAACAATAAAATAGTCGTGGTTATCAAAAGGCTTTCAAGGTTCCTTTTTGACAAGGCTGCGGTTATACATCCAGATACCAAAGAGCATAAGTCACTACTTTCTAAGCTCTTCTTAGACACAGTTGACGTATAATGAAAAAAAAATCACGATGCCTGAGTCTATTATTTATTATAATATTGCTTAAACTACTTACTATCACTCATATTGTTAGTCCAAAATTAAGGACTTCATAAATAACATTTGTCTATTGTTTTTTCGTTCCTATTCTAAAAACCATTCGACAGAACGCTTTTAAATTCAAATTTCGAGGGTAGAAAAAACAAAGTTAAGCGACTTGGCTTGTCAAATTTTGAACTTGCCGTCAATTCCAGATTTTGTTTTTGAGTTACCCTCGAAGGGCTTATTGAATCCGGCGAAGAAAACGGTAAACTCATTTTGCACGAAAAAATTCGATTAGGCCAAATTGTGTTCATAGATAACAAGGTTCCTATAATAAAATAACAAATTATTCTCCTCTGATATGTATCTCCGCATTTCCTGTTAATTCTACAGCGAACTGATCACGTTTACCAAAATACCCTTACACATATTGCGTAATTTTTTTGTACTCATTCCCTATTGCTATAGAAAATTATGGACAAAACAAATTATATGAATTGTCCTGTCAAATGTACCTACTGAAATTATTACGGAATTTCCATCAGTTAGTCAGTTTTGTAGCTTCGTATTGGATGATGCAGACACTATTCAAATTCAGTTGACATAATGACATGCCCATGTATAAGAAGTAACGAATTGATTTATCAGTCCGTTTCTCGAACCGGCCTAGACTAATGGCAGTACGCTAGACGAATAGAAATCCAATAGGATAAAAATATATGAGGTTGACATAAATCGAATAGACTGAATATGGATGGGGATGACAGAATGTTTCGACTGTAATCTATGACATAAAATGTATGTCATAGATTTCACATTTTTCAGATTTCTATTCGTCAAGTATTTTGGCAAACGAGGGTGGCATAATCAGTTGGGATTAAACCCTCCTTAAAATAAAAAGAATAAAAAAAAACAAAGTATTTTGGCAATTGTCTATGGGCTAAGGATTATTTTAGCAATTGTTTTGTTTACGGTCATTAAACAAATCAAAAGTTTAGTTGACAGATACGGACAAAAACAATTATTCAAATAGCTTCACCTATATTTCCTAGCGATTGGTTCATTTAGGTGTAAAACTAGTTAAAAAGTCGTTAGACTCGGGATAACTATTTTACATACCTAATAGGGGAGATAACTTAGTTGTTTCGAAGAAATTGTGTCCGATAATACTTTGTAGAAATACAAATTGTAAACCGAGATAGGTGTTGAATAAGTTTTACCATGACATTAACGCTTGAAAACTGTCAAGGAATTTTACAATGTAACATTTAATCCATTTTACAATTTAAAGGTTATACTTTTTTTATACTTTCTTAATTATATTTTATAATGAAACTAATATTATAAGCTCGAAAGTTTGTAAGTATGGATGGATGTTTGTTACTCTTTCACGTAAAAAAAACTGAATGGATTTTATATTAAAAATGTTACGGGTAACACCGCGGGTCGCAGCTAGTACACTATATAGTACACTATTATATTGATAATTAATATTATAACTACTAGAGGTAAATGATACAAAAACAGGTGAACGAACTCTCAAGTACGTACAGTCGGGAGCTTTCAACCAAAAAAACAAACAAATACATTGTCGGTGTGGTTTCCGACACAGATTTATAGGAAAACCCTCTTAATTTCCGAGGGATTTTTAAAAGATGACTAAGGGTTAATCGACAGCTGGGCCGCCGGTACTTTTATGTGGCTACTACCGTTTTGTCCTGCCAGAATTTCATTCTCATTCTACTCCATCCAGAATGTGCCGTTTTGAAAAACAAAGCACAAAATAATGCACATAATCACGTCTACTTTAAAACTTGGAAAAAATCCTTTTACATAACTATTGCCAATTTTGTTTGCTGTTCCTATTTACATTTATATTATGAGTATAGTTTTATAGTCGCATGTCACGCAAACTAAATTATGAACGAAATCACGGCATATTACTTTAATATGACGGTCGGAGTCGGATTAGAAATCTTTCCGCTCCTTGCGTTCTGACTTGCCCCAAATATATAGTTGTAACAGCAATATATTTTGTTACAGAATTTATGTTCACTATGAAATCCTTAGCTTTAATAGCTATGTTATTTAAAGAAAAGAATTATTGAAATCATGCCTCAAAAAAGATCCTATTCTAAACTATTTTACTTATAACTTCATTTAATAACATAAACTTTAAATATACTAAACTAAAAAGCGTTTTGACTTAATAAATGTTCAAGGCCCGTGTTTGAACTCCCAACCTTTTCCAAATATATTGTCTCCTCAACGGAATTTTAAGACTTCCAGCGTTCATTAAATTGGACGGCTTGCTAGATAGTAGAATTCCAAGATATCAACGTTGTATGTACTAAACTGGGTCTGTTTAATATCCTGTCTGAAAACAGTACCTTGCCTTGAATTAACTCAGATACCATCATCATCTATCTATCTCAGTTCACTGCTGGACATAGGCCTCTAAGGCACGCAAATGAGCTTAATCTTAGGTCTTTATTTTTTGACTGCCTCGTTGGTCTAGTGGTTGCTGAGCGCAACTGCTAAGCACGAGTTCCTGGTTTCAAATCCCGGTTCGGACAAAGTGTCACTGTTATTTTCCATTAGGTCATTCTCAGTAGCAGCACGGAGTCTGGATTTGTGCCCGGTTGACGGTAGTAGGCTCGCCCCCTATTACATTGGGACCTAAAAACACCGCCAGTTGTGGTACTATAATGTGCACCTCTGTCTACCCCTTGTGGGAATACAGGCGTGACGTTATGTTTATGATTATTTTTGCATTGAAATTGTTGTATTTTGACGGTATATCAAATCCGGCTCAAATGTATGGTTCATATAGTGTACCTATTTTCACATTTCCATAATCAGTAGATAGATAATGACACATGAGAAGTGAATTACTGCAAAAGAGATGGATGGATTGTATAAAATAGGTTACATAGGAGAACGGGTATAATGCCAAGATGATGGATAGAAAAAATATACGTATGGTGCTGACCTCAAACAATATAATCAGAACCATATGAAGTATCGTATGATATTAATAACTTATCCTGCCCTCTACCATGAACTCAACTCATAAAGCCAGACAGTGTACGATGTGGGAGGCAGACGTCGCTACATGCAGTGAAATGCGGCGTCTCGATTCCATAACGTAAACTTTTCTGCTTTAAGAGTTCATGGTAAGGGGGCTATACTATATTTATGAACATTTATTGATTGTATCCTGCGACCTGATTGGCGCAGTGGCTAAGCTATTAGACAGCTGCGATACGTTTCAGTTCCCGCACGGGACAATAATTTAGGTAATCCACAGATGTTTCTGCCGAATCTGAGTGTTTGCTTAAGTGTTATTTCAAGTTTGTGAAATGCACCCACGACACAGGGAAATAGTTTGCGGCGATATATCACGCTAATATTATAAAGGCAAGTTTGTGAGTGTATTTATATGCTTGTTAGCTCTCCACGCTCAAACGGCTAGACCTATTTTAATGAAATTTCATATGGAGGTAGCTGACACCCTGGATTAACACATAGGCTACTTTTTATCCTGAAAAAATGTAGCGGGTAACACTGCGGGGTGCAGCTAGTAATGAATAAAAATGGCTATCTAATTGTTACGTCATTTACAGCTTTCAGAAATGTACAAATGAGCAGCTGTAGTCAAAAGTAAAATTAAACACCAAAATATCATTGAAAAGTTATAAAACGTTTAAAAGCGCTCAATTTATGAAAGCTTAATTCAAACTCAGTACAGCGTTCGTAGTACTAACACTGCCAGTTTGTTCTACAAATAAGAACACATGCATTACCAGGAAACCATAATTATTATCAAACATTGTGCAGCTTTGTACTATAAACTCCGAACTGTAAAGCTATTGAAAATAAAATTGTAACGTAAGTACACATCTCCTGTATTATATATTATCATAATTATTTTCTGTGAACTATAAAGTTAAAACCGCCAACCAAATAAACTGAAAATGGAAAACAATACTTACGACCATAAGCGCGCTTTAGCAAATGTTGACCCGCTATCGTAACTTTTGTTATTATTTAATTATTTATTTATTTTGTATTTATAAAATAAAACTTATATACTAAAACCCCACAAAAGCGTTAACACAGTTTGTCTGTGGGTGTGACGAGGTGCAATGCTGGTGTTTGTATCCTTTATCAAATATTAAATTATCTTTTAGATTTAATTATACAATTTACCAGACTGAGATGGCGGGACAAACTTTACTTGTACATGCAAGACTGGTCGTTCGCAGCTGGTAACAGGGAGATGTGGAAAGACAGTGGGGAGTTTTTTGCCCAGCCGTGGGACATTCCAGGCTAATCATAATAATATCATGTTATTGGCGGCGAGCCTTTTGCCAACTGTTGGGACAATTTTGTGTTAAGACGATGTTACAATAATTGGGTCAGCCACATCATTGCTAATGACATTGTTTTTTAATTTGTAAGCGTGTTGCTTACATATTAAAAATCTTTCTTCAATCTGTCTTTCTTTTTCGAGTTGGTTGGCCTTCCATTCCATCAGTTAGACTGACGATATCTTCAGAGTTGCAGGCAACCGGTGGATGCAAATGGCAAATTGTCGTTTATTGTGGCGTTCTTCAAGCCCTTAGTTTAACAGTGGACGTTTTCTAGCTGATGACGACGACGAATTCCTCTCAAACTTTTCGACAGTATTTCAAACTAAAATCTCCAATTTGAATTCTGTGAATAAACCTTGGAATATTGGAGTTCTAATAGACCACTACTTTAATCAACTTTTTGTCATATAGATGGCGTTTATTAAAACCTTGTTTTAATAAGTCAATTATAATAACTATACCTACCTACATAATTACGTTCTACAAAACCCATTTTGTATCCTAATGACACGAAACAAAGTGCGCACGAAATAGGTGGATATTCTTGTTAGAACCAAAGCACAGTAACGATTCAAATTTCCGCACACAAATGAAATTTGGATTATGATTTCCTACGTCCACCAATTTTGTTCGGTTAGTTATTGCAGTAATGAGCGCATTGGTCGCGAAATGGGAAATTAGGAACGACAGTAATTTAATAATGATATAGGTAGGTTTACTAGTAGGTGCTATTGAGAACACAGGTTTGTGCATATTACAGTCATGTTAGTTTGTATGTTGACTAATGAAGATACACTGATAATGAAGTTCTCTTCCAGATACATAAGACCTTTTTCTAATAGGACGTTCGCCATTTCCATTGTTGGTCAAGTTATCTCATTTCTCGCAGCTAAAAATAATTCAAAATAGAATAACAGACACGTTTGCAAGCACTAGACCGATGACTACCTTTGTACATTCAAAAAATACGGCCAATAAATAAATGATAAATCTATTATGAATGGGTGAATATTAAGGGAAAGCCATAATTCGTGTCACGACCTTGCCGCATAAAAACCTCATGAATAAAAGCTCTGATTCTAAGGAAAATCAGTCAAATCTACTCATGAATGATGCCTTTATGTCTCATAACTCCAGTTTATTCAGTAGAAAAAAATATCAAGATTTTATGACAAATAACTTCTAGCGGTTAACTTAAAATGAACTGGCGTAGTAAAAATAGTGTGTAAGTAGTTTTATCAAGTTCTTGAAGAATTTTTTAAGTTAACGTTACAATGAAAGTATAACGTGAAACTTTTTGCATAATATTTTCAGTTTAATATTACGGGACCATAAAAAGTACCTGCTTTGAAAAAGCCATTCCTGTGCGCTTCATCTGCTAGATATTACAGTAAGACAGAGTAGTAAGTAAGACAAGTATGATCTAAATATTTTTTGTGATAATGTAACATGAAGCTGGCTTTTAGTGTCCCGTTACAAAAATCTTCTCAAAACAAACTATAACTAAGAACAAAAATTACGATGTCTTATGTTATTCCAACGTCGTTTAGTAGAATTCTTCCTCTTTACGTACCTAAGATTAAAAGTGATGAAATGTAATAAATTTGGAATTCTGGAACATTCCTAGTGTAGGACGACCTTTTAAAAAAATACCTATGGTCCCTAAAAAAAGGTGAATCGCCACCGAATGAATACTTATATGTGATATGATCATACTTTAACAAATTCAACCCAAATTTCAAAGCCGTAAATTAACACGCACAGATCCAACCAAATATAATTAACAAAGATACATCCTATAACAGGGAAAGCCTCCTAAAATTCTGTTTATTCCAAATTTTATTTGGCTTTGCGTGGGTACGTCCGACGTATGTGGGCATGAATTAATTAGCTTTCCGAAATAACATGCGAATCCGTGATTACGGATCTGGATGCCCGTCGTAAGTTACTAATTGTGGCTCCACAAAAGTTTCCGAAAATCATTTTTGTTTTTCAGCCTTCCTGTGCTGGGTATTAGGCATTAAACTGGCTTTAAAATGAGGCAGTTGCCAACAGATTTTGTGCTTTAATTTGGTTGGAAATTATTTTCACATTGTTGGGTTATCCGTATTACTAGATTATTGTTTGAAATATTTTACCTATCAACAAACGTTCATTTCATGAAGCTAAATACAGCCCCACACTTTATTTTATTGTTAGCTTATTGAAATAAATCAAAGTGATACTGATATTGTTGGTTAATACTTCAAGTATGAACCGAACTATTTCTGGGCTTCAGATCAGGGGCCTAGGTTTTGCACAAGCCGCTATAAAAAAGGGTTTCATATCGTTTGCTCAACCGTTTTATGATTAAATTCACATATTATGTTTCAAGTGTCAGCCAGTTTGGGTAGCCATATTTTGGTTCCAGATGTTCGTATTGAAATATGTTATACCATTTTTTGCTCTAACACACACTTATAGGAATTGTTTTAATCTAATATTTTACACTTATATGTTACACTGCGTAGTCCTTTTAGAGGTCTAGCGGTACCAGCTGGCCGTAAGTCCAAACAGCGTAATCGAGTTTTTGTCTTCTGCCGATTTGATATGCCTATTTATAAAAAAGGTACAGAAAATATAATTTAGATTTTTTAACATTACGGATGTTTTTTATGGCTTTTTCTGAGGTTGAAAGTCATGATTTTAATTTTACGACTGAGTTGACGTTAAATTTTGCAAATTAATGTCAATTCAGTCAAAATATGTTATTTTAGATAGCTATAAATTTGATTGCACGGATATTGCTCTATAAGTTAAGGAGATACACAAAAATATTTTAATTATCTAAAAATTTGTTAAACACATTTATTTTTACCTAGGTGGCTAAAAATGTTACCATTTGCTGAAACCTAGATAATGTAAAACATTCTAGAGCCGAACAAACCGTGAATTTATTTGTTTAGGCATGCATTCTTATTTCCACAATCCTGTGCTATATCCTAATTTGCTAGTGTAAAGAGACAATAACAAGTCAGCAGATGCTAAAAGAAAAAAAAAACTGAATCTAGAAAAGTGGACGGATAATTGGATTACTCGCCGCATATTGCACCTGAAAACCACAAAAAGCGTTCTTTGTAATTAAAACTATAATAACAATTTGTTGAAGGCTACTTAAATAAAGTCACGCTTGATTCTCAGAACGACAGGCGGACGCAACGTAATTCTAATTCTTACGACTTGGCGTAACCCTTTTGCCTCATTTCCTCTCATCGTAGCTACAATAGTACTTAGGTATACAGTATTACATAATATGATAATTATATACCTACTAGGAAAAATGTTATCTATAATACATTGAAATTTTATACGTTCATGTAATTTGAAGTTTAATGCGATATTTTTTCAAAGCAGCCATTTGTTTAATGAAATTTAATCACTTATTTTGAGGTTTTAAAAATAACACTGTTAGTACCTAAATAATGATCTAACATGCGAGAGTTTCTAGTTATAAAAATGTTGTATTCTCTGAAAAAAAGGGTTTAAAAACCTGGGTTATTCAGTTGTAACAAAAGTTTTTGCTACGGTACTCGGCTCGTATTAATTAGTCCATTTTTTGTGAGCTCGATCCTCTATTAGCACAACAGTTTACTCCGTTTCTTTTCTACAAGATAAATGTAAAACAACCTTATTTACTCGTAAAGGAAAGTTGAGTAAAGAGTCGGCTTTATTTCAAAACTAAAGCAACTAATCACACACAGAAACATCTACAACATAGTTTAATAAGATAAAAACTATGAAACAAGTATTTTCCCCGTTTAAGTAGGTTTTATCAAGCAGTCACAAAAACTTATTTTATTATGTTACTAACTCTATAAGCTGCGTACAAAAAGAAGTTGAGTTACAGAAAGTAGCTACGACTTATTTTGACGTTACAATTTCATGACAGAATGTATAGAAACTGAGCTGAGGGGAACAAAGTTACACAAGTTAGAAACTCGCGCAACATTATTTTGTTGTTTAAATATTTGGTTTATAATTTATTAATGAACTTAGAACGCGAGGACTGAAAACCGTTTGTGTAAACGCTTTAGCAAATATACTATAAGTACTGTGAATAATAATAATATTTCCTTTCTTATCTCCTGTAAGTGGAGTTGAAAAGCCTTGACCTTGGGTTTGGGTAAGACCTTGGATTGACTTTAAAAATTTGTATGACAACCAAATATTTGATCCAAGCCTAAAACTTTTATTGAGTGTAGCGAGCCAATCAGCGCACTGACAAACAGGAACCCTGGACATGTGGCAAAAGGTTTGGCAAATATAAAATGAAGAAACATAACACCACGCCTGTATTCCCCAAAGGGGTAGGCAGAGGTGGACATACAGTACACCCCCATTTCGCCAGTTATGTTTTTAGGTTCCAATGTATAGGTATAGGGGGCGAGCCTATTGCTATCAACCGGGCACAAATCTAGACTCCGTGCTGCTACTAAGAATTACCTAATGGAAAAACCCAGTAACACTTCGCCCGACCCGGGATTCGAACCCAAGACCTCGTGCTCAGCAGTCGCGCTTAGCAACCAGTAGACTAACAAGACAGTAAAATGAAGAGAATGAACAATATAAGAGAGCTAATTAGAATTCTGTAATATCTAATATCTCAAAGGGTTTCGCAGATATTTATTTCAGATCTGGCGTTTACATAAGCGATCCTATTTCATGTCGGTTCTAGCTCTGATTTATATATGGACTTACGAAACGGACCTGAAATTGGCAACAACTTCGTGCCTTCAGCGATAGAGGTATTGTGTAATAAACATAACATTTCGACGGCAGGTTTAGGTTTCGCAAACATACCTACTTTGGTGATTGGAATCGAGTTTGTTGTTGTTTTCGTAAAACGATACTTAAAATATGTAAATTAAAAATAAAATATAACATTATTTGGAAGATATGATATAAAATTGAAATCTTGACAGGTTAGTAGAGTTTAATATTTTTAAAGTAGGTGCATACCTATCGTCTTATTATCCAATACTTCTAACTTATGACAACAAGAACATTATTTCCCTTCAAATATTTCATAACCAAGAGTCTAGTTCTGCAACCGCAAAATTATTTTTTTATTTTCTTGCGACGGCGACCTTCCAATCTCCGCTTTCCTAAAGACTTTTCAATCTCTTCCGATCCTTCAATATCCAATTTACTAACCCGCGGTAACGTTAGCTTAGCCTATGGCTACAGATTTATTTCCCCGAAATCTCTTTCGTGTATCAAGACCCCAGATGGCTACACCTTAAAAGCTTCACTAAAAAAGACGAAGAAGAAAAAACATATCATGTCTTTATATCCCTAATCAGTAGGCCTAGGCTTCTTCTTCTTCGTATCGGCATGAGTCAATCGCCACATGGAATAGGTCTTGCTGTGGTATGGAGATGGGTCAGTCAACAAGGGTATAGCGATTTGACGGTCCAGGGTGAGCCAAACGTACTCAAGTATCGTCACTCGTATAGGCTCTTTACTGGGACCTCAGGCTAAGGTGCACACCTTTATTTTACTAGATGTGTTTGATAAATAATTAATTGTTAGGTTACTACTACTACTGACTAGTTCAAGCAGTTCGAAAATAGTCGGTTATTTAAAAACAAAACATGTGTACAACCAGCATAACATTATACCATTTTTACTATCTCTGCCATATATATTAGACATAAACACAACATAACATCACGCCTATACTTCCCGAAGGGGTAGGCAGAGGTGCACATATAGTACACCCACATTTCGCCAGTTATGTTTTTAAGTCCCAATGTAATAGGAGGCGGGCCTATTGCCATCAACCAGGCACAAATCCAGACTCCGTGCTGCCACTGAGAATTACCTAATGGAAAAACCCAGTATCACTTTGCCCACCCGGGATTCGAACCCAGGACCTCGTGCACAGCAGTCGCACTTAGCGACCACTAGACCAACGAGGCAGTCATTGACATATATTAGTACCAAAAATTATACCCACTTATTGAAACAGGGATGACTTATTCCATTTGTGTAACCATACACCATAAATACATAAAAATAGTAATTAAAATTCACCTTGTGTATTGGCTAATGTATAGTACTTTTAAATCCAGTCCTCCACCTTAATACAGAGCTAGTGAATTCTGAGCCCTGTTAATGTTATGCTAAGCTCGGCCACGCACGTAAAATGTGAATAATGTAAAAGGTTAGCACTAAAAGCTCCCTCATTATTAACGACCTCTTTAGTTAAGCGACGGAAAGGAATTAGTGTAGAAAAGTTAATCTTATATTTTGCCACACAACGCACAGTGGATTATGGTTTCTTACTTAAACAAAACAGTGTCGGTTTTATATGGTAATGGAGCGCGGAATAATAGACTATTCATAAAAGTAACAAAAGCAAAAAAATATTAATGTTAATACCTAAATTCGTACAATTATTTGGATCAGAAATTAAAGTTATGGAACATCCCATTTCTATTTGCTTATAAAATAGACAATATTTTTAAACCCTTTACACATTTTTTGTATCATTAAGTGCTGTAAACACCTGTGTTTGCAGTAATACTAATAATTTATGTCATACATCGAGCATGTATTTTTTTTTAAGAACTAATTTCACCTGTTACGTGAGTGCGTTTTACAAAGATAAAAAATATCACAGACACAATTAGTATAAATTTACGAAAAAGTTCAAATTATGATGCCTGGAAATAGAACTTGATTCTTGGCGCAGTAAACCACGCCTTCTATCAAACTGCCAATTGTTCGTCATAGTCAATTGAATGACTCGAAAAAAAACTTGTTGTGGAGTGTAATCCCCGTTGGGGACGGCGGAGAGATTGCCTTGATATGCCTCAGGAAAAATATTAAAAGTCTATATCCGCAACTATGTTAGCCGACAGTTCGTATTAATAATAAAAATGCTCTGAAGACGCAATTTATAAGCTTGATTTGTTGCGGCGATATATTTTACATCAAATCAGATAAAGATTGTTACAGAAGAAGTTTGAGAAGTAAAAGCATTCCTTTATTATATTAATATTAACACTAGAAGAATGAAACGGAGGCCTTTGCCCTGCAGTGGGACAACACTGTTACAAAAAACACTATTTTGTAAGCTCGCAATTGTGAGTCTCAAATAAATGATTTATTATTATTTCTTTAAAAAGTTGCACATTATCAGGGATATCTCAAATACTGTAGGTTTAACAGACATAACATATCACGTCTATAGAAAGGGGAAGAACCTCTAAACATATTGTTCAAACCCGTTTTATAAGTCTCATATAGGCATCGAAGCAGCCTGCTTTCAACAACAGTTTAACCGATTAGCCAATTCACTATAAGATATCATTATATTTTATTTGGTTTAGGTACTCATAAAATAATTGTTTGGCAAAAACATTAACATTTAACTCAAAATACTGTCAGTATAAATTGTAAAACTTCTGAGCAATAAGAAAGAAAAGTTTTGTCTTGGTTGCTATCCAAAATGTCACAAAATTGTTAGGTTATACTTATGCTGTTCGAACAAAAGTTTATTAATTTAAAAGTCGTCGTGAAGATATTAAATATGGACCAGACAATAAAGTTTGTAACTCTGCAATTATTTTAGTGTTACTAGTTTGTGACGATCTTAAATGCAAACCTTAGCAGCCTGTCCCTTAGTATCTAGAATTAGGCTATTCAAAAGAAGAATAGACAAACATTTGTGATTAATGCAATAAGAATGAATGAAACGAAATGAATTTATCATGTAAAAACCTACGGTCCGCCTATATTCTATAAAACTTGCTTGACTCACATCAACGGTAAGTATAGAATAAGCTTCAACATATTCGATGGAGCGCAGGTAAGGCTAAAAGAACCGGAAAGTGACTCAACACGTGCCATTACAGGCGCTCCTGATATTCAGCATTTTGTCATACAATATGTAACATTAAATGGAGTGGAGTCGCGTGTAAGTAATGTGCTACAAAATAGAATTTATGGACCTATTCATACTGTATTGTCTTAGCCATGAATAGACTGCTCCATTACTTAGCCTCAGTGGCGCAAGAATAGAGAATTTTATCCAGGTAGTGTTAGGAAACAATGCAACAGTGTAGCTGCTAAGGATAATAGTGATTTAGTGAAAAACAGTGGAACTTTTAATACAAGATTATAAATTAAATTTGCTTCTCGCATTTACAGTAACCGACCGTCGCCGGTCGGCGCTTAAATGTGGTTAAAAAGCGAAAGGCACATAAAAAGATATCATCATCATCAGCCGGAAGACGTCCACTGTTGAACAGAGTCCTCCCCCTTAGAACGCCACAATGAACCATAGCTTGCCAATTGCATCCATCGTAAAAAGGTATATCACTAGAAAATACACCATACAACACACATAAACAAACTACGCGTATTAAAGTTAGGCAAATAAAATTATACACTGCATGCTTGTATTATGCTAGTTGATGTGAACTAAAACCTTATTTTAAACATTTTGTGTAACAGATCAAAAATATTTTGACGACAAATACGAATGAAATATTCTTCTTAAATGCAAGTGGACAATTTGTATCCATTTTATTACACAAGATTTGGCATAAGGTACGCTCCACTGGATTTTACAACGTTGCAAATTCTACATGAGTGTAAAGTTTATTCTAAAATTTCACGTACATTATAATATTAGGTTTGTATATTTTATATTCAAACTTTTACCTCTTATTTTTATTCTTTCTGTAACATAGAACGGTACTCAGTTATTCTTTTAACTTTTGATTACATTTTAAGAAACACCAAGTTCTTTTTAATTTTTGAAAAGTATTTTACTTATTAGATAAAGTATCCACATTTGCTATAGGTACTCAGAGTACCACATAAAAGATTCATATAATCATTATTTGAATAAAAATATATAATTTAATTTAATCTTACTAAAAGTTCTGCATGATTAATAACACCACTCAGATTTATGGTATTGAACCGCCAAAATGTACTTAAGCTTGCAAAAAAATTACAATATGAAATAATATTGACAAACGAATATATTTCGTTTATAATATTTTTTTGTAGGCACTTAATTAGTAGGTACCGACTTATGTTAATGAAACCACAAGCATTTTAATGTATTCGTGGAAATGGCGTTTCGTTTCACGTGGTCACCATTATTAGCTGGGAACAATATTTTATAATAATCACGTGGTTGGTCAACCACACGATATAATTATGTAAGGCAATTGATAATGTTACAGTGAAGTACCTTTAGTGAAACTACCAGGTACCGTGTAGACTAGACGACTAGTATAAAAAGCATTAAAGAATATGAAAAACTGTCGTACTGATGATTTTTTTACACAATTGATTGTAACTTGACTGCCGCGTTCGTCTAATGGTTGCTAAGCCTGCGTTCGAATCCCAGGTCAGGCAAAGTGTTACTGGGTTTTCCCATTAAGTAATTCTCAGTAGCAGCACGGAGTCTGGATTTGTGCCCGGTTGATGGCTACATGCTTGTCCCTTATTACATTGGAATCTAAAAACATAACTGGTAAAATGTGTACTATATGTGCACCTCTGCCTGCCCCTTTGGGGAATACAGGCGTGATGTTATGTATGCATTATGTATGATTGTACCTTGTTTAAAGGCAAAACACAGTACAGGACAGAAATCTACAGTTTGAGAAAATCAGTCCCTTAGATGTTTTATTAAGGTTGCACTACTTATCAACGAGGGTAATGAGACGTCGAGCGCACAATCGATTACTTAGTTCAAAGGCAAGAATAGCCGCTACGTCAAACTATTATAGAACAGGAAATTACAGTGTTTTTACAATTTTCAAGAATTTTATTTAGATTAAAGATCAACAAAGTCGCACAGATGTTAAGCAAATGAGTTTTGTAATTTGATTTAAATGGAGTATCGTAGATTGTCTCAACCCGGACCAAGCAAGCGGAAGGAATTTTGGCAACACTCCCTTACCTAAGGGAGACCTTTGTTCAGCGGTGGGCGTCTTCCGGCTGATGATGGTACATTGATTTTGTGAAACATCCAATAAGCACTTTAAAAAAATAATTTGATTTGTATGCTTCGTCGTTAAAATTTTTATACGTAGGTTGAATTTTCCATCAAACGCAATAGACAGTAAACATATCGACGAAGTCGCGGGCAACAGCTAGTAAAGTATATAATATTAATAAGTTAGGTAAAATCTAGACTTTATAAATGTTTAATGTATTAAAAATGTACCTATTTATAAGTAAATTGAAAACTATATTATAGGTACTATAATAGGGGCATAGGTACATAAAAATATGTAATAGTGTACCAGCGCGATTTGATTTATCTAAATTCCTCAGTTTAAGTCTCAGATTGAATAAACAAGTTTACTCACGAGGATTATGGAATAAAATATTTAAGGGATTCGGTACTTACGCCTTGTTGACAGAGGATTTTGGGCACACAATAAACAGATAATAGAGACTATGATCTTCCATCTTTGTGGTTTACACTAATAATATATTTTTTGTACCTTGAATAACTTTGGTGGTTAGAAATTACTCTAAAGTATCTAGGTACCTATTTAGATATGTAAGTCCTTGTCATGTTTCCATAAATTTATGTTTTTTTGTGAATTGTGTAGGTATACCTAATTAATGTCATAATTTGAAGGAAACCTAATGCAATGCTTATCATTCGGCTAAATGCAAAACACTTAAATAATTCAGACAACTCACTACTTACTGTGTTTAATCTCTCAAATCCTGTATAATACTCGTACATCATAAGAACACTCATGTCTATCACTGATCCGTAACAACTTGTAGGGACACACAAATAAATACACGTTTTTTCCGACACAATAGAAACACGGAAGAACATATGATATTCCATTATATTCGGAACTAGCTGTTACCGAACAAAACGTGACGCATTAACAAGTTTCTGCGCTTAATTACTAGTAGGTTCTAAGAGGATTTTCGCTTGAAATTCCCCACAGACAAAGGCCCGTTTACATTTATATTGCTTTTCCTTTCAGTGAGATCGTAATTAACACTATTGAGAACGATTTACGTACACAGCAAATTTATAATCGGTGATTTATGATCCTTTGCGTTTTGCTGCTTCGTGACTAGTAATCAGTGGTAAATTGGCTTGCTAGATATTTTGTTTTATATGAGAAATGATTACATTATTATTATTTCAGCCATGATCGTCCCACTGCAGGGCAAAGGCCCCCCTTTCCTTCCTCCATTCCTCTCGGTTGTGAGCTGCAATAGACCAATTTTGTTTAAAAGAGTCCAGCTCGTCCCGCCATCGCCTTCTGGGCCTATCGCGACGCCTTTTCATGTTGTGTGGCATCCACTCCGTAGTGGTTTTTGTCCACATATCGTCTGGCATACATGTATTAAAATAATATAAGCTTTAATATGTATCTCAAACGGAGATGGCGAGACGAACTGGACTCCTTCATGGAGGACTTGATATTGACAGTTCTTGACAGGGACAAATGGAAAGAAAGTAGGGAGGCCTTTGCCCTGCTGTGAGACATTATGGGCTCTTAATAATATAATAAATAATATTAACTTCTTTTACTGTATCTTCTGCATTATCATAATTAATAGTGATAGTTTAAATGTTTTCATTACAATGTAAAATCCTTTTTGAGTGTAAGTAATAAAGCTCCAATTCAATAAAATGATTTCATATTTTATTACCAGCCTATAATTTTAATTTAGAGTTTGTATTTATATTTACTCCTCTTTGTTGTGTAATCATCGATACAGTGCAGTGTTATTTTAATTGGGTTATTTGTTAAGCCTTTTTGATGCAAGACTTATTAATTATTATTAATTATACACGGTAATTAATGGAACTTACAATTTGTAATTCATTCTATCATCATAAGCTGGAAGAAGTCCACTGTTGAACAAAGGCCTCCCCTTAGAACGACACTTAATTAATTCTTTACTTTGTGCTAATTATAATCCTCTCAGTACTGTACTTAAATATTAGCTTTATAAATTTTTCTGGTTCGTGGTAATTGGCTCCTTGTCTATATCTACAATGATTTATGGTTGACCCATCATGTGTAAAGAAAGTGAGTTTAGCAGTCGATGAATATACTTATGGCCAATGCCACTTCACGCCTAGTTTGGGATCAGATAACCTGGAGTGAACTGTCGTAAGATATTATTATTTCCTTTATTTTTTGTTATAATTACAATAACATTTGGAAATCATGTGTAAGTATATTCCACGAAACGAAAAGTACAGTTGTGTAGTAAACTAAAACTTCAGACCCGACAAACAAACGTAGGAACTGTAGTCGCAATTGCTACTAGACCAACGATTAGGCTTAGCCAAGTGGCAAATCACCAATCCTTATTCATGAAAGAGAATCATGCTGGTATTAACTTAACCCCGCATTAAGTTTATTAACATCTCTATTCTTTGACATGCAAACGCCAGTGACGGGCATAATTTGGTACATGGTTTAAATCGTATTTTTTTATTAATAAGGCGGTTAACGTATTGAAATCGACTAGAATGACAATGGGATTGATATATCACATAGCCGAAAAATGATCTCATCGCCATACATTTATCAATCAAATCGTTTTGCCCTTTGTTTGTGGCTACATGCCTATCAACCAGAACTAATAAACCCAGGTTCACACCATGCAAATGAAACGTTTGTTTTATAATTTACTAGCTGCACCCCGCTGCGTTACCTCTATATTTTTTCGGAATAAAAAGCTAGCCTATATGTTAATCCAGGATGTCAGCTACCTCCATATAAAATTTCATCAAAATCGGTCTAGCCGTTTGAGCGTGAAGAGGTAACAAACATACAAACACACCCACAACCTTTCGCCTTTATAATATTAGTGTGATTACAAATAAAACGGTATAAATTACACTACCTAACCTACGTAAAATTTAGTTTGGTGTTTCGTTATGTTACGCGAAACTAAACTATTGTACAACAATAGGATTTTCGCATTAGCTTTGGTAACTGCTATTTATTTTATACGACCACTGACAAAATCATACAAATATACAAATGTTTTGTACGCAAATTTGATGTTGATACATGGATGACACGATTCATGTTTTATTAGTGCCCAGTGTAGTTATTTACATTAACTAGATTACGTCAATATAAAATACGTTTTTATATTGACGTAATCTAAAAATCGCATGGCCACATGTATAAGGTATTGACGATGTAAACTAACCAGTTTCTAGTACCTACCTATAAATTATTTAATTAACAAGTTAAAAAAATGGTCCAGTCACTGGATCTATCTCGTTTTGGGGATTCGTCACTTAGGCATACATATTACATGTAAAAATACCTAGTCTCGATACACATATTTGCGGATCTCACTGACATTTCCCTTTGCAGATATCGGATCCCTACCCCCTAGCATCAAAGCTCTATCACTAGGATAGTTATCATTTTAGCTATTTTTTTTACCTCAAAGTAATTTACATTAATAGTTTTTGGTTTCTCTATTGCGTCCGAGAGATCTGGCATAATGAGAATGCTAAATCAAATAACTTTCAAGCTTCAATGACTTTTACGATTGTGACCCCTCCAACAAAATTAATAGGTACCACATTACTATGCGGAATTAATAATAATAAGTGTGTTTTTGGTACGTAAAGCACTTAATAACTTTGTAATAGCCGGCCAAACGACGTGACGTCCTTCCCCACAGCTGTGTAAGAAATAAAAAAGTAAAAATTAAAAAGTAAGATTTCGGCCGCTGTAGGTCGAAACCCAAGCAATAAATTATCAAATTAAAAAATAAATGTAATTACGGAAAATTTATTATTTTTTCCGATTAGTATCAGGTTCTGTGTCCGTAAAGTTTTTGATATAAATTACCTTCATTAATTGTTCACTTTGTAATTTGTATCGTAATAAAGTTATAATAATTATCGCTTGTAATCGATCGTCTACTGAAACTGAACTGTTGTTAAATAACTTTGAAAATAATCTGAGTGGTGTTATAAACAATGTTTTACACGATAACATTGAATAGTAAAGTATGAACAGTAATAATGAAAACAAGGAGGTCGAAGTTCTGGAAAAAGTTATTATTATCCATACTAAATGTTATAAATGTGAAAGTAACTCTGTCTGACTGTCAGTAACGCCTTCACGACCAAACTGCGGGATGGATTTTGATGAAATTTGGCATGTAGTAATTTTAAGACCCGAGAAAGGACATACGCTACTGAACGCGAATGAAGCCGCGGGAAAATGTTAGGACTAAATAACTGACAATAATTCTTTAGGGTGAACCGAATACTCAAATAATCAATTGTTTCATAATTATGTTTCTTTCCAAAAGATGAATGATCTGCATCTGTAGAATTATTTGCTCACCAGAAATAACTATTTCCACATAATTATGAATAGAAACTAAAAAACAGAAATTAACGGAAAATATTTTAAAATATTTGTCGAGTTATTGCTTGACGTTCAACAGCAACTAACCTACTCGTTTATTTGCAGAAACTTTAACGTAAATATTGACGAGTGTTTTGAAGTTGAAATATAATTTTCTGTTCACATTTAGATAAACTTTCGTTGTAAACAAAGTTATAGTAATAAAGTGCATAACAATTTTATGAAAATATACTCATTTAATTTTACTTTATTTAGGTTTAGCTAAGTATACTTGAAAGGTCGGAAAATATTTTTAGTTAGGTTAGAATCATAGGAGCTTTCATTCAGATCCCTACAGTATTCCTCCAAGAGCACTTTTCAACTTATTGGTTCAAGTTACCTGGTTGAACTGTACCTCCAGATTTATATATATTTCATTCTACGAAGACCATCTCCGCTGCGGCAACTTCTATAATACATGAAGTGTTCATTTCAAAATTATGTTTAGGGTAACTTATGGATTTTTTTTTTTTTTTGGGACAAGCCCACCACTCGTGCCCATCATTGCAACTCCTGTAAGCCAGGATCTACAATGATAACCGTTGAGAACCATCGAGGCAATGAAGCTCGAGGCGTCCCAGAGAAATGACTTGACTGTCTTGGAACCCGCAACGAAATTAATGCTAACTTATGGATATGTAGAATAAAGATCAGATTAGTGTCGTAGCAAATGGAAATCTCGGGCCTACTCTAGGATACATACGAAAACTACATTTCGGAACCGTGAACAAAGACGTAATCAAAGTTGTAACATTTGACGTTATTATTTTATCTATTAATACGCTTCCGAGTAGATTAATTTTCTTTTCTTTGAGTTAGGAGTTAACTAAGGTCAAGAGAAGTCAAATACAAAGAAAAAGTCTTACGCGAGTATCAGGCAGCGAAAGGTTAAAGATCCGACGGAACGCTCTCATGAATCTTAAAGGATAGATTGCGAACAAAGATTGTTGAGCAAACTGTCAGAGATCTACGCTCCAAGCTTCATTCACATACGGGCTAAAATCAAGTTTATTTATCGAGTTTATACTCATAAACACTATATCTGCTTAGGAAGGTGTATATCCTGCTTTAAGCGTTGACATAAGGCTGTGATGCACTCATGCGGGTAAGGGGCGAATGAAACCAACAACTCAAACGCAATCGACCCCTACTATGATATAATATGCAATTGTTCATCAATAATATATTTCTCGTAAAGTTTGACAGACGATGCGCAACATCATATTCTTGACGATAAATATACATTTTTCAGAGGGAGCGTCAACTTATTGTGATTTAAATTGAGTGTTTTTTACTGGAAATAACGTAATAACCTTTTTCTCTAAGAGAACTACCTAGAAATCAGTTTTAACTGTCATGCAGCTGTACGCTATTAAAACCCATGCGATAAATATAGAATATATTTTATGAAAGATGAACCGAGTATTTACGAGTATATTCCCGGTAACGCATCTCTACATTATTCATTTGGGTCATAAAGGTATTCTAGGAATTTAAAAATGCAAAATTGATGATATGCTCAAAAGATATTTGAGCATATCTATTTGAATAAATTTTATGGAAACTGTAACAAAACCGAATTTCCAGAAAGAAGGATCAATTTTTTACATTCTGTTACCTTAAATGTAATATTCAAAAATTCATTAACGAAAATTACTACGACCCAGGCACAAGTAAAATAGTTTGTATTTTACTTGTACTGTTTATGTCGGGTATTGGGCTTGAATTTTCATGAATTGCACATAAAATAGTGTTTAACAAACTTTTAATTATTATTTGTCCTTCTCCCTATTGGCACGAACTAATTGTCACGGAATTCACGGTGAAAACTAGTTTTCCAGTCAATTAGGGTGCGCCGTATATATGTACCTACTAAGGTTGGTACACTATTGTTATTTAACAAACTCATTTTATATTTGATTAAAATACATAATATAATTTTATAAGTAGATCAAATCTGAATGAAGAAAATTCCTTCTATTTGCGTGACAAACTATAAGTACTTTACGTAGTATTTGGTAAATTTTTAATGTTGCGTTGACGAAAAGATCTTATTTTGAAAGCTCCTTTGTCTATCTAAGCCCATTTGAAAGTCTAGATCTTGTCCTTTTAGATTGTCTATCCATTTATTCGTTTTCCTTGTGCTTATTTCTTAAAGCCTATTGTTTACCTTTCTTTTCTGTATGTCTTGTGATAATTATTCTCATTTTGGTTATTGCAAACTGAGGTTTTTATTTCAAAAGGTTGATTAATTATAAATTAATTATCTATTTCAGATTTTATAATTTTGTCAAAAAAACCAAGACAAAGAGTTTTGTCTATAGATAGATATTATTATTGTATCAGTGAACAGCTATCTGCGATGAATGGAAAAAACATTTAATCATTGACAGCAAATAACTAAAATTATGCTGTCCGTCTGATTATAATATCATTTATTTTCTTTCGTCATACTCTCAGCTTAAAACGTGAGTACAGCAGATGGCAGATCGTGTGAGGCGGGATATTGGATCTGTACCTGTATTGTGCTAACCATTGTATTTGAGGACACTAGCACATTTTTTATTTTCGTTCTACAATACGAATTTTGTATAAAGAAGTAAGCAGAACATAGAAAATAAGGAAGAAACCTCCTTATTGTAAGTAATAAATATGTCGCCCGGCAGTTTGATAAATGCAAATTGCTTCAAAAGACTAAAAATACCGACATATAAGTAATTGATACTATTTACAGTATTGTGCCAGTTTTAACTTACGTCTAGAAAACTATTCACTTTAATAGTATAATTTGGATTTTTTTACAATAACATTATAATTTCCTGGTTTCGGGTAATTAGGTATTACAATACGATTATTTAAAATGGCGGTATTTAATATTATACGAATAAAGGTCTTTTAAAGCAAACCTGTATTTTAATATGACCTACATTCGTTGCAAATAAATAATTTGGCTTTATTTAAAAGGGTATTTTCGGAAGAGCGTTCCGCCTTTCAATCTGCCAATATAATTAATCAGTGAACGGAATTTCGAACTCGTAAACTATTTTTGCGGGCAGGGCTACGGGTCTATTGTGTTTAACAACTACTGATGCGCCGATGTGAAAAGCCCTTTGTTTTACAAAACAAAAAGTATTCCATCTACTAAAACAGGACACATAAAGCTTTCATATAGGTACATTTAGTTTTATTTTTAATATGCTCTTTCAGCTCAATTGATTACAAACAAGAAAAAATATATTTTTCCTTTACTATCCTTAATATTAAATAATGCACCGACTTCTAAAGTTTTCTAAAACAAAGACATCACACCTGTATTCTCCGAAGGGGTACGCAGAGGCACACCACTACATCTAGTACCTACACTCACATTTCACCAGTCATTTTATGAGTCCCAATGTAATTAATTTTGTAATATCTACCTAACTACTTAATTACTTTTAAGTTTTCCTAGGCTGTAGCTTCAAGCGTAATGTTACGTAAGCTTGTCTGACTTAGGTACTAAGAAATTTCTCTGACAGCCCTAAAAATCAAATCACTTGGTACATCTTCGTCTTGCTTATTTTGTAACAAGAAAAATACTGTTTGTATTTTTCAGACAGACAGATAAAGACAGAACTCAACTACCTATATTTTTATTAGAATTGTTTGACTAGTAAATTCTTGTGTACAGAATGATGTCTGTCTTTCATCGCACAACGGCAAATTTTGTCTCGTAAGTTTTACCGATCATATATTTTCTGCTGATGGACCATTTGCAAGTAAATACCAAGATTTTAGTCGTCCGTTCAATATTTAACGAAACTTCAAAGTTTCGTAGCAGTTCCATACTCACCTTGAATTCCTGTAGACCGCACTTTACAACATGTTCACAAAGACGTGGTAAGCCGAAAAGTTTTACCAAGTCAGGCACAGAAACTTAAGGGGACTTGAGTATTTTGTACAAACATTGGGGATTACTTCCGCTGCACTTAGGTTGAAAATCAAAATGTATTTTATCAGTTTTATTTTCTGATTATCATGAAAAAATGTGGTAGTGTAGCGATTGGCCAGTAAATAAAAAACATAGTCCCGCTCAGGGTGGGCTAAACATACTAGTGTCAGTTTCAATATCAGAATTAGATATTATTCTCGACGTTCAATCTATTAAAAAATATATATTTGTTAATAATTTTCATTCTTCATCGTATAATAATATATATTGTATTAATTAATGAGAAAGTAAGTCGGTCTATGTATTTAGTTCTTAAAAAATATTCACGAAAATGTCTTGTATTTGGGAAACTGCTGGAAGCTAACAAAGTTGCGGGCGAAAGCTAGTTAATAAATATTGCCAAATAGAACATTCATCGTATTTATGTTGCTTTGGGACAAAATATTAACAAACCAAACTCTGTCCCAAGTGTTATCAGAAAATTAATATATGGGCATTATAATTTGAAAGGTTTCCAAGAATTTAGTATGATAAATGGATTCTTTAGCAATCCTTCTGAAGGCAGGAATTAGAAAGGAAGTGGGTCAGGTTTGTGTGGTATTCAATGTATGAAGGTTGACATGGTTAATTTTACTTGGCTGACAATTGTTTATGTAATATCTAGGTACAACTCGTGGATAATTGGAGATTAGAATAGATGATAACAAAATTGGTCCGGTGACAAGAGCTCATCCAAAGAATAATACCTATTTTATACGTTCATGTGAATCTCCTGAATCGTATGATAAGATGATGATCTATGGCTTTTTGTTCATATCTTACCAGATTTTTTTTTTACTTTTTTTTACTTTTTGTTAAAACGTAGAAAAGATATGAAGTTGCATTGTCTACGTAAAACATATTTGACAAGTACGATGAATATTTGCCGATTCAGTAGAGTAAACATTGTAACAGGATGTTAACTGAGTTACATTAAATATTTGTATTGTGTAGGTACCTCCCTTCATTGTCGTTGTTGACATTATATTCAATAGTCAGGAAATAGACGAAGCAACAAAGGCGCTGTACAACACAACAAAAGATGATCGAATGACATTTAATAATTCCACGAATATCAATTTTCTTTGAACAGTCAAATCGATGGCTAACTAGGATCCAATCAGTCAACATTCTCGTCTCAGATTGGACAGAGGAACATCCACGAGAAGCATACGTACTGTTTCGATAGCCTTTGGCTAGTGATCGCGTTCCAATTATTAGGTATCTGTTAGTGCCTGATAATACCTAGCTACGTGTATCTTAAACTTAGAACCAATATTGTTCTGGGATTCAAATTTCTATTACACTTTATCGAATTAGTACCTATCTACTTCACTTAATAAAAAATGCTGTCTGAATAAAACAACTTAAAAAAAAATAAAAAAAATACAGGTTTCAAAAACAGAACAAAAAAGAAATACAGGTTTCGCAAGGCTACAAAAGATAAAAGTTACCGACTTAGTACTATAATAATACCTCTGAATGTAATAATAAAAGTTTAAAGGCCGCATTGATCATCAACAAGACAATCAATTTGAATATTGTAAAAAGTTGAATACCCCAACGAAACTATTTAAACAGGCTAATTGTATTATAGAGTGAAGCCCTGACAAGATAATTCGCTTTAAGACCATTCAATTATCGCCGCTCGAAGAAATCTCAAACAAAATAATTAAACAAGCTTATTAACATTTTCTTTTAAGACCATGATACCGAACTTGTTAATATAAAACTCTGATTAAACAAGGATAGCCGCAAGGGATTAGAATGAACCGTTTGATAATACAAATTATATTGATTGAACTTCTGTTCTGGAACAAAACAATTTTAAAGTTTGCCGTTTCACTGACCGCAATCAGAAAAGTTGGGAACTTCACGACTGTCCTTGCCAACCTCGCCTAACTTCTTATCAATGTATTCGCAGTTCCTCTTGAGATAAATGAGATTCCCCATTGTTCTTTAATCGCTTTGTCGCTATGTGTGCGCAGATTTATTTTCAAAGCGGTACCAAATATTAATTTGGGTTATTTCCTTGAAGATGTAAAGAGGAAATGAAAGCGCTTTTGTGATTCTGTGTAGGCTTTCTGGAAAATTATTTATAATCGAATCATAAAAGATATCGATAACAGCATTTCGCTACGATTCGTGTCGACCTGAATATGAATAGGTAAAAGCTACTTCTTCTGTTATTGTGTTATTTATATGCAATTTTTCATACAAAAATATTATTTTTATATACACAGTAGTAGAATTATCTACTTACTTCAAGCGTAAACAAACTCAACTTTACAAGTACAGCATTATCCTCTTTAATAGTATTCTCTGAAACTGTTTCTCTATTTAATTCAATAAGGTAGTTGTTATAACAATAGAAAATATTATTCCACAGTTTATAAACAGGAACGAGTAGTTCCACGTTATAAAAACGGAAAAGACTGCGGTGTGCTGTGCATATGAGGGCTATTGTAAACAGCGTTTCGCCAGTTATATCAGGGTTTTAAAAAGCTTTACTATCAACTCAGTAGCTTATGTGTTAATTTCTTTTGAAAAATAAAATCAACATATGTATATTTCAATAGTCATTATTTTAAACCTTGTTCGTGAAGTATCATCCCTAATCCAACTGACTAGTAAAATACTTTTCAATATCGTCCTAATTAACAATTTAAACTAAATCTTATCTATAATTTCTTTAACTCTTCCTCGTATATCCTAAACGCCGTATACAAATACATATGCCAAAGACTAAGTCATAATAGTAATCATCTTTATTGTCTGTTAGTTTTACAGGTTCATAACAATAATTTACATAAACTTACATTATTTGGAACAAATCGTAATTTTATATGTTGTTAAAAACCAATCATGTTTGCTAAAAACTTCTTATGCATGTCTCGTAAGAAGTTTTTTAAATTATTTTCACAAATATATATTTAATAATCAAATAATAATATATTTTTTTAACAGCCTGTGTTAGACAACACACTGCAGGGCAGAGGCCTCCAGTTTTTACAAATAATTAGACTAGGAAATTTGCGGATAATTTCAGAACATAAAATACTGGAAAACAACATTAATAGTGACAGGTTATATTACAATTTGTATCCTATCATGTATTTAACTGGAATTTTACAAAGGCAATATAAAAAGTATCGTAATACATGAGATTATATAAAATTGAATGGATAATTATTGAATACTACTTATTGTGGTGATATAATTGTTAAATAAAATGTTCTGTGTATTCAAATGACCAGTTCGATCTTTTGTTCGTTTTTGCACGTACCTATTTATTTATCTATCTAACACTTTCTCGTAATTTAGAACCCGGGCGCAACAGTACGAATCATATGGCTGTGTTACAGAAAACTATATAAGATGATAGGATCTATTGCTTTAGTTAATAAGCTCCACCCATAATAAACTATTCGGAATGCCTTTCATCATAAACTATTATACCCAATAAGACTCAGTTGATAACATCGGAAACCACTTCCTATAATCAGTTAATAAATAACGAATATCCGATATGTTTTTGTACCTGACATCGCTTATTATCATAATTCTGATAAAGTCATACCTACATATTCTGAGAAACAGATTTTATGTCGGTCATCCGCGTAATTGGGATATCTTGTTTTTTTTCCGCACCGTTACCTTCAGTTTACGTTGATTTTATGATGTAGGTTGGATTTATTTTCGTGTCCAACGCATAATAAATCTGATTAGGTCGGTTCCTGCTGTCTTTATGGTAAATTGATTTTGGGCCAATATAATATAATTCACTATATTGACATTACATTTCTACACACCTATGTTTTGTACAGTCGTACAGCGTTACGTTAAAATGTTCAAATCTAAAAGAATACTTTTATCTACCCCGACTCTTATTGATCGTTTTCTTTGAAATAAAAGCACTTTCCTTTAATTACCTACAAAAAATCATACCTTTTATCTTTACAGATAAACAACAAACTCCGGTAATTACGTCAAGAACACTGAGTGGCAGGGAGTAAAGTCATATCGGACTTTCTTCGGTACGCCCGGAAAAGACTACAGCACCGATGAGGCTTGTGAACCATGAGTGCTTGGTGCTGCATCGCGATCATGATGTCTACTATCAGTACCAGTGTTCTAACACCGGCACCACAGAAGACTGAGGCCAAGGAAGCATACGGTAATTTATTTGAATCTAAATTAATTCCCTGCATAGAAAACTGCTAAAAATAAGATAAGTCTCACGTTATAATGTTTTGTTATTCATAGCTTATGTAAACTTTTCCAAGTTCAAAGATTATTGGACGTATTTAAGCAGAAACAGCAACACCAAAACTGAGTTAGACATACTAAAGAGTTAAAAAAGTAAACCTAATTCCATAATTCAAATATTAAAATACAAGAAAATACCCGTAGTCTGCCATTAAACCAGCAGGTTTACTGTATGGCATTGATAAAGAAATACGATCTAAACTTTAAAGTCAAATATCTCAAAATTAGTTCGATGTGGATTGGATCCTTTCTGCACTACGTCCAATTATGTACTACATTATGTTCTTATACAAATGTAGTTGTGTCAATGCCAACACAAAAACGAATGAAAATGCGGTCACTGGAAATTGCTTTTAGATCAAATAGAATTCTTAGAAAGAACGATGTTTTACAGGACACGAAAATTACAAACTTTGTGTTTGAATAATATTGTACCAAAAGAGATTGAGGTCAAAGTCTGAGGGCTAGCCTAGCAGCCTGTAATTATTTATTCTTTTGTGTATATAACAAACCTGATATTTTTCTATAGATAATAGGCACATTTATCATGTTTAAGTGTCTTAGGCGCCAGTCTGCTCGAAAATATAGGTTCGAACGTTAATAAGAAATTCAAAGCGAAACAATATTGGGATTTGATTAAAGATAGGCATACTGAATGTGAGCAAACGGACCGGTTTTTATTCTTGAAGGGCTAGAGAACTATGGGCTGTTGGTTTTGATGGCAATACAGTCAAAATGTTGTTTAAGAAAGCAGCTGCAGTT
The DNA here is from genome assembly GCA_946251915.1 of Abrostola triplasia. Lineage (NCBI taxonomy): Eukaryota > Metazoa > Arthropoda > Insecta > Lepidoptera > Noctuidae > Abrostola > Abrostola triplasia. Next base: position 5,586,107 of record OX276431.1, read on the forward strand.
ATGGTGTCATTTTCATTTTCTGAACACTGCTTTATTATTAAAAACTATGCAATAATAAACCTATAAAGCTTAAAATTTGAGACCCTTATTGTCTAAAGTAACTTTTATGATAATGCATAACGATGACTTAAGAATCCGATTGTTTAGGGAAACAAATATCCTCTAAGCCTTATTAAACAGAATACAAATAACAACAATCAGAGGTTTGAGCATGTTATAATAAAATAACAAACATTTATGGCCCAAATAAACAAAATGCCTAGTTAAGCACCCAACAATACTAAAGGAATTTAAATAATGGCATCAACACAGCGGTAATGAGTTCCAGTTGTTTTCGTTCTGATTATATAATATGGTCGTTTCTCATTCGCCTCGTAACTATAATGGAGTTCTTTACGTATTCGATTTAAATACTTGATGATTGGATTCATCATCATCATCAACCGGCAGACGTCCACTGTTAAACAAAGGCCACCCCTATAAGGTGGAGGCACCTTATAGGGGTGGGGGGTTTGCCAAAATACTCCAAGCTTGGCAAACGTGAAAGTGTTGTGAAGTTACAGAAGACGCTGCTGCCCTTCTTCTGGGTTTTCCCTAAGTCGCCTCTTATGATACCCACGCGAAGAAAGGGGTGGTCAATTCTAGGCCAGATACCACTCGGATGGGATTGGCTTAATGTTATAGATGAAATAATATTTGCACTATCTCTAAATGGCAGTATAGACTAATAATTTTCATTGATAATAAACAACTTTGACCGCTTGCATCTAAGAGGCTTCCTGCCAGCCCACAAAGTTATCCATTCATCTGTTGTCAGACAGCTCACAATGGCTTCTCGCTAAGTCACTTGTTGAGAAACTTCTTCATAAGTTATTTTGTGCTATGACGATTGCCTTTTTACAATTTTATAAGCGATATGGCTTTGATGAAAATATTCGTGGCTTAACAACACCCAACATTTATTATCAGATATATAGACTAAATACCTAGTATTTATACTTAAGCTCTGACTTTGTTGCGCATAGTGATACAATGGGAATTAAGAAAATAATATTTGAGGAAAATAACGCTTTTCACTTACTAGTTGTGAGTAGGTACATGAAGGTAATGGTAATCAATGATACCACACATTTTAAAAACAAAAGTCGCTTTTAATTTGGTTATCCAAATTGGAATGCTATCCGGAAGTAGACAGATTGATAGAGTATGCTTTATTTTACACCATATATACACATCTTAACTTAATTATTTTGTTTCTAATTAGGAAAATGTCCATATTCGTGAATTGCCTCATGTACTTTATCAACTGACTGCATACCCGTGTTGCTGTAAACTGCTGAACGAAAATTAATGTTTGTAACACTAGCTACTGTTCGCGTTTTGCCAAGTTTGGTAATTCTGTTACTAATGTGTTTATAACTTCTATAATTCATAGCTCATTAGACTACAAATAGCCGGCTTTACATTTGAATACTGACGATTTAAATAGGTGAAATTTTCTTACATATGAAATTTTCGTAACCGATGTGGTATAATCTACAAGAGTGGGTATGTATACGAACATAAAATACAATACACACATGTGTAAGCAAACAGCGACTAAGTTCCTTATAACTTCCTCCTCTTTGAGATAGTGATAAAGTCCGTACCTAAGTTTATTTTCACTTTGTTTATATAATTGATTTTTCTCACAGATCGCCACTACTGGTACGCTCAGGCGCAGGAAACGTTGCAGAAACGACTGCAGTACGCAGCTGATAAAAATCCTGTCGCAAAGTAAGTGTAAACTATCATTACTAATGTATTTTATTTAATTAAAACTTACAACTTTGTTCTGGAAATCTACTCGCTCTGAAACGTTATCCTTGAGGATTCTGGTAGAGTCCTTGAATCCTTGAGTGAGGAACTCCATGATCTCTTTTTAAACTTAGTACATTCGATAGTAAACATATAGTGTGGCAGATAAACCTAATTCATGTCTTCTATTATCCGTTTATCAATATTCTCTCACTCACTCCAGTCTCAATTTCTTTTCTTCATCTTCTTTCTTATAGTATAATTCATACGTCATGGATTAAACTCGTGTTCATTAGTCTTCTCTTGCCCATTTGCCATACATTTTTCTCCTGCCTTTTCTAAGCCTCGGCGGGTCTTCTATAACTTTCTGCCACTGGCACGTTCAAACCTATAAAGTATTCTTTCTTATTTGCTTATAAAATGTTTCTATGTATCCTAGCTTTGAGGCATGTCTGGGTGTGAAATGTGTTCGGTACTTGACCGAGATTCCCACAAAAGCGATGCTCGATAAAAATCCCGCACAACTCGAATATTGGCGTATAGGACTTATAACTGAAATCTGCGGTGGATGGTTATTAAAAAATATTGCCAATACACGTAGCAGACGTGTGGGAGTTCTTTTTGTAAAGCCAATACGTTATGTATGGTAAGTCTTTACATAAAGCATTGAATTCCTGATGATTGAATTTTCGACAGATGCGCAACAATCAATATGACGCGACAACTTGATGGAGAGGTGTGTTGCTCGGTATTTCGTGTAGGTCTATTTAAAATTTCAGTTAACACAATTTCGGTTTTCTCATCATGCTAAATATTTATGGACCGTTCAGAGTTTTAGTTTATTGCATGCAGATTAATAGGAGTTAATCAACCCACATTTTGTCGACCCATCAAATAACCCGTGGAGGAGGCAAATTTATTGCCAGTGTGCGAATTTTTTTTTTATTCTTATAAAAGTCTTTATTGTGTTTGTTAATTTGTGTATGGTTATAAGCAGAGAATTTAGCTACTGTTTTTCAGTTTAGTATACTCGTTCATCAAATCACTGTAGCTACTACAAAATTCCATTCAGCTACTAGTCCTTTTATTTTTCTTTTTTCCTCGCATGTTTATTATCCGCCTCTGGCCTCATTTCCGCAAAGTCCTCGGGACAAGCAAAAGACTAACTTTCACACTTGTTTCCTTTATTTTGTGAACAAACACACTCAACCCGAACTAGGATCCGCGACATAGGCTCGGAGACAATACAGAACAAACAATGGTAAAACTAGAGACAAATACAAGGATCCTTTCTATACATGTAGAATATTCATGTAATAAATATATACGACGGCTCGTCTTAATTTTGTTGTGTCATACATTTTGTTAAGAAAACAATAGTTTATTGTTTCTATAAACATGTTGGGTTACTAACAGGATTTCTGCATTGTCACTGTTACGTTTCTAAACCGAAATATTTCACTCAATCATCCGATCGTTAACACACATTATTAAGTAGGTCATATTAATGTCAATTGGGGTTTAAATACATATAATTGGAATGTAAGGGTTACTGAAAGTCCTTGTGGTTCAATCATAACCCAGACATGATTCCTCGGATTTCGTACTGTAATTTAATTATAGTAATTCGCAAGTGTTTAATACGTAAGTACCTACTCAATGTAAATACACAGGTATTAACTTAGGCGATGAAAGCTATGTCGTGATTAGTATTCAGTGCTTTTTTTATTTTAAGTTCAGTGCTTAATTCACAAAAACTTCGTTGTGTTTATGTTTATGTAAAATAGGGAAGTAATTAAAAAAGAATACATACATAAACCACTCCACCTTTATCCAAGGAGGACAAGTAAAGCCTCAGCCCTTACACCTGGAAGTACATTAGACTTTAGGGACCGTTGACTTTGATAAATGCGATTCATAAAAATAGGAAAGGGCTGTGTATCCCTCCTTTTATTATGTGGTTTCTAAAGAGTGGAAAGGTAGTTATGCAAATATGTATCTATTCTCCATTTGGATTCAGTTTGTCAATGGCACCAATACAATAGTGTGGATTGTGACATAGTTTTCTATTGCCTATGTTGTGAATTCGGTAGTGGCAAAACTATTCAGCATTCAACGTATGCCACAGTTTATTTTGAACTGAGCGGTTGAAAATTTGCTATGCGATTGAAGACTCCCAATTGAAGGCGTGAATGTCCATGTCATTTTTATTTCAACGTATTTAGTCGTGAATGATTTATATAACTCTTGTACTTAATAATGTCAGACCAATGGGCTTACTCTCCAATTTAATTCGGGCCAAATTGCATTGAAATTGTTGTTGTTTTCTTAGTCTTAAAACGGAATCATGTTTAATAAAAGTAATATCAATTTGTATTGACCTTGTATTAACTTTGAAATTAAATTGGAGAGTACCAGTAGCACATGCAAGCAAGTTTCATGTTAACGTATTATTCTTACATACAACCGTTTAGAGAAAATAAGGTGGTTCTTTTCTTAGAAAGGTAATAGTGTACTGTTGTGAAACAAATGAAACCACTGACTGCTATGAGCGGTATGATTTATTGTCGTGTTTGGCTTCTGAGTATAGTGGGCGCCACGCAAGCATGAAAGGATATTATAAATAGCATTTAGTATGATCGATTGTGTTCGAAGTACGTGAATATAAGTAAACACACCACCGCACTTGATTGAAAATTAATAATGGAATTCCAGCTTTTGCTACTAAGCCTCCAATCAATGAAATATTCATGGAATGAGATAAAAAAACTATCCATTCGAACAAAATCCTTACAATTTTATTATTCAACAAAAATGGATTTGAAATATACTATCCAATTCCAAATCGAAATCTTTAAAATTCTCACCTTTTCATGGCGATAAATTTTATAAAACTATTTTTTTTTTACAGAATTGAGTCTTTAAATATTGAGGATAGTTTCAACATCGCAATTGAACAAGGTACCTAATCATGTTCAAGTGATGCTGTAGTGAACTCTCGTGATCGCACTTCTGAACGAAGCACTCGAGAAAATGAGTTATCGTGCAAACGTGATGTTATATTGTACAAAGAGTCCATTTCATTCTGTATGTAATTGTAGACGTGAATTTTGTATTAACGCCGTATGTACTTGTGAGATAGTCTTGAAGAAGAATATCCCATGGGACGCTCAGTAGCATCACGAAGTCTGGAGTTGTGCACGGTTGATGGTAATAAGCTTGTCTCCTATTATATTAGTCTATAAAATTGACTGTGGGTGCACCTACTTCACATCTCTGCCGGGGTGAGCAGACCATAGGCGAACATAGGCCAAAAATAGGCGTGATGTCATGATAATCGCCTTCTTATCGTACGGTTGATGAACAATCTGGAGACAAAGTTCAACTGCCTAGCCTGGCCTCTCACATGGCTTTACACACGTTTTAGTCGAAGTATAGTATGAACGTAATGTCACCCCAAAAATCGTCTTATTATATTTGCGGCCAAATTTTTAAGTGCAACCCTGCAGAATCATATTCCTCGTTCGATAAATATGTATAAAAACCATGTCTGAATAAACAAAAAACGTGTGCGAAGGAACTTTACGGATCTTGGGATATTAGTTATACTATAGTTGCCGTTTATAGTTGAGGCTGATATCATAGGATATACTGAGAATTTATAATCAAAACGGTCCTCATTATATTTAAGTAGCGGTCCCTCGAGGGTTTGTTACAGAATGTTTATTGCGAGCTCATAAACTAAGTTATGGGTGTGTTTACTTACTTGATGGAAAATACGAAGGGAATATTTATGTCAATTGAGAAAAGCCTTAATACATACATTTAAATCTGCTTTTAATGTATGAAGTATCATAAAATAATGGTTGCTAAAGTAACTAATCTCTTGAAACTCGAAATGTAACATTTAATTACGAACCGCATATCCCTACTAATATTATAAACGCGAAAGTTTGTAAGTATGGATGGATGTTTGTTACTCTTTCACGTAAAAACTACTAAATGGATTTTAATGAAATTTCATATGGAGGTAGGCTGACACCCTGGATTAACACATAGGCTAATTTTATCCCGAAAAAATGTAGCGGGTAACACCGCGTGGCGCTGCTAGTATAATATGCACATTGTCACATAAACTTATTTTCACCGTATCTTCATAATCTAGGAAATAAATTTGTTCAAATATTACAGGCAAATTACTATTTAATTATTATTATATTAAATTACTATCTAATTTAATATTAAATACTGTTAATACTCTTATTAAGTAGGTACTGATATTTCTCTGAAGCGTAGGAACAGACAAGAAAATGAAAATATCATTTCGCTCCTTTGTAGCACAAATAATGTATTATACATTTAACAATACCTATATTTTACTGTAAAAAGATATTCTCGAAAACTATTTAATTAATGAATGTTAATAATATTTAGTGTGCCAATAAACATACCCAGATAAGTATCAAGTTCTATGAAATTAATAAAGTAATTTAAGTAGGTAGGTATATTTTGGGGCTACGTTTAGACGAGGAGGTAATGAAAACCACTTCATTTGTATTAGACTAAGAATTGTAATTCGTAAGCAAATTTTATAAACACAAAGTAAGAACAATACGAATGAAACGTAAGAAGTATGCTTGGATCGTAGCAAATAGAAATCCGTGGTCACTGCCTACCCCTTAAGGAAACAGGCGTGACTTTATGTATGTATGTATATAAGAAAAATACGGGTTTGCTTTGAAGACAGTCCCCTTATCATGAACACATAATAGCTCAGTTTAAGATGTGAAGGCGAGACGCCGCTAGGTAAAGTGAAATACGGCGTTTCGCCTCCACAACGTAAACTATCCTGCTTTAAGAGTTCACGGTAAGGGTGCAAAACCGCAGAATGGTGTTCTATCATAGAAACAATTAGATTGAGAATTCCATAGTACGCTACGAAAGATGAATTTTTCGTTATATTGTATGTATCCGTGCCCCTATCTAGGTCAGTCATTTTACTATTCAAAATTTGGGAAGACTTAGTGGATCAATACATCTCAATACATATAAAAAATTCTATCGTCTGAACTACATATTAGCGTTGCTACAAAGCCTGAATATGTTTCATGACATACTTTCGTGTACCTAGTACATATTATAACAGTAAAAACAACGTTGCATAAATATACCTTACGTAGATACTCGGAATAAAGGTATAAAAAATAGTGCTACAACTTTAAACAAAATAGGTAATAACTGTACGCACATAAAAGAATCACAGACTGCGTGCTATTCAGGTTTTAGAATACTTTTTGGTAAACAGGAACTGTGGTGGTATTGTCATTTATAAAATGGTTTTCTATAAACATGAAACTTTCTTGCTACTCGTGTATTTTACTCAGCAGAATAGATTTTTAGTATTTCATTTGGCACAGTTCATGTCTTATGGATTTATCCTAATTCTTCTTCTAATAAATTCTTCTGTACGTGCGTTTGTCACCTAACTCCTCCTAAACGGCTGGACCGATTCGGATGAAATTTTGTGTTTAAATTTCAATAGGTTTCTGAATGGTTTGGTTAGGTGTAGGTTTTTTTCCTTTACCGACTTCAGAAAAAGATTAAGTTATGTACTTATTCAGGGCGTTTTAGTGCCATTTTCTAAGTTCTGTGCGATGATTAAACAAACTTTATTATTCACAGGAACGTCATCTTAGTAGTGGGAGACGGTATGAGCCTGACAACGGCGACAGCAGCTAGGATTCTCAGAGGGCAGCGAAGAGGCCAATCCGGAGAAGACACAGATTTAGCGTGGGATACATTTCCTGCGGTTGCTTTGGCTAAGGTAACATACTATGTTTATAATAATACTTAAGTTGTATTGACTGCCTCGTTGGTCCAGTGGTCGCCAAGCGCGATTGCTGAGCATGAGGCCCTGGGTTCTGATCCCGGGTCGGGCAAAGAGTTACTGAGTTTTTCCTTTAGGTAACTTTCAGTAGCAGTACGGAGTCTGGATTTTTGCCCGGTTGATGGCAATAGGCTCGCCCCCTATTACATAAGGATCTAAACATAACTGGCTCAGCAGTCGCGCTTAGCGACCACTAGACCAATGAGGCAGAAACGTATAGTAATAGGGTTAGAAAGTGTCATACGATTATAGAAAGTTTTTTTGGTCTCTCTCTCCCATATCCTGCTATTCAATAGATCGATAGTCTGTTTATCTTAGTATAAAAGTATTATCATGAAACGAAAACTAAACTAGTATATAGGTATAATATAATTCTAATCTGCGCTCTGCGTCATATAAATTTTAAATCACATACCTACTTAAAAACCGAGTGACTATGAATATCTGATAAGCTAAAGTGTAAGTATATACCACAGGACATAAGCGTACTTATAGACTCCTTAAATAAAAATCCAATCCAAATTTTGTTTGAAACTTATAATTAACATTATCCAGCGGAAATTTAATCTTACAGGTATTTCCTCATTAATTTATAATTAAAGCCGTAAAAGTGTTTGATGTTGTTTTGATTCTGTTCTGATTATAGTAGGAAATTTCTAAGAAACCATAGTACAACATCGATTGAACTTATAAATAAACTAGCTGCGCCCCGCGGTATTACCCGCTATATTTTTGCGGAATAAAAGTAGCCAATGTGTCAATCCAGGGTGTCCGCTAGTTCTAGTGAAATTTCATCAAAATCGGCCTAGTCGTTTGAGCGTGAAGAGGTAACAAACGCACTCACAAACTTTCGCCTTTATGATATTAGTGTGATGTGATACATTGAGAACATAATATCTCAATCATAGATAGTGGTAGATATAGTAATTTTTTTATGTTTATTTTTGCCATACATAGACTTGCTGCAATAAGACTGCGATCGCACTTTTTTTAATAATAGGTAATGTATGTTATTGAAAAAAAGGAAACTTGAAAAGGTGTTTAAAGGTGTGCCTACATGGGTAATTAATTGCGCAATCATTGGTAATTTTGGTCAAAAGTAAAGTCCTGGAAACACCTAATACTAACGGCAATACAAAAATTGTATAGAAATTGTCAAGAATTGCCCAATATTAGTTGCCCGTGTAAGCGACCTTTAAGATCTAACCCGAAAACGAATGACAACTGAGAATTTCTGTAGCGGAAAAATGTAATCACGGAATGGAATCTTCCGCAACCAGTGAAACGGAGCAATTTACCCATATAAATGTAACTAGGGCAACAACACTATCGGTCAAATACAAGTTAAGCAAACTACTAGTATACGTTGTTATACATGAATCTTCTACTATATATAATATATAATGTTATTAAGGGGACTACAGGAGCTAAACGCAAGTTTTATTATGCCTAAAAGTAAGTAAAGTCAGACTAATTTACCTAAGAGTTCTATAAACAGTACTAGGAAGAAAGTGAATAATTTCTAGAATTGCTACAACTGATAGAGTCGCTATAGCCCTTTTATTTAAATTGTGTTGATCACCATGTTCAAGTTGGAAGCAATATGTGGGATCAAATGTAAATTCATGCTATGTTGATACAAATGAAACAAAACGTATAAAATCTACATGCATTATGCATATAATCAGGCGATAACATGCTAAACAGTGGGAATAGGGCGCCATTTTATTTTATCTTTCATGTGAGTTTATTGCTACGTTTTGCTAATTTTCAGCAGGCAATTTTCGGTAGTTTCCTTCTGCACGACATTTCCTTTTTAATATAGAAGATATGATATTTTTAGTATTTGACATGTTTATTTCAATAGTAGTACTAGTAAGGCTTTAATAGAACAATGAAAATAAATAAAATGAGTGACTGCTTGCATAAATTATTAACTATTAGGATTGATTAAAGAAATCCATCCGACATTAGACGAGACTACAAATATGCATTAAACAAACAATTCATTTTAAAGAATAATTCGTGATTTTATAAATAAATTGCATTCGAAAGACTAACTTTGATAAGAATTATCTGCTCCGTAAAATCAATAGTGCAATTACAGTTGTCTAAGAATATATAATTTCTAAGAGATGAAACCAGATTTGGACTTCGTAATATAAGTAGGACCTTATTTCAAAATAAGAAAATGGTACACAAACCACTTTTCCGTACGACTTTTTCATAAGAGCAGTCATTGTTTTTGATGATTGTCGTAAGAGGATTATACTTAGGCTGCAGTTACCTTTGAACAAATAATATTCTATGACGATCACCATCCCATCTGCGCGGGGTAATAACAATTTGAGCTCAATTTCCGAAACATCTTATCCTTAAATGATGCAACATTGTCTTTATTACTGAGAAATCGACGTAATAATGATTATTCTTAAACTGATATCTCTGAAGATTGTTTTGTTATTATACTTATTATCGTTCTATTGGCTCGTTGACTTAATCACTACTTTAAAGTTGTGATGGAAACGAGAATGGAGGTAAAGAGTTTTTGAAAAATTTGTCACGAGCTAATGTTAAGTCCATGAGACTTATTGACAACTTTTGCAGCACTAGAACGTGCAGTAACCATCAACGTCCTGCCACCGATGTTTCGAAGTAACTTCATCATCATCATCATCATAAGCTTTTAAATGGCCCACTGCTGGGCATAAGCCTCCTCCCCTAAACGCCACTGATACCTATTTTGGGCCGTTTGCATAATTTGCGTAGTGACACAAAATATCCTCTATTTGATCATCAATCTATAGCTAAATATTTTTTTTGTTACCAGACATACAACATAGATGCCCAGACTGGAGAGTCCTCTGCGTGTGCGACCGCTCTCCTGTGTGGCGTGAAGGCGCGGTACGAGACCTTGGGTTTAGATGCAGGCGGAAGGTTCAACAACTGCGCATCAACTATCAACTCAAAAGTCACCTCTTTGGTTGATTGGGCGCATGAGGCTGGTAAGGAACTATTTTAAGTATACCTTATAGAAGAAACCATTAAGATGACCTCATAATATTATTAGCAAGAAAAAAGGCAGGAAACAGTCTAATGTGGTATAAAGAGGCATCATCAACCCGTTGCAGAAGCATGATTGCTAAAATATTGTCAAATATCATTATCCATGAACAGAAATTGTGCTGCCAAAGAGATGGTGCAAAGAATATTGTAATTCAAATAGGATTTAGGACGAGGGGAATCATTACGTTTTGTTAAAATGCAGCTACCCATATTTCAATAGAAATATGTCTGTTTATTGCAACTACGCAAGAAGAGTAAACAAGTTCACCAAAGCCTGTTAAGCTACGTTCTCAAGATGAAGTCACGTAGTTTGAAGTGATACCTATAGTAGCACATTTGTAAATTGTACCTAGCATAGGTTTTAAAACAAAATGGATTAACGAAAAAAGTAAACACCAGAAACATTTATCAATATAAAACAAGCGTCTCCTTGGTCTAGAAACAAGTGCATTGGCAAAAGACTTTTGGGTTTGTCTTTCAGGCCAGGAATAATGTTATTGGACATTTAGGAAATTCTCGTTCAAATCACAGTGTTTGGAAATGTGCCCAGTAAATATAACAGGCTTACTTTGTATTCCCGCTCACTTAAAGTGGTTACACCCTTGCGAAAAGCAAAAAGCAAATTACTTTTCCACTTAACTTTTCATTTAACCACAATTACCTTTGTAGTGCGCGAAGTGATACGATGAATATAAATTAATTAATTCAACTAGCTACACTTGCATTTGGGCTTCATATTATTTACTTGTGAAATTAAATTGGATTGAATTAATACGCACGTGAGCAATTTAATTAGTATCATTCACATTACTGCTATAATTTCGTAATGAAAACGGGCCATTGCCGTCATCAAGATTGGTAAAGGAATACTTTTCAGGCATTTTCTTTATCTTAATAAAAACTGTCCCACACATCAAAATAATAGGGAACGTTATAAGAAAGTTTTGTAACATAATCTTGGTTATCTGACGTCAGTCCTAAGTGACGACCTATTGTCGTCACAAAACAACATTTTATTACGCTCCTTAAGGAATTCCTCGAAACTGTATCTTTCACGTTCAGAAAGAAACTATCCAATAACAATGATATTTACCCAAGGGAACGCCATACATTTGTAAACGAATAGATATCACAAATTTTAGCAAATATTTCCAATATCTACTGTTTTGCAAGTTTTTCTCTTGGGACTGAGTCAAATGCTATGATTTGTATAAGTAATATTCTTTCTTAAAAACGTTTTGAAAATCGATACTGTAGTAAATAGATAGAATATTAATCTCAACCTAGCTATAGCCATCGAACCTTAAAATTCGAATTCAATCTTATGCTAAAAAGTAAATACCTATAAAAGTATTGTTCGCTTGAATGCAAAACCTTAATGAGAAAACAAACTTATTTTTGAAGTTGAGATTAAGCATGCAAGATTGAATAAAACAAAACCCTGTTATGCAAATCAGAAAAGACTATCATCACTGATATTGAATTCACTAGACCGATCAAAATTTATTCTATTAGCATGAAACTGTGAATCATATTTGCTGATAAAATTTACCTATTTGGTTTATGAACGTGGTTTCAATTGGGAGCGAAAATATATGACTACTAAAAGTAAACTACTACTAAAAGGAAATTATATGACTGCCTCGTTAGTCTAGTGGTCGCTAAGCGCGACTTCTGAGCACGAGGTCCTGGGTTCGATAGGGTCGGGCAAAGTGTTACTTGGTTTTTCCATTAGGTAATTCTCAGTGACAGCACGGAGTCTGGATTTGTGCCCGGTTAATGGCAATAGGCTCGCACCCTATTACATTGGGACTTAAAAAAAAAACAAAGCTGGCGAGATGTGGGTGTACTATAAGAGCACCTCTGCCTACCCCTTCGGGGAATACAGGTGTGATGTTATGTTATGTTTACAAAGTAAAAAATATGAAAGCATGTAATTATAGATGTTTGTTACTCAATCACGCAAAAACTGCTGAACAAATGCGGATGAAATTTCGCAGTCATATGTAGTTCCTTAACACAGCCTAATCTCGAAAGTCGCTGAAATTTTCCACGCGCACAAAGTCGAAGGCGAAAGCTAGTATTAACTGAGGCATTAATGGCTTTAATGTTCTGCCTTGAGTTTGGTAATGGTCGCGTTATAAATTATGGGTGCAGTCGTTACGTCGAGTGCTATTGTGCGACGCATTCGCCTCGGTGACTGCCACTCAATTGAAACGTGTCTTAGTTGTCTAGGTGTGGCATACATACATACGTACATACAAGGCTCGTATATCATGTAATATTGCTATCTCGACGACGTTGGCTTTGTATCCCAAAATTTCAAGATGTTTCACTAGTTTTTGAACTGTTTGTAGATTTTCTGAGTTGTCATACAGCGCATACTTTTCCAAAAACAGTTAAATAATCTACTTAATTCTTTCAGAGTAACTAAGAAGTAAACATATCTATAAATTCCGCTATAATATTATTATGTCTCAATAATTCTAAATCTCTCTTTTACTGAGTGTAAGCCTCAAATACGTAAACATATTTCATTAAAATACGGCAAAGAAAAGCAGCCACCGAAATCAACATTTTATTTCTACGCCTTAACTGTTGCCACATTTATTTTGTGAGCCATACAATTTCTACTTCGTCACGGCATACCACATTCCACGCGAAACTTCTTAGATCATAACCGTAAACCTAGCAACAACTGAAAGCAAAGTTTATGTTATATAAACAGTTTGGCATCAACAAATAGGCTTTCAAGGCTCCATTGTTAAGGTTTGCAAGTTTCGCTCCTTAAATATTCAGTCTTTTCACTTAACATTTTTGCATATTTGCGAGCAGTATAGCTTAAGTGGATGAAAGTAACCTGATGCGGATTATTTTAAATAATATATTCAAATTATGATACCCTAAAATATGATGCTGATGACGAAGTAAAAAAATTTGAAATGTTAAACTTATACGGTTATATTGTTTATCCAGAAATACCAAATTTTTAATGGATGTTCATTACATTAACACGTTGACTGTCCGCTAAGAAGAGACAATACTTAACCAATGGATGTGTACCATATGTGGTGCACTGGAAACTTGGAAAGTGAAAGGGTTAAGATTCTTAAAGAATATTAATTCCTTATTGCTTTTAAACTACATAAAATCTTTTTTTAATGTCTAGGTAAATCCAGTGGAATCGTGACGACGGCGAGGATCACGCATGCGACTCCTGCGGCGTTGTACGCGCATGCGCCGTCAAGATACTGGGAGGATGACAGCAGAGTACCACCTACAGTTAGGAAAGACTGCAAGGATATCGCTATGCAGCTGGTAGAAAATGAACCTGGAAGAAGTATGAGTGTAAGTATCTAAGACAATTTATTAGAGCGATGAAATTTTTTTAAGGGATTTTAAACCGTATAACAAGACGCTATAAGCATCTAATGTTATAGAGCTTTATTTTCAGTAATTTACAAAATCGTGTTGAAGTAATAAAAACAAATTAACGATCGTATATGAACTCAATATGAAAGTCAAGAATGAAAGTCACGTAATTTGCATAGCAATAACCTCGTTTATATATATCTCCCAACATAATCTACTTGTACAATTTTCATGCAAAATGCGCACTAATTTCGTACAGTTCATGCTCACGAAAATGTTTTCGAAACAAAATACAGCGCAGTGTTTTGTTAAATTAAGGCTTAAGGGTAGAAACTTGCAATGCCTCTCAAAGAAAGGGAAGAGTTTTTCTTGAAATTTTAAAAAAGTACCGAAGCGGAATCTTTTATTGTTATTAATAGCTCCCTAGAGATGAATTAAAATGAATTCAGAAAATTTTCGAAAGCCCTTTTGTACATTTGTAAGTAAGGTTAATTAGATGCGAGCACTTCTGTCGGTGTTAGGATTATCAGCAGTAATTATGATGTAACTAGGTTGCGCATTTTAATTATTTTGGCAGTACTTTATGTCGACGTTGATATTCTGTTGATGCTATTAACACTTTGACAACTTAGCGTAGTGGCTTCAATTAAACTTGGTACTGATACAAAATTATCATTATTAAGCAATACAGTATTTTCCAGTAAAGTGTGTTTTGAATTTGATCCTACTTTTTGTTTTATTTTCAAACATACAAATATTTGTAAATAGATAAATTAATTAGAAGATGAATTAAATATTGTATTTTAAGGTTATGAAAATAAGGGTATTATTGTCGTTCTCGTATCAGATTTGATTTACAAGGTCTGATTCTAAATTTAAGTGGAAATCCAAATGTGTAATTACAGCCGCTCTCCAATTTCTCAACAAACACAGCGTTCTCGTATTGCACAACAACAATTAAATATAAATGGTATAATATACTACTTAGAATTTAAATGAAATGCCTTAAAATACAGTCAGGAGCAAAACTTAATCAAATATACACACAACAAAACAGCTTAACTGCCTTAAGTAACGTGACCACTTTTGTGTTGTTCACTACCATCTGCACTGGTTACAACAGAATATAAAAACCACGGATTTCAATAGAATCCTTTGGGTTCTTTGGTGCTTCCAGTAGTAATTTTCTCGGAATAATTTAAAGAGAATCTTTTGTGCAGGATTTAGTTTTCAACCATCTTCTATCCACAATACTATCTCACTAGAGGAGCGTGTAATTCCGTTTCTTTACTCCTGCTCTCGTTGCTACAAAGCTACCGCATAGATATTATCGATTAGTGAGGTTAAACAGTTATTGTTGCTGTTAGTTTTTGGATGGTCAAATTTGAGACCCCGTTAACGTGCCTCCGTGAACACGTTAAGCTGTTGGTCCTGCGCTTTATCTTACTCCGGACGTGTCAGTTTACTGTCCCATCGGACTATGATTATGCGACTTAAACTTTGAGGATTACTGTAGTATGTACTACGCTGACTGTGTTGATTAGTTATTCATTTTAATTCCGCGCTTCACTGAACGAAAAACAATATTCAGACAATATACGAAAACAAGATACTCAAAGGGAACTTGAAATTCGATGGGTATGATACACCACAATTGCTCAGTTGGTAGAACTGCGCCACGGTACAGCAAAGGTCGCGAGTTCCAGTCCCACTCGTGTCCATCATTTTCCAAATTTTCTTTATCAATTTAGAATATTCAGAGAAATGAACTTAAATGTCTTTATAGGTAATAATGGGTGGTGGTAGAAGACATTTTCTGCCAACTGTGACTCCTGATCCGGAGCATCCAAATCGAGAAGGAAGAAGACTAGATGGGAGAAATCTTGCGGAAGACTGGGCAAGAGAAAAGAAGAGGCGGCGACTGAGAGCGCAATACATACATACTAAAGAACAGCTAGCTAAACTGGATCCAAGGACAGTTGATTATTTATTAGGTATGTCTACAAACTATTTAATTTAACTATATTTGTTGTATTAACCTTTATTCTAACAAAACTTTATAAATTAAGGCCTCATACCTATCATAAAATTTAAATGTAGGTATACATATTTGTCAAATATTTAATTAAAGTTAAATATTTTGAGACGGATGGACGATGTTTTTTTTTCTTTTTAGAACTACGACTTTATTGAAAACCAATAATATGTAGCTAGAAAGTAGTGGCAGATGATTTGACGTTAACTTTCGATTGTGCATCTCAATTAAGAAGTTAGGAAACAATTTAAAATAACAATAAACTCAATTAAGAAAGTTGAATGTAGACAAACATCTGTTTCTAATATCTACGGTTGAAATACGGCCAAAAAACGCGACCAGATTGAAAGCAAATGATTAGCATATTTTATGCCAAGGTCGCAATACTAAAGTATAATATGACGGTAGTATAACCAGAGTAGTTGATAGCGAAGAAAAAGTCAATCTTGCCAGCGAGGGTTGTTTACATGATGTGAATGGAGATATAACTCATAGTACACCCGAGCGATACACTATACGCTCAGTGATATGTGTGACCATAAAAAGACCGAAAGGTTGCTGAAAATGTTCCGATATCGAAAATATGTTTGTTGATTTATCGACTCTGATACCATAAGCGAAATAAATGCACGACTCAATTACTATAGTGCCCCAATTAAAATGGAAAAGTTTAGGCAGAGTCAGTTAAAAACGATACCTCGCAAAATAACGTTGAATATAAAAAAAACCTCGTTGGTCTAGTTGTTGCTAGGCGCGACTGCTAAGCACGAGGTCCTGGGTTCGAATCCCGTGTCGGGCAAAGTGTTACTAGGTTTTTCCATTAGGGAATCTTCAATAGCAGCACTGAATCTAGGTTTATGGCAATAGGCTCGCCCCCTATTACATAGGGACCTAAAAACATAACTGGCGAAATGTGGGTGTACTATATGTGCACCTCTGCCTACCCCTTCGGGGAATACAGGCGTGATGTTATGTATAAAAAAACCCTGACAGATAAAACGATTTGGCATTATAGAGACATCGCGGAAAAAATCACATTAAACTTTTACTTGCGGGAAAACTACCCAAAAAGTCGTTATAATGTCTTTAAATTATGAGTTGAAGCCACAGTTTAAAGGCTATAACTTTTCCGAAACTGCGTTTTTATACAAATTTTCTAAAACGCCTCACCTACCGGTTGGAATATTAAAGAAACCAGACCCTTTTGCGTGCTTTGTTGGGTTTGTTTAAGGGTTAAAGCTTACTCAACAATTTGAGTGCCCACAAAGCCTGTTTTGGGTGACCCGTGTATTCAGCGCGTACACAATGAGTGGATATAATTCAAAGGACCAAATAATCAGTTTTATTTTACTATTTTCTTTGATATTTATTTCCGATGTCAATTATTATTATTACATTAATTATGCAAAACTAATTTAAGACGTTCAAACTTATAGTTTTTATCGGACGTGTAAAATGTTAGTTTAAATCAGAAAAACATCGAATGAAACGAAACGAGAAGGTATATTGAATTGAGGACTAAAAAAATAGGGGTAGGTCCCCAGTTTTTTTAAATCATTTAGCTTTTTCTGAATCTATATCTAATAAGTAAGAATGCACGGGCTCATTTAAAACAAATCAATAAAAAACAAACAAAGTAAATTCGCTGAACGGAACTTTGTCACGGGGCGAACAGATTAGGTCACGATAAAAATTTTGAAATTCCCCTAGAAAATTAATAAAAGAGGGAACATGACTCCCTAAGTAGTCTTGGTTCAAGGAAACTTCCCCAAAAATGCTTCCGGCCTACCTTCTTTTGAATTTATGAAATATTTACGTTCTCCAGATTACGTTTACCGAGTTTACATTATCAGTGCGGCGCCGTTCTATAATCCCATTTGAATCCTTTTTAATCTCACCCGCCCGACATAAAGTAGGAAGCATTTGCATTTCAAATATGGATTAAGCTGTTACCAACATTCTTAATTCAAAAATTGTATATCATGCTTCTTAGTATTTTTAAACTCTATTTAATTACTCGTCATACGCTTTTGGTTTTACAAAGAGGTTTAATATTTCGCGTAAAATGTGAACGTCTATCGTATGGAATACAGTGTAAAGAATTAATAAATAAACATAGTACCTAGGTTAATGAACTGTGTTGCTTCCCACTTGAAACATATTCATGTCATTTACTAATAATACATATCGTAGATATAGGTATCTACATTTCTCTGGAAAATGATTGACTGAGAAAATAAAACGTGCTCTTTTACTTATTTTTAGGCAATTGTGTATCACCTGTAACCATGAAAGTATATTATTCTAATATCCTTAACTTTATTCTATTTCTATCAAAAAATACACTTTTATATGTATAGGTATATTATAGCCACAAAAAGAACCGACATTATTGAAATCCGTGACGAACTACATTTCCTAAATCTACTTTAATTAGATTTTATAAAGTTTCCCGCGTGTGCGCTGTGTTGTACGTGACTTTCAAATCCATTTATCAGCATCAGTCAGTAGTGATGCGCACGCTGCAAGTAAAATATATTATTATTATCCAGTAATTCTAAGTTTAGAGAAGCCGTTTTGCATTTTAAAGTGCACACAAAAAAAATATCGTTAATCCTTTTTTTGTTCTGGCCATTTTTCAAATGTTGGTAGATTTTTACGAAACTAAAGTCCTCCATAAAAATCGTGAATGTCGTTTTTGTTCTGCACCATCCTAAGGTTGACTAAGAGAAAATACCCAGGTCTGTCTCTGTATACATTTCCTGCATGACGTAAAATTGAATAATAAAGGGCATGATGCAGGTTTGTTCGAGTATTCACACATGGAGTTCAATGCTGAGCGAGGAGCGGTAGCGGACGCAGAAGAAGGAGCGGCCGCAACTTCTGCTGTGAAGGCCGACGACCCCTCCCTAGCTGACATGACTCGTGCCGCCTTGTCAATTTTGACCAAAAATGACAAGGGCTTTTTTCTACTTATTGAAGGCAAGGAAATTTAATTTTGACCCAATTTTATTATTTTTGTTCCACAATTTGTTGTACCGGGTCCCCTCCATTGCATTCTAATTGGGACAACTTGAAAAATAAATTTACTTTACATTTTACAAGCGTTGAAAAACGTGAGATAAATACTTTCATGTCTTTCAATGTCTCTTAATTTATTTTGATGAAAAAAGTACAGTGCTCATCTATGAAATTTATGTTTGTTATGTACAGGTGGAAGAATAGACCATGCACATCACTACAACAATCCATATCGAGCTCTCGACGAAACTTTGGAGTTAGAAACCGCACTGTTGGCAGCATTAGAGAGGGTTAATCCCGCTGAAACTTTGATCGTAGTCACCGCCGATCACGGTCATGTAATGACTTTTGGAGGGCAAGCTACGCCACGGGGACACCCTGTTTTAGGTAACACTCTAAATAGAGTATTGCTTTTTCAAGTCAATTTTCAAATACTAAAATTGTAAGAGCACAGCTAACTGTGTTTACCGAATCTACAGTTGGGTTTGAATATGAAGGTATTTAATTGAAATCGAGTCCAAAATGTGTTTTGTTTGCATAACGTGCTACTACACTTCAAGCTTGGCTCCAAAGTTGATATTGTGTTCTATTAATTAATTAAAGAGTCTGGAACTTTCGATTCTTTTTTGGCAAGTGATAAGAGGCTTTTTACGATGCAAGAAGTTTATAAGTAAAACTTGTTTTCTTAGGTGCCGATACCGTAGCGTCAGACATTGATGGCCTTCGTTACACAACTTTGCTGTACGGCACTGGGCCTGGGCATTCAGAGCCAAGAGCTCTGCCGTTGAACACGACGGCGTCTGCTGCTGCTTCAGCTGATGCTGTTCATGCGGCCGCAGTTCCTAGACAATGGGCTACCCACGGTGGAGAGGATGTACCTATTTATGCGCTGGGTAAATCTGTTATTCATGTTCTAATATATCCCTGGAGAGACAATGTATCTAATGAATTGTTATAAGAGTAAATATTTATTTTAACTAGGTCCTATGGCAACGATATTGTTTGCGGGGGTGGTGGAGCAAAGCTATATCCCTCACGCAATTGCGTATGCTGCGTGCATCGCCCACCAGTCGAGAAGATGTCAGGAGAAAATCAACTTTACACAACCACCGGTAAGCATCAAATAATAAATCAAACGGACTTTTCCTTGTTCCCAGGTTTTATGAATATTTTTATTACTTGTGGCCTTTATTTTAGCATAAATAACTTTTCAGACAAAGGGAAATATGACGGAAGTTTTGAAGTTTTTATATTATTATGTAGAACTTTCATGCCTCCACGTCACTTTTCTTAAGGAAGAAAATTGTAACTATATTTCTTAGTTGATAAAAATCTTCAGATATGTTTTACTGGCTTGTTGGTCTAGTGGTTGCTAAGCGCAACTGCTGAGCACGAGGTCCTGGGTTCGAATCCCGGGTCGGGCAAAGTGTTACTGGGTTTTTCCATTAGGTACTTCTCAGTAGCAGCACGGAGTCTGGATTTGTGCCCGGTTGATGGCAATAGGCTCGCCCCCTATTACATTGGGACTTAAAAACATATCTGGCGAAATGTGGGTGTACTATATCTGCACCTCTGCCTACCCCTTCGGGGAATACAATTGCAAATCTTGGATTTCTTCCAGTAGCTATGTTTTTAATATGTTATGTAGTAGGTACAATTTATTTATTTCAATGTTATTTTTCTATACCACTTTGATAAATGGAATCCTTAAAAATCTTAGACATCTACTTTTTTATTACATGAACATTTTCCACGCGAACAAGGCTGCAGATCTGATGTAGTTACACCCTAAGAATTATTCAACCACTGTTTTTTTTTGTAGCAGGAGAAACCTCCGAATTGCGTGCCGCCCGAAGTGAGCAGCGTTTCAGCAGCGGAGGAGACGAGAAACGACGGGTCTAGTGGCCGTCGTATCGTGGTAGCCTCAAGTGTCATGGCGGACGAGCGGTCGCCGCGTTCGGCCGCTCCGATCATAACCGAGCGCCACCTTATATCAAGACTAATCGGATACATAACCCGCCTAAGTTTTGTTTTGTTCCTCGTTACATTATAAATGTTATATCAAGTGTAAATATCAGTCGAGACACGAGTAAACACGCCCACAAAATTTTGCTAGTATAATTGACTGTTTCTAAAATAGCTGGGTGTGAACTGTGTTGGGTGTATCAGTGATTCGAAAACATTTTGTACGTGATAGGTACTATTTATTGTAAATACACGAATGATTAAATTATTCATAAAATAGTGAATTGTAAATATAATTAAAACGACGATTGATATTTATTTAGTCTCATCATTAAATGGATTTTTAAAAGAAATATTAGTTTTATTTACATCTCAGTTTTTACTTACACCACAATCAATTCAGCCAATTAGTCTGATATCATTATAGAATTCACGAAAACATTGTATAACTATTCCTAGGCAGTAGAATAAGTAGGTAAGTTAACCGACCAAATCTTACTTAATTAATTAAAATATTAATTTCTTTCACTTACACGTCCGCTACCAAGCTCTCAGCATAATTATGGAGTTTAATTTACATTAGATTATAAAACGAGTAGACATTATTGTGAACATTTCGTTGTTTTCGGAATTCAAACGCTGGACGGAATCCTTCCAATGACTTCATTGTTATTAACCTTTACGTAATTAGTACCTAAGGGAATGTTTGCCAATATCAACAAACCAAATAGGTTTTGTACTAAATCGTTGATACGTATTTAGCAGAAATGAGAACTCTGAAGGCAAATGATAGAAATATTATGTGCCTATTGTAAATATTACCCTGTCGCTCCAGGGTTGCTTTGTATATATAGCCACAAAAAAGTGCCTGCCTCCTACACGACATCGTCTGTCATAGACGCAAAGGACACAAATGAGATGATGATGAAAGTAAATAATATACCAAGTAAGTATATATATTTATGTGTTACATTAATAGTACATGTTAGTAGTAATAATAATTATGTATATTATATTACAACAAGAATAATTACTGTTTTTTAACCTCAATATTATAAAGAAGACAAGGCATATTTATCGCAGCATTCAATGAGACGGTTCAAAATTAATTTGACGATTGTATTATTCTTAAACAGAGCCCTTTCCATGAGCCTACACAATTAGTTAGGGACGGCACCGAGAGTGCAAATGCTATCGGTTGTCACAACGCGCGATAACGCAATTGTCATGCTAAAATGGACGTTGACATCCTTTGGGCGGCTTTGAGTGTGACTCGTGTCTTTGTTCAACGATGAAAGCTTTCAACAAGGTGTGTTCAGCAGATTTATATCTAGGTAATAACGTAGACGAGAGCCATGTCGGACGATCGCATTTATCTCAACGTGGGCCCCAGTTGGTGTAATGAATAATATGTGCGCATGTGTGCTTAGTTTGAGCGCTGGCCGGTTGAATTTTAGATGGTTTGCTTGGAGTTGATTAATTGATTTTTTGTTACACCTTACATCGGTAAGATTACCGTAAGGTGAGTAATCCAAAACGGAGTTATGTGTTCCTTAAAATAGCTATAAATCAATTAATATTATTTTCTTTTATAGGTACGTTCTTCCCTAAATTATTAATAAATTAACCATGTTTATTTATTTAGTATAGAGTTTCATTTATGTTACAATATAAACTTGTTTTGACTCTGTTCAAATAGGTACCTATTCACAGTAAAAAAAATGGCCTTTCTACCTTAATCTCCCAAAGTCTTACATTAGTATTTGCATTTCTGTATTAACCTACGTTTTACAAATAATAAATGACTATGATTATGATCATAATAAGAATAAAACTGCTGTTTAACACTGGCATAATTTTAGTCTACCATAGCTGGCCACACGTTCCATGTTATTTTATTTTTAAATGATACCAAATTTAAAAACGACAAGCGCCGCTTTTCCCTCAGTCAGTTGACATACATAATTAAATAAAACGCAGCTCACGTCGACATTTTTTCACGTAACCATACATTTTCATTACATTTTAGGCCACGGTTCATGGTTTAGAGTGCAATAAAAATGTCATAACCATTTTGGCACGTAAAGTTGAGTTTGATGAAAACCTGCATTAATTTTGCTGTGATACAGGTTTTGCGGGAATGTGCCTACAACGAAGTGTAGATGATGCTAACACTATAATCTGTATTAATATCTAGACATGTTTTACTTACACAACTTTTGATGATTTTTTTGCGTGTTTTTTAATCCATTACTAAAATAGCTCCATATAGGTACATAATATATGTAGGTTACACCACGTTTATCATAAGTCTTTCATAGAATTTTACGTCAAGTCTTGAGGTTTAGCAAGAAAGGATTATACCACAACTCAGTTGCTTACATTCAAAATACATTCCACATGACGTGGTAACTAAGGCTGTTATAAGGCAACTCACACAAAAGCCACAGAATTGCTGTAGGCTGGTGTTATAGTAACGTAATCCTATCTGGATCCGTGTGGGGAACCGCTAATGGCGTGTAACGAAGTCAACACAAGGAATAAGATTACATTACCGTTTCATTTCTACGAAAAGGAAACTATACAAATGGTGTTCTCACATATTTCTTCTGTATTATAGCTGGTGAAATGTATGCTTATAAATAACAACAAAGGTCGAATTTATTTGAAAGGATTTTTAGTTCAAGAAATGTTTCGTAAGTATCTTTTTCAACACCGCTTCCAAAGTAATATGTAATGTATTACTTTCTAGACATTCGGTACTGGTTAGTGATATATTGGAGCGCAATGAATATGTTTACACAAATAAATCATTTTGTTCTTTGTTCTTACGTTTTTAAATGTATGATCGTTTTTGAGAGATACTGACACAAAAGTGAGCTAGCAAGAAATTGTGATGAAATGAAAACCTTAAAACTGCTCAACATATCACGACGAAACCAAGATAACCGCAGGCGATAACGTAAGCAAGACTGTTGCTAAGGCTGTCATATAAGTTACGTAGGCCCGCGCGGCTCCAAGCAATTATAGCACTAGGCTCTGTGGATTTTTAATGATTACTTTAAAAAAGGATTTTTGTGTGGTGGTAATATACCTTAACAATAAGAATTGTTACACATCAGCCTGCAGCCCAGCTGCTAGACGAAGGCCTCCTCCAGGGTACCTACACCACAAGGACTGCTCTTCAGCTTTGACCACCCAGCCACTAACAGTTACCTGAAATAGTAGGGTGGCCGGGAACTTGGGGCCAATTTCATTAGCTACTCTTTATGGAAGGTCTTGCCCAAGTCACGCTGTGCAAGCGGGTTTGCAACCCAAGTATGGTGAACGATGCCTATATAGGCGAACGCTGCTGCCCATACCCCCGGAAATATCTTAGTCTCCTCTTAAGACACCCACGAGAGGAAAGGGGGTGGTCTATTCTAGGCCAAAAACAATACGGCATAATAGGAATAATAAAAGTCAATTGATTGCTTAAGCCAATATGTACAGATAGTCTGTCTGCCATTTACTCTCATTATAACATACGCCTCTCTTCTTAATTTCGCAGTGATTAGATACAAATTAAAGATATAAACTGGACCTACATACTAGCATTCTAAATAATAACTATATGAATGTGGTTCATTAGCTATGACATTAGCATTTGCATCACGTTCCTACGCCAGGTAACACAGTTACTGAACATAACTTAGTTCTTTTTAAAAACATAACATACCATCCCGCCTGTATTCCCCGAAGGGGTAGGCAGAGGTGCACATATTGTACACCCACATTTCGCCAGTTATATTCTTAGGTTGTAATAGGGGGCGAGCCTATTGCCATCAACAAGGCACAAATCCTTATAGTTAGATAGTTCTTTTTAGGTAGATATTAAATTAATTTTGTTTCAAATCGGTACCTCGGTATGTGGAAGATTCGCATATAGCGCAAGTCATTAAAAACTAAATACATTTACTTGCTAGTTAAAGCTCGCTTTATATATGAAGGTTTATAAGCCTCTTTTTCGTAAGATCCGTAAGTGTTATTAAAATTCGTATTTTATATAAATCATATTGTACTTATTAACTGTGAACTTTGTTATATGTTTTACTAGTTGTGCCCCGCGGTGTTACCCGCTACATTTAGTAATGTGCATAGAAACTACATAAAGAAAAGTGAATGTGGCAGAGCTGTTAAAACTTAAAAGCTATAAGTATAAAATACTGATGTTAATACAACACATTATAACTTGACATTTTCAGGTATCATCGATATCATAACAAAAAGATAAATATTACACAAATAAGTTTTCTGAAATCTATCTGTTGCCAGATCTCGAAACATTTCTCTTATCAAGGATCTAAGAACTAGGCCATTTTCAACGAACCTCTAAAACATTTTTCTATCGTATCGGCGCCGAACTAAAAATTCTATTACGTTCATATTTTTTTCAGCGTGTTTACCTTACCGACCCGTAAGTCGGTGGTGGCAATAAATAGGGCGGACGTGGGCACGTTTTGGGGTTGAACTTTGTTTTATAAGGGTAAACGGCTACAAGTATGAATAAGCGAAGCTCTAGAATGTCTATTGAAGTGCTTATATGATACAAAGGCAGCACAGGTTTCTTTTTTATTATTATTTAAATGTGATGAATACTTTTTTTGTGAAAAGGAATTGGAAACTCTTTTAAGATTTTTGTTTGTAAGTTGCCAGTAAGTTAAGTTTAGGGGAGGACGCTTATGCCCAGCAGTGGGCCATTTAAAGCTGATGATGATGAAGTTGCCGCACTTGTCTATGTAATAGTTTTCTGATACTCATCATCTGTTACGTATTATGTTGGGCAATCCAATTTCAAGTTGCTATGAAACAACTGCCAATCTGAGCCTTACAACCCAGGTACTAAACAGGATACCGCTAAGTAAACTTTGGTAAGACGTGTCATAATTCAGGTATAAATTTGGTGGCAGTCAGTGGTGTGCAGTATATATGTATTTACATAAAAAAATATTTGGTAATGTTATCTAAAACCAAATTACAGTACAGACTAGGTATTATCCAGTAGTTTGGAGTATATTCCGTAACAAGGACCTATATACAAAGTAATATAATATAAAAAGCCTTATATAAGCTGCACTACAGCAAAATGTCATTAACGTTTATCACTAGCGAAAAAATTGTTTACTTGTACCTCATAAAAACCAGGGTTAGTCAGTATCGCCCGATATTCGAGCTCGTGACGTCACCAAAATGAGCCTGATCCTTTTTTGGTGGCGAACGGTCGCCCCTTTTGTAAAAAGGTTGTATCTCTTTATAAAGGTGACAGTTTAGTTGACGAAGATTTACGAGAAGCAAGACGCGCCGTGACCAAGGAAATTCCATAAGTGATTAACTTCCAGCCCGATTCGACTTACTAAATATAAAGAGGGACTATCTTGCCCTTTATATAGTTAAGCTAGATGATTTAGTTCGATAAAATAGATAGATAGACCAAATAAAATTACCAAGCGTTTAAGTTTCATATAACACGGCAAAAGCTTTGCATACAAATTGTAGTAAAAATGTTCATTTCAAAACACAATACCTACATCAACCGAAAATATTTGATCTAAAATAAAACTAGAATGAATACTACTCGCCTCGGTTCCATGTAAGTTTTAACAACATACGCTAGATAAAAGACTAGGAATTTCTAAATTAGGTTTTGTTCTAACAAACTGTGATGGAACTTCCCCGCCTTTAACAAAGGTTTTAAATACAGATTCAATAGAAAACGAACAAAATAAACCACTAGATGAGTATATATGATAGTACGATGGCTGGTTGAATAGTCGTTCAAATGTTTTGTTGTTTCGGAAAACTAGGCTCGTCGAGAATATTTTTTTACTAGTTAAAGTAGAAACGTATTTTTTTTTCTTTTAGTGACGGATAATCAGAAGTTTCCTTGACGAGGAGAGCATTCCTGCCCGTAGTCAAGGTAAGTCAAAAACCTTATTGACTTACCTTGAATACTACTAAGTTTATTATAATATTAGTTGAACGTCCAGAAGCAAATGGGTCATTCAACGGATGAAAATATCAAGGATCCACTTAAATTTTTTCTTAATATAAATGTTCAACCTTTTTAACAAAGATTAAATCTGGTTCACGTTTAATATCAACGTAAGTGCTTGCTCTAAGTCTGACAAAAAGAAATGAAAAAAGAAAGAAAACACAATCCAATTGATTTTTTTTATCCTTGCTTCCTCCATTGCTTGTTTAAAAATAACAACTCACTACAAAAATTAAAATCATTTTTGTCGAGAATAAAAAATAACCCAA
Source organism: Abrostola triplasia (assembly GCA_946251915.1). NCBI lineage: Eukaryota > Metazoa > Arthropoda > Insecta > Lepidoptera > Noctuidae > Abrostola > Abrostola triplasia. Next base: position 5,613,550 of record OX276431.1, read on the forward strand.
CGTAACCTAATATCAGTCTACCCCTTCTTCTGTGAGAAACTTTCTTGAGTTGAAAAAAAAATGCCTGTAGGCATAAAAGTTGATTAGAGAGGCAGGAATGTAGCTGTTCGTGAACTTATACATGTGTCTCATTACATTTAATCCTATATACTTACATAAAAATGTATAAAAGAAGAAAATTCAAATAATTATGTAACGGGAATTTGGTTTTCATCATAAGGTAAGGCATTTTCTGTCAAAGGAATTCGTAAGGGAAATTCGAAGAACACGAAATTATGTTAGGTAATAGGTTGCAGTATTGCGTAATAAAGAACACTTGCTGAGAAAAGTGATTACTGAAATAATCCTTTACGGCTTGGCAAACTTATGTTCATAATTTACCACATAAGCGTACAGTGAAAAACACAAGTATACGGAGGTTATGTTCAAAACATTCCAGAAAAGCTTGAAATATGTTCTTACATTGTTCGTCGTGTCGTTCAAACGAAATAGAATTTTCTAACAAAACACAGCTCTTTTCAAGGAAAACTTGAAAGTACACACAATGCTACTAAACATTACTTCAAAGGGTTTTCCCAAGAATAAGCATAACATAAAAACACTAGTAAGAGTAATTGAAGTACTTAAATTGAGGATAGGTGGCATTGGTTGAAGAAGCTTTATACAAATTCTTTTGTACAATACAGACCCAGTTTTCGAATGTCAGTCTAGATGAGCTAGCGATTTCGCCGCGTCAAGAGCTTCGACCGAGTCAGAAACCGTTCAAGCAAGTATATTCAAGATTTGGCCGAATAGTTTAGTATTATGCGTACCGTTTACGCCCAAAGCCGACTAATCTCGTGTTTTGATTTGCAAGAATGTGTAGTAAATCAGTCTAAAAGGGCCACTACATAATTATGCGTATGATTTGGGTTGCAGGTATTCTAGTGGGTAAAGCTGGCTGGTAAACTCGTTAGAGTACGTTTTGCCATAACTAATTGTCCCTTGTTGCCTTCCTTCGTCTTCTTTCTTGGCTATCTTGCCTTAGCTTTATCAAGTGCCTTTTTCAATAACGCAGTTTATTAAAGCGAACCAAAAGTATCTAAATGTATATCAACATAATAGACGCACTGTTTTTTTTGAGGTTGAGGTTGAAAGCTTACCGTGCAACTTAGTTACATCACAAATATTTATGTTATCCGGACGCATTTGTTCCGAGTCTGAGCGTTTGAGCATGCGATATTTCAAGTCAGTAAAATGCACCTAGAAGGCATTGAGTTTTTATTCCGAGAAACTTTAAAAAAGGAAAACTTGGAAAAAAGGAACACAGAATTTATAAGGTACGTAGATACCTAGTAAAAGACAAAATTGGTTATCCAAAAAAATATAGAAACGTAGAAAACAGTTATTATCATTATGTGATGTAGAAACACCACATAAAGATAATATTATCTACTAGGATTGATTTAGAGGACAATAAAAGTGGCCTAATGGCTTCTGCATATCCATAATTTTTAGATCACTAAATGCCGAACTTCCAAATAGGTAGGTCTTACTTATTTAGAATGGCTATAATCTAAATTAACTTCTAGGAAGATAAGAAGTACTGAATCTTGGATGACGTAAGTAGGGAGATAGGATCGACCGTAACATGACAAATGAAATCTTGCGTAGGCGTACATACAACAACACGAAGCTCGAGGATTATACGTAGATAAATTTACGATGTCTGAATAGGGTATTGTGTTGTAATTGAAAATTCAGCTTGTTTCGTATAATTACTTTGTTTCCAATAAGTTTGTTGTGTATGTAACGAATTTATTTGTGTATCTGACAAGGAGGTTTCATTTGTTATTAACCATTTGAGTAAATCGCGTTTACAATTAACAATAATTTTTAATACATTGTGTAAGGAATATCAACAAATGGCTGAAACGTTTTTTGTCTAACAGCGAAATACTTCTAAAATAAAAGAAGGTTACTCTTAACTTATTTTTATAAGCTTATCTGCATTGTCGGAAAATTCTTATGACAATGAAATAACACTCCGCTAAAAAATATATTTCAAATACTTTATAATATTAGATAACATAATTTTATGAGGATATTAAAAAGGTAGATAATTACTATAAACAGCTTTCCACTTGTTTGCCGTTAATACGACGCAAATTACCAATTAGACAACAAGTTTTATAATTATGGTTATTTATAAAGGTTAGTTTAGTTAGGTTACTTTATTTTAGCTACCGTCATAATTTAGTAACTGAAGAGAGATATTTTCACATTTAGGCTGTTCAAATGTTTATATTGCTTGGGATACTAGAAATAAATTAGGTAAATATTAGAAAATAATATTAGTTTAATACTGCCAACCAGGTGGACCGACGGTATCGTCAGAGTTGCGGGCAACCGGTAGATGCAATTGGCAAGCTGACGTTCATTGTGGCGTTCTAAGGGGGATGCCTTTGTTCAACAGTGGACGTCTTCCGGCTGATGATGATGACTGCCAACCGTTTAGTTACTGGAAAAGGCTAGGTAATTTTGTACATTTTTACCACACCAATGAAAAATCTGGTTTTTAAGTGATATCAAATACTGCTCTTAAGTAATTCACTAAACTGCCTACGGCCCATCTAGGACGAGTTGCAGAAAAAACAAAAAAAAAAGTCATTCTTCAGAGTTGGAGAATTACTTCTTCTGGAGTTTGCTTTTTGAAGGTATCCTCTTTAGACAACTCATAAGAATATCATAAAAATAACAGAAGAAAAGCAGCAGTTAATAGGTATATTAGTTTAACACAAATTTCTTAATAGAAGGCGTTAAAACAAGAATCGAAGTGAACGCTTTACTTGCAAATTTTGAGTTAAGGATGCATGTTACGTTTTGCCTAACAGTCATAGTAAGTCGCTTCGACACATCTGTGGCCCGCCACTGAGCTACTAGCGGAGGATGTGACGTAATCCGGCGTGATCGAGTATTTTGTGCTACATTGACTGAAGGAACACAATTAGGTGTCATAAAGGATATGCCTAAAACAAATCAATATTTTAATACTAGACTGTTCGTTGGTCTAGTGGTTGCTGAGCGCGACTGCTGAACACGAGGTCCTGGGTTCGAATCTCGGGTCAAGCAATGTGTTATTGGGTAATTCTCTGTAGCTCGGAGTCTCACTTTGCGCCCGGTTAGTGGCAGAGGCTCGCCACCTATTACTATATACAGACAGTCAATTACTGAAATCAGATGGATAGTAATGGTGATTATGCCTAACATACGCACCCCTTTATAATATTTAGTATTGACTACGAGCATTACTTCAATGTAACCAGAATAACCGCCAATCTAAAATAATTATTCTCCAAATTCAATGACACATGAATGATGATAATTTCGGTTTAACCGATATTTACCGATAACACTGTTATTCTCTACTATGCTAAAGCAGTGTACTAATAGTATCTGCACGGGTAGTAACAGAAATTAAATTAGTGTAGTTAGTTAGGGACGAATGGGGACCGAGCAAACTTAATCGGTACAATTCTCCGGAGATATTCTGTTATTGCTTAACGTTTAGCTTGTATTTGTGCACAATACGATGTAGTTAGCTGAAGCAATGAAAATTTGCTAATTTAAGCACGCAATCAAGCTCCTGTTTATTGAAGGAGTGTACATTTATTAATTCCAAAGGTGCACTGGAGAAAATCTGAGGCGTACAACTAGAATTCTCTAACATCAGATTTTGCTAAACAAGGTATTGTAGACGCGTTCTACGGATATGATAATATACAATGATATCATCACATTTAAACTTCTTTAGACTTATAATGATCGTCTTGGATATCTTTTCCGTGTAAGGATTGAACGCGTAACATGCGTCTTTCTAGTGAAACCTTTAAAACTAAACCATAATTCTCCGTGAGTACCTACATGTCGGCGAAAGAAAATGTAGAGAAAATAAACATTATCTAAGTACCAGTAGGTATATAGAGATAAACGCAAGCCAGCGTAACCATAGCAAGATACACACACCACAACCACAGTCTGAACCTCACACAACCATAACGTTTCTCCGTATCAATTTAATTAAAATCATTTTCCTAATACAAATCATATACCTACTTGTTGATAAAATTGGATGCCTATTCATATTTTCATTCCTGATTATTGAGAAATAATTAATTTCACAAGATTTCAATCAGTTCAATATAATTATTACATAACATCACGCCTGTATTCCCCGAAGGGGTAGGCAGAGGTGCGCATATAGTACATCCACATTTCGCCAGTTATGTTTTTCGGTCCCAATGTAATAGGTGGCGAGCCTATTGCCATCAACCGGGCACAAATCCAGACTCCGTGCTGCTTCTGAGAATTACCTAACGGAATAACCCAGTAACACTTTGCCCGACCCGGGATTGGAACCCAGGATCTCGTGCTCAGCAGTCGCGCTTAGCTACCACTAGACCAACAAGGCAGTCAATAATTATAAACAATCATTGGACGCACATATTTTAACCTTAGCAAATTTCTTACTAAGAATTGGATAGGTTCAGTGGATTCAGTGCTCATGAGATGTTAAAATCGACAATAAATTTACATTTAGAATATTTCGTATTTGCAACACAAAAATTAACGATAGTGTGAACTTGAGACATTTTTCTATACCAAAACAAAACACAAATATTAAAAATAAGATTACGCCACAATGAACGTCAACTTGCCATTTGCTATTGCGATATCGCTGGTCCCCCCCCCCCCCTAGGAGGCCTGCCAACGATGCGTCAGTACGTGGTCACCACCTTTCTTTCCCAGCGGCTAACGGTTCTTAACCACTTCAACTTGCATATTCTATGAGCTACATCGGTGACTCTGGTTCTATCGCGAATTTCCAAATTCCGGATGTAAAACAAATATTTTTAAGTTAAAATTGCACCACCACGCAACATATTGTAACCATCAATTTGATTGCACCAATTTGTCCGGAACTGTTATTGTACCCAACTTCAAGGAAGGAAAACAGAAGACATTCAGGGGCTTTTGTGAATGTTTTTCTTTCCTCATAATACCCTTCATTTCATCTAACATCTTTAGCGTTATGTCGCAAAGAGTTTATGAGGTTTTTACCTCCTCCAAAACATTCGGCTGCCGGGGCCAAGTTTTCCGGGTCATCGTAGCCCTTCACACGGCCAGGAAGAAGCCATTTGCACGCCTTTACATTTTTTATGAAACAATCTAAAAGGTTGAGAACGCAACGTGCTAGTCATCACTGTTTGATAAATAAACCGTTTCGTACATTTTCCGATAGTCTTGGTAATTCTATGTCAGTAGGTACTACATGAGATCCACTTAATATCATTTTCTGTACTTAAGATATGTTGGTAAGATAAACAGCTTTTTTTTACTTCCTCTTAGCGCGAATCTTGTTTTCTTGTGTTTCATCAGTCTCTTCATGTTTTTCAACCGGAGGTTTGGCATGTTTCTTGCTCCTAATCGTCATACCCTTCTAATAAACTCTCAATGAACTGCATATTGTGATAGTGAGGTATTTTAGAGGATATAGCATCATTCAACGCAAATATGAACATGATGTAAAAATAAAAATACCCAAACTACTTTCAAAGATTACATTAAATATGTATTAAAATACGTTGATATAAACATATGTAATAATTATTGCGATTCTATAGAAATTATTTTACATGCAGACAACATATTTTTCATAATACAGTAATAATATCATAATTCCCATTGACACACATTGCCAATATTGCAGTACATTTTGTATAAATTTATTCCTACTGAATATGTATTTATATTAAATTATTTAAGTACAGATTTGCTTATTGGCCTAATTATTTGACTTTATCACAATGCACTTATATTAATAACTTTGATAGAATGTCGGTGTGGGTAACTAATATTTCCTTTAGGTGTTTTAAAATACTAACTTATAAATTATATTTATAAATATTTAAATAACAACTGTATTACATTTTTATTTCTGTAAATATAGATAATATAAGATGTAAGATATTGAATAAATATTTTTTATTATTGATTCTTTATAATCATTTTAATTGATCCTATTTTACTAAGCAACTTAAAACATGAGACAGGATGATGAATGTATCGTGCGTAAATGATTTTAATAAGCAATAATTAATTGAATATAATATATAAAGATACAACACGAAAATCTGCAACACACTAAACAAAACAGCAAATAAACGTCGAAATAAAAACATTACTACTATACGCAAAATGTTATCAATTAGAATTAGAGCACAAAAGAAAAAGAAAACAATTTTTCCCAACTTATGCCGCGGAGGCTGCGCATAATTTTGATATATTTACGGTTAGATTAGGCTCCATTCATTGTCGTTCTATTGTTAGTGAGATTGTTCTGGTATCATACCGACAAATTGGATGTGCCATGAGCCATGGATGCGGTATGACGGAGGAGATATTTACCGCTTATTCCTCTTCGTAGGTATAACAATGATAAACGGGGCCGGTCCCTCTACATTATGGTATAACTCTTTAGGTTATTGATTGAAGACCTCCAAGTGTTAAGTAGAGGGTTGGCGAATAGTTCTGTAAATTGGGGGTCGGGCTGTGTTGTTTTCTATATTCAATTTGCTGTGCGTATTTCATTTATTTATCGATTTGACGTCAGTTGACATACATTCATTAATTATACATTGATTTAACACGTGTTTCAGTTTAACAGTAAATAATAAACAATGCAGCTGTACTATGACGTAATTTTATAACTAAATACAAAAATAGTTATGATAAAATTAAATCTGGCATACACACATATATACATTTATTACATTTACATAAACCTTTCGTAATAATTCAATACGTAGGTTTGTTTGCCAAGCTATACCACATGTATAGCTTGGCAAATAAACCTACGTATTGAAATTAATGTTTCATGGATCCAAGGTTTCTTTCAAACTTCGCATACTCTGTAACAAAGGTCACCTTTTGTGTTAAGTCTCTTATATAATGCGTCATTAACCAAATTGGATGGATGGAGGATGGAGGCACCCTGAATCTCGCGTTAAAAATACGATGGGCACGGTGATCAAAAACAAATGGTAAAACATATTTTTTAAAAGAAATGAAACTTGATTATTGAGTATTTTATTAGGGAATCTTTTTTGAACATAAATATAATTTATGAATTAAAAACATGAATGTCGATTTTGAAAGCTATATGAAAGACATTAAACAACGGATTTTTTAAAATGCTTGTTCGGCTACTACCTTAATCAATTAATAAAATATTTTTACCAGTTTGATTAATTATTTATTTTTAATCGGACATTTAGCGCATTAGATACAGGACCTGTCCTAGTTCGGCTGCAGAGGCTCCCACGTTGTACTTTTGTAATAATATTAATAAGATATTTGTAACATAATTTGATTACTTGGTGAAATAAATAAACTATAAACTAATTTTACCCGATAGGTAGTATCAAATAGTAAATATTTTGTTTGATTTTATTAACGTTTTAATTGATATTTGTTGCCTAAACTTGATAACAAATTGGAAAAAATCTATGTGACCACGTGAAATAATTATGTTAGTCACGTTTCGATAACCAGAATTTCGATCAAGTGACCTATTTGCTGCCTCAGGCTACATTACGATGGCGGATGATAATACAATATTTTATCTGTTGCTACAGTCTTCGTTTTGGCTTATTTTGTTAGTTTATCACGTTATCTCACATAGGTATCTATTTATGCTCAGTATATAACATCACGCCTGTATTCCCCGAAGGGGTAGGCAGAGGTGTACATATAGTACACCCTCATTTCGCCAGTTATGTTTTAAGTCCATAAGTATGTTCAGTAACCTAACTCAAGTAAAACTATAGATCGACTTATTAATACATTAAGAAGAGACCTTGACCCCTGAGTTTGTTTCGGTATTTCTTCTCAGAGGTAGTCAGTTAGGAAATGCCGATGCCATCTACGTAAAAAAAAAAGATGATTGTGTAAAAGTGTTTTGTAAAACCTATTTGCACATTTATCATTTCATTTATCATAAATATCATCACGCCTGTATTATCCGAAGGGGTAGGCAGAGGTGACTGTAGAGTATACCCACATTTCGCCCGTTATGTTATGGGTCCCAATGTAATACGGGTCTTATAAATTATAAAAATAATTATAATTTTTTTTACTCGTGCGCTACATTTTAATACCTACATAGGTACATAGATTCACGCCTGAATCTCTGTTTCATTATTAAACCACTGACATGCAAAGTCCTCTTCTCATTATAAAGAAAGATGAACATTAATCATCCAATGCAACCTAACTAGTCAACTCCGCTACCAGCCTTCTGCCTGGCTAATTTTTCGGTGTTATTGACACAATACAAAATGATCTGCATAATCACCTTTGCAGTTGCTTTTATATCCTTTTGGTATTTAAGGAAATTGCAACCAATGACCGTCCAATAAATTCCCGTAGCACGTTACAATGTCCAAAAAACATCTGAGTGTTACGGGATATGCTAATGCGCGCTGCGACTACAGCGTTCGGTCGTTATTCATTTAAAAACGCGTTGGAAAAACAAATGGCTGGTATTGTTTCGCGCACTAAAAGATGCAGCCGCAGGGTTGCTATAAGCTTGCGTTGCAGTTCATTTTCCGCTGTTAAAGCGAGACGGCGCACTACACTGTATATAGCTTTCTTGCTTCCTCAGCGGAAAATGATCTGTACTGCTTGCCCATAGTAAGGCGTCTGCCCCTTATCATGACCTCTTAAAGCAGGAACTACCTGTATCTATTGTTAAATACAGATAAGAAGTTTTTAATTCTGTTCGAACTGAAAGGTTAAGGTTAAGGACTGGAAGCTTCGATGTTAATTCATTTTGATACGTGATTAATGATTATCCAAGGTTGCATTGATAGGAGAGGAAATTCGCATTCGCCGAAGAAATAAACATCAAAAGCAAACGTTATATAATTATGGTTCATCCGTTCATGTCAACCTCGGAATTAGAACTTAAAACTTCTAGTGTCACAAAATCAACAATACAACAACTTAACAATACTTTACTTGAGTAAAGTTTATTAAACATTATAAAGGTTTAGATGTAGACTTAATAAGTATGAAACACATTATCTAAAGCAAGTGACACACAATTAAAAAGTTACTTACTCACATTACCCCCAAAATCCTTTCTGTCTGTCAAATATTAGACTGACAAAACCAAATTCGGACCTCTGTGCGTCATTGGCCGAATTTGAGACCTTTTCCAGTAGAATTTTGTAGGCCCTGCTTAGATTACCCGACCCTTGTTAAAGGCGGTTGACCATTGAATGCAGAGCAAATAATAAAATGTATAGTGTTCTGTGATAAAATTGTATTTTTAAAATAGCTAAATTTTTATCCTAATGCTCTTAATAAAAGTAATTTTCAACATCAGCTGTGCCTAATCCATTATAATTGTGTTATGACATAAATTAATACACACTTTATCCTAATGTCGGGATTTAGTTATATGTAATGCGGAGTTACTATAAGCTGGCATTTCCGGTCATTTCCCATTGTGAATGCGAGACGCCGCTATGTGCAGTGAAGTTTTCACATGTCGAGACCCCTCCGTGTGGGAGGCACGCTAAGCCGTTGGTCCTGCGCCTGATCTCTCTCCGGTCGAGTCGGTCTACCTTCCCTTCCAACTATGAGAGTGAGAGAGTAAGGATTGCACTGGAATATCTCGTAGTAAATAAACTTTAATTATAGTAAAATTTTAGATGCTATTTAATTAATTAGACGCGAACCTTTTGAAATTGGCCTTTTTATTGTTTCTTAAAACCCATTAAAAAAATTAATCATTTACTGTAGACGGATTTCAGTATCTCCATTAGCCAAAATTCTGTTCGTGACTCCCCGTAATCCCTTTTATTTATACCACTGATCAATTTCTGAGGAATCGAATTGGAAACATAAAGTTTTCACTTCTGAAAATTGTAGGTAGGTTGTTGGAAATGAATTTGATTGAAAATATTTAAAATTGATCCACCCAATTATAACTAACAGTTTCGAAAGTTGCTAAAAATAGCAAAAACGAGAATTTTACTTTTAAAATATAATTTAAGGAACCTGCTATTTATTAGTCGCAAACAACCAGTGGTGAGCACTCATACATTACAGGCCAGTAAATAATAAAAATCCAAATTTACGGGCTCCCTCGCTTTAGGTAGACGTTTATCCTAATTTAATGTAGAGCTGTCCAGCGGGTACCGACAACGACATACTCGAACAAGTTGCAAAGCCCGCTGACGCGACATGAACGTGTTAAAGGACGTCCTCGTTGTGCTGAAAAACGTGATGACTCGAGTTGAGTGGACTTGGGACGTAGAACGACCATTGTTTTACGAATAGTGACGCCTGTCTATTCAGAGGTGCGTTGCTTTTGCATGGCTATAGCTTAATTCGAAGATAAGCTTGCGTCGAAGGAAGTGGAGAAACTGAATGACACATTTATTTATTGATATACACAAATATAACACTATCACAGATATCCTGATCGGTGCTTCACGTAAAACATGGAGCTATTCTAGAGTTAGAATGCAGATGTAAACTGCAGATGTAAAGACATCCCCTAAATCAACGCAATAAGTAAAATGTTAATTAATTATTGAGAAGTGATTGTTTTTACGCTCTTGTCTTCTCTTTTCGAAACCAATCATGGAACGAAAAATAACAATTTTGTTCCTACGTTACATACACAGTCATAATTAAAAATGGTGTTCATTAGGTTTCTTCTAAAGTTGCTTTTTCAGTTCTCTTCGTGTTAAATTATAGTTCTGCAAGCTAAACAACATGCTATGACAGGCACAGCTTATAAAGATGATTATCTAAATTAATGTGTTAGAATTCTCCTCACGGTATAAGCACATAGTGACGTCATGACGTGAGTCAAGTGGACTCGGGACGAAGATCCTCTATTGTTTTGCGAATGTGACGTCTCCCTATTCAAAGTTGCGTTGCTTTCTACCCGACTACAGCAAGGCAGTGTTCTGGTTTTACTCCTTTGTATATGTGTAGTGAAGGAATCATGATTGCAGAGGTTCTATATAATATACAGGTAAACATTAGTTTTGATATTTACGGTGGTACAATTCTGAGTATTTAATTCCGCACATCGCAAATATTTTAGTTACTAGGTATTGTCAGTACCAGATAACTGAAATATTTTATTTTTAGTCATTTCATTTTTCGATATACAGGCCTCTGAATTTAGTATAAACAAAAATTCCATACCAGAGATATTCGATCATATTGCTACATACCGATAGTGTTATTTTAATATTAGTTGGTCTATTTTCATTTCAATATCGCTCTAAATCCAATCGAACTGTATTTTTTCCAAAGTAATTTTCCATTTATGTTCCTGCCTAGACCAAATACATCGCACTTACGCCTAACTTAAACCATCACTTTACTACATCACAGCAAGAAACTACTACGAAACCCTTAATAGTTGAAGTAAACTTCGAAGCACATCATTTCCCCCAAGACAAATATTCCGTACTTAACACCGCAACTTAATCAGCATATTGTTTTATCTACAAAGCCAGGCAAGTTGATTCTGAATTGTGAATCGCTTAATCCATACGTTCCTGCATGCTAGACTGTAAATAAAGAGCCGACAAACCTATTGTTCGGCGCAGTGAATTCTTGGCTTTGATATTACGAAACCGCGTGAGTTGTTTTTAAAGCTTAGCAACGTTGTTTATTAGATTCTTGGAATTAAGACGAGTGAGCAAAGCTACAGAGAATAACAGAACAAACTTGTGGAAGACGCAGGGGAAATTACGTTTGATTAAGTTTTAAATGTGTGTTTGGTCGAGTATTGTTGTCTGTCAGAGGAGTGGAAAGAAAACTTTAACAAAAGACTACATCGCATCGAGGTCAGTGGCGTACTCTCATCTCACATTTACACTAAAACAAAGGCTAGGTCGCGAATTCAATTCAACAAATACTTTGGCAATAAATAAAAACACCACAGCCGGATATAAATAAGCAATTCGGAACCTCAACCGAACTAAAGCCACATTCTCATCCTCCCTTCTATTGCGTAAAACCAACGGGATATTGATTTATCCTTGTCAGCAACTGACTCAACTATTCCAACTTGCGAAACATCAGATAAACGGCTTAGTAGGCAGCTGTGCGTCCTCAACTTTAAAAGCCTTAACTGTATTATACCAAATTGAAAAACGTCCGGCCTAGCTGCTTGTAAAAGTGTAGATCGACGTAGGTAAAAACCGAGAATGTTTAAATTTTATTATATAGTTAAAAGTTCCTACTTCAGTCCGAACTCAAGATTTGCCAACAAGCAATGGAGCGTTAGATGTAGGTTAGATAGGTAAATGTACTAAGATTTAATATTTAATAAGATTTAATATTATTTAATTAATATTAACGCAAACTCAGAACAAATGTCTGTTAGTCACTTGTAAAAAATAATATTTTCTCTGATGTAATTGGAGCGACCCTTAGCGCAAAACACTAATGCAATATCCAGGGGACAAGTGACCAGTAAAATAAACAAACCAAATTGCTTAGGTACCCAAAGTAAATTTTACACTTACAAACTTCGTCGTTTAAAGTATTGTCAAATATTGAGCCATTCAGATGCCAATGAAATCAAATGGCGAAAGTTTAAAGCGGACGGGCCCTAACACTAGGCTCTTGGGTGCATATGGTGCAGTTAACCGCGCGCATGCCGATAACGACCTCCATTATATCACATACTTTTAATAAAGTCTGACGGGTTTTTCGTACTTTTCATTCACAAAAAGGAATACACAGTAGAGATGGTAGTCCTTATGGTTAGTCCTTATTAAATCCTATGTTAAGGTTTATTATGGAGTGGCTAAAAACTGCGTTGACGAGTCTGTCCTCCTGGTACCAAGACCCTCAACGGTGTGCATCTTGGTATAAAGCACTGAAACAACAACATTAAGATTTACTAATTGATCAGATTGGTGTAAATGTATACCTTAATAACAACTCAACGGCAAAAATGAGAACCTGAATCTTACTGAGCTGCATTATCTCGCTAATGATCAGTTTGTTCTTCATTGTACGTCCTAGTTCTATTAATTAGTCTGTATGTACACGGCTAAACTGCTCTAATGAAGTTTTTCTGACTATAAGCTTAAACTCCTGCAATACTAAGTCTACCTCACGGGTAGACGTGAAAGAAGGTACTTCAATACAAAGACCACGTAAATTTATACTAGTCAGGGATCCACGGACCATTTTTTAAATCCATTATTATCAAGCAAATTTTCCATAAATAGCTTCATTTTGATGAGACCGACTTTTCTCCTAGAAAAAAATTCGATTAAGGTAGCTAATAGGGGCACATCAGACTACTAATTTTAACAATTTGTAGGACAGTGTGGTTTTTAAATTAAACAAATATTAACTAAACAGTACCACTAATCAGCTAGTTAAAAAAAAAACAACGATAACGCACACCGCTAGACTAGACTAGCTACCACAATCGAGAATGTTTAAATTTAATCAAATGATAAGTTTTACTTCTCATAAAAATAAAGCTATACTATACTACTAACTTTGAAAAGAAATAAAACGGTTAACTCAATCGGTGCAACGGGTATATAGTATCGATTACTTAATATGCGACACGTATTTATTACCTAGAAGAGGATGAAAAACCTCTAAACCGAATACAAAGTAAATCATGCAAGTACTTTAATCACAATAAAAAACACGAAACTAAGTAATGGTATATGTAGCAGTAAAAACACCGAAAATATGAACACAGCGAGACCGACTTTATCAAAACGTTTCAATCCAAAGAGTAAACATATATTTCACAACAATACCATATTTTTGGTAGCAGTAATTCAGTATTCAATCATTGTGCAAACAAGTGTGGAAATGCGTAAAACCTTTAAAAAAGCTCATGTTCAACTACGCGACTTTATCGAGAGGTTACGAGTAAAACTGGGATTGTAGTAATAATAGAGACACTATAAGAATAAGGCAAATAACTCTTGGAACTAATCAAGGATTGTAGAAATGAAATACACGACAAGATATGGATATACGACAAATAACACCTTTACCTGATCTTTAAATCTCTGTTTTTTTATGAAATTAAATTATTACGAAAAAAAAGGTGAATAGATATTCGTTTGTGTATCCTTAGACATTGTTACTATTGTACAGCAAAATCTATAAGTAATTTATATAGATCGCGGATGTATACCTACCTGAATTTCGATTTTGATGTAGGTCAGACTACCGGGTCTTGCCTTAGTCAGTCGATGACAGTGTACTACATAATGGATGTACAATATTATAGTTCTTAGACTGAAGTATATTATGTTAAGTAAATATTAAACCCTACCTATATTACTAGTATATGTAAATATTACCTTTCTATTAGGATTTGAAAAGCTCGTACCTACCGTTGAATGAAAATCGCTGAGTTTCGATAGCAGTTTGTCTAGATTATCCGAGATATCTGTCATGTCCTGAGGAGTGAGGTCGTAGAATTAAATCTACGGAAAGTGAACATTTAGTGATTGTTTTAAAAGCTTATCGTAGTTGGGTTGACTATACATATTCATCGTTCTAGTATTACGGACTTTGATTTTATATTAGTCTATTATTTAGTTTAGAAAATTTCTATTAATTTAAATGCTTTAAGATAATATTTCTACTTTATCTCTTTGACTGCCTCGTTGGTCTAGCGGTTGTTAAGCGCGACTGCTGAGCACGAGGTCCTGGGTTCGAATCCCGGGTCGGGCAAAGTGTTACTAGGTTTTTCCGTTAGGTAATTCTCAGTAGCAGCACGGAGTCTGGATCTGTGCCCGGTTGATGGCAATAGGCTCGCTCTCTATTACATTGGGACCTAAAACATAACTGGCGAAATGTGGGTGTACTATATGTGCGCCTCTGCCTACCCCTTCGGGGAATACAGGCGTGATGTTATGTTCTACTTTGTGTCCGCCATTATTTTTTATGTCGTTAAGTGCCAAATAAACAGTCTATCAAAAAGCAATATACCTACAATCTACATACATAGATATTTCTACAAAGGGCCTACATATAAAAAAATCCGTAAGTAATATTATTTGCTCTTAATGTCCAGTCATAGAAAAAATCAGTAATACCTTACTTGAATCTAAGAATTCAGCAAAATAAATACTAGTCAGCTAGGTTCGAGCTACGGGCATAAATAAATTAGATGGGTAGACAAATAAAATGGCGCATCGATACTGCTAGGTAGCTAAGATAACGGTATAACGTAGTAGTAAGTAATGTATCCTATTGACTGCAGGTAGCATTGTGACCCATTTTCTAAGAGATTTCACTAACTTTGTTCGAGGTGATAACTTTATTCGTCTGTTTGACATTTAATGTTCGCATTGTATATTACATTGTTTACGTATTTTCGTTTTAAATGTGTATATGTTATCAGTTATCAAATAAATTCTTTATTCTAAAACCATTATATTTTAAAATTGGGCTGCTAAGTACGAAGTCTATATTCAAATATTTATTTACTTAAAATGTGTAAATTTAAGTACGACATAGATCAGCACATTTTGTCACTTTTAAATGACATATAAATACGTTGCTTAAACTTACTTACTTATTAAAGTTTTTCTTGGAAATATTCCCTTAATGAATAATAACACTTATCCACGAGCCGTGTTCTCAGTGCCTTTTTAAATTTGGTAATTGGTAAATCCCTTATTTGAGACCAATGTTTATGTTTAAATCATTGCTCTAAATTAAATTTTTTAGCTGCAATAGTCGTGTTACCTATACCAGAATACCACTAAATATAGTGTATCGTTATTGAAATCTGTATTTCTGTATCCTATAGAAATGGTTTCGTTCTGGTATAAAGTCGAATAACATATACCTAAGTAAAATGATAATAAAGACATTTTTGCCAATACACTCGATATAACAGTACATAAAACCATTTACGATCTACAAAATGGATGATAAAGACATAAAGAAAAACGGCTCTCCATAAATGCATACTTTTCACATTAGACCGTGATTTACCACATCGACACTTTTATGTAAGGTTAATTTCTTGGAATAAAAAGTTGAGTACAGAATAATCTTTAGACTCCCTCAGAGAATTCATCAAAATGCTGAGAAAAATCAACTTGTAATATCTTTTAAGTTACATTTCAATGTTCACAATTCAATCTTCAGATCAATCCGCAGATTTCCTTCCACTAAATAATGTATGAGGCGACATATACTGACAATATTAAGATAAGGTAAAGCTTCTTAGCTCAACTCATCGCGACAAGATCCAAGTCAGATAAGGCTGTAACGTAATGAACGAGATCCGCTCCAAATTCTTGGAGGAAAATTGAGTTGTATTACGTAATTGGCAGATATCAAGCTGACATAATTGTATGAGAAAATATATAGTCTTATTACATACTAGTACGAAGTACCTACTTTGCCTAAAAACTGGCAATATAATAATAAAAATAAAAAGTTTATTTAGCCAAAACACATACTTACAGATTGTAACACTAAAGTAGATTTCTAGCAAGTTATACCTATATATTTAATTTATAGCTAAAACAGTACAAATTTTATTATTATGTTCATAATAATATACAAAAACGGTTATTAGTAGGTAGGTACGTATATTAATATTGTGAATATATACTAGACTGATTGCTACCTCCCAAACTATGCTTTCTCCTGTATCTTAAGAGGCGGCACTCGACTAAGGAATACAATCTATGAATAGACTTTGACAGATAATTAATAGGTATATAATATTGATTCAAAGGTAAACCAAAGCATCCAGGCAGTATCTATCAATATATCTATTACTATTTACGTAATGCTCTTGATTACGCGTACTTTAACCTCAAAAACAGAACAATATTCAACATAACTTGGGAATTACATAAACAATTTCGTTGCAATGCTTTAAAATTCAAATATCTTGTAAAGAGGGTTTACCTAAACTTAAATTCGTTTAAGTCAGCCGAGAAACTCTGTGTAAAGTGGCATTAAAATCAAGTGTTTCAACAGTTTATACATAAGTTTACTGACGTAATGAATGTTGGGATTGTCATAATCATTGTGGAGACCTCGCCTGAGTTCTAAACTCTTAATGTTGTTTTATTTTTATTTACTAAGCTCGCTTTTCTTCTATAGTAATAAATATTATTTATTAGTTGAACTCTAGAAGACTCGAATTAATTGCCTTGCTAATTAACCGTATTTTTTTGTTAGGAAATCCTTAGGTACTAGTAATCTTCTAGTTCAAGCAGTCTTCTAATTGTGCCCGAGATACGTAATAAACTGTTACAGGTTTGTTGAGAAAATGGGCGGGAGAAATATAAAGGCTCACACAAGTGACTATGTTCGCAAATTATTGTTTCATCTCTATTTTTGAACGAAATGTCTGAAATAATCTAACAAAGGAGTTCTGTATAAACAGTTTACGAAGACTAATAGGACAAACAAAAAGAATCCTTTTCTTCCTATTAATAAGTGTCTCCGTCATAATGGTAAGGTTGAAAGGCTCATTTTCCACTTTTTAAATGTCTGAACGGACTTTAGGTCATTAAATGATTCCTTATTTACATCGCAAATTCCCGCAAATTAAGTTCGTTTAAATACCGTCGACGCTACAGACGTTTCAAACGGAAATTCCACTTTGCCAAGCGGTTTACTCCGCTTCCATTCACCCATTATATTGTTTCACCTAAAAACTCTTGTTGGCCAAATCGCTTTATATTATCGCTAAATTAAAACGCGATATACAACATAAATTATGGCACATGAAATAAATATAAAAATAATGCGAGAAAGTCCGCTTTTACTGGTAAACTAAGGTACGCATTTAAATTCAGAAAATGAAGCCAACATTTTTAAACGCTGAATATAGTAACACTCCACCGACGCTTTTTATACAAAGTTTATTTTTATGTAACCCACATACCGCAACACAAATCGTCGGAGACCGAAATTGCCTGTGAAATGTTGATTGCTTAAAACAACTAAAGAGCTGTCATGCTCAGAGTGCGCTCAAGCGTTTATGAATATTTACGGATTCAAAGTGTTTTGTGTCGCAGAACAAAATCACTTTCAATAAGACGTGCTAAAAGGGTGCATCCGTAAATTTTCGCTCTCTCGGCATAATTCTGTGGTATGAATACAAACGTCTGAAGAAAAATTAATTCTTTACACTGCGCTTGACATTCTTATGTAGTCCCGGTGAACTATTGAATACAAAAGGAAAACCTCCTTGATCTTTTTCCTTTAGTAAATTCTACTAAGTACTTAAGGAAAAAAGTTCGTATAGAAACGAAATGAACCAAATGAATGAAAACTATTATATAAATTACATTATTGTATGATGATTGCCAGTCGTTTGGCCACTTTGTACAAAAGAAAAGGCTACCAATTTCACACAATTGTTATTGGAAACATTTTTTATTGTACTTCAGTTAGAGGAAAATGAAATGTAAGTAACTTATCTATATAAAGTTTTCGATTGATGTACTTACTTGAAATACTGCGTTACATAATTTAGGAGACTTACTTGTGGCGAAAGCAGCAAAGGTATAGTATAGTATTGAATTAAATTTTCATGATTTTATAATAAAAATAAACATCTTGAAAATTTTGAAAAACTAAACAAGCAAACTTATATTAAAATATAATGATGTAGATACTGATGTGTAAGCTTCAGCATGCTTTCAGCATTCTTATGACCTCATGAATATAAAATAAAATAACAAACAACATTAAACCTAATAAACCGCTTCCAGACACAATAAAATAACAGTTCAGTTTTAATTACGTTTCCACTTAAATATATTGTACGCAGTCATTGCATTTGCATTGCAAAAATTGCAAATGTTGTTGGATAAGGCTCCATATGAACACACGTTGGAACACAGGGTGGGATTATGTACTCATTCTGTTTAATATTTTAGCGTATGTTAATGAATATTAATATGTGATTTAGCATTTGTTTTACGTGTGATCCTTGAACCGTGACTGTGACAGTCGATGTTTTTTTGTCTGTCGGGTACGCATGGTAAGTAAGTACAGTAAGAAAGGTTAAATACCTTTACTATACCCCCAATTATAACACTACCATCAAATAACATAACATCACGCCTGTATTCCCCGAAGATGTAGGCAGAGGTGCACATTTAGTACACCCACATTTCGCCAGTTATGTTTTAGGTCCCAATTTAATAGGGGGCGAGCCTATTGCCATCAACCGGGCACCAATCCAGACTCCGTGCTGCTACTGAGAATTACCTAATGGAAAAACTCAGTAACACTTTGCCCGACCCGGGATTCGAACCCAAGACCCCATGCTCAGCAGTCGCGCTTAGCAACCACTAGACCAACGAGGCAGTCGACCATCAAATACGTGGTAATAATGGATTCTAATACATTTTGGTTTTCCTTTTTTCTTATTACCTAATGTCATAATTATTATTCTCAGGTCAAAGGTTATTAAACACCATCACTCTTTAAACGCTTACTAAATTAATTTATTGAAAACGATAGTATTTATATAGCATCTGGATAATACTATAATTAATCAAAAAATAAAACATAACGAAGCCGGCACGACAGTTAGATTTTAATAAATTCACGTTCCTCTGTACACATGCTTGGTATTCATAGCACAACACACTGTGATACCCTAAACAATAAATGAACAATGCTATAAAACATTCCAATTTGCTAGCTAACAAACCCTTTTCAAATAAATCTCAAGTAATCGTGCATTTGAATATTTACTGCGTTATTTACGAAAAAACTTTAATATTCAACATAGATACGTACACAATTTCTGAGACGTGAAACTTTTTCGAATTTCAACTACAAAATATTGAAGAGATCTCTTCAAAATATTTCCCAAGAGCAGGTGATAAATATTTTTGAATACATGTTTGCAATACATCCAATATTTTCATACAGCTCTCGTGGCGAATACCGTCATCTGGTCTGTAGACATTGAAAATTGGCAAAATAGATAACAAATTGAGTTTTAAATTTGGTACGAAGTTTACCTATTAATTGTTTGCAGAAACCAAACTGCAAATCTGTATTTTTATTTGTCTTTTCATAAATCTATTTACACTTGTTTAAACTGAATACAACACCGAGTTTACCTTTAGGTTTCATTAAAATTTTAATTACGCAGTACCGTTTATTGTTGTCTCATGTAGTTCTATACCCAAGAGTGTTCAGCCCACCTAAGCGGGACCAATCTCGCCCTTGTTGACTGCTCAATTACGACTCCACGAAATGTCTACGTACCTTAAATATTAGCCAATTCAAAGACTTACTGGTTTTGTAGCTAATTGTGAAATCACGACCAAAATCCCAATGCTGCAGACTGCAGACATCCCAAGGGAACAAATATCTAGACTGTACATACTGGTACCGTTCATTGCTCCCCAGGGAAACAACTGTTTTCACTTGTTTCTTTAGCGGTTACAGTAAACATAGTTCTTATTTACTTCTCCCCGTTTGCTTGTTTTGAAAACAATCATTAACATTAAGTTGAAATTCCAATATATTGTTACTATTCGTATTATTGAACAAAACACTTGTTGCATTGTCTTAACTTTAAAGTGCCGGCAAGATTGTTGAGAGATGTTTTTAATTATCCCAAACATAAGTTGTGTTTTCTATTCTATCGTATTCATCATCATCGTCAACATCCACAGCCTTCAATGACCCATTGCTGGGTACAGGCTTGCGTTTTGTATTAGTACTGTTAATATATTTTAGGTTTATAAATCTGGTTACTGCAAAGAGCTATTTTAACATAAAAATGTATCAGAGTTATTTTCTAATGAATATTTGTTATTATGGACCCTCTTTTATCATTTTTTACATCCTATTTTTACTCAATGAGACCATTAAAAATGTTTAACAGAATAAACATTTTTAGGCTTAATAAGGGTTAATGGAAACCGATTCTGGATTCAGCACAATACTTTCAAAAGCCTTCAGGCTTCGCTTATCAAATTCTTGGTTGGATTGAGAGAAAAGAATTATTCTTTTGGCCTACTGGAAAGGACCGCAGATAAAAGGGACCGGTGCCTAAGGGCAAGTCAGTGGAACATGATAAATCGTGGGCATATCCCATTTAACTACTGAGCAGTTTATTTTGATATGACGTGCCTAATGTATACCTTATGTAGTCATGGGTATATTAAAATTTATAACCCTGCTTTAAAGGTTGAAAAATCTTTAACAACTGATGAGTGAATAGCTGTATAAAATGGACATGAATAATATTGAAGAAAAAAAAGTATAATCATAATGAATACATTTTTTTAACTGCGTGTAAAGATAAATAATTACTTTTTTTGACAATTCGAATGTCGTACTGTGTACTTAGTAAAAATATTTAAGTAAGCTTTTAGTGACAATAATTAAGACTGGTCAACCAAATTGTAGTTCTATTCTCTTCGTCTATGAAACCAACTTTAATCCAAGTATCAGACGCACCTCGTTCAAAGCGTACCATCATTATTACTTTGATTGTTCAGAGTTTGACACCGGCTTTGCATTCGTAATATCGCAGTGGTAACGTGGACCCAAGTTAATTAGGGGCAAAATCCCAAAGGGTTAAATGTTGCGAGTGTACGTTGCATTATTGATGGTAGCGGCTATAAAACACTGAGAACGTTTTGATGTCGCAAATTGAACTTTATGTACACACCAGAGAGTTGAAATTCAGTTTGAGTAGCACCAGTTGTTGTTTATTAGTATTTTAGTTGTAAAGTCAGTGGAAATAATAAAGGTGGATATGTAAACTTGCCTACTATTTGCAATACAAGTTATTTGGTATTTTTGTTAGGTATGGGAATGGATGGTGGTTATTGTGTTACTACAGTAACC
Organism: Abrostola triplasia; assembly: GCA_946251915.1. Lineage (NCBI taxonomy): Eukaryota > Metazoa > Arthropoda > Insecta > Lepidoptera > Noctuidae > Abrostola > Abrostola triplasia. The sequence continues at coordinate 5,635,486 of OX276431.1, forward strand.
GAAGAATTAGTGTGTGAATAAATTAACTCTTTATATACCTACTCTTTCTAGATATTATTTTCTATTTTCCAGAAACATTCACTATAAGTAGTTTGAAAAGCATAAACCTATAGTTTCCGAAGGGAAGCCTAAAACCTTGTAGCGGTGAAATGAGAAAAGTAGGACGAAGAAACCATGAGTAATTAGAAGGTAGGTATATGAATACTTATAGTCTCTTCCCTCAGTTATAGATGCGGTCAATGAAGAATATCCAAAACAAAGAATCACTGACTATTAGTAGGCTAGATTTGGTGCAACCAGAATGAATTATTATTTTTCAAATGTCCTAAATATTTATTATTTCAGTGAAGTCTAACCATTGGTATTTTATAAGTTAGACAGGAACTACATGGTTCATCTGATTTAGAATTGAATATTTGATTTTAGGACTTTTAACAAAAACTATTCGATCCGTGGAAATATCAAAGAGCAACCGTTACATTTTGTATAAAAAACTTCGAAACCAATTTTCACCCAAAAATATGTTTGCATGACCGTGGTATGGGCGCAACCAGCAAACTTCTATTCGCATTTTTCATACGTTCATACAGGACAGCATACGTTCATATCCTTAGAATTCTGAGGTGAGGTGAGATTCAAAGCAACAGCTCCATTGTTTGATCCGAAGAAGTCGAGTCTTTGAACAATAATGCTTTGGCAGCGACATCGAAAATATGTGCACATAAATAAAAGGAAACGTTACCCTTTTGGCTTCAGTGTCGAGTAATCAAGATAAGGAAGATCAATACTACTGCAGATGTCTTCGATAGAAGCGGGACCAAACTTTACACCCGAGGCTATGACGCAATTTCGCTTCTAAAATTATTGCGTTGTCTGTGAGTTGTTTGAGACAACTTTCCTTCGTTAGAATGTATCAAGGTTTGTTTAGTTAAAACAATATCAACGCTTTGTTAGCTCAGAAAAATTGAGACCCTTGTCATTTCATTGTTTTATTTATATGATGGAGTTATACAAGATTTTTTTTCATAAAGGTATTTTTTGTAGGTACTTTAATCTCCTGAGGAGGCCTTTGCCAGGCAGTAGAACATTCCAGGCTAACAATAATAACTTGAACCTTAACAGATTCTTATAAGTCACAAAATTATATGGCTAGCGACTAATAGACTGCCTCGTTGGTCTAGTGGTTGCTAAGCGCGACTGCTGAGCACGAGGTCCTGGGTTCGAATCTCGGGTCGGGCAAAGTGTTACTGGGTTTTTCCGTTAGGTAATTCTCAGTTTCAGCACGGAGTCTGGATTTGTGTCCGGTTGATGGCAATAGGCTCGCCCCCTATTACATTGGGACCTAAAACATAATTGGCGAAATGTGGGTGTACTATATGTGCACCTCTGCCTACCCCTTCGGGGAATACAGGCGTGATGTTATGTAGCGACTAATAAAATAATGAATTCTTAAGGAACCAGCGACCATCAACTATTGACGTTGTTTGAATAGTCAGTAACCTTAACACTGCAGTTGTAATATTTCAGGGACCAGATGCTCCGTCACACTGTACCAAAATATTAAACAAATACTCAGAATTAACAATTCTGTTTTCATCCATCCCATTCCACAGAGACTTTGCTCTAAAATTGATAAGTTGGAGCGTTGTTTCAAGCAGCTGATGAGCATGAAGATTAAACAAGTCGTCATGCATCGTAGTTAAGAATGCATAGCAGAATACTCCAAAAAGACTCGGTCGCACATCTCCTTTCGTTTGCTTATCTACTTTGTATGCTACTATTGTTTGAACGAATATAGCACTATGCAAATATATTTAGCAAAACTGTTGTTGCATATATAAAATTGTGTGTTGTGCAGTTTTCACTGTATTGACGGTTAATATCGGTAGTATTTGTCTCATAGCAAACCTGTTGTTTCTATGCCAGTTTATTGTATTGCTAGGTACATTGTGCGCTAACTTTTACTAGGAAATGGTGGGCCGTTTTTCGGGTACTGTGAAAATTTTCGTTATTGCCAACGTTTTTAAAACAAGCTTTATGCGTTCAAAAATAGAGTTTATATTTATTTAAATATCTCTCTAAAACGTCGTGCACAAATTGCACATCTAAAGCGACAGTGACATGTATAATTAGGGCTTTCACAACACAGATACTTCATGCGGGTAGAAACAAAAGAGCATTGTTTAAAAAAGGAATAAAAATGTGTCGCTCGTGTTTGTGTGTTTAGTTTTATAGACACGCACTGTTAAAACAGCCAGTAGGTAAGGTATGTAAATATTTGCGTGTAGAAGTGCGAAAAATTTGTTGAAAACAATGTTTTTTGTCTGTCGAGTTTAGGGCTATATGGTACCGGTTTTACACTGAACTAATGCTTTTCTTTATATTAAAACGATATCATGAGGGGTACCTTGGTCATTATTGTGAAATTTTCTTTAAAAACCTCTACAGTAAAGCTTCTATTGTCAATAAGTTCATATGATTTCTAAATAGGCATATTTACATGTGAACACCTTTGTACAACAGTGGGAAAAACCATTAACTGATTATTCTCAACAATTATTCTTACCCTGAGAATTGGACTAAATGCAAAATGAAAGTTCGTTAAATCGAAGACTTGTGTCAGTATATTTACGAACACAGCCTGTACCTACCTACTTTAAGTGCCTATTTGTTTTTTGTTAGCAGTAGGAGCAGGTACGTGTGCTAGAAGTGTTTGCCAACATACATCCACATATTTTCATGAGTCCACGAGGCATCTCTTTGACCGCGTACTCACTGTAACGCTAAGAGTCTCTCGTATTTTGTGAAGCAAGAATTTCAGAGGATTCTTTTAGCATTTTCAAGTAATTGTAACTTTAGTATGACAACTTTTGAACGTTTCGCAGACTGTAACTCGTATAATATTTGGTTCCATTCGGAAAAGGAAACTGTTTTCACATGTCTTTTTTATGATTGCTACAATTTTTCTTTTACTTTGCAATCGCTGCAAACATCTGCCTTTTCAGTTTGTAGTTAAAATATAGATGTAGATTGTAGATGCTATAATATGTTAGATATTTCTTCCCGCGTCTGTACTTACCATCATTTAACTAAGAACACATATTACATATACCTATCACCACAATTGGTACTTCGTCCGTTTTTCTATTGTTCGAGGAAATGAAATAGCATATGCCATTAAAATTCATTCGAACTAAAAATAAAATGTATTGACAATTAAATACCACAAATGGTTTTTCTCTTCGCCAATCGGTTCGTCCAGGTATATTAAAAAGGAATCTTATTTTTTTTATATTTTTGATTATTTTCTATTAAATAAGTTAAGATGTTATACCCTACAGCACAGTCAACTATTGTAATTCTCTATAAATATTTAGAAATTCGCACTTGAAATGTTCATTGCCAGCACCACAACAGGGCTCAAGACAATCTATTATTTCGCTGAACACAGTATAAACTATTAAACCCACATATTAGAAACTTCAAAAGTTTAGTGTCCTAATAAGCCCAAAGACCAAATAAGTTACTAGAAGTTTTGACATCGAGGTTAGGTCATGAAATGTTTCATTTTTGTTAAAACAAAGTTCCCTAAAATGTGTCGAACCTTATCAATTATTCAACTTTAGACGCGGTGAAGTTTAATGATAAATTATTTATGTTACTTTCGTAAACTAAGGTAATACCCAGAATCAGAATTAGGTATCTACTTAATCGAAACATTCAGTAATTTATGGGTACCTTAACCAGGCCAGAGGTGAAACCAAAATTATCATAGAGTAAGTAGGAGCCCTACCCAATTTGCCTTCTTGGTAACGCCACCCTTATAGATTCCCCAAAGAAGTGAATCATCCTTACATAGCGATAGTTTTTTTGTTTTTCATAAATAGATATATTCCATATTCAAAAATACAATAATATTTTTCTATTCGGCAAATTAAATAAACAATAGGTGGTTTGCATTACTTCTATAAATACAAAAAGCTACGAACTTTGGTTCCGACATAGAAAATAATAATCGTAAATAATTTCTACCAATTCCTGTCTAGACGACTACGTTACATTTTATTTTAAAGCCATAACAATATTGTTTATGAACCTACTTCTAATCTTTTACGAGACTTACAGAGATACCTATCTTTGATATTAAATAAGTAATACAAAGATGACATCTGTAATAACTCAAATGATTGATTGCTATCAAATATAAATTATGAAACATAAATTTCTGTTTCATTTATATCTCAGCATGAAATATGACATTTTTATTACATCGGAATTCAGCAGATCTAAATACAAGCTAGCAGCTTAGAAATTGTACTGTTCATTTAAACTATTTCAACAAAACAATATATACCTACGCTGATTTTTATAGTTTAAAGTCCAAAGCTTATCGTTGACTGGCTGTCACGTCGACGTAATTCTTGCTCTGTTGAACTTCAGATTAAATCAAACTCTTCAACGTACATTTAATTCATGCTATAATCACTAATCCGTATTCTAATTTCTAAATGATTATGAACGTTTGACATTGTAGCTATCGCAGTAGCGCTCAGTAATTGGTTCGTAGAATTATTGAATATGGCAGCCGTTCATAAAGCAATATGTTACTGCATCTTACTAAGCCTTTGTAAATAACAAGTTTTTATGAGCCAAATGCGCGTCGAAAAAGCAATTTGTACCATCTTTTGTCACTTGCTAGGTTTTTTCCAGGTATTGTATTTTTTTTTAATATTCGTCTCATGTTCAGTTTGCCTTATATTAAAAATTTTAATAAATATAATCTTGTTATCGTACGTTTAATATGTTTCTGTGGTTATATTTTAATCTTCACTTCGACATCGATATCTTTATACACAAATTTAATCGTTCCATGCTCCATATAACGTTTCATAGTCCTACCGTTGGCATGACAATTCAAATTAATATAACAAATAATTCAATACATTACATATTCCTATACTTCTTTTAAGATTTATACATATTTGCCAATAACTAATTAACATAACATAACATCACGCCTGTATTCCCCGAAGGGATAGGCAGAGGTGCACATATAGTACACCCACATTTCGCCAGTTAGGTTTATAGGTCCCAGTGTAATAGAGGGCGAGCCTATTGCCATCAACCGGGCACAAATCCAGACTCTGCGCTGCCACTGAGAATTATCTAATCGAAAAACCCATTAACACTTTGCCCGACCCGGGATTCGAACCCAGGACCTCGTGCTCAGCAGTCGCGCTTAGCGACCACTAGACCAACGACTCAGTAACTAATTAACAGTATAAAAAGAGGATTGATGTCAATTGTTTAGGTTGGATGCTTTCTAGCAATATAAGGTCTTCGTTAGTGCTTAATTGGAACGAAATTGGCAAATTTCCTTTGGAAACACTTATCTCAATGTTCCTTCAGCAGTCATTTTTAAATCATTTTATTTGAAAATGATTACTGAATCATTAAAAATATTACCTAGTTTTCTTATTCTACTTACACGTATATTGCTTGTATTTAAATTTACATACACAATGAATAATAAAATCTTTATTTCAGGCTACAAAAATATAATAAAATAAGAATAAAGTCACATAAACAACTAATTTACATCAATTTCGAACATAATGCTCATGGAATCTTTAACACCAGACCTTTTCACAGAACACATATATATCAGTAGGTATATTTATCAGGTAGAGTCACTCACGCTCTACATGAATTAATCATGAGTACTAAAATCGTCGAACTGTTTAAAGTTTTAATCGTTCAACTGATTTATCCATTAAATAAAATATAATTCCTTGTGTGTAGTAAGGCCATTATTCTTTTTCAAGGCTGAAATACTTGCATACGTATCATACAGATATTAATATCTTATTATATAGTATATCAAATGGGAAACAAAGGGTCTACATTAGAACGTCGTTTCCAACAAGTTCATATACCTTCTGATTATTGGTTTTCTTACTCACACATACTCACAATAAATTAATTTCCTGTTGCTTATGAGGAGTGTTAATGACGACGTCATTAGTTTCGGGTCATTTAGGGTCTTAGTGCCGACCTTATCTCGCAGGCGAGGGTAATGGCGGCCATAATAATATTACGTGCTAAATGGTAATGTCTTTTTATTAGCACCATCAGTTTAATTGTGCTAAGATATGCCAGGTTAGGCGGCGGATTTTTTGTTACGTCTCTTTTTTCTAACAACAGCGGACCGACACTGCGTGTAGACTATAAAAAACATGGAAGAAGTGAAGTTTCCCTACGAGTTTTAACTCGCTATTAGTATATAATATGTATGAAACACAATTGATAGCAGAATAATAATGAAATATGATTCAGAGACAAACGTTCTATTAAATTTGTCCAATCCACATGATTCCCTATAAGTATATATCTGCCGTCAGTTATTACTCTAGTTAAATATTAATTGATAAAATACATTTTAATGTCTTCATTATTCTAAGCGCAATTACCTTGGGTAGATACAATAAAGACGGATAATATGACTTAGATTAAAGTGGTTTAGACATTTTGTTACATTTTCCCATATTCTTCGAGGGTGTAGGCAGACGTGCATTGTACATCCATATTTATAATAGGAGGCGAGCCTAGGAATTGCTAACAACCGGGCACAAAAGGAAAATGCCAATAAAACTTAGCCGACCCTGGAATCAAACCCAATACTCATGCTCAGCAATCGCACTGTTGGACTACTAGATCAACGAGACAGTCTTATTAACAAAATATAATGTTTTATTAATACGAAGGAGTACGTAGGTCGTAGGTGTATAAATATTTTTATGTATCTGCTAGAAATAAGAGTTAATTTTACCAGCAATAGTCCACTTCCAAGATACTCTACAACTGTTCTAATACAAAACCCTTAAATAAAACCTACGCTTTGGATATCCCTTACGTGCCTGCAATGTCCTTTGTTGTTGTGAAGTCACAACTTTGTCTCAAGAGAGAATGGAAAGATTTCCTCTTGCTTCGCTCTTGACATACGCCTTTCACCTTATTCACTTCTATCATGTATCGTACATTGCTCAATGCCTTGGTTTAAATATAATAGAATAGTTTATTATTTATTTCTATGTATATAGTTACTTACACAAGAAGTTTATTATACTTATAAAATATCACATACTATATTTATGTATGTTTTTGGATAGACCTACTCTCGGTGAGATCACCATTATATTGGATCTACGCAATTAGCTACGTGGATACCGCGGAGATCAGTCAATCTGCGAGGTTTAGCCGTACTCGCCGCGGTCAGTGTTGTGATAGGTGACCGTTTTCACATGTCGAGACCCCTACGTGCTTCTGAAGCCACGATAAGCCAGAGTCTTGCGTCTGATCTCTCTCCGTTCATGTCGGTCTGCCGTCCCGTCGGACTGTGAGAGTGAGGCATTAAGGAGTGCAATTGGGTTTGCGCGCATACTTGTGCACTATAATATTTCCTGCGTAGTTGGCTTCTCTAAAATGAGAAAAGCCGCCGTGACTAAAATTGGGTCCGGAGAAACATTATCCTCTTATATTTCAGCCATGATCGTCCCACTGCAGGGCAAAGGCCTCCCTTTCCTTCCTCCATTCCTCTCGGTTATGAGCTGCATTCGACCAATTTTCTTTAAAGGAGTCCAGCTCGTCCCGCCATCTTCTTCTGGGCCTACCGCGACGCCTTTTGATATTGTGTGGCATCCACTCCGTAGTGGTTTTTGCCCACATATCGTCTGGCATGCGGCAGATGTGGCCAGCCCAGTTCCACTTCAAACTAGCGGCTTTGTGTCCAACATCAACGATTTGTGTTTTGGAGCGCAGTGTTGTGTTCCGTATGCGGTCAGTCAGCCTGACCCCCAGAATGCTGCGCTCCATGGCTCGTTGGCACACCCCGAGTTTGGACTTTTGCTGAATGGTTAAAGACCAGGTCTGCGCCCCGTAGGTGAGAATGGGGAGTATGCATATGTCCATGAGCTTTTTCTTTAGCGTGAGAGGTAGCTCACCTTTCATGAGGTCTTTCATTGACCAATAGCTTTTCCAGGCGCTTTCGGTGCGTCTAGCAACTTCCATGTCTTGTCGCGCCTGGAAAGAAACTATTTGGCCAAGGTAAAGGTATTCTTGGACATATGCAATCTCAGTCCCCTCTATCTCAAGCCTACGTTTAATGCTGTTAGTCATTAGCTTGGTCTTTCCCATGTTCATGCTAAGTCCAACCTCGAGGCTTGCTTTGTGTAGTTGTTGGACCATTGTGCCTAGTTCCTGGGCCGTGGAAGCAAAAAGGACTATGTCGTCTGCAAAACGAAGGTTTGTTAACCTTTTTCCGCCGACTACAATGCCCTTCTGCTCCCAGGAAGCCGCTAGGGATTTAAAAACTTCTTCTAGAGTGGCTGTGAAGAGTTTAGGAGATAGCGGATCCCCTTGCTTGACTCCTTTTTGTATGTTAAAAGCAGGTCCGGTGGTGTGTAGTTTTATAGAAGCTGTACTATTGTGGTATATATGTATTATCCTCTTATTTCGTTTAAAAAATATTGAGATAAGTTTACATAGGTCTCTAAATCAAAATATCATCAAATATAATGGACCAAAACGTGCAAATTATTTATATGTCTAGATTACTTTGTTATCAAACAGCGGAGTCGATAACTGAATATATTATTCTCGTCTTAGTATGGAGTGGAATATATTACGTAAATCCTCTAAGCAGACTGGATTAAGTCAAATACATCAGACTAAGTCAATTATAATTTTCGCTCTGTGTAACGCAAGCGACGAATATTACTGTGACGTAATGCTGGCGTATAAATTACCTACTAGGAACTCAAATTTTAATTAGGTTAGGATATTATCGTTCCGGGCTAAGGAACAAAGGCTGATTTGTTTTAGTTTCAATATTATATTAATTTCTGATTGTCATTAAAAATTATATACTCCAAAATTAACTCATAAAAAATATCACATGTTATTTTAATATTCGTAGGGGAAGTACGAAGCTACAAAGCTTCGCACACTGTCACAAGACGATCATTACGAGTAATTTAGTTGAAAGGACTCAAAATTGCATCTTTGATACAGTTTAAAACCAGTGCCTTAATTGGCCAATAGCGAACGACCATTTCAACCCAATAAAGGCTCTCAATATAACCTGTGAAACCGTAAACCAAAGCTTGCTCAAGTTAGGGAAAAAGAGCCAGCAATTAATTGAATAAGTACCTAATTGAGCACATAACTTATTAGTTACGATCGGTTCCATTTTATCAATGTGTCGCCGGTGTTTCAAAGGAAATGTTGGAAGAGTTTGTCACGCCTCTATTTCTCGAAGGGGTAGGCAGACGTGTGTAGTATATCCACATTTCGCCAGTTATGTTATACGTCGCAATGTAATAGGAGGCGAGCCAATTGCCATCAACTGGGCACAAATTTTGACTGCGCGCTGCTACTGATAATTACTTGAAAAAACTGAATATCACCATGCCCGACCCGGGATTCGAAACCTCATGCAAGGCAGTCGCGCTTTGCGACCACTAGACGAACATGGTAGAGAAAGAATTGAATTAGACATCATATCAGATAAAGATTCATACAATGCCAGAAGAGGTAGGCATAAATAATTTTTAGTTACTGCGGTCTCGAGGTCCGCTGTGGCGACGCGCGGCGTGGCGTCATCCTAAGGGAATCCCCTGCCGTCCCTTTTTAGCGATGAGGGATACATCGGGGTTATTTTACTAGACCCCACGGTCTTTTGTTTTACAATGAGTAGTCCCCCCTTCGCTCTCTCCTTGTTTTCAGGGATAAAAATGGGCAGTTTGTTCAACAGTGGACGTCTTCCGGCTCATCTTGATGGTGAAACAAATTGGCAGCAATCATTTCTTTATAAAAAAAATAATTCTTTATCCGGTCATTATAAAATCCTGCAGAAAAAAAACACCGCGCTCATTCAATACGACTTGCTATTCTAGCAACGACAGAGATTTCTTTTCCTAATCCGCCCCCCGCGGAAACGTTAAAGATTCATACTCGCAAACAGAAATTTTATGCATTTATTTAGTTTCTATTACTTTAGAACAAAGCATAGAGCTGTAATTCAAAGGTCGGCCGCATTTTCTCTTATCTGTCACCTTCAACATCATCAGCTGGTAAGACATCCACTGTTAAACAAAGGCCTCCTTAGAACATGATGTGACCTTGCTCTGAAAAAATTAAGTAAAATGTTAAGATTTCTGGAAATAGTGATGTAAGATTTCTAAGAGACAATGACTTATTTACGAGATTTGAAGTCACAAAAATATCTTTGGGAGCATCGTAGGTGTTTAATGAGGCGAAAAAAAGCTAAACTTTTCCGGAATAAAAGTGACTTGGCAAGAAAAGTTAAGCTCCTTGCGATGAGGTATGCGGAGTAAATTTGCTGTAACGAATATTTAAACGAGGAACTGTAATTTTTCTTTTTGTTTTCTGAAGTTCTTGAATGGGTGACTTATTACGGAGTATTTTTTATAAGACTTCTGACTTAACTTTGTACAAGTATATTTAACAGTAGATAGATAGATAATATTCTTTATCGCACAAGAAACACAGAATACAGAGATGTAGTGCAGTACTGAAGTTAATTGCAAATAGATATTTATATACCTCATTTTCTATACCAAAAGAGAGTAGTTTATCAATATTTTCATATATTATTTATTAATTAGAAATAAAATTTTAAATACTTATAGATTACTTTAGATTGAAAAAAATTTCATCTCTGACTGCCTAACACCATATTAAAATAGTTTCAATGAGGAAATAATTTACCAAGGACGCATGGTTTGTATTTTTTTTAATCAAGGCATATAATTATAGCTGTTATAAAACATACAATGTATATTAATTCATTATATATTTTAGTGCCCCACAATCCGCAAAAAAATCTTACTTTTCCATCTACACGGATCATAATCAAATATTTAATATCCAAAACGTCACCACACAGATTTTACTACGTTTTACGATTCAAACAAAACCTTTTATGGGTTGTTTTTACAGCCTTAGCAAACTTAAACGTTAGATTTTATGTAAAATAAAAATGGGACTCTTTTGTTTTATGATCTCGAATATTTTACTTGGGGTTTCTGTGAGGCATACAAAGCAGTGGAGCGGGCGCGGCGACGCGACAAATGTATTTACAAAGCGAGCTGGGTTCTGCAAACACGTGCTTTTCTCATACGCTTAGCGTTCAGCTTAATTAAGTGCTTTGCGAACCACTTCTGCCGCGTTGACTCAAATGATTATCAATTAATATAACAGTGATGCTCTTTAATGAAACCCAGAGCAGGTACCTAGTCTTATTATTTTGTTGCAGTTTCCAACCGCTATGTAAAACGTTGTACGAGTAGGTATGTATGAATTTCTGTGGTAAGAAAATTATAAAAATATTTAGTTGAATTCATAACTGTTTTGAATTAATTCCGTACCGTAAGCCCATGATACTGATGTTCAATCCTGTTCATGTCATACGTTTATCACTCAATGAGTCAAAAAGTATGTACCTACTGAAAATAAAGTGCAGTAGGTATTGAGTTGTTATTACAAAATTGTACATACACCAACCTATTTCTGTTATACTATGAAGATTAATACATCATTTGCCGATAACATAGCTCCTAACGTAGAGATTAAGGCATTGTCTAGACTAGACCAACTATTAGTAACATTATTCAATTTCTATGCAAAATAAGTAACAGATGCTTGAAAGTTGGAATGCAAATTTCTGTTGTCTAGCCTGCCTTACGAATATATATTGTTTCGGCGTATTTGTCTTCGTATGGATGCGAACGCCTTTTTGTCCCTATATTACATTGACGACGTCTGTGAGAACAATAAGTATCGAAATATTAACATAAGTCTTAACAGCCTCCTCATGGAAGCGAGCCACCACACTAAACATTACACGTAGTGGCGCATGGCGTCTCGCTTCTACAACAGAAACTGTCCGGCTTTAAGAGTTCTTGGTAAGGGGGCTGTAATCAGCAAAGTTACCAATCTTACCGATTGGTTACGATTACAGAAATATGAGTATGTTTTTATATAAATAAGTTTTATTTAAAGAAAGAACATTACGAACCGATAATTTAAATTTAAAGTAAATGTAGCTCAAACCGGTAAACGTTTTTGAAAGAACACGAAACCAAGTCAATACCAAATACTATTTATTTAAGTTCAGAATTAAAACGCACAAGTATATAGGTACTCCAAAGTAACTTCGAACTTTCTAGAGATCCAGTACGATGATGTTCTTGATTAGAAGACCCCGGATACTCCTAAAACGATTCCGAACTTAAAGTAATAAAAACAAGAGTCCGCAAGTTTCTGTCTAGATAGGATTGTGGAAAGTTTTAGCCGGAGCTTCTTGCGAAGACAAAACAGAGCAATTGTGCAGTACCTGAGCAAGTGATAAAATAAAAAATCTGAGGAATTTTGTCAAGCTATACGTCACTTTCTCTGAAAATGTAATGAAACATTTGACCTACCTATACATTGAAATATTCTTAGAGGCGGTTTCGTTTACAGACCAATCTAATGTTATAGCGTTATTATTGTTATCATGTACAAACTAAACTACATACAGCCCCCTTACCATGGACTTATAAAACAGGGCGACCTAATTAGCGCAGTGGCTAAGCGATTGGACTTCTGCGCTAAGGGTTGCGGGTTCGATTCCCGCACGGGGCAAAACTTAGTGCGAACCACAGATGTTTGTCCCGAGTCTGGGTGTTTGTGTTTGTGATATTTCATGTTTGTAAAACGCACCCACGATACAGGAGAAATTCCTAGTGTGGGGCGACGTTCTTTTTTTTAAAAAGAAAAAAAATGAAAAAAGAGGGCAGTTTAGTAATGTAGAAGCGAGACGCCGAGCCACTACGTGCATGGTTATACGACGTCTCGCATCCACAACGTAAACTTTCTGCTTTAAGAGTTCATGAAGAGCCAGATTAACTTATTGTTTATTTTTTTCTTTACATACCTCACATTCCACAGATTTTTCATTTACCATTCAGTATAACCTTGAACAATCTCGAAGAATTGTATAATTATGTTTATGTGCCTGACATAATAATAATTATTCAGTGGACATAACATCGAGTGTAAAATAACATCCATTCCAAAAAACAAAGCATATTTTACTCAAATACCGCGTTTCCATGGTACCTAGGTAGTTATTATTTATTCAATTAATATTGTTTCGGCTTATTAATTTTACTTACCGAGTATCAGATCCATTTCTAGGAATATTTTGAATTAATTACTTCTCCTTCTCACCGTCTCATAATTATATATACCTACGTAGGTACCTAGACTGTTCAACACATAACCCTTCTCCGGCTTTACCGTAGTCGGGTATTTAATTTGTAGCGAGACGACTAATATATAATTTATAATGAATCGAACAATAACTAACTCTGTTACGATGGATTTTGACTTTTTAATCACACTTTAATTAGTTTTACTTTGAAAGTAAAACTGATTACAAAATTATAATTTAAATTCTGCTTCCGTGTTTATAATTGGCATCCACAATGATGAAACTTAATAACAGTATAAGCGAGACATTATGAACAAAATATCATAGAGGCGACACATTTTTAATCAACTATAATTACCGTAAGTAATTGCTAACCCCTCTCGGGTGTCGTGTCAGCTAACACAACCGGTTGAAATCTTAATAGACAGAACACAAGATGCGGATATATCCTTCTAAGAACAAATACGAGTCGTGTTACGTCGACACAATGTAATTAAACGCTGTGTTCACGTTGGTTTCATTCATTCGCTTTCTAGGTCAGATTAGTTTCATATTTTAATTTGTACTTGACATTATTGTTGAAATCATTTGAGGATTTGGACATTTAAATAATATCTTATATGCGTAATTGCGTACCAAATTACAGATACTACGTCTGCGATTGGTCTAGTGGTCGCTTACCGCGGCCGCTCAGCATGGGGTCCTGGGATCGAATCCCGGGTCGGCAAAATGTTTCTTGATTTTTTGTTCTCAGGAACAGCATGGAGTCTGGATTTTTTGTCTGACTGGGACTGGGACACACATATCTGGCGAAACTAAGGTGTACTATATGTGCAGCTCTGCTTACCTGTTCAGGGAATACAGGCGTGATGTTATGTTTATGTATATACTTCGCCTATACTTGTCAATTTGGATGTAAGTAGGTGCATAAGTAAATACATAACTATAAGCGCGATATATTTTGACATTTGATAAGTATAAGTTCTGATAAATATAAGTTCTACTCATTTGCAAAAATACATCATTATCTACGCGCAGCTACGAGGAGGTTCGCCGTAGTTATTGTGTTTCTTCAAGTGATACTAACCCGGATAGTCACAGACCACTGTTGCATAAATAAAATTGCTGCAACTGTCTTAGTATTCTTAAGTTAACGATTTACTTTTAACAAGGCCTTTGTTTTTGAAAACTTCGCTCTACAGTACAATTACGAAACTGTGTGTTTTTCAATGATATTCTTTCTCTTTTTAAATAACATCGCCCTACACTAGGAATTCTTCCTGTATCGTGAGTGCGTTTGACAAACAATCATGAAATATCACATGCTTAAACACCCAGACTCGAGAAAAACATCTGCGGATCACACAATTTTTTGTCCCGTGCGGGAATCGAACCCACAACCCCTAAGACAGTAGTCCAATCGCTTAACAACTGCGCCAATCAGGTCACCCTGCATATTCCACGCACAAATACCAAGACTGTGTGATGCCTGTAAATGTCCTCGTGTGCAAGAAAATATTTTAGGCGTGACAGAACAAATTACTTTATCTCTGAGGTGTAATCAATCACTGCCAGCGATTGTGTTGTGATCGACAAATTTTAACGTTTCATCCCTACGTTATAACGATCTCGTATTTTATCACTTCTCATGTTTTTTGCTTTATTATTTATTTATTTACTCGAATAAATATTTTCATTGGTTTACTTAGCTCTCACAATTAAATGAACATTTAAATGTAAATAATGGTTTGAATGCTGATAATGTAGTGGACCGTTATTTTGAAAGGCACCCTCAAACATTAGGAATTCCGTTTCAGAATTCCGATTCAATATTCCGAACGCAGTACATCCATACAAACCTGTGGACTTATCACGCACATACTCGTACAGCAGTTTTCCGTTCGAAATTTTGTCCAATTCGACATCGAAACGTAAATTTCGTACGGCATTCCGAATGTATGTGGCCGGCCTTACAACTTACTAAACCAACCGAGGGTAGTGCATAATACCCGCCTAACCGACGACCTCCACTTACTTTACTATCCTCGATCCACACAAATTGATCAAAACGTCGAACTATTGTTTTTTATTAACCATCTGTGCTCCAAGAAGACCCAAACATATAAGCATAAACAGCCGGAAGACGTCCACTGTTGAACAAAGGACTCCCCGTTAGATAAGGGGGGCGGATTTCATTAATCCCCACGCTTGGCAAGCGGCTTGGGGATCGCATTATTGGTGGTGAATTTACAAAAGACGCTGCTGCCCATCTTGTGGAATTTCCCTTAGTCGCCTCTTACGACACCCACGGGAGGAAAGGAGGTGGTTAATTCTAGGCCGGATACCACTCGGCAGACCCAAACATATATTATGTAAGTTAAATTCGAAAATTTTAAAAAGTTCCACGTAATACCACTTCTGTAACCCTTTCAGTCATAATCTAATAAAAATAAAACTTTTCTCACCGTTAAGTGAATACAGAGTGAACGTCGGCAACGAAGGAACGAGAACCAATCATCTGTAAGTAACAGATCTCAGCTTTGCGCATTAAAGATGGCGAATGATTAACCGAGAACGGTCTAGGTTTAATTCAGTAAAAGCCTCTATTCTAGTCTGGAGTAACAGCTTGAGATTTATTTAATAGAATCGTAGCTTTAATCGTTTAAATTGCAACTAATTTGCTTTGATAATTTTGAAAATTTTATGAAAATGCGACAGTGCATGGACTACATAAAATTAATATAGTTTTCAAATATTATAACATAAAACTTTCTACTTCTATATACGATTAATAACGCTAATATATATAATGCAATACATTTAGCCCGCGTCTGTGTGACTTTGAAAGTCTATTATTCTAGATGTTTTTTTTTAACTTTTTTAGATACAGAATACCCAAAAAGTTCTATAATTGAAAAATCTAAGGTTGCATTTAGGAACACATCTTTTGTGAAATTTAAAATTCTTAAGAATATATTTTTGTATAGGATTAATATCGTAATAATTATCAGGAAACGGCCACGTTAACGTTTACGAACAACAGGGTGAAAAGCTCACGTAATCCATTAGATAGGCCGTTGATACCCACATTATCTTGTCACGAAAAAAGTCTCCTTGGAAAAAATAGCTTAGCGAAACGTTTTATTTATCGCAAAGTTTATTACACAGTAACCTTATACGGTATTTGAAACCCGAGACTTTCGTTTCACTTAAGAAAAAGTCAAGGCATAAGTCTTTATTATAGTGACAATGTCAATCCTGGGGTTATCAATAGGATTTGGAATAACGAATAGTACCCTGTGGCATCCTAGGCATACGGTTGTCAGTAGTAGAACATCTGTAAGCCGTTATTGCAGAATCCGATAGACTAATAAACAAAATTAAATTAGGTAGGAGTTAAAGTTCTTAGAGTTTAGTACCGTCTTAATTTTCTCATTTTAAATATCAATAAAGTTAATCGTTAATCACGTTACGAGCTGCGCCCCGTGGTGTTACCCGCTACATTTTTTCAGGATAAAAAGTAGCCTATGTGTTATTTTTATGTATAAGCTATATTATTTTAAGGTTTTATTAAAATCCATTGCGTAGTTTTTACGTAAAAGAGTAACAAACAGCCATCTATACTTACAAACTTTCGCGTTTATAATATTAGTAGCGATTATTACTATATGAAAGTCAACGGTATGACATAATAAAGTTGAAAAATTTCTGTGAGAAGCATTGTTGATTTTAGTTTGTATGGCATGATGTTTTTACTCTACTTATGCGTGGACACAATTATTGTTTTTGGTTAGAGTTAAAATAAATAAATAATAATTAATATCAACTTTGCAGCAATGCAGTATAATGACGTCGTATAGACAATCACTAAGTTTATCGAAGATTTAATGCATAATAAAATTTATCATCTAAATCCCTTGAATCTGCTAGATACAAAAGTGTTGAGATATTATATTAAAGTTTGTTTCAAGAAGCGTTAGGATCCCCGGTATTAGCTTTGTAAAAATAACAAGTAAGCTGTTAGTTTATCTACCTTAGCTGCTACAACTTAAGGTGCAATTTAGCTTGAAAGATAAGTAAGTAGTTTTGATGTGCTTGCTTTAAACCCGGGCTTTAAAGGTAACTGAGTAGCATTTTGAACGAAGAAATCGATTTCTAAGCTTGTGACATAAGTATCTGAAATTAGAACTAACATGAGAGCATTTTATCTTTAACGCAACTATAATAACCTAGACAGGTAAAATACTCATACAAATAATGCTTAACTCAAATATTACGCGAGTTTGGTAGTGGTACTGCGTACCTATTATAAAAATAATTATATTTCCCACTTAGTTTTATTTTCGATACTGACTCTCACACGTAGCTTTGAGAAGAGCCTCCTATTGATTTTTGGTGAGACCTACAAGGCCTGCAGCCAGGAACTAAGGTATATTCATTTATTAACTAACTTATTATAGGGATGTTTATCAGTATAGTATAAATATGCTTACAAAAAAAACTGTTGCCCGTAGAGTTATAGCTAGACGGGCTAGCATAGCTTCTCTCTATTTTGTGAGTGTCGTAAGAGGCGACTACAGGAAAATCCAGAAGATGGGCAGCAGCGTCTTCTGTAACTTAACCAACATTAATCCGATCCCCAATCCGCTTGCCAAGTATGGGGATTATAAATGTAGGCACCCGCTCCCCTTTTAAGGGGGATGCCTCTGTTATAATGTGGGCGTCTTACGGTGGATAATGATAAAAATACTGTATGAATTACTTACATAATGACATTATGATTGCCTTCATAGAAGCGATACCATAGAGCTTTATCGTTCAAAGGATATTGATTTCCAAAAGAATTCGACAAATTAAATTCATAATATGAAGAATGGATTTGAACTGTGACAAAAATGAAGTTAGTGCGGAAAAATCGACGAAGCAATTTAATTTGAGGTTACGTACTTATCTAATTTCGGTGATCTTATTTGCGGTTGTTTTTGAAAGCAACTTTAACTGAATTACGTGTTCTTGAAATAGATATAATATAGTAGATACATGATTAGTTTTGATTATTTGACAGTGAATAGAACAATGATAGAAAAAAAAATAGAAAAAAGATAATTGTCACGATATTTAAATGTTAAACTTAAATTAAACAATGTTGATATAGGAACAAGGGAGTTTCATCAACAAACAAATCGTAACCGAACCGACAGCACCAGAGGTAGCTACCCCAGTTAAAACCTGACAAATAATTAAAAGAAATATACTTCAATTCAAGTTATAGTCTCAAATTATAATCATAGCCCAAATGACTATCAATGAATATAGTGGATAATTGACTATGCAACAAATTGTTGTTAAATTAATGGTAAGTTTAAATACTTAAGTAAATATTAAACATATATTTTTAACCTAAGCTTTTAAATCAAACGTACCAAATATTGTATTGTCACAAAACCTATTTTTTTTATGTAGCCTGTTCGGTGTCCCACTGCTGGGCAAAGGCCCCCCCATTATTCCTCCACAAAACCCTGTTTAATGCCATTTCAGGTCATGTCTTTCCCGCAAAGATGTCCAAATTATCTCGCTGTCGCCAAACCTATTTAAGTATGCAAAATTTCATTTCGATCGGATGTCACAAAGTGGTTGTAATTCAGATTGCAAGATTTGACCCAAATAACTCACAAACGTACTTACATACATACAAACATTGCAAGTCAAATAAAGGTTTGTAATAAAAATTACTTTTTTTATTACTTTAGTTGTCAACTGCACATTCACAGTTAACAAACAGTTAATTCTGAAGCAGAAAAAAACTGTGGCGCTATAAATTATTATAAAAAAAAAATATATATTGACATAAAAAGAGCTACGTAGATCCAGTTTTGTGAACAAAAAAAAACAAACAAACCCTGACAAAACTATTATCACAGGTGAAACTATTATCACAGGTAGTCGCAACTCTAGGTAAGAACTTTAATATCATAATAATTGTCTGCGCATGCTGTCTACGTAAGTGAGGTCGGCATTAAGCTCTGCATATTAATTCCGAGCTCAGCGAGCGAATCAGTCTGTGAACAACTTAAGTGTTACACACTTTAAATTACTTTTGAATTTCATTTTATTTACATACTATGGTATAATAACATTTTTACGTAACATCACGCCTGTTCCCCGAAAGCGTAGGCAGGGGTGCACATATAGTACACCCACCTTTTGCCAGTTAGGTTTTAGGTCTCAATAAGAGGCGAGCCATTGGCCAACCGGACTCAAATTCAGACTCCGTGATGATACTGACAATGACCTAATGGAAAAACCCAGTAACACTTTGCCTGACCCGGGATTTAAAATCAGTACCTCGTGCTCAGCAGTCGCGCACGGTGACGAACGAGGCAGTCATAACTCTTTTAGATGATAGATATTTCTGTAGGTGATTTTTTATAATTTCTTAGTTGTAACGTTTAGCCAGTTAACACCAGTTGGCCATCGGTACCCCAGACTTGTGGTTACGGCACGGGGTCCCATCACTAATAGAAGAAGGCTATGAGCATTTCAATCCTAAAAATAAAGAGTTATATTAATAAAGAGTATCAACACTTTTACAGTAGAAAAATTCCCTTAACTACGAATTTCTTCAGTGTTGTAAGTGCGTGTGACAAACATGAAATATCCCTTAGGTACACATATACCCAGACTTGAGTCCAATATCTGCGACCTACGGATCACACATAATATATTTTTCTCGAGCGAGAATCGGACCCGCAACCCTTAGCGGCGCAGTCCAATCGCTTAGGCACTGCGCCAGTAAGAACTAAATTTTGTATGCAAACATTGCATTAATAAACACCTCTTAGATTATGTAAGATGAATGAATAAATAGTGTTTGTGCATTGCAAGTGCCTAGCTCTAGAGCTTAGTCTTAGCTACGTTGTAGATTAAACTGGAATGTTGTTGCTGTTGTAGTTTCTGCTAACCCACGGGTATTTCACCGTGGATATTGTTGACAAAACTAACTTTCTAAAATGGCTAGGTGTTGGAAAATAACATAATATAATATTGTATAGGCATTGTTTTTTTTTTTAACTTCTTTCCATACTAAGAAATTTTTCTGTATAGTGAGCTTTACAAACATGAAGAACCTACCTGTCACATACACAAATGTTAGAAGTCAGGACAAAAATCTGCAAACAACATAATTTTTTGGCCTGTGTGGTCGAACCATTAGAGAAGCAGCAACAGCATATTAAATTTTCAGTCAGATATTTGGACCTATAAAACTATGTATTTCATAGGTATTAAGAATATTAAAGTGCCTAT
Source organism: Abrostola triplasia (assembly GCA_946251915.1). NCBI lineage: Eukaryota > Metazoa > Arthropoda > Insecta > Lepidoptera > Noctuidae > Abrostola > Abrostola triplasia. Next base: position 5,656,067 of record OX276431.1, read on the forward strand.
AAAAGTAAAAGAGTAATTAAGGTTCTCACTATAGTATACATGTAAAATTGTGAAGTATGTATATTTCTGCGTTTATTTCATAACAACTTACTTAGAAGTCGATTTTCAATATGATTTTCAATTTTTTCACTATACAGTGTACCATATGAAATACAATAATACAGTAGCAAAGCATTTGGGTGAACTGGGTAAAATCCGCTACTTCTAAAGCCACCAAAATTTCCATCTAATACTCTCAAAGGCAAACACCAGTCACATTACAATACACTTAAAGCATATAGACTCGTCATTCTATCTCAGGAGTCAACATGTTCTGTCTAAATGCAAGTCACCCTCGGGACATTCTGTATTCACCTGCCGTTGTATGCAAGCATTGTACTTCATACACGATAAATACTTGAGTGATACGTGGATTAGGAAAGTTCTAGAAGACGTGAAGATGCTTTATATGAGACGTTTCATTAAAGTTTCTGCTGTACTGATTAAAGGAGGTTTTAATTATTTCGTTGTTTGTATGATGAGAAATGGGTAGTTAATGTGAGAGAGTGAGTGTAAGGATTAGTTTTAATGGGTAGGGAATAATTGTACTAAATTATGTTGATGAGAATAGGATTGTTGGTTATATTTTGTGCAAAAATGTACCAAACCTTTTTTTTCCATCTCCAATTTGATCATATTTATATTTAGAAATTAATTGCAGTTCTTTAGTCTCGCTAAAACTCGGGAACGGCCAGACCAATTTGGCTAATTTTAGTCTTGTATTATTCTTGAAAGTCCAGGGAAAGCTTAAATGGCGGTGAGAATTACACCAAGTCAGTTAGTTCCAAATAAATGTTGTCCCTATATCGTCATGTATCATGCACACATAAATAAAACAAAACTCCAAATCAATTAGTTTTCATAATATTAATCTATCTATGAAGCACGTCAACAAACGAGTATTTCTGTTAGCAGTCCAATACACTCCCTAGTGTAATAAACCGCTCCGATCCGATTAACGGAGATTCGTATAACATTTGTATTAATTGCTTGAACGTTATAACATAGCTTACCAGTGCTATACTCAGTTTCGAAGACCGATGTCTTTAATTATAATGTTATGTTATCTATACCATATTAATAACTATGGGATATATTCCATGCTTATAAGATAGATGATATAAATCTCTATAGGATAATAATTCAGAGGTGCGTTTTATATAGATCAAGTGCCTTTTGGTTTATATATATATTTGGTTTATATATAGTTTTTTTGTATAAATAGGTATTTATGCCAATATTAATATTACAAATTTATCAGGGCTTTTAGGGGCATCAAGGGTTTTTACGAAAACTGAAAATTATTTCAGCTGTCTTCCAGAAATAACACAAGGTTCACCTTGCTATTGCAGAGAAAATGACATAACACAACAATAAAATGATTATCATAAATCACAATCAAACATTTACAAACAAAACCATTCAAAATCAAGCATTTCGCCAAAGAATACTGGCGTACAAAAATTTGAATAAAGTGTACTCAATTCCCGACTACGATATCATTGGCTACAATAAAATACGTACCTACCACTTAAATCATTTCCCGCATTATATCTGGCCTACTGCCAGTACTTTTGAAGGCAATACGGCAGTGCGTAGGTTATCATGAATGATCGCCGTATGACTGGCGAATAGTAATGACGTATTACGCTCCAGTAATGTATCCATATACTTAGTTATGACGTAACCATTTTCATATTTGTCTGCATGAAGTAGATCTTATAAGTCTAGTAACTAATGTGTTTTTGATGTGATGTTTAACGTATGCTTTTCCTGTTCATTCTGCTTCTCGTAGAAGCTGCCAAGAGATTATTGTACACCCTTATTTCGTTTATTATATAGTGTTAAATTTATTGCGGGTAAGGTTTTCTTCAAATTTCAAAACTGTTAATACACCAGACTAATTAATATAAGGGCAAATAATAGCGAAGGAGAAATTGCAAGCTATCATTTTGTGCGATGTAAACTCAAGTAGACTTCGCGTATTCACACAAGTGGTCCGAATCTTAAATGCAAACTTAAGTGCTTGCTATATGTTAGGCTTAAACATGGGAAACTTAACATTGCGTAAAACTTCGCGCAACATGATAATTAAGCGCGAAACCAAAACACAGCGCAGTATCGCTCACGGCGTGTCCCGGTGAGAAATATCCGGGCAATATGTTCGCTGGTATATCCGGAATAATCCCGGAACGGAGCGGTGCAATTTGTCGGCGATACCTCCTCCCCTTTTGATGGCGCGTGTCCGTACATTCAAGAGCGTTGTCGGATAGGCCGGACTGAGACGTGACCACCATTACACACGAAGAGACACGCTTATTATGCGAAGTCATCTTCAAGGGATCTGTCCTGGGACTGTTACTCCTTTCTAAGACCTTAAATTTAGTTATCTTCGGCGTAGGTAACTAGGTACTGCTATTCGAATAACCATGTTTTCAACGTATATAGTGTCGATAGAAGTTGTTAAGTTTAAAATCGTGATTTTTCGTAAGTTTTTGTTGACTCACTAGCTAGCCACATAGCACATACACAGCTTTCGTCAAAGATAACCTTGCATAAGGCGAGTTGAATGAGAGGAGGAATAAGTTGAATGTAGTGCGTTGGGTAAACCTATATAATTATGTCCAGCAGTGGGCTGCGTAGGCTGATGATGCCAATGTAAACAGTATAGTATTATTAAGTCCTAACTTTCATCTTCTTCGATTAAATTATAAGTGGTGCATCAAACTAAACATCATTATTTATCAACAAAATATCTGTAAACTGTATTGCTACGTGAATTCGAATCCATTCCAAAGTGAAGTGTTATGAGTAGTCCATCTCTGTACGGTGACTTCCTATATGGTTTTGCAGGTAACCGACTGCCTTTGAAATTAAAAAATGTTAAGCTTTTTATTGGAAATAGTAGCCTGCGTTGAACATCGATGCAATGCTCGGGGCTTTGTTCTCGTATTGCGAGAGAACCACATGATATTCATATGTATTTATCTTAACGTACGTGATAAACAAATACTGATTGTCTTGTTGGTTTAGTGGTCGCTAAGCGCGACTGCTGGGCATGAAGCCCTGGGTTCAAATCCTGATCGGGCAGTGTTACGGGGATTTTCTCGTTACGGGAGGTAATTCTCCGTATCAGATTCTTCTTCCCTGACAAGGCTATACACAATATTAAAAAATGTCTCAGGTGTGCCGGTTTCTTCACGGTGTTTTTACTGACCGTTTTTAACAACGAATTACTAAGTTATAGTACGCACATGAATTCGAAAAGGTATTGGTGCGTGCCTGTGTTTGAAGTAGCAAACGTTGACCTAACAGTCCAACGGTCATACTTATAAAAGTGTGAATAGGGATTTGACTTGGTGGTTTGATTAAACTTCACAGGATACCAACTATCTAATTCCTAGAACAAAACTAACTTTCAAACCATCGCATAGCATGATTGTAATAAAATTAAATTACAACACGGGAATTAACGCAAGCACAAGTTCTTAATGTTTGGCTAAGGCCAGCGAAAAGCACAGGTAAGTAAGCACCACGCTGATGTCTTATCATGGATAAACTTAAAAGCTTTGATATAATTTGTCGTAAAGCTTGTCAGTTTAAATTAATTAATTACCAAACAACTTCAAATTTAATTACTCTGAAAGATAAAGAAAAAGTTATCTCGCGCCATAAAGAGAATTAATAATTTGACATAATCTGTCACGCGAACCAATCTTTAAAGATATTCTAGGCACATTTATAACTCAAGCACTAAGTATTCAAGAAGTATAAAACAGCGCCAAGATTTTGCGGCAAAGCTTTAAATTAATTCACAAAACAAATCTAAGAAGAAAAACGTCAGCAGAAAAGCCTCGAGGCGTTTCACTCGAGTGTTTTTAATCAAACTCGGGTTTCGGGTTCGGCTGCAGACTTTACTACAACACTATATTTACTAGAGGCTTGTGAGCTCGTAGCTTCCGCTCATATAAGTAGATCTGCGAGGTAAGGTACTGCTTGATTCTGCCTGCTACTGCTGTCTGGCCTATGATGAATCACTGATTTATATACATTGAGACGGTTTCCTGGGAAAGCACATTGGGCCGTGGGGTCCTGCGCCTTTTATACAACCTCTAAAATATCTCTTACAGATTTTACTAGCCTGTTGTATGCATTTACTACACTCAATTTTTCGTCAAGTGTGAAATATTTACACAAAATCAAAATTGTGAAGTTACGTGGTAATTGGCTCTGGCCTTTGAAAGTATCTTCAAATTTTATAACAAAGTCATTAGCCGAAAAGTTCAGGTTGGTCCCAAGTTTACTCATTAATTATGTTCCGCCCTTTTTTGGTAACTGATCATTTGTCTAAAAAAATGTATAAGATCATAATTTATTAACTTTCCATTAGGAAGTTCGAACACTAAAAATATGAAGAATCTGATACTTAACATTTTTTATAAGAAAATGTCTGTTGTTTTACATTTTTTGGTCACTTATTCGGGTAAAATATGGCAAAATATTATTGTAAAATATTTTGCATAAATACCTATTCCTTACACCGAGAATACGCTACTTCGTTGAAGAGGAAACGTCTAGTTGGTACTGCATTACTTATTGAAAATATTGGATGTGATAAATGGACCGACATATGAACGAGAGGTCTTATAAGAATCCCTAGTATTTTGCAATAGAGCCTTAGTGTGTACAGAGAACATTTTGGCCATATTAATTTTTCGTTGTGGTGAATATAAATAGTTTAAATTTTAACAAAATACTCCATACAGTTACCCACTATTTAATAAATAGGTACCTATGACTAGTGTCTACGTATTTTCAGTATGCATTTGAATGTTCTAGAATCAATGCGAATAGCTCATATGACTTCGATCAAAGTCCCCACAAAGCCATTATCTGCAGTGCTTTCGGTCATGTTTCACCTGGCCCGACTATTTCAGCTTTATCGCTGTGCGAATTTTGTTTTCATCTATAAAGTTTATTCTGGCTTTAGCAGGAGTTAAATATTTCAGGTGCTATTTTAGTGCCTACTGTTTTTAAACTCTATAACTCTAGTATAAATTTATTGTGACTTGTGTGCCTATAAAATGGGAATGAATGTCAAAGCAATTACTAAAACCTTAAATGGGGGAATATAATACCTTATCCCAGAATCTGAAATATTGTAACACAAGTTCGCCAAATAATTAATCAACCATGTATGGCAAATTAAGTACCTACCTATTTAATTAAGCAGCTTCCACTCGAATTATTTGGTGAACGAGACTTTGTTAACCTCAATTCTCAAAGAATTTACTTCTTAAAACAAACCCAACCCACTATTCGCATATGGAGCATAATATCAAACTTACGTAGTCAACCACAGCAATAACCACGGACACCAAAACGGGAGATTAGCTATCAATATTATTTTGGGCCAAAGTCTCCCAAAATCCCCATACTCGTTAATACAAGAGAGCAACAAGCCGCAACTTACTCTATATCTGCGAGGATGACGGCGAGGGATCCTATGGGGCCACTATCGGGCACATCCGTACACATTTGCCGCAGGAGTTAAGCCACTGTAATATTATTGGTCTAAGCTGCAAGAGAAAGTAACTTAGCAGATTAGATTAATCAACGATCAATATTGACGACCTGCGATGGCATTGTTAGTTAAGTATGTTGTCCAAAGCGCTAAGAATTTGTTTTAGAATAAGTTTAAGACGCACTGCCGAATGGACAACTTTACAATTCTTAATAGATATCTTTTTTTTTTAAAAAAAAACGTCGCCCCACACTAGGAATTTTTCCTGTGTCGTGAGTGCGTTTCACAAACACGAAATATCACATACACAAACAACCAGACTCGGGACAAATATCTGTGGTTCGCACAAAGTTTTGCCCCGTGCGGGAATCGAACCCGCAACCCTTAGCGCAGCAGTCCAATCGCTTAGCCACTGCGCCAATCAGGTCGTGAAAAAAGATATATTACGAGTAGCCTGCAAAAATATTTATAGCTAGCGTCAGCATTACGACTGGGAATTAGGTGATATTTAAATACAGTTATAAATATTTTATAACTTCGAGCGCTTTTTTAAGTCTGATAAAATTATTATTGTCAGGTGTTTATGTATTATGACTGAATATCAAAATATTAATGCAGTGATAAGTATAACCATGGATTTCCGGTCGTGGGTCTTGCATTATATTTAATATTCAGATGGTCTTCTCCTTTTATTTCGTATTGGCATGAGCCAAGTATCACCTACAAGGAGTCATGCCATGATGTAGAGAATAGTCAGTCAACAAGGATGATTGCGAGGTTGACCGTCCAGGGTGCGCCGGACGTGTTAAGGTGTCGTCACTCATGGAGATCCTTTACTGCACCTCAAATTCAAATTGTGTATTGTATTGCTATTTGGTCATAAAAATCGTTCATCCGTATCTTGTTTTTCTTTTAAGGTAAACCTACTCTTGGTTTCGCTTCCTCTTATCACTCGGACAAGTTGCTTAAGAAACTATCCATGTATTCATTCGCTTCGATTCATATCGTGTCGATGGATTTTGAGTAAAAATACGGATCGAAATGACCTCTCCGCGCCGCGATCGTGAGAACACACCGATTTCAACGTTGAACATAATGGACGATTTAGAGATTTTAGCAGATTGTTATGTATCGTCAAATTAAATGAGAATTGAGTTACAGCATCACTGTATGGTTTGTAATAACTGCAAAATAGGTTTTTTTAATTCCCACGTTACAGTTCAGCTATAAGTCACTTCAACACATACGTATTTATAGTGTTTTATGTTCTATAGGTACGCATAAAATTACATGATATGTATAAAGACAAAAGATTAAAACATAGCGTGGCTTAAAATCAGCGCTGTACAGGGTCATGCTCGTCCCGGTACAGCATTTTCTAACCCATTTCCTTTTGCTACTATGTTATATGATGCATATTTTTTTTATATATTTATTTTTTAGCGTAGGTAAATAAGCTTAAGTATATTGTAAATGTTATTGTTTTATTTTGTATGTGTCTTGAGTTGCAAAAATGTTTTTTTAAGGTTATATTTGAAAGACATATATGAGGTATTATTTACTCTTTAAGTGACAGAATTTATTAATGACACCAAACTAGGATGCAGGTTTAATCCTCGTTTAATCCGCTAAGATTCAACTGTCATCAGATATCAGTGAAGATTATTGAGAGTTGATGTGTGGGGAACCGCGACATACATAGATTATTACATCATAAATCATGTTATATTAGATGTGTGGCGATCATTGTATCAAGGTAAATGATATTATCGTAATAGACGTATTGGTATCGGCTGCCAATCTCTGGCTGGCAATGTTATAGTGCACGAAGATAACATAACATCACGCCTGTATTTCCCGAAGGGATAGGCAGAGATGCACATGATTTTTCGCCAGTTATGGTTTTTAGGTCCCAATGTAATAGGGGTCGGCCCTATTGCCATCAACCGGGCACAAATCAAGATTACGTGCTGCTACTGTGAATTACCTAATGGAAAAACCTAGTAACACTGCCCGACCCAGGATTCGAACCAAGGTCCTAGTGCTTAGCAACCACTAGACCAACGAAGCAATTATTATTGTAATTAACGTACTAATTTTAAATCTGGCAGCTATACTTTGATGTCATTTACTGTTACTGCAAACAAAGTTAAAACTAGCCTTAGGCCGGAGGTTGATTAAAATTGTAATTTCGTGGGAATTCAAAAAATAATATTTATAAAGAAAATACTTTTTTATTTTTAGTTTACTTCAAACCTTGATCCACGTGGATTCCATTATTCCCTTTACACAGATCTTCTACATAATCACATTCTCCACTAAAATCCTACCCAAAGTAGGCCAAAATAAATACAAAAATGATGATACTATTGTATGTGAAATAAAATCAGCTAACATAAAAAAAAAATCTTCCTTACTCCAAACTCCTTATATCTAATTCACTCCTTTATTCAGCCAAGTCGGCGATACAAAAGGTTGATCCTTGACAACATAAAACACCTGAGGACCTTTCCAGAATGTCAATAGTCTTGGCCCTTCCAATGATAATTCAAGGAAACTAAGGACGCCTTCACAATACAGCTTCTTTATAACTTTACTTGAACATTTTCAGACTATTTTCATAAGGTTTGGCTTAAATATAATAATTATTTTATTTCTTTTATGTGGATTTAAGTCGTGAATCGAGTAATTTGTTTTTTGCGTCGACACTAGTTGTTTTAATATTTATAAAAACTAAATCAACCCAGTTTAACATACCATACATAACATAACATTTAGCCCTGTATTCCCCGAAGGGGTAGGCAGAGGTACAAATATTATACACCCATAATTCGCAAGTTATGTTTTTTAGGTTCCAATTTAATAGGGGGCGAGCCTCTTGCCATTAACCGGACACAAATCTAGACTCCGTGCTACTACTAAGAATTACCTAATGGTATAAAACTCAGTAACACCACCAAACAGGACCTCGTGCTTAGCAGTCGCGCTTAGCAACCACTAATTCTTCACTATCAGTAACATAATCGAACATTTGAATGTATTGATTTGAACTAGATAAAACACAATTCTTTAGTGCCAGACGACGTCTGAAAACATTCCTATAGGTAAAACCATTTACTGTTCTTATCGTAAAATCAAATGCGAATCGTCCATCGTATAGCTACATCTTTACAAAAATAGACCCTCCAAATATTTATATTTTTAAGGCTACAAACGCTACTTTATATTTATTTTACGTCTATGTGTACATTTAGCTCAAAGAAGATACTAAGAAATGTAATCCTAATGGGAAAATCTGTGATAAAAACGGAAATAAGGATGTAGCCGCTCATCGAACGTTGTTGACTTTCCGTCTAATAGCGGTGTCGCAAACAAACTTTCCCGATGTGTCGGATGCTGATAACAACAGTGTTCCCTTTACGTAAAGACGGAAATTGCGTGTACTAAAGCTAAATGAACTTTCTAGAAGTTTGTGAGCCAGTAGATAGCATACTTAAAATACTACCTCAGTTATATGCCATGCAGTTCAGATAGTATTTATTTGTACGTAAAAATATCTAGGTAAGTACCATGTACCTACAATGCCTGTACCAATTCCTGATAATTGGACTATAGGGATTGACTTCCTACATTTTGTTTCCAATCGGCTTGTATGTGATGTCTAAGGTGTTATATCCTTAACACGGGAATTAACGCGAATACAAGTTTTTACTTAAGCTTGACGCTTCGACCGGGTTGCACTGGCCTTGGTCATTCATCATCAGCCTGCTGCAGTCCACTGCTGGACATAGGCCTCTCTCAATGTTCATGGTCGCAAGCAGACTATTTTGTAATTTAATTTTGTTATACCTAATCATGCAACGTGATAGTTTAAAAATTAGTAAAATAATTCTAAATAGCCATTGGCGTTAGCATAGACAGCTAATGAACTTAACTAATTATTACGGTAATATGGAACTAATCATATTTCACAAACAATCCTGAAAACTAATTTCAATTTGCATTGGACATGTGAGAAGCCTTTGAACGGTTTAGAACAATACGTAAACAAAAACAAAACTGTATTTCAATTGGATGAAACCTAATATTGACAAAGCATTTAGAAGATTTTACCGATTTCCATGAAAACTACATACGTTTTGCTGATCTACAACAACAACACAACATCACGCCTGTAATCCCCGAAGGGGTAGGCACCCACATTTCGCTAGTTATGTTTTAGGTCCCAATTTAATAGGGGGCGAGCCAATTACCATCAACCATCGCAAATACAGACTCCGTGCTGCTACTGAGTATTACCTAATGGAAAAACCCAGTAACACTTTGCCCAACCCGGGATTCGAACCCAGGACATCGTGCTCAACAGTCGCGCTTTGCAACTAGGCTAGCTAGACCAACGGGGCAGTCAAATGCTGATCTTTAATACGAAAAAAAACCGACTTCAAAACAAAACTATTTCACAACAAATTAAAAAACACTAAAAAGTAAAAAAACTGCAGAAATCGGAGAACAATCATAGAAAAATGTAGTAGAGAACGTGAAAAAAAACAGCATTATTAAGAATTACTGAAAAAGTACTGATCGGATCTTAATCAAATTGCAATGGGACCAAACGGGAGGCACCAGCTTTCAAATAAATAAAAAATCATCAAAATCGGTTCACCCAAGCGAAAGTTATGAGGTAACAAACATAAAAAAAAAATACAGTCGAATTGAGAACCTCCTCCTTTTTTTGAAGTCGGTTAAAAATAAATGAAAAACAATAATTAGTAGGTAAAATAGAAAATGGATTGTACTGTAACGAGTTGAACATACAATTTAAGTCTCGTGCCTTTAAGCATTTGATAAATGCAGAGATTAATTGAGAAGGAAGAACAAGTACCTACTGCAGAAGTACCTAAATAAGAAAGGAAAAATACAACTTTATCAAATTATTCAACATTCACACTACTGAAATACTACTCATTAATAACGATGCATTGCATATGCTTTGCGCTATCGTCAGCTGTGAACAATGTGGCCTTATCGAAATTCACGAACAACAGGAAACATAAATTACGAGGCGTGTCGTATGTACTTCATTTCTCCATTAGTACGGTCATGCTACCTTTGCTAAATTACTTTGATGATGGATTGAGTGAAGCAGTCCATTACAAATTATAACACCTAGGCGCACACTTGCCAAATTCTGACATACTTCGTATAAATTACCGCAAATTACTTCGAGATTCTGCACGATTTACCTTCAATAGAACTTAATAATATTTTCTCTACCTCTATAGGTATATAACTGCTAAGACCTTTTCTGGTAGCTTAATTTAGTACAAACGTTTCGCTGTGTCACCGTCTAAAGTCGATAGTCGGATACAAAAGACGTTTGGAAAACTTAGGAACTTTTCGTAAATCCATTTTCAGAATACGCCTCTAAAATCTCCTTAGTATGCTTGGCTATTAACAGAGTATTTAAATATAAATTGCCAAAGTTTTCTTAGAAATTAGGTATCGGTGAATATTTTGCTAGAAGTGATTACTATGTTAATGATGTCGAAATTTTTCGGAAGATGTGTAATCACGAAACATTTGTAAACAAAAATAACAAACGATGATACTAGAATAATTAAGAAAGTTAAATCTTTAAGGTAAACCCGTAAAGCCCGTGGTTTCTGTTAAGGTTCCGCTGAGAAATTGTATTCAAGATAAGAAGGTGTCTAGGCGTCAAATAATAATAACAGCCTATAACTGTCCCACTGCAGTGTAAAGGCCTCTTCTCATATAAAGAAGGATTGAGCATTGATCACCACGCTAGCTCACTGCGGGTTAGCGATTTAAGATAATTAAATCCAGGTTTCCTCACGATGTTTTTCGTCACCGTTAGTCAGTCGTGTCTTAGAATAACTAAGAAAATGTTTATAAAATTGAAAAAATCACATTAGTACTTGCCCGGTTTTGAACCTGCAACGTTGTGCATACAAATCAGATATGTTACCCACTAGGCCACCACGACAGTATTGCTTCAAATGCATTGTTATTTTTATTATCACCTGTACGTAGTTTTGAAGTCTACATATAAACAGAAAATACTAACCCATATACTCGTGATGACTGACTGCCTCGTTGGTCTAGTGGTTGCTAAGCGCGACTGCTGAGCACGAGGTCCTGGGTTCGAATCCCGGGTCGGGCAAAGTGTTACTGGGTTTTTCTATTAGGTAATTCTCAGTAGCAGCACGGAGTCTGGATTTGTGCCCCGTTGATGGCAATAGGCTCGCCCCCTATTACATTGGGACCTAAAAAAACATAACTGGCGAAATGTGGGTGTACTATATGTGCACCTCTGCCTACCCCTTCGGGGAATACAGGTGTGATGTTATGTTTATACTCGTGATTATTTATATTTGAGTACCGAAAATGTGAAGTGTTGCAACCTTTACATACTCATTTTCCTTTTTCCGTGTTCATGCATGGCAAAGTCCGCGAGGGTGTGCTCCTGACCTTTTTGAACATCTTACAAATGAGATAAGTATCAGTCCTTCTTCTGTATTGTGAATACAATTTTTTTTTCGTTATGTAACATTTTTTGTGGGTTGTCTTGCAAAAACACAAGTGCTGGGGTACTGCAGCTTAATACTGTCGATCCAATCCAATTATTTTTGCTTAATGCTGTGGAAAAGCTTTACCAAGTTGCCTCTTTTTAGTCGTTATATTCACACAATCACTGGTTGTGTTAAATTAGGTAAACAAGAGTTAATTAACATTCGTTATATTGACGCGCAATATTGCAATCTGGTTTCATACAAGGCGCTTGATTGGCTTAGGTAGGTCCTAATTTAGCGTTGCATTCGAGAATACGTAAATACGACACTAGTATTATTAGGCGTCGTACATTCTCATTGTGTGTTTATACAGTCTGTTTAATATCTTTCTGATATAACAAACAATATACCCACCTATTGATATTTCTATAGTTCATTTTAGTACCTACACTAAAATGTTGGAATCGCCTTAAATGTCTGCTTAACGGATGGCTTCACTTAAAAATAATTCAAAGCTCCAAGTAACTGTAACATCTTGGCATTTCCTCTATTTGTAAAGAAATAGTACCACAATAGCCTGATTTAAGATCTTTAGGTATAATAAAACTTGAATAAAGATACTTATAGTAACAATTACGTTGGCAAGGCGTCCACAAAAGATTAACATCGTAGACTAAAAAGTTTATTTAAATTGAGCTGATGTTTAATGATTAAGTTTCTTTTACATTCAGGTTGATAAAACGAATGTTAAAAAAGTAATTAGTTTAGATATTATTAAAAATTGTCTTATGAATAATAATGTTCTCGTGACCGAATTCCGGTCGACGTGGCCTGTCTCATCTGAGAATAGCCAACCACGTAGGAAATATTACAGTGTCTAATTATGTGCGCAAACACAGGTGCATTCCCTATCCCCTCATTCACATAGTCCGATGGGACGGTAGACCGACAGAATCGGATATAGTATATCAGGCGCAGGGCCACCGGCGTAACGTGCCTTCCGAAGCACGAAGGGGTCTTGAGTCTTGACATGTGAAAATGGTCACTCATCACGGCGAGTACGGCTTAACCTGGCAGATTTTCTGCCCTGCGCAGTAGCCACGTAGCCAAAGCTATTATGACTCAATATTAAAAGCGAATCGTAAAGTAACAAGAAAAATAATGGCCACCTTAAAAAAACATTGAAAAAGGTTAACCTATTATCATGTAAAAGAACAACGAAATGTAAACTAAATAAACGGCTTCTGAAGTTAAATTGGTATGCCACGTCAAATAGGATGTGGCGTCGTGGCTTCTCTAGCCAACTGAAAGCTTTTTATCTGCCATAGAGCTAAGAAAACTTTACCGTATATATTTAAGAGCCATTTCACAAAATTTTGACGTTCGAATTTCGGTAGAATTGTCATGTGTGCGTGACACACCCACACAAAAATAATGCTAACAGTGTAGCGCAAAAAACGAGACGGACAAAAAAATCTTGATCGTTATTACAATATACCTATATTCGAGATTTATGAAAATATTTTGAATTCATTAGTAATTTGATCATATTATTTATTTGTTCCTATTTTTTAAGGCGGTTTTTATATTTTTTATTTCACAATTTTTAGTGATGCCTAGGATTCATCCGCCATAGACATTTTGAGGATTAGTATTTGAAATCCTTACAAAATGATCCCTCAAACGATATCTCACACGATATATACTATTAAAGTGGTAGAAGGGGGGACAAGGCACCACCTCCCCCTCTTTCTTTCTATTTTGTGGCGACAATTACTTAGGCTATATTACTTGTAACGACAGTTCTGCTATGATTTTATAAGGAGTTCAGTTCCATATCTCCAAAGATCATCATCAGATCTACATGAAATTTTAATGGGATTATTTCGAAATAAACTACTTTCCAACAAAAAAAGAATTTTGCAAATCCGTCTTTAGATGACGGAGTTATGCCCGAACATACATCCTACTATCCTACTAATATTATAAATGTGAAAGTTTGTGAGTATGGATGTATGGATGTGTGGATGTTTGTTACTCTTTCACGCATAAACGGCTGGACCGATTTGGTTGAAATTTGGTATGTAGATAGGTTATACCCTGGATTAACATATAGGCTACTTTTTATCCCGAAAAAATGTAGCGGGTAACACCGCGGGGCGCAGCTAGTAAAAAATATATTTAAACATCCGAATTTATATCCTCCTCCATATTAAAGTTTTCAAAATAAATATACAAAGGCGAACTTAATACCTTAGGCATTTATTACCAGTCGACTTTAGAGCGATATGGAGACAAATATTAGGTAGATGCACATATCGATGCATGCGATGTGATTACGTATGGCTCTGAGACGTGGTCGCTAACGGTTGGCCTTTTGGAAAGGCTCAGAGTCACTCAACGAGCTATGGAAAGAACTATGCTCGGGGTTTCTTTGCGCGACAGGATCCGGAATACGGAAATTCGCCAAAGAACTAGAGTCACCGGCATAGCTCGAAGAATATGCAAGTTGAAGTGGCAATGGGCATGCCATTATATCGCTCGAAGGACTGATAACCGCTGGGGAAGAAAGGTTCTCGAGTGGCGACAACGAACCGGAAGACAGCGTTGGCAGGCCTCCCACCAGGTGGACCGACGATATCGTCAGAATTGCGGCCCAAGCGGTAGATGCAATTGGCAAGCTGTCGTTTATTGTGGCGTTCTAAGGGAGAGGCCTTTTAACAGTGGACGTCTACCGGCTGATGATGATGATGATGACGTTTATCGATACGCAAAATAATAAACATACATATAATACGTTACATACATACATGAAACAAAACAATACATATATATACATAAAGCAATAATTAATTAATTATCTCAACTATTATAACTATTTACAACTTAAATCTAATACAAGATAAAAACAATATATACAAAAATAACAAGTTAAAAACCATCGATGTCAACCGGTAACGTGCCCAAAAGACTGGCAGCATTGCCACGTGTAGTTTGCGCAAACTCCTAGACCTACCAGGTATGATTGCTTGGCACTTATTCGGAATTGCCGCCATGCCAAATCTCTCGGACCAGTCCATTGTAGCTTAAAGATCGCAGTTGGTTGCACTCATTGTCTAGTACACATCATCAATCCCAGAAGCAGAGTAAGGCTACAAGTTATCGGCATATGGAATACGCACACCGAAGTGATTGGATTATAAGGTTAATAAAGATAGAAAACAGCAATGGGCGGAGAATACCGCTTTGTGGAAGGCCAGATTTTAGCTCACACCAGGAAGAAGAGGACTCTTCCACATGGACCGACCACTGGCGTTCCCAAAAGTAAGGGATCTATTCCAGCGCTTTAGGAGACGCCAAGAGATGGGATAGGATGTAGACGAGGATATCGCGATTGACTATATTGAAGGTATTGGAAAAATCAACTAGGGCTGTAACTTTAGTATCTTCTATGCCTGCCTTAATGTCGCCAATCGCCTGGCCTGCAACCGGACTGCAAGGGAGACAAGAGGTTATTTTGGTTGACTCTTCGTATATTCTCATGGACATAGGCCTCGAGCACTTTAGATAGGAAAGAAAGGATAGAGATTGGTCGGAAGTGACTGGGTAGAGAAGAGCTCGATATTTTAGGTAAAAGGTGAACGAAAGCTTTGCGGTACAAGGAGGGGAAGTATCAGGTATCCAAGGAGCACGATATTATGTGTGTGACTGCTGGAAGAAGATGGTCAACTATTGTGACGATCATTCCGCGATAGACGTTATCACAGTCTAACGCTATGGATTTGATGGAGGATGATCTTTTTGATTTCTCCCTCAGTGATTGGAGATATGTGCAAGGGATTCATGTTGGGACGCGGGAGACCATCGACGTAAGCAAGTGTCTGAGGTTTGGACTTTTGTCTAAAGTTGGGCTAGTAAAGAAATGCGAATTGAGATCGTCCAAATCAATGGAATTCAACCGGTCAAATAGTGGTGATTTGCCAATACTGAGAGTTTCAAGGAACTTCCAGAGATCGGCAAAAGTGGAACATAAATAAATGTAATTTAGAATATGGCGGCGTTTGGTATTGAATATTACTTAATTATACCGATTTCGTGCAGCTTTGAAAAGATTCCAGTCCTCATCACGATCTTTCTTGAATTTTTAAAAAGCGCGATCCCTACGCTTTATGGCCAACTTTACACCATTCAAAATCCATGGCGCCGGTGGACGCTTCAGCTTTACCTTTTCAACCGGTGCGTGTATATCATAAAGCTCGATGATTTCCCGGTTAAAACCGCTAACCTTTTCGTCGACCGCGGGAGCCTCCATCATAGGTTTCCAGTCGATTAGAGAAGCATCTGAACTCAGTTTGCTTACATTGATTCGCGCGAAGCTGTGCATGTACATTGTACAGTACCTTAAGCTTAGGTTTATGAGGTTTGAGGATATACGATAAAAGTATAAGGTCGTGGTGAGAGAATCCAGCGGTGACGAGTCGGCCATGAGAGGAAACCAGGGAAGGATTGGGGGTATTAATGAAATCGAGCCGAGTGTACTCAGCTACATCGTTGTGGTGAGTGGCTTGAAGCAGTACGACGAGTAGGCTGGCAGAATCGACTATGTGCAGGAGTTTGGAGGATTGGGAGGTATGCGGAGTAAGGAAGTGTTGAAATCTCCCATGATGATCATAAATCTAAGATGAACCTATCGATTATAATACAGTTTCGAATGCAGTGGAATCGTTACGGAGGTAAATAGCGGCGCCACCCCTTCCCTTACCGACCTTATAATTGCAAATAAGGACGAACTCGAGCAGGGGGTAGAAAGTAGATAAGATGTGAGGTTTGTGCAAAATTTCCGAAATCAGGTTAGCATGAACGTTGGCTGGGACTACTTTGCGCATTGAGGGGACAACATTTTTGGCAACATTTTTCGCGCAACTTATAATTCAGTGTGCTGCTACAGAACAGAAACTTACGTCATCAGATATAATATCTGATTGGATGGTTGCTGAATATTAATCAAATAAAATATTTTAAAAGAATTTAACAACATTTTATAATAAACAAAACCGGATGAAAATAATTCGTAGAAAATGAAAACGTTGTGGTCGTAGTATAAAAATGGGTTTTTAATACGAATTTTCGTAATTCAAAATTTGAAAAAAGTGACACAGGTCCTGCCTCTAAGGGCGCTCGGGCCCGACTGATCGTTCTACGTTTGTGCATTGTAATTTATTGTGATTTTGAGTGATATTGAAAATGGTATTATATCTAATTAAATAAAGGAATATTAAAAAACATTGTATTAATAGATTTCCCAGAGAGCATAGTTCATTATGGCATAATTTTAAAAGTAATAAATACCTTTATTTAAACCAAAAAGTCGCGATAAAATTACCATATAAAATCGTGAAAACCGGTTTAAGGTTTTATTTTTTTATCAATTAAAAGTGTTATTAATCGAAAATTTTCTACCGTATGTTACAACAAAAGTATATGTCCTATGCCTACTGTATTTTTTCCATTTAAATTTGTTGATGTAAATGGTAGAATTTGAAGCCCGAAAATTGCTCTGCGATGGATTTTTAGAAAACGTGTTGCGGGAAATAGCTCACCACACAGCAATCAAGTTATATTTTGAAAATCTAATTCTATTTGTAACAATGGGAAAGATTGGTCTACATTCTTCATGTATTTAAAAATTCCTTAGTACTACCTAAGATGGTAAATTTCGCGTCCGAAAATTCAGAAAACTGTCAAAAAATGTGAAATGGCTCTTAAGTCGGACTTGGCCCGTAATTTTGGTAAGTATTAACAAAACTTACTTACTGTGGCTACCGGTAAATTTTATTGCGGCAGTTATTAAAGAATTATATTTACATGGATAGAGTGGTTTGGAGGTAGAAAGGGGAGGCCTTTGCCCAGCAGTGGGAAATAAAATAGGCCACAAATAAAAATACATGGCGTTTGAAAAACTGTCAGAATATCAACTCGACTCTCAAACACAATTAAATAGTGCGTACCTGATCATGCTTACATATCCGAAATGGGTGGACAAATGATATGTCCAAGGAGTTTAAGACTACACTAACATTTTGACATTCAATAATTCATTCATTTAAGGTTTGCTCTTAGAGAACTGAATTTTGAGTTAAGCTCGCCTCTGGACATCAACTATCATGAAAGCCATAAAGGATTAAGAATTCATTATATACCTAAGTCCCATGTGGGATCATAGGTGGCGAGCCTATTCCCATTCATCTGTTACATTCCTTTTACGACTTAAAACGATTATGATTTAAAAGCGATAGCTTTTCCTAAGATGCGACGTAAGGGAAATGTGACTTTTATCCATCTGCACATAGGCTACTTTTATTTTTGTTTTTATAGCTATTATGTTATGAGGAGCAGTATTTTTAGATACCAATCAATGAGGAAGAAAGGCTTTAAAAATACTACCTTTATAATATCTAAACCAATCACACTGCCACTCAGCAAACATACTCCCGGAAATTAATCTATCAATAAAGAATGATTATTCTGATGTATTTATTTTTCCTAAGTCAATGTTGCCTAAATAAACGATGTTCGTGAGAAGTGGGCCACACGCTTCCACAATGGACGAAGGATTACTCTCTGATTGGAATTGAGTCACTTATCTAATCTTTCTGAATGCCGCATTTGGTTTCTAAATGTTCAATATTGAACTTTTGATGCAAAGGACTCCTGTACACATTTCACTATTTTCTTTCAGAGCATACTGATACAGAGTAAAATCCCCACGTAATAGAGGGCAAACTTTATAATTCTTGAAGGTGCTTCCTAGAATTACCCAATAACGTTACCTAGACATCGCCCATACCTTATGCTCAGTAGAACGCTCTGCAATCACGGACCAGCGAGGCTAGTCTGCAGTCATAGTCGATTGTATGAGATTTCCGGATTAAAACGTTCATTGTTGCCATATGCTAATTACTGTGAGTTTCATATTTCATCGTTTATGCCAATTAAAAACTGAATTAATCATAATAGCCTCTGCGACATATTTATTTCGGCAATTTTTGTTCATTAAATACAAAATATGATATCTTTTAAAATGTTGGATTAATTTTATTTTAGCGTATGCAGGATGTCTTTAAACTTGATTGTCTTGGTTCTCTATTAAATAGATTTCAACTATGTATTTTTTAAGCTATTGGGTTAAGTTTTTCCCTAAAACTAACCTACCAAAAAACCGATATAATAGAACCAGTAATCTTCACCGCACCTCCATAACTTACAGTAGTAATAACCAAATCATTAAAATGATTGCTCAGAACACAATCATCATTAGTAACATTTCGTCGTCGCGCAATCAACTGGATAAACACAAACCAATCTACTGTGATCGATTTGAAAATCCTCAAATCAAGGCATAACTTGAACAATACATTAGCATATTTAATTTTCAACCTTATTACCATAGGCCTACGGTTCAAATTTCTTATTCGGAGTTGACTGATGATCAATATTATTTGTCAAATCATCAATTGCCCTTTTTCATTACTTAAAATGGTGTAATCTGGAATAATAATTAGGTATGTATTAATATGTTTTACTGTATTGTTTGATAGGCACATTATGTTTTAAAATTGTATCTCCAAATTAAGCGTGTAACGATATTTAAACAAAACACCAATGACGAAAATCCTGCCTGGGTTTTTTTACCTCAACTTTTTCAACTTGTAATTTCATCATCATCAGCCAGAAGACGTCCACTGTTGAACAACGGCCTCCCCCTTAGAACGCCACAATTAACGACAACTTGCCAGTTGCATCCATCGGTTGCCCGGAACTCTGACGATATCGTCGGTTTACCTGGTGGGAGGCCACCCAACGCTGCCTCTTTCGGTTCGTGGTCACCACTCGAGAACTTTTAAGAGCTGATAATTTATTAAGATCATTTTTTATGTATATACCTACCTGTCAATAAATCATCAATTTCCCAATTTTAGGACAGAGCAAAAGAAACACGCGTGACCTTTTGTTAAGGGAAAAGTTAAAAGCCTTTTTACTTCGTCCAGTAGTGCGAATTGTCGTTGAAATGTAACAAAAACGTACTTACTTTGTAATAGCGTATAGTAAAAATAATGTCAGCCCTTCGTAAAGCGAGAGTAACCTGAAACGATTATGGCCAATTCATGACTACGTATAGAATAGACTTCTGTCACATTGGGCTCATAGCCACCATAGCAGCCAAGAGGATTAGTCGATCTATGAGGTTTGTCAATTTTTGCTATGGTCAGAAATTAGATGGGCGGCCGTTTTTTTCTTATCAACAGTAATAGAAGATGTTCGCCAAAAGCCCGTCTTGCGCCTGATCTCTTTCCACTCGTGATAGATTGTCGTCCCGCCGGACTAATAAGTGAATAGACATCTATTGCTTCATTATCAGGGTGGTCTTATACAGTGCGCCCTGGTTTACACAGGCCCTTGTGCAGTAAAATATCAACTGTTTAATTTTAGGGCACATACAATAAAGTAATCATTATTGCATGTTTTTACTATTAGTAAGTGATCGTTGGTCATAAAACTGCTCAACAAGTATTTTAAGGCAAAGCCTAGTATCATCGTAAGGTGCTTCGTTAAAAACTTTAAAGTAAAATCCGAGTGCAGTGTTCAGAGTGGAAACTAACACATAATTCATACTTTTTCCTTTGCTAACTTCACTTAATTAAGTTCACTGAAGTCAGGATCCACTTATTAATTAAAGTTTTACATAGGTCGTGGTTATTCTTTTAAATAATTAGGAACTAGGACTTGTGGTAACTGCAAAAAAGTCTGTGTTAGCGATGGTATAATTATAATTTTTGAACATAAAAAGTATTGGAGATTGTATCCCAGCCATACAGATAAAGTAACAGACAGTAAAGGAAACATGACCCGAACAAAAATCCTTAACAATTACTAATAAAAAATGTACATGTGTGTGTATTATAATTATATTGTTCATATTTCTACCTGACACTGTCGTTTACATGTTAAGAAACAAAGATTTCAATAGATTTTGTTTAAGTGTTTACATTTGAAGTTATATCGTCGTATATTAGTAAGAGGGAATCATAATTATAACATCGACTATGGACAGTCTTGAGGGATCTACTCGTATTGAGATAGACGGATAGATTTGTGATCGTCGCATGGTGTTATTAATTCATAGCTAGACGCTGCTCGTCCTACTCTATCATCTCTCACGATACCCATGGGAAATGAGCTCCCATACGATATAAGGAAGTTCTGCATGATACTTGGCTGTTTACAGTTCGAAGTTCGTAAATAGTAGAATATTAGATCGACTGGAACAGGCTGGATGGCTTTTGAAAAAGGAAAAAATGAATGCTTCGGAAATTAAATTTGACATTGATACTCGTAGCAGAATAACGATTGGTCAGATTACAATTAAAAACATATTTCAGAATCATGAAGGTATTGTGAAAAGTATTCTATCCGTCATAATGTGCCAAGTTAGGTTTAAGTAGTGACCTAAAATCATGCACTAGAAGCTAGAGCACCCTCACAAAACTATTTAATAGCATCCTTTATGATAAATTAGTCTGCGAAGCACCGTTGTCAGGAGGTGACGTCACGACACAATTACATACCTTTCGAAATTGGAGTGCACTTTGGGTTTAATACGGTTAGGTATCTATAACGTGTTATAGGTATAGTAGTAGGTATATTAAATAGGTAGGATGCAGACTATTGGAGGCTTTGATAATAGATAATTTACCCAATGGGATTGGGTTACCATTTTGTGTAATATCACTTGACAGACTCCTAAATAGTAATGTAAGACAGCTGAGCGTGAGGTCCTTGGTTTCCAAGTCATGCAGTGTCATGGGGTTTTTGCATTGGAATATTTTCAGTTACAGCACGGTGTCTGGAGTGGTGCTCGTTTTGACGTAAGTCTCTTCATCATCACCATAATCATCATCAGCCGGAAGACGTCCACTGTTGAACAAAGGCCTACCCCATAGAACGTCATAATGAACGACAACTTTCTATTTGCTAGGCTCTGACATGAGACCTACTCCATAGAAGTTCCTAATTGGCAAAATGTGGGCGAACTGTAAAATGTACATCTCTACCTAACCCTTCAGGGAATCAGGGCACACAGGTTAGATGTTATCATGCTGATCATAAAACAACAACTGAATTTTAAATTATTTCAAAACTACATTAGCTACAATAGTGTTTCATATGCACAAGCTCCTCTTCAAATATATGTCTGACAAGGTTCTCTGTCAAAAATGTTTCCAACACTTAGTCTGCAACGTTGTTGCAACTTTATTCCATTCTAAACGTAGTTCGAGTCCGAAAAGTATTTTCAAAGAAAGTAACGACGCAGAAAGATAATGTATGAGGGAAAGTTTGCATCTGCATTGTGGATGCACTGCACTGGGGTGAATTATTCGCATTTTTAAAGTAAAAAGCTCAAGGTAGATTACGTGAACGTATTCGCTAGACCCGCGACCAAACGTTGCGGAAAAAGTATCACGTTATGAACCCTTGTTGGAATAATTAATGTATGTATGAAAATATTTTCGTAAATGTTCTTTAAAATTTGTATGCAATTTTTTTTGTAGCTGTTTATTGTGACATATTTGTTAGATAAATCATGTTTTTGTTGTATATGTGCTACAAGTAAGTGATAGAAAGAGGGGAGGTGAAGTGGGACCCAGGAAGCTTTTATAATACCCGGCCAAGAACCGTTTAGAACATAGTGGTGGAATAGCAGGCTTTAGTCGGAATTTACGTACAAAAATATCTATCAAAATCAATAGATTTTTAAACGTCGTTTTGAAACACGTTCACATACCCTCAGACTCGGGACTAACATCTGCGGATAACACAATTTTTTATCCCGTGCGGAAATCGAACCCGCTACACCGAGCGCATTTTAGTGAAAAAGTATATAACTGTTTGTATAAATTTTATCTTATTTTATTCCGATAAACGTGGAGTTTAACAAAATAAAAAATGATTTCGCATGTAAAAAAAATTACACTATCGCAGGCATTTACAGAAATGCCTATTATAATACTTTTATACCTTCTTATATACAATTTGATACAATATAGTTACAAACAAATCTCCCTAGCATTAACGACACAACACTGAAAATTATACAAAGCCGCTCTTCCATCATAATTAGAAGCATGCAAATAAGAATTAGTAAGTAATTAAAACACACGCACCTTTACTCCTGAGTTTATAAAATATTCATATACATGGCAATGTTTAATGGTTTTACTGTAAGGAATTCTACTATAAGACAAATAGATTTGGTATGTCATCATTCTATCCTTATCATATTCGAGATAGTAGGTACTTAGAGTATTTTAAACCGAGCTAATAGAATTGACGTAAGTGCTCTTAAAAAAAAAAGTAAAATTGTTTCTTCTCATGTAGAGAATAATTTCCAGAACTATCTATACGATTTCAAATTCTTTCACTAAATATTGTGAATGGATCTTCAGAGTAGACATAGGCTACTTGAAGCCCGGAAAAACATAAAAAAATACACTCAGACAAAGTCGTGGGCTGGGTAGAGTAAGTATAAAATAAAAAACTTATGACCACTACTCATTTGGATTAGGTAAATCCAATGTTGCAACACCCTGTTTGTTTTGTGGACTTATAAGAGTCTCGGATGCGGTTCGCAATTCAAAAAATAGCTGGCCTGTATAGCTACTTCTGTTAAAAGATAAATATCTATAATCAGTAATATGGGGTATTGGGGCATAGCTTTTAGGGTCATGTGCTCTGTAAATAGCAGAAGATAGTACACTTGTCATGTTCATTCCTTTTGTAAGAGGTGACCCTGTTGATGTTTCCACATCTTAAAATAAGCGGCCATTGTCCTTGCCACACGGTAATGATTTTGCAATACTTTTGCTTATCGAGAGCGTGATGTTGCAACATTTCAGTTAAATTATTTTCCTTATAATGCGTCGCATAAATACTTCTTCCTTAAACTTGTGCCAGTTTATAGTAAACAAAAACATGGCAGGAAAACTTTGAGTAATTAAAATTAAAGAGTCCTTCTAGTCCCTTTGAAAACCATTTCGAACCATGGACCAACTTGGTCCTTATTTATTTATTGCACGGTTGGGATTCACTTGATATATTCCGACGATAATTATACACGACCCTTGCTAAACACCACAATTTAGACGTACCTAAACGGTAACTTAATGAGGTTACACGTTAAAAAAATGCTTATGATTTTGAAAAGTATGCTAACGAGGTTGGTTTGCGTTAGTTTCTGAAGGTATCAACGCGTGTACGAGGGGTTCATCCTTTAGTTTTGATCAATTTTTCATTTTCTTTACTTTTATATTCATGTTTTAAAGTCAATATAGAGCAGATAATATATTTATAAATTAAGCACCTATTGCAATAATTATTTTAATGTGCTGCATGCAACTTCATACTGAAAATTCACGAAGGTAGAAGAAGTAGAACCGGAGTTACAATTTTTTGTTTATATACACCCGAGCAATCTAAACACGCGAATATATTTTATAAAAATAGTTTTACTGTTAACTGCTGTATGATAAATTAAAACAAACATCAATACAGCCTTACAAAACTGTTTTTTTAATTTAAAAACAAATAATACACATCTGTAGAGGTAGACATCCACATACAATAAAAACACAAAAGAACAATCTCGCACGAAGCGTTATTGCTAGAAACCTCCCTAAGAAAAACTGTTTTACAAGAGAAGATGTTATGTACTCATTACATAAAATTGCCGGATAAGATCCCTTGTCCCCTATTTAGATCGTAACACCGAATAGTTTCAGTGAATCTTTTTTTACTTACAATGTAATTAAGCTGTGATTAGGTCCTATCTGAATGGGTAGGAACGTGTCACCTAAATGTAAGACCTAGTACCTAAATGCCTGCCTAAGCTGTTTCCTTATGTGGGCTTAGTTCTGCTTATTGGAAAACGAGAGTTATTCGGGTCGACCTTATTTCTTGCAGTAGTTGTATAGTTTAGACCTTCAGCAGATTTTGTTTATCTGGAATTTTCCATTTGATCTAATTGAAACTGTATACAAGCATTAAAATGCCGCTTTAGACGAGAATCATATCGAACTGTTTTTTTAATATCGAATTGAGTTACTGTAGTGGGATAAAGCGCCTATTTCACCTTCCTCCATTTTTAATTCTCATCAGAATCGTGGATGCAAATTTCAGGCAACCTCTATGCTTAAACATTCAGGGGAACTACTATTTGTAGGCATTGCTGGTATTTGAACAATGTAGGATTCAAACACCATCCTTCGTGTAAATCGTAGTTAGTCAGATCGCGGATTTCAATTTAATTATATTAATATTTTACAAAGTTTTCGAATTTCGACAACATCGATTTATTAGTTTATAATAAGAATCGATTTTTTTTTTTTTTTCGAACTTGTCTCTCGCAGTAGCTCTGAGGGAGCTCTTACTGCTTAACCGGTCGTTTGGCGAGACCTAATAAAAGGCCTCCAGCCAGGAATAAGAATCGAACGGTGAAAGTTATAAAGTAAGAATCTATTTATGATATCATGATCCATGTATATATATGGGACTACAAGGGTTTTTACTTCAAATAATATTACAGATGAGACTAAATAAACTCGCAAACAATTATTGAATATGTACGCGCCACTTATGAATTAATTTACCCATCATTGGCCAGGAAAAGCCGGCATAATTTCAAAACAGTCTGCTACTGCGAAGTACAAATATTTGATAACTGTATTCCGGCATTTCCACCTGAAGCATTCCCATGTAGATAATATTATACCCACAATCATTATAAAGTAATCTGCTACAGCTTAATCTGAAAAGCCATTGATAAATATTTGCTAATTTCAATGAAATTATTCGAAACACGCTACGCTGAAACACTATACTATACTATACCTATATTATACATACCTATAACATTACAATGGAACTAGGTTAGACACCAATTATATCAGAACTAATTACAGACTTATTCTTCGACCAAAGGTCATTCGGCTTTATTTTACAGCACTCTATTACTCCCTATCTTTGGAGAGTAAGAGATTGTTCTTAATCCTTTCTGTATGTTTGTAAAACATACAACTTGTATTCTCCTATAATGAAAGGTGCGCAATGATTCCATTACCACATTGTTCACCTTCAGCTAAATTGTATACATTTATACAAACCATAAAAGAACGAGGCTAATCATCGCTCATTGGGCAATATTCCAAATCAGTCAGTAGTGTGTGCCCGCAACAAAACGAAAATTAAAAAGTAAGTGACCATTTTCTACCGTGAAATACAATGAAACCTTTATAATGAATTATACGTTTATACTTAAAACAATGATTGAAGCAAAATTGTTTCGACGAAAAAGGTATTATGGCAACTTTCTACACGCGTAAGCTATTGAACTGGGAGGAAACATACACGGGAACTTATTCAATTAGATTAGGGAGACATTAAACGTGCA
This sequence comes from Abrostola triplasia, assembly GCA_946251915.1. Lineage (NCBI taxonomy): Eukaryota > Metazoa > Arthropoda > Insecta > Lepidoptera > Noctuidae > Abrostola > Abrostola triplasia. Next base: position 5,682,663 of record OX276431.1, read on the forward strand.
ATTCAAACCATAAATAACCAGGAAACGAGCATCTAAATTAAATAATTTCCATCTCGTGTACGACAAGGAGGGTTTGTGAAATTTGTGTTAACATTTATGAAGTGAATTGGGATAAGTGCATGGGAAATATATCTTCATAGTTTCTTGTCGCAGAGAACAGTGGATCTATAAGGTAAATAATTGTTTGCCTCGCACTATAAAAATGAAATTATAGGCAGCTGCAGCAGAAATCAGTGTATCTGTAAGATCGCTTCCCTCGTCCAATACTCAGATGGGTGACCGTTTGAAACTCGTCTCTCCTTCTGGACTTTGCAAATCTTGTTTTATTTTTTTACGTGTAGGTTTGACCTCCCATCGGGTTATAAGTTTGATTAGAGAGTGTACCTGCTGACGATCAGAACCGAAACTAGCCTACTTGCCGCTGTGTCTGAAATTTAGTTAAGAAGCCAAATGTGTTTTTTCTTGTATGGTGCCAGGTAGGCGAAGAAGTTTGTTGACCCTGACAACACATTATGTTACAGTATAAGTTAATCTAAGCTCGAATTACGTGTTTACTATGTAACGACTTCTAATATACTTAATTGTAAAACATTTATGTAAACAAAGCTTATGTTACAGACTGAATTATTATTTTACACAAGTTTGTAAATTCTCCGTGATATAGGCAAGTAAACAACATAAGGCTTATATTAAGCATATTAATATTAATAATAAGGCAAGTAATATTATCAAAATATTTATTATTGTAGTGTCATTACTTTCGAGTGTTTATTAAAGTCGTATTATGATTCATTACGACTCTATACGGTCTTCTGGAAGCAAAGGAAACTTCCTTTGATAGTGTATGGTAATATATATTTGTTTGAACCTAAACAAGATATTCCAGATTTAACGCAAGACCTCAGACTAACCAATTAGTTTATTAAATTATAAACTTATAATAATTATGTATAATTTAATTTAGTAAAACCGAAGCTAAAGTATTTTTTTCATAAATGAATTAATGTTGTTTATGTCTGCGTAGTTAAGTAAAGCTAATACTAAACTACAAATTCGATCGTGCCCTTAAGGCTTTATTTTAGGCTAAATTTCCCTAAACTAAACATTGTATTAACTTTTAATGAACTGGTATTTCTAGTTCAAGTCATGTGAAAGATTATTACCTGAAAAATTAATATGTATGTATTATAACGAAATTCGATTCCGAAGCCTATTCTGAACAAACTACTCGTATTTTTAGGTCTTGCATTAAATCTGGTACGAGTACACCCTGTAAATATGAGTCAACGAAGCATAACTGCATATATAATGTTAAATCTTGCCTTAGTACATAAGTTACAGTCTTGACTTAAGCTGAATTTGCTGAACATGGTCTAAGTTTGATTAGGGTCCAAAATTAATTCGCCCGCGGGACGACCTGATCTAATTTCTAGAATAGTTATCAAGTAGCTTTGGGGCGTGTTCGCCTCGACTCGCACTTTTGGCCAGACGATGCGATGAAATGATTTTTAATAATAATACCTACATGGGTTTCACATTGGTTCTTGCCCGGGTTTGAACCTCCAACCTTTTGCATACCAATCCGGTGTGTTAACCACTAGGCCACCACGACTTTTCAATGTTATAAATACTTTCTTAGTCATTCTAAGACACCACTGACTAACGGTGACGAGAAACATCGTGATGAAACCTGGAATAAATTATGTGAAATCGTCGACCCGCAATGAGCTAGCGTGGTGATTAATGCTCAATCCTTCTCTATACGAGAAGATGCCTTTGCCCTGCAGTGGGACAGTTATAGGCTGTTATTATTATATAATACGTGGGTTTAAATTATACGACTGACTGCTATACCTACGTACTATTAAGATTCAAACGGCCAGTAAAATTGTCGCACTGACAGAATGTAAAGCTTTTGAAACATAATTTTAGTCGTCGAAGAAGAGCTGAAACTGTACATCTACATTTGTAAGCATTTACGATCCTATAAAATTGGATGTCAAGCCTTTGTAATTCATTTACGCAAACTAAGAATTTCCTAACCCTTCGTTCAAACTGGATATTGTAACAGACGTCGTGCTCAGCTGTCGCATTTTGCTACAATGCTAATACGGCGTTCATTCAATAATTCTAAAACATGAAATTGAGTACATTAAAGACCACATTTATTATTACCATGCATTTTGTGTTTTAAGTTCGTAATCTTATTGTTATGCCTTACCGTTTACTACCAGCGAAAACTTTTATATTATCCTAACAACTATTTAGGTCCACCCGCTTTATAGCTTTAAACCCTTCTAAAGTGTAGTGTACTGAGTAGGCACTAAGTTAAGAGGACGCGGTAACTTATGTTTTGTTAAATTGCCTATCTCGAAAGTGCCACTCAAAGTTGCGTCTAGACCCGTGAAGGTTTGTCGTAATTTCGATGTATTTATAGCTGTTTCTTCTTAATAACTTTAAAAGCTTAGTGAACTTAACAGTTGCTTATTTAAATGGAATGGATTGTAGTTACATAACCGAATAGTTGTGATGCTTTTTGACCAGGCGTAGTCGATGTAAAAATTTAAGTATATTATCCCATCTGTCCAAACCATACTAATAATTATTATAAATGTGAAAGTAGCTCTGTCTGTTTCACATTCACGTCTAAACTGCTTAACGGATTTTTAAAACCATATAATTGTGTCTTGTTTACTGTCTTTGCTTATAGAAGGACAAGAACTTTTCCTTTTTATTTACCAGAATTTCGTCCAGTCACCAACACAAAGTGAAAATATTACAAAAAAAGTAAAACCATTTCTACAGGTAAACGATTGAAAGAAAAACTCGTAGGTACCTAACGATTCTAGGAAAAAAATCCGTAAAGTAACTAACTTTTATGGCTGCAGTAAGGCCCTGTTGCTCTAACAGGTGGGTGACTAAGTAACTGCGCCTACAAACGGCAAGAGGGAACCAAAGAGGATCATGTCTGGTTGCCGGTGACCAACCGCACGCAAAGCTTGGCCGGTACGAGCGTGCCACTAAAACAAGATAGCGCTATCAAAGCTATTTACATGCCTGCACTTTTATTTTGTGAGCCTTTTATAAAACAGCACTGAGAACTTAAAATATTATCCTCCTTGGTGAATAAATTTGATTAGGAGTTCTTTATTTAAATAGATAAGTAGGTACATAAATTTGAATCTATGTATTGGTTGGTGTTCTAGAATCTGATTTTGAATGTACTTTTCTATTGTAATTGTATACAATGTATTTCTAAGGTCCAAGATAATAAATGTCTATATACCGAAGTTTTAATTACAATACACGTTGAATTAGAATCACGTTCCGATGGATTTTAGTAGTTGTATAAACATATAGGAGGATACTTAAGCATTATGTAATAAGGATAAAATAATATACAATCAACAAGAGAATTCATGTTTATTGTTCATAATTTTTAGGTTCAATGTTTCTTCTTACATTGGATGAGATAAAAAAAATAAACCAATCAAAATTAAATAACAGGCAGTACCTTGCCAAAATAAGTTGTATGAAAAGTCAACACGTAATACGTCAGCTGACCTCTTTACGATTAAGAAGTTGAAAGAAGGTGACATTGTTTACTTCTTATTAATATATACTTCTTATGCTAAAACCACACGCCCAATATAACAGAAAACAGTACCTTTAATGCTGTAGTAACTAAAATACACAATCGTCACCTCAGTCTTTTTCAAAAAGAAATATGCTCTGTTGTCCAAAATATTCAAATCCAATTTATTAAATAAGAAGTTACCCTTATATATGTCGCAATTTCTCTCATTGTACTTTATGTTAAGGGCGGCTAACATCATTTTTGGAAAGTAACTTTTGCACGTTAACTTTTTGTAGTCGTATGTATACTTTATTGGACGTCCAGGTTTTTGAACCCCAATTTTGATTTTGTAGTAGAATCCTTTTGCTGTTTCTTTCAAAGTTAAGTTGCCTCTAAAATAAAAACCACCACTTTTATTATAGGCCGTTACGTCGAGGAATATCGTGGGTGCCTTATCGTATGATGGGGTTGGGTTGCTGCATGGTTCGATACCGTGTAATACAATCTTCCTTGTCTCAGCTGTCTCTGCTATCAAACATTGTGTTAAGACTAATGTCAGAGCAAACAGTTTCCATTTAAGTTCCATTATAAATCACCGTCCTTGTTTATTCTTTCGTTTAGATATAACTGCGTGTGGGCAGGTAGGTATAAAATGTATATCACAAAATGTAATTCGTTATAAGAGAGAGCTAATTTTAATCTATTTTAAATGTCGTTATGTGTTGTTATTTCAACATTACTATTAGTATTGCGCCTAATATTTTTATAATAGGTTCAAATGATTTACAAACAGTAGGTACGCTAGAATATAATCTATAAAAATATTTTTATAATAGGTTCAAATGATTTACAACAGTAGGAACGCTAGAATATAATCTATAAAAAATATATATATATGTAAAATTAAAAGGCTGCCTTTTGTACATGAGATCAATCTCTTAACTGGAGTTAGATGATAATCACGTTTGCCTTATATCCTGAATAAGGGTGAGGGTTTAAAACTCATAACTAATGTACAGCGGTAGATATACTTAGTAGAAAATTGAGGCCACATTTATATATTTTTTTTACTTAAAATGTCTCACACAGAATCTTAAGAAAACTTAATCATTCATGGCACTTAAGTTATTTGCAGTAATACCTATAAGTTTATAATAAAAAAAACGTATACTTTTACCCCACACGCATAATAACAAGCATCACTAGCGGCATAATAAAAACATAGAGATGACGATAAAACTCGCAATAATACACAATGTGGACTCGTAAACCGTGGAGTTGCTTTGTTTACAGCTTTTCGACAAAATGAAAGTATGAAGTAATTTTACGGCTGACATCTTTTATGATGGCGGCTATCAAAACAAACTTGGATATTTGTTGAGGCACATTTAAAGAATACCAAGGAAACTCATACGTCAAGGATGCAGCGGGATGTACGGCTTTTCGGGACCAAACAAATTGCTTCTTAAGCGTTTTGTTTATTGTATGTGTGTACATATCGCATCCCGCCAGTATTTCCGAAGGGGTTTACAGAGGTGTGCAACTGTACTGTACTTCCATATACCGCCAGAAAGTGTTAAAAAAGAATGCAACATATTTTTACTAATATTATTTATTAAGTCTTCTTATCGTATGGTTAATGAACAACGAAAACCCTAATAGGTCTCTGATATGGCTTTCCACACCGTTGAAAAACATCTCAGGTTTGCCGGTTGCCTCAAGATGTTTTCCTTCTCCATTCTTAGCAACTGATAACTAATGTATAATACGCGCATGAATTTGAAAAAACATTCGTGCTTGCTGGGGTTTGAACTTGCGACCTTTGGCTTGGCAGTCCAACGGTTATACCACTCGGCTGTCAGTGTTTTCATTTATTGAGTGAAGTATAAGAAAATATATACGTCAATACTATTGTTACCTATATAATAAAAGTTCAACCAATCTTCCACTAACCTACGTTTAGCTGCCACGCCACAATACACAGAATCTACAATCCCATCAAATTGTTAAAATTACATCCGAGGAAGCTCTGATGTAATTACGCAAATTCTAAGGACATAGCCACTGGACTGGTTATAACAAAATTTCATTGTAATTAACTTTATTACGAGAACAGTTTTCCTGGTTCTGTCACATTGCTAAAGGAATAATTTTCCTGAACTCTACTCGCATAAAACATATGTTTCTAAATGCGTTATAATTTCGTATTAACTGTCCAAGATTATCAGGCGTCTAAAAATAAAGTAATGTCGATCAGTCACGGATCTGTTTGAAAGGGAAGCGTTAGTATGACGTCACAAAGGAATCGTCGACCATGACCTTTGTCAGGGATTGGATGTCGATGAGTCAAACCTGTCAGAAGCAATTACGGAGGTACCTACATTAGCAAGGTATGCCCCAAAGGTATCGACGAGATTTGGTCTTAGAGCATTCACGGTAAATGATTTGGGTAGTTTTAATTTAATTAGATGTGTAGGAAGCAAACGAGGGTCGGTTCTCAAGCTGACAACGATTGGACAGACCGCCCTCTTATCTGTTTTGGCGGAAAGAGCGAACTTTGTTGAAATCACTATATTGGATTAGTGTAGTTTGTGTAAGTCTACTTAGCAAGTTTTGAGGATATTTGTTGAAGTACGTAATTTTAATTAAACACCAGCTGATTGCTTTATACCTGCTTTACTGCCTTCAAAATATACCTAATACCTGCTTTAATGCCTTCAAAAGAATAGCTTAAATTTAATTATTTAAGCACTTAGGGATACTGGCTAAATCAAAAAAATACTCAACAATATGAGCTTTGAATTCAAATAAAAATCTTTATAATCTCTTGTTGTCAAGCCATTTCTATTTAAAATACTTATAAAACCTTTCTCAATAATTCTCTCAGTCGCCATTGTTGGGCATTGCTGCAAAAGTTGTTAAAGTAATGAATGGTTTGGACAGCTTATTAAAGTTAAGATAGCGACAGTCGTAACCGGATTCCAAAAGATTATTTCACTTTGCTTCAGGATATGCCATACACACAAAGCGGTAAATTGAAAACCTTATAATATATTATTTAAAATTAAGACGTAAGATGAAAAGATAATATCACGCCATTATTACTCAAACAGGTAGGCAGAGGTGAACATATAATACACCCACATTTCGCCAGTTTAGGTTTACATTGTTAGAGGTCCCAATGTGATAGAGGGCGAGCCTATTCTTATCAACCGGGCACAAAGCCAGACTCCGTTTTGCTATTGAAAATTAACTAATGGAAAAACACAGTACTTTGTCGGACCTGGGATTAAAACCTAGACTGCGTGTAGAAGGAAAATTATAATAAGACTGTGGCCTCATACCACATTTTTCTTGTACCACCGGTGCATCAGGCTAGCGGGAACCCTTTTTCCTTATCCGGGACCTAGTAATAATAGAATTATAATACCCAATATAAACAATTATATATAGGAACGAGCTGTTGTCAATATTATTAGAATCTATTATAAAAACATTAGACGCATTGTTACACTAAAAATAAAATAATGTTGAAATAATAATACATAACGACATAGGAACAGATTTAAATTGGTACTCTGTATATCAAATTACTCTTTGCAATATCCATTTTACCTAGTTTACTTTCAGCGAACGACAGTAATAACTAGATATTAAATGAGAAACTCGAGAACGGTGATTTATTATGGAGCTAAACTGGGAAATGGTTATCCTAACATTGGTTTTAAAACAATGTCTAGTGTTAGGGTCAACTGATAAGGACGCGGTTATACTACGCAGCCTTGAACGGTGCAGCAATCCATACCCACCGTACGACAAGAACCCTGTAGTATTCCTTGACGTATCAGCCTACAATAAAAGTGGAGTTTTTTACTTTAGAGGCAACTTAACTGTGATGGAAACTTTAAAAGGATACTACTGGAAATTGAAAACTGGCGTTGAGAAATCAGGACATGCAGTCAAGTATACATACGACTACAAAAAGTTGACGTGCAAAAGTGTGATTCCTAATTTGCTGATAGCTGCTGTGGGTGTAAAGTTTAATGAAAAAAATTGCGACATATATAAGGGGAGCTACACGTTTAGTAGATTGGATTTGCACAAGTTGGACCGTACCGCGCATTACTTTCCGATTAAGGAAACCGGAGAGACCATCGTGTATTTCAGTTATTACAGCATTAAAGGTACCAGCTTTTGTTATGTTACGCGCTACGTGTATAAAACCAATTGATTTTGGGGCTATGTCTTCTGTCTGCCCGATTTTATGAATACACATATTTTATTTACTTGTCTTCGAAGTATTCTACAGCATTTGTAATTAGAAATATTTGATTTAATTACACCATCAAGTGGGTACAAGTGTGTTTTATTTTATTTTAAAATAATTATTTGCAATCATTTAGTACATAATATAGGAAATTCATATTATTTAAAGGCGCTAAAACCTTGTTTATTTATGGAATTAGTTAGACCAAAGAAAAATAATAAACACATTCTAGAATAATTGGCGAGGAGTAGAAAGAAGAAGAAGATTTAATTGAACAAGGGACTAACCATTAGCTTTGATTACGATTACCATTGCAAGGTCTAAATCAAACTGTTAATTATACATGTCATGATAAAAGCAATATAATCAAATATCAATATGAGTGCAGTTGTTTTTTTTTCTTATAATTATTTGAATTAAAAAGTGAATCTTTTTAACAACTGAATGTCATATTGTACCTAAATTATCGGGGAAATAAAACAAAACCCAATCGGTAAAATATTATATTTTATTAAATACTAAAATATTTACACAAGTAACTGCAGTACATTTTTGTACAATATCTCCTTCTCAGAAGAGTCAAATCTATTATTTGTACTTCAGGCACAAAGGTTTTTCTAATTGATTGTTTAGTTTGACTCCTTAGGTTCTGGCTCTTGTTGTGCAGGCTCTTGGACTACCACGGCGTGTTTGTGGGCCCGCCTCCTAGCGTAAGGTCCGAGTCGGACTCTAGTTGGTTCTCCTACACCGTCAGCAGTGACCTGTGGAATATCACATGTTTACAATTTACAAGAAGATTTCTTCTTTATGAAACTACTAGGAGAACTTTTTCGTAATTAACCCAACCTACGTCGAAAACTTAATTTCATACTTGGTAAGCATTTCGGTTTAGCTTTTTTTTTGCAAATTATACTATTTAATTTATAAACACGACAAGAATATCATTATAAGAACTTCATATCAAAGAGCTTGTCGAAAAAGTATGAGTTGATGAGAATTACAGCAATGCTCCAAATCATGATGTAACTTTACCCAGGTTTTATGTTTTATATTGTCTTATGTTATGAAACTATTTCTACATAATCTTTTCATTCTAAAAACATACCTAGTTACATTTCTATTCCTATTCCTCCTACATGTAAATACTTTATAATATTTGAAAATAAAAGTACGCTATTCCGTAACGTAATATTGATACCTAATCTGTTCCTAATAACCTGTTCACATAAAAATCTAACTATCGTATATGAAAAAAAACCAGCAGTGGAATAATCGAATAACATGATTTAAAAGAATGAAATAAATCTGAAAATATGATCCGTTTGGTTGTGCCTTAGGCTCTGAAATAGGTTTGAAAAAGCGATGCTTTTTCCCAAAACAAAATATATTTTTTGGTCGCTTACCTGAACCCTCTTCCTCGATGCAACATTGTTTTCTAAAAATTTGTTTACGGCCGAGAGTGTGTTAATTGGTATCTATAAAAACACAGTTTTCATTATAATAAACATTTCTATACACCGCAAATAAGAATCATTTAAAAAAAATCCCAAACACCACAAAATCAAACAAATAAGTGCAAATATACAAAGCTGTACTTACCCTCACCCAAATCCCTTAGAATAAAACTTGACAAAATACTCAAATACTGCCGAGATAGGCAGAAACTTACCCACTGTTTACACCTATGAAACTTAATGATTATACTTTTTATATTATAATATTAGTCATACAGTTACCTACCTACTTACTGGATATAAAACAAATCCCTAAAGAAAATGTACTTTGTTACGGTCACCACCTAAATCATTATTATACGAAAAGGATAGATTCTAACAACAATAAAAATCTAAAATTAATGAGCCAAAGTTGCTGTAGTGATAATAAATAATGTACTACCCATGCATGCATAATGAACTGTGAACTAATAAGTAGCTAAATAGGTTAGTAAGCATGTGTTCACCAAAAGTTTATATGTACATCGATCTACGTAGGTAGGTATATGATGTGTAGCATGCCCAATACAAAAATACACTTTTGAGAATCCCAGAATACAAATATCAACAGATTTTTTGTTCTAGGTATAGGTGGATGTACTTATTTACGTAGAACGGGTCAGTTGTAAATAAAATAGATATTTTGCATTGAATTATCTAGCTCCATCATGCTGAATGAGTGAACATACTGAAGTTAAGTTCATACAATTAGTTTTTTGAAACAATTAAGTGTAATATTTCGTGCAATAACACTCATAGTTAAATATAATTAATGCCATAAATTTAAACATGCAAATAAAATAAATATAAATTAATAATTATGCAAATGAGAAATGAAGAATGATCGTGCACTTACAGAGAAAATATCACCAATGATCTGAGAAGCACTCGGTGTCTGTACCGATATGTGTGCCTCAGACGATGCTACTGATGATGATGATGACGGGACATGCTTCGAAGCAATCAAGTCTGTGTCTGTAGAAAATATGGTAGAAGATGAGTACGGTTACTATAATTAAATGGTAAAAAACATACATAATGGGATTCTACTACTGAACTGTGTTATTGACCACAAAGCAAGAAGCTTTGTTAATATCGAGATTCCCACAGGTACTTTTAATGTTGGAAATCAAGTCCCTACAGCAATATATGTAAATAATGAAACAAATTGTTTTGAAACTAATAAATGTCCCCATAAATCCTTTTAATCGCTATTCATCGGCAATAATTCAGTGAACCTTACAAAACGTATTTCGTAAATAAAAAATGTCTGGAATGTAAATACATGTGTGGAACAACTACCCTTTTCTTTTACGGTGGCATATATAAATAATTATGTAAGAAAGAAGCTGAAATTAGAACAAAATACTAAATTAACAAAAGAGGGTAATGCCATTGAATTGTCTAAATAAATTTCCAGTTTCATGTCACTTAAAACAAATAAACCCACAATTTTACGAGTTGATGCTGCTGTTATTTTGTGTAAATTTATTTATTCTTTTAATAAGTCCACGGAGGGCTTCTTAAAAGGGGTGCTCGTAAAAAATAAAATCGTAATAAAAGCTAGGAGATAAAAATATCGTCAAGATTACGAGGCCAAGGAGAGGCCAAGATTATAATAATATAGTGTGCCGTTTTCTGCAGGTCGCTTACACAGCTTATCACAGTTGTTAATGCTACATTTACTTAATGTGTTTCTCATGATAAGTATTAAACTAAAAGGTAACTTTTAAAAAATCTCTTGTTCATGATTCGCCCTGGGGAGTAATTAAATTTACACCTTTATAGTTGAAACTAAATTAATAAGTTGACTTACGAGTAGTTTTAATAACATTAATTGCATTGTAAAATCTTTTAAACTTTTTAAATTTTTATTTTATTTGTTTTTACCCTCACTTATTGTAATACGCTTAGTAAATCCTATCCCTAGCATTAAAAATAACAATTTAAAAGTAACTCCCAAAGTTAGAGTAACCGGAGTAGCCGGCATGGCCAGAAAAGTCGGAGTAACCACCTGCTTTGACCGTGCCGGTCTTTTGTACCGAAATATTTGTACTTCCAGCGGTGTTAGTCAAGAAACCGCTCACTGCCTTCAGAGTTGAAATAGGAATCTGGAAGACAATAAATCAAATTATTCAATCTTACTAAAACATATAATTTCCATAAATTATAATAAGACAAGTATAGCTATCCCTAAAAGTACAAGTTAGAAAAACAAAGCCTGGAAGTATTTTTAATCAACTATTATTGTTAAGTAATTGTTTTCTTGAGAAAGAAAGCAGTAATAAGAAAACGAAAAGAAAAAGAAGGGGAATGGATGAAGAAAAATACGCAATGCGCCGGACCGACGAATAGCGCAAGAACATGGTGAATTGAATTAAAAAAATTGTAATGTAAAATTAGAACTTACAATTCTTTTAACATTTTGATAATAAAAAACTAAGTAAAGTAACAGAGTCAGTTTCGTATCTAACCAGTCATTCCATTACTCCAACAATTTTCTTTTCTCATTTAGTCTAGCTAACAAAACTTTACTGCTTTTAACAATATTCTTTATAGAACCGTACTTCTTTTATTTTACTTATATGAAAACGTATTACAGGATCCACACAGCACCAAGAACGTCGCTTTAATGTTTTATGAATGCACAATACTGTTATAGCTGTGGGGTCGGCCATTCAAAGGTTGCCTCTAATGGGAAGGGCAGCACTTAGCCCCGATTCACACTTTATTAAAAAACTCTTTCATCAATGGGATGCAAATCAGGAGGTACAACTCGGTGCTTTATAGAGTTAAAATGACGAGATTTTATAAAAAGAGAAAAGATCATTTCAGGAGATTATTGATAGTCATCACATCACGCTTGTGTTCCCCGGAGGGGTAGGCAAAGGTGCACGTGCAGTACACCCACATTTCGCCAGGTATGATTTAGGTCCCAATGTAATAGGGGGCGAGCCTATTGCTATCAACCGGGCACAAATCCAGACTCCGTGCTGCCATTGAGAATTACCTAATGGAAAAACTCAGTAACACTTTGCCTGACCCGGGATTCAAACCCAGGACCTCGTGCTCAGCAGTCGCGCGACAAGCCCAACGAGGCATTATTGATAGTCCAATACGGTAAATACACACTTTTGCAGTGTAATTTTAGGTTGGACATTATGGCTTTCGTATCATGACAGATTTAAATTAGTATAAATAATACAATTAATTAGATAAAGGTCAACGCGTATTTGACTGAGATGAAGAATTTTTATTTTAGGGACATAATGAATGCTCTTATGGAGCCTCATTATAAATTCGGGATTTGACCTTTCGAACGAAACCTATTTTTATCACATCTCGCAAGAATTCGGTAAGCAATAAAGAATATTCATTTAGAATATTATTAACATTGTATTTTAGTATATTGGGAAATATTATTACAGTATAATCTCAATTATTACATATTAGGCACTCTCTAGGCATGTTGATAATTTACATGAGCAAAATTTTATTCAAAACATTTCATATAGTTATTATCTGATTACATAATTTACTTTAACATAACATAAGCACATAATTATTATTTAGTCTACTCACATTGAAAATGTCCTGGAAGAATGTGCTCGGCCTTTGGTTGTTACTGATAACAACTTCCTTAGTAGCAGTAAAGGTAGTATCTTTGCCAGGTCCAACATGTTCGTTAACATTCACACCTCCTTCGTGGTAGTTTCCACCTTCTACACCAATATCGACCCTTTTATCAATAGAACCAGATTTCACTACTGGACCACCGATTTGACCACCAGCGCCTACGTAACCACCAACGAATACTGTTTTGTGGGCGTGATGATGAGGCTTGTGTTTATAAACGACCACTTCTGTTGGTGGTGGAGCAACGTGTACCTGGATGTGAACAAAGAAGAATTTTAATTTGTATCCCTTAGTAAATATGTAGGACGTAGGTGCAACTGAATTTTAGAGGAAGTTTCTTAGTGCTCGAAATATTAGTGTTTTCAATGGTAATGAACATATCACTAATTCAATTCTATTATTAATGATTTTCTTGTAATCATATCAAACATACTAAAAAATATTACATTACAAACACAAATAACTTATTGGTTAGAACATGTATTGTGTACAATTGCACTATTTGTCTTTACTGAGACTCTTGAGTGCGAAAATGTGCAATTATGAACATTAAAGTGGTGCTAAATTACGCAGCTGTCTTAAAGCCTCTGGGTGCACCTTTGATCCATTTAATATCTTGAAAACGAACCTGATTAACATAATTATAATGTTGTGGTACCGTCCATATTGGTTGAATATGCCTGTGTGGAATCCTAAACAAAGAACTCATCATATCTTGAATATAATTCGGCGTAAAGTGGTGTGTATTATAATGTGGACCTCTCCATTTACTCACTTCTTTTACAAAAACAGCTGGTTGCACGTTAGCATGAGCATTGACATTGAACCCTGCATTTGCTTCAACTCCAGCATTTGCCGCTGGTGTTATCTCATTGATGGCATCGATATTTACTTCGCCATGTACCTCTTTGTGCACAGGAACAGATGATTCTACAGATTTGTGGGCAGAGAACGAAAAGTCTGACTCTCCAGATTTATCCGATTCGCCTACCTGAAATGACAAAAAATATTTTTAGCATCCGTCGTGTTTTATTTTCTATGGCATTACTTCATGGCATGCTAATGGCTGTGAAACATAAAATGTATGACTTTTGTACTAGCGTGAAGATCATGACATGTTTACGTATAGCAGCCTTTTTGAAGCATGGAATGTATTTTACAGTTACACAAATGCTGAAATATGGGAGGGCCAAAAATGAGTTTCGAAATGACAAATGGACGACGTGCATAGTGAGTGCATGCACTGAGAAAATTTTGTGCCTTTACCTTATTCCTGTAAGTTTACACGCGCTAATTTCTACTTCACACATTGCTGCTAACTTTGGACAGAATAGTTAAAAATCAATTTACCATGTGTCATGGCCCGACCATTGGGGGTTTTGTAGTACTTTTATTCATTGAGAACACATCATTAGTTAGTTTGAAGCATTTTATTTACTGAGTATTAATTTAAGAGTATAAAATGGTAAAAAAAAGTATATTAATCTAACAAATTAAAAAAAAATAAGATTATATTAATTGTTGTTAGAGACAGTATTCTAAAAAACATATCCATAAATGTTTAATAAGTTGTTTTCATGGTTGATTTCATCATAACGTAATGAATGCAATTATCATGTAACCAAAATAAAACTGAAATATTTGTTTAAAATTCCAACTTATACAAAACATTTATGAAAGTGTTACTGCAGCTTAAAGCTACGTGTTCCGCCACCCCTTAAGGCCTTTTCTTCAGCGCTGCCCTCCGCTGCGCCTTTTGCATTTTTTTGAGTTCTTTAAGTCTACGCTTTTCTTCTCTTTTCCTGGCTTTTTCTGTATCACCTACCAAGACTGAGGAGGATCCTTTGCCGGCAGCCTGCGCCGTAGAGTACAATCCACCAACAGCACGCGTTCCACTTATTGATCCTCCAGCACCGGCTCTAGCGTCTATACCGCCTCCTGCTGTCGCTCCAGAGTATAATCCGCCTGGTAAAGAAGATAAATGAATTAACGACTGATGTTTGTTTCGAGTTGTATAAAGATCTTAAATTCCTTCCTATCCAAAAAAAATCGAAAATCGGTTAGATCTAACAATAAAGTAATTATTTATAATTTTGACATTTAGATGGAGAAAATATTGAAACGCAATTTATCAAAACACTTAAAATAATAAGTGCACTAACAAATTCCCATAACATCATTATTCAGTTTTACAATATCGATAAAAAATAATTGATTCTCATTCATATTCAAATGATACCAAACCTTTTCTATAAATAGGCCCATTTCAATTGAATATAGAACTTTATAAAGTGAATGGACTCATGTACAATAACGTAACACAACATAACATCTCGTATTCCACGAAGGGGCAGGCAGAGATGTCTGTAGAGTAAACCCGCATTTCGCCAGTTATGTTATATGTAGATCCCAATGTGAAAGGGGGCGAGCCTATTACCATCAACCTGGCACAAAACCGTGCTGCTACTCAAAATTACCTAATGGAAAAACTCAGTAATACTGCCTGCCCCGGGATTAAAACTAGGGACACCATGCTCAGTAGTCTTGCTTAGCGACCACAACATCCAACGAGACGGTAGCGTACAAAGACGTATCTCTAAATCGTTACTTCATCTAATGGCGTATGCAAGACAATGAGATTTTTACCTCGTAATTTTCAAACGTCACTGGCTAATTGCAACCTGACTTTAAAGGTCGAGGTGAAGTTGACGTAGAATTAGTAGTTACTAAGACCATTGTGTGAAGACAAGCTAGATAACTGATTAAGTCTGTGATATACAGTTCAATAGTGCTGGAGAAAATCTCAAATTATTTTTGTTTTTGCACTGCATTGACACGTTACCTAATTTATTTATTCGTGTGCCTGCTAAAAATGCTGCTGAATCTATTCTTGTAATTAAGGACCCTAAGTAGGTATACTATTAGAATGCTTCAATTTTTTTTGCGACACAGCAGCGATAACAGCCTCAGCGTGCTTCAATAAAAATATTAAGGAATCTCATATAGGTACCTAATTATGTTAATAAATAAAAAAAAACGAGAATCCCTTTATAATATTATGATACTGATACAATGCCTGAGGGAACCAAAATATATTCTCTATAATAATTATTAGACGTGGTATCTAGCACGTATCAAATTACATGACCGAATGAACATTATTATGTGAGCGATGAAGTAAAATGGAATTTCATAATTTAGATTATATGACGGCGAGGGAGAAACTTATTAGTGAAAAGCATATTTTCTTATTTATAATTAACTAGCTGCGCCGGCGGTGTTACCCGCTACGTTTTTTTGGGATAAAAAGTAGCCTATATGTTAATCCAGGGTATCAGCTACCTCCATATGAAATTTCGTTAAATTCGGTCTAACCGTTTGAGCGTGAAGAGGTAACAAACATACAAACACACTCACAAACTTTCGCCTTTATAATATTAGTGTGAAGAGAATTGAAATCAACATAGGTTAAAATGTTCTTTTGACCGAATTTCGATCACAGCGGCCCGTTTTATCTGAGACTAGACAACAACGCAGAAGATATTATTATCGTGCACAAGTATTCCTGCAAACAAAGGTGAACTAGTTATTCCCCCACTCTCATAGTCCGATGGGACGGTAGACCGACACGACCGGAAAGAGTGGACCAACGCCTAAAAGTTGCCTTCTAAAGTATAGAGTGTTCTCGACATGTCAAAACGGTCACCCATCACAGGACTGACCGCACTGACACGGCTTAACCTCGTCACTTAACTACGTAGCTACGAGTCAGTCAAGTCATTAAATCTAATATTTTAAAATTTCAATGGACACTCAGACATTGTAGCAAATATTGACGACCTGATTGGCGTAGTGACTAAACGATTGGACTGCTGCGCTAAAGGTTGTATGTTCGATTCCTGCACGGTAATAAAAATTGTTTGATGCGCAGATTTTTGTTCCGTTCTGGGTGTTTGTGAACGTGACAATTCATGTTTGTGAAACTCACCCACGACACAGGAGTAATTCCTAGAACGGGGAGTTTTTAAATACCAAAGCAACTTACCTGTGTAACCCTTATTCTTATCAATTGAACCACCTAGTCCAGCCTTGGCGGCAGGTCCAAATGGAGTGCCGGCTTCGGCGAAGATTCCACCCGCAGCGCGTCCATTAGCATCTTCAACGAAAACATTTACTTAATAATATTCATGCATAATATTTCTTAATCTTTAATATTCATGAATAGGTACTTAATGCCATAACAATCTGCAAAAGCTTGTATAAAACAAAGCATTAGGTAGATAAGTAGCTACTCCATTTGATCTCACCTTTTCCTCCGAGCCCAACGCCTGCATGGTAACCACCGAAGTTCACTCCTAATTTGCCATCAGCGAAAGTAAAGAACTGTGGAGCCTGTAAAGACGGAAAATATAATATTCAATTTAGGAAAATAACCTGATTGAAGCTTATGACCAACGGAGTAAGGCTGATAATTATTAATATTATTTACGTCAGCTAGGTATATCATCAGCTCATAAATAAGGGCTCCGATTAAGTTTGAAACTAGTCGAGCATTCACAAAACAACACGTGAGGACTATTGAAATAATTAGAAATCAAAATGGATAATACTAATTAATTCAATATTATAATGTTATATACGGGTACATATTAAGTTATTTTACTTTTAGTAATCAAACTCATTTGGTAACAGT
This sequence comes from Abrostola triplasia, assembly GCA_946251915.1. Lineage (NCBI taxonomy): Eukaryota > Metazoa > Arthropoda > Insecta > Lepidoptera > Noctuidae > Abrostola > Abrostola triplasia. The sequence continues at coordinate 5,700,329 of OX276431.1, forward strand.
GCTTTTACATGGGACGTGGTAGCGCGCGCCGCGCCGGCTTGTACCCGAACGACGCGCCCCCCGTACTGGGTTCCTACAGCGCGTTCTAGCAAATTTTGTAAAGCGGCGCCCCGAGCGGCGCGTGACTTGACGCGTCGCGTCACGCTCCACTATTTCCCCCGGTACGTGGCTCGGGGTCCGGGCCGGCGCGGCGCGTACTACCACGCACCATGTGAAAGCACCACAATATTAATTTTATAATGGTAATAAAATATAACATAAAACCAAAAGGTGGTCCTTTAGGTCCACTGAAGATAGAATTAGCTGCAGCGTAATTACAAATGTAATTAGCTTACAAGAAAGTAGAGTATAATAATACTTGCTTACACAAATGTATTCATGGACAATAAAAAGGAATCTTAATCATATAATGAATTGTAATTAGCTACAGCAAACACGTTTATGGTAGATATTTAAACGAAATTCGACTCAGGAGAGCATCTAATTGAAAATTTTATAGAGGTAGGGTTATAAATATTACTTTAAACGATCCACTCGGTTATTTATTGGTTTTATTACAAAAAGAAGAGAAGAGTTCACCTGGCATTTTAAGTAATAGCTTAAAGAACTGCGCTGTAATTACAAATTGATGCTAAAGATAAAATGGCGTACAATTCTAGGGTTTTCAAATATTTTAATTTAGTTTTAGACCCAATAGTAATTCTTTCTTTAAAAGAGTACAAAAAACGTCATTCAAAGACGACTAATAGGTCGCCCTGTGGTCAAAATTTGTATTTTCTTTATTTATAATACATATTAAATACAAATATTAATTTCCGGCACTCTCCATATAAACTTAAACTGTACCAAATTTCAAACTTCTCGGTCCGAGCAATTTTTGTAAAAGGAGATGCAAATTTTTTGTTAAGAGATTACCTAAGGAAAATTAAATCATTTGCAACAACAATTGCTTGAAAGCCAATACCGCGACCACTTAATCTTTTCCAAAACGATGTAATTGTGGCAATATTGCACCGCAAGGAGCGTTAAGGGTGTACCAAGAAACCATAATAGGTACTTCAGTGTTTGGATTACTAAGAAAACCATATCGGAGTTTAAATGATACTAGCGTAGACAACATAATTTATAACGTTTCACTTTAGGGTACATATTGAAGCAAAAAATCAATTAAAGCCGCGATAAAATCTGTAAACCTAGTTTTATTTCAGTGTCTAATATTCGCGTAAGTGATAGAAATCTTTAGGATATGGAGTTAAAACATTCCTTTCTAAAACAAATTAACATTTATAAGCCTTTTAATTACTCCAACTGGTGGACAAAGAGAATAAAGATCCGATTTGAGTGCAGAAATCCAAAACTTTTAATCATAAACTCTGAGAAACCTTAAAAACTGAAAATATACAGACGACAAAGAACGTCAACTTATGAAATAGCAGTAGTAGTACCTTTGAACGATGAAAAGTTTATAATTGAAACTTGAATCATGCAGTCTAAAACTTTGGAATTAGAAAACTTTGCATTTGTCTTCTCGATGTTACCTACATCATATTCATTAATAATTTTGCAGCTAACGACTAAACATAAACAATAGGACATTAAAATTCTAAACCCTGATATTTCTCAGCACTAACAATAACAGTAATGATCGCTTAAAATTCGTTTCTACAGTTTCTTTAATTTATACTCGTCATTAAACATTATTATGACCTATTGAATAAAATCTTTAGTTTTGTCTCTTTACAACTGTGTGCTTCGAACTGGCTTATATTATTTACATATGTACATATGTAGGTGCCATCAGTCTAGACTTTAGTATAGATCTCTTTTATTACATATACTTTTAGTATCACTTATTGTAAAGAGAGATAGGGAGATTAGTCATGGATTTGATGATGTGTGATGAATTAAAGATATAATTATAAACGTACAAAACTGCGCACTGTTCAACAAATGTTAAAATGTCCAACCCAATATTATATTATGTATATTTAAAAAACCTACCTGATAATGCAACAACATGCATTTACTTAAATCCTAATATAATTATTTCCTCCAAATACTTATTAGATATACTAATAGTCTAATCTAATCCAAATGCAATCATAATTAATTATGTTATTAGGAAGCACTAATGCAAAACCACTTTTTATTCATAAAACAAAATGTAGGAAATACCCATGCTAACACGTATGACTCAGACCATCAACACGTGTCTCAAAATCGTATTCAGAGTTACGTTTTGCATCATAAGTTTATCGTACGTCACTAGTGATTACAAATGACTATATTAAAGGTATACAAGTATACGTGATTACGATCAGTAGACAATAGCTTTTGTTTAACACCACAAGAGTTACGCAACGGAAAGGTAAGTGGGAGTAGGTTACAAGGAGAATCATACGCTATGCTTGATGTTTATAATAATAATAATATTTTGAACATAATATTTACAAAAAACACAATGTTGGCCATCATAACATTAATTTAGATACTAAAAACAAATGAGTGTTGAATTATCTACGCTTCCTCGGTACGAGTTATCGATAACACGTGACACTACACTTATCATTTACTCTTATTTTCGATATCAGTAGTGCCATAGATTTGCTTGCAAATTTTATATGATGGATAAAAATATATGGGTATAAGTCTTTGAGGAAGCATTTTGTAACTTTACGGCCATGACGACATGAACCATCTGAATAAATAAGTAGATAGAGGATCCCATTTGTAAATATACATTTGCATACGCAGATTCTACATATTATAATTAATATGTATATAAACATCTTATTCTGTAGCTATACATATGTAGGTGCCTACTAGCCAAACATTGTTATCAATAAAAATAATAATGTCTTGTCCTAAAAATGAAACATGAAGTGACTAAATTAACTTGTATTACTAGTCAAACAATAGGTCCTTTTGTGCCGCTTGGAGACGACGAGGGTATGTGGGACTCTTCACCATGTACCCAATTACATCAACAAGGGCATACCCACTAAAAACTCACAATAACTGCGCTGCACTTCTAATGGTAGAGAGGCAGGATCGCAATAGCATTCTTCCGCCAAAAAGGGTCCGAATGTTCCGACATTATTTAGATACCCATAAAAACAAACATAATATTCAATTGATTAATTATGCAATGTAAATTGTACATACACAAAGCTATTAGCGATTGATTACTAATTATGTATCCGCTTTTTTGGGTTGATTTTCCCTGTATCCTTGTTTCTATCATCCAATCATATCTATGATTGATTTCAAACTTCGACTAATGAGCTACATAATAGGCGGTATCCTATGGAGGTTGTAAGAATGTATTTCACGCAAAAAATATAGAGAATATTACGTACCTAAGTATACATAGATACCTACCGATTTAGGATAATCTTTTAGGTATACAATAAGGTAAGGTATATCACTCAAAAAAGGTCACCCGATCACGAACGTCGAATGATCTAGAACGTCCAGTACCTTTGTAAAAAATCTAGACCTGTCAATCTGGTTTCGAATGTAAGTTTATTTCTCGTTAATTCCATGACCTTTGTCATGTATTGTTTGTTATTTAGGCATTTTATTATTGTGTATGGTGTAGTACCTATACAACGCTTTTTTTACAACAAAATAGAACAGCCTTAAGAAGAAGTTTGAAGAAAATGAAGTCCCTACCCTATTATGTAGATCCTTATAAAATACTTGTCCAGTATGTTAAGTCCTTAATGTATCCTAGCTCCGCCTGTCGGATTAGCTAGGATGCTTGGTTGCATGATGTGTTGTCGGCCTTGTAATAATAAGTTACACACAGGCTGCTTCATGCATCGACGGGCTACAGAGCTCTGATATTTAATGGATATGCTATAGATATTCCGATGATAAATAAATATGGATGATGTAAAAATACTATTTTTATCAAAATTTATATACCTAGGTACCTATCTGTATAATTTTATTCGTACCTACTCTTAAAATGTCTCTACAAACCTAACAGTTTTATACATATTGTATATCTCTTCATTAGAAATACACTGTTTTCGCCAGCCCTGTTTTGTAGAGAAACTAGACGTAAGATTGTGAAAACGATACCGCAATAGATTCTGGAATGCCGTGTCTGCGGTCGCAGACTCACAAAGATACATAAGATACTTGTCGTTGCCTCGGAGATACATATAGGTACCTAATGTTATATTGTACTATTCGTTTTAGATAAATTATCTGTTAACATAATATAGGTTAAAAAGATCTGGTTCATGCTCGGGTCATTGTTATCATTTTATTTCGCATGTGTTAGGTCAAGCGAAATTTAATAATACTTTTGTATCGTCTAGATGCGATGCCTACTATGTTGGTATCGTCAAGATTTTTAAAATGTATGGAGACTAATAAAACAGACGGGCAGTTCTGAGTACCTAATGGGCTCTGACATCCAGAAAACTACGTTTCTTTTTTATTATTGTGACGAAGTACTATTTATTTTCTGAAATGGAAGTCAACTTTATTCATAACCTAATCAAACAATCAAAATTTAAACGTCAATCAAAAGAAATGATTCTATCATGTTTGAAAATCGTATTAATCATCAGTGTTACTTGATTACAGGCACAACATATTGAACTTTATCTTTATCCGTTAGGAGTTTTTATAGGGTATACTATGATCGCATACAAAGTACTTCTCAAGTTAACTCCAAGGCCTTGATGTCTGCGTTATATGGTTTGATGTTTTATATCTTGGCTCTCCCCGATCCGTATTGCGGGGGTGAAGAGCGAACTCCCAGTTATTGGTCGAGCGTTAACTGGCAGAATTTACGATGGAATGTCTTCCAATTAATTAATAGATGGAAAAAGTCGTTGGGATAATATTGGCCTTTAATTATTCAGACGTAATCTAAAAACAATATAATGAGTTGGAATCGAAATCGAAACAGTATTAAAATATAAATTTAATTACATCTGCATGAGAAATAGGAAAATAACAACGACTAATGAAATATCAGATAATTAAAACCAATTAAAATTATTTGATGTTGTTGATTATACACAGACTTACGAAAGAGGATATGTTGGAAACCTAATAATTACTTGTTACTATGATGAACAGAATACAATGATAGCCCGAAACTATTTATTGATGGCAAATTATTACTACATTGTATAATCAGATAAACCGATAGGGGAATACTATTTGCATTAAAATTATTAGGATAAATTAATAACACAATTACAATTCAAAATGTATCAACAAATTGCATACACTGCTGGGTTGGACGCAAAAACGTAAACGTTTTATCTGCTCGTTCAACTATGAGAAACAATTTTACCACGCTTTGTTTATGGGCCACTCATTACACTAAACAAACTTTCATCATAACTAATGTTACGTATCATAACAGCGTTTAAGCCCTGAGATATATTACCGTACATTGCTGAATGTGTTACATTTGCACGAACTAACTTACAAAAAAAAACATATTGTTTTTTGACAATTTTTCACTACCTTTCTACAAGGCCATTGAAGGGTTCAACTTTTCATAACTAATGGAGAGCACCATTTGTTATTGAAAGTTAACCAAGGCCACACACTGAACTACATTCCATGTTTAACAAGAAACCGTAGGTTCGCTTAGTCCCTTTTACTTTCCATCATTTCTCGGAACCCCGTCATTTATTACAAAATTCAAGGTTAATATTTCACTTTTTTATGCGCAATCCGCTATTCGAAATTACTCATGCCTGCCTGGCAGTTCTCTAAAGAGTCATTTTAGTATTTTTGATGCATGGTTGTGACACCCATTGTTCAAGTCTGGATGTTTCCATGACTCGCAGTCACAGACAATTACCTAACGTAATTATCATATCGCTAATATTACGACACATCGCAAAATATGTTGGCTCGTTATTGAAGATAAGTTATTTTGTTTGTATGAGAAGCGTATTTCTATTTTATTTATTTGATAATTGATTATACTGCTACAAACACATGAGAAACGTCCAATAGACTTATGACCTAATGTATCAATCTGTTACAGGTAAACACATAATTAATTATTACAATTATTGTTGTGAGTACCGTTTTCGTTATATCAATGTACATTAAATTGAAAGTAAATCCTAAAATACCTTTTCTATTTTTTTTGGTCACAAATGGTTCTTTTAATCCTCCTGCATGCGGCTTAAGTGTTAGGTAATTTATTTTAACTACTTATAGCGATTCACCCATCCCAATACCCATTTCGCTGCAGCCCCCTTACCATGAATTCTTAAAGTAGGACAGTTTACGTTGTGGAAGCGAGACGCCATATTACTCTGCACGTAGCGGTGTATCGCTTCCATATCGTAAAATACTCTGCTATAAGATTTCATGGTAAGGGGGCTGTAGGTAGGTACTCATGATATAAATCAAAATTGATTTTAATCTGCAGGTATAATTGCCTCATATGCCATGACGCATATATGTACATACATTCAATGGTTTTATTTCCAGCATTTAATTACGTTGGGCGAAGGTTAATGCCATTAACTTAAGCAGTAAATAAGTACCTAACAATCCGTGAAATTCGTTAAAGTCTTTGCAGTGCAGATGAAAAACTGCAGTTCAAGTTAATAGCAATTAATAATTGTTTTTAATGCATTTTAGATAGGTAAAGATTTAAATTGTAAAAAGTTTCATGTAAAAATTGTTTTTCTGCAGTTCGGTACTTAAATAACAATATGACGTATAGAATTAATAGCTACAATATGTAAAGGCGAAGTTTTCTATGAAGCGTCCTCCAGATAAATTTTTGAATAAGTGAGTAAGTGTTAAAGTACTAGCTTACTAGCGTCATAGGTAATCTATCTAGTTTCAAAGAAAAAGTACTTAGTCTAAACTTGAGCTCTTTGGTCGACTTCAATATAAACATACATTAGTTGTTGATTGATGGCGTCCTGCATTATACTTAGAGAATGGAGGCCGGTGTTTTGTGAAGGTTTTAAAATATAGGTAACTTATAAAGGACATTTGAAAAATAATGGATCGAGCGGGATTCGAAATTTCCATCTGTGGCGCAGCTCTGCCAACTGATCTACCGTATCGCTGCTCGCAACCATCGAAAGTCAAGTTCACTTTTAGTATTTACGTCTTAAAGATGACTGTTAGAATCAAAAATAATGAATAATATATGGGTTTGACATTATGTTATCGATAACACAGTCAAAACATTATGTCACCCCCATACATTTATCATTCTATTTTGTCAAGCGTCCTGCCATTTGGCTAGGGCGACTGGTCCTAGATGATAGTAGCTATTAACACCTAACTATGTCCTACGGATGTGACCTTCAAGATGGTCATGGCCGCAACAGCTGCGTGATTAGGTACATCGTTAGTATATAACAGGAAGTTTCAAAGTAACTAATAAATCAAATGTTGCAATAATTGACGGGAATGCTAACAACAATATCCTGCGGCTTCGGACAATAGTTTTGTAAGTTCCTGTGTTAACAAACTAAACTCATAATTCATACTGTATTTACAAAATTTATAACAAAAACAAATGCTGGATTTGTCACCACTTTTTATAGGTAGATATATATTATAAAACAGTAGTCATAGTCGAGTGGTATGACTGTTGAAGTGACAAGTCTAAGGTCGCAAGTTTAAACCCCGACACGCACTACTTTTTATGTGCGTACTATTAATTATTTATCAGTGGCTAAAAATTATGCAGAAAAATATCGTCAGGAAAGCGGCACGAGCGATTTTTCGGTATTTAACGGTGTGTAAAGCCATGACAGTGGCCTACAGGCGGTTGAAACACTAATCCTTGTTCATCAACCATACGATAAGAAGAAGATAATTATATTGTTTTTCATAATTTTGTCTTTAATCGTTTTGTACTAAAACATTAAATATGATTCTTATAGGACAAATTATAAATCTTTACCTGTATTTTGTTTTTAACTGTTTTAGAACTAAGCACATATTTTGTCACTCTTATACTTGAAACTCAGAAGTAAGGTTCGACGTTCTAAAGAATATGATCTGTACATGTGGGACCTCATTAGAGAAACAATTGATAACTGCTAGATATGATAATATCTAAAACTACGAATAATTGAGTATCGTCGGTAAAAAGCTCATTATGGGAGGCTAATTAAAACATTTTAGAATTAAATAATAAATGATTACACCACTTTCACAGGAATAGGTTAATTTTGTGGATTAACAATTTTAGTTTGTTCATTCAAAATGCCACCAAGATTAATTAACTTTTGTAATCAATTAAAATTCTCTCCTTTGCTCAAGTTTCCATCAGTTTTTCGCGCAAATTCCGGAAACTAAACTAGGAACATTCAATAAATATAACAAATTGTAATGTAGTACGTTGACCTGATTTGCACATTTAAAAAATGTAAATATAGTTACTTATATAATGTTTGGTTTAGTTCTAGTTAATTAGTATTCTTTGTGTCCTTCTTATACCTAAAAAACGACATAATTCTTTAATGTATAATCCTTGAAAGAGAATTGGTCTATCGCAGCTCACAACCGAGAGGAATGGAGGAAGGAAAGGGATGCCTTTGCCCTGCAGTGGGACGATGGCTGAAATAATAATAATGTACAAATATTATTTTTGTAAAACCTGTTACTGTCGTTTGCATTTCAGAGAATAAAGATGCCAATGGACTTTATTTGGATTTTAATTTAAGGTTAATACAGCTATTATCCTCATAATAAAAGAATACAATAAACCTTGTCTCTGTGAGAAAAACAATGAAATGGACATTTTAAAACTATGTTAACCGTGTCTGTAAGAACAAAGTTAAAAAGTAATAAAAGACTAGCCATTTAATTAAGTGATCACTTTGTAAAATGGGTCCTGTTTTAGAATCTAATTAGATTCTTAGATTTTTATCAATTAAATGAAAGAATATCCAGGAACAGACAGTTTTAGTGTAGATTACACCTTTTTCTCTGTATAATGCTAAACTAATTGAATAATAACAAAATAAAATGAGGTAGCCCGCTCAGGGTGTGCCAGAGGTACAATCAACATAAAAAGTTGCTGAACAATTATTTTTTTAACATATCATAAATTGAAGAACAAACGTTGTATAGTAAATAGTCTTTAATATTCTCAAATCATTCAGATTCCCTTATTATTTAGACTATAACTTAAATGTATAGTTTCTTAAAATTATGTCGTCATTTTTTTATATTGTCGCCCCGCTCTGTAAATTTCTTCTGTATGTATCATAGGTACGTTTAACTAACATGAAATATCACATACACAAACACCCAGACTTGAGACAAACATTAGCGGATCACACAATATTTAGTCCCGTAACCCGAACCCGCAACCCTTAGCACAGCTTCTAATCAACCACTGCGCCAATTACGTCATTTTGAGCTACTTTTGCTGACCGTACTAAGGTAGCACTCACGGCGTGCACCCAAATAGAAACCTAATAACTGTGTTCCTCACTGTTAGATTACCTTTCTGCGTTCAGTCGGCTGCAATCCAATATAGTGGAAGGATTTTTATTGAACACAGGTTATACTTTGTAGTTTGTACCTAGATTTCGTTTGCGCTCTTTTCGTAAATACTTTTCCACAAACCAGAAATGGCTCAGACACCGTTTATTTTCAATAGAAACTACGGGCAGTGCAAACTAGTATTTTATTAAAAACCCGTAGGTATCTAAGCTAGTAGTTTGGTTTTTCAAATGATCGCATTCATTCGTACCACACTGAATATTTTATATCTAGAAAGATTCTAATAAACCACTGTATTTTTTTATTACTTTAATTTTTGTACGACCCAATTTATTTATATCAATATTCGCAATTACGTGTCATTTAAATATTATGTACAATTCAATTTTTACATTCAAATTTTAGAGATAAAGAAAATCTTAAGATCTTCACCACGAATTTATCTACAAAATATATTAGAGTTGAATACCGCAGTAAGTATACCTATGTTTCATTTATCTTAACTCATAACTCGACAAATGCTATTTTATCTCTACAGATATGCATTCCCTCGCAGAAACCAAATTTTGCTTTGAATAAGTTATTTTGATTAATGTCATAAACGTTCTGACTGAAGCGCCTTTCATTTGTCTAGTTACACTATAAAACATGTTTAGTACGCTATTATGGAACACGAATATTATTTATTTATCTCAAAAACTATAAACTAGAATTTTTGCTAACATTTAATATGATAATGTCTGAAATGTATATGTTTGTTTTGAAAAGAGTAATAGAGAAATTATTATCTAGATCACTTTTTAAATTTCACTTTTTATTTTGCTTGCCAATTTTTTTTAGTAATAGATGGACAGATAATATAACGGACAACCTTTATTTAGATACTAAAGCAAATAAACGAAAGATTTAAAATCAATATTAATAGCAACAGGGTAGAAAGCACATGCACAACATTTCTAGAGCAAAAGTAAGTAATAAGTGAATTGGTAGGTAAATAATATAATTATAATATTGTTCTCTTGACCGAGTTTTGGTCACGGCGGCCTATCTCAGCTGAGACTAGCCAACTACGCAGGAAATAATTATATTTCACAAGCATACGCGCAAACACAGGTGCACTCAGTTCCCTATCCCCTCACTCTCCTAGTCCGATGCGACGGCAGACCGGCACGACCGGAGAGAGATCAGGCGCAGGACTAACGGCTTAACGTGCTTTCCGAAGCAGTGCAGTGAAGCCTTTCTAGTGCAAAGTAGGTGAATAGGTAAGTAAATAAATAATAATGTACTAACAGTAATAATTATATTATTCGAGGATAGTAATTTTCTCACAATACCTACTGAACTTATTTATTGACTTAACAAAAATGTTCTGCGAAAAAGTTGTGTTTGGCTTAGATACAGAGAAACAATGTTCTGGGCACAAACACGGGAATAAATAAAGAGTAAGCAAAGTAAGTAATCAATTTCCAATAAGTTCTACATTTACTTTCTGTTTTTCATTACAAAGTTGTGTATTACAGTCATATTGAAACGTACATTCTTACCATTACGGTAGTACGAAATGGGTACGAAATTATTGTATACATTTTGCTGAACTGCGTGTAAACTTTGAGGCATTCTCTGAATTCCCGCCACTGATGTTTATTTTATTTTATAGTTCCAATAAATGTACGTTGGTGTTTTAACTGAAGTCTGCTCAAAGTTGGAGTTCATAGAATAACTTCCTAGAAACGAGTTCATTTTCATTTGGATTTTTAAAATATTTGCTATGATCACCATCGTATTAAGCTTTATCAGGAAAAACCACCATCGCTTTTATAATTAAAATGGCTCTCAAACAATGCTGCACGGCTCGGCATTGGCAGTCACACTCAACTGACCTACACCAATGAGGTGCTTTCATTTACATTCATAATACTCGCTCACCCATATTTGCGGAATTCGCGTAGAATTAAAAGGAATCTGTTTTCAATTGATTTAACACATAATTTATTGTGCTAGTCACTCTTACGGAAATATTTTAATGACTGCAATGTCATTATCAATTATTACGTTTATTTGTTTGACAGATTTCAATTAGGTACTAAAGTAAACCTGCTGCTACATTGTGAATACAATGTATTCACAAAAATGAGATTTCCCTTTATTAAGTAGGACCTCAGTTCCATGGTCTTAAGAGTTACTTAAAATAAATAACTTAAAATAAATAATTTCTCTATTGAGAAATTTTAGTTTTAATTTTCACGATTGGCTTGCTAGTGTTATTAAAATTAAAAAAAAATTGTTCTAAAAATATATAATTTAAATTCAAAATTATAGTCGAGTATAATGTTTTAATACGTACTTGAAAACTAAAAACGTGTTGGATGAACATAAAGGGTGCTCTAACCACGGAAGCAAAATCAAGGACGCTTCTTGTTATTCAAAATACCCGAAACCGTTGCCGAAGCCAGCTCCCGCGTTGGTGACCACATAATATTTCACAAGTCACAAAGCGCTCTAGGTCCACGTGACAGTGACAAATCGTTTAATTCTACATATGAAGTCGGGCACGCAGGCTAGCCAAAATAAACAGGCGTTTTTAGTGACATCGTGTCTAGGCACTAGTAAGGTTGGCGCACATTATGATGGAGGCAGGACAGGCTTTGTGTTGCAACAATGCGGATGTAATTGTTTTTGGGGAAGTTTATACGAAGGGTCAGTGAATCTCATGTTTTGTTCATAATAGTGATGCACCATTACCCCGGAGTTCCATACTTTGTGTGTAATAGCTCGAGTTTTAAGAGTTTCAAATATTTAAATTGGCGTGAAAATGTAGTTGTGACCGTGCATATTATGACTAATTCATATTTTTTATCACACGTAGACTGCTAGATTTCAAGGCAATAACAATAACTAAATCATAAAGATTGCAAGAAACGTCCACAAGATAACTTGATAGCTTGCATAGCCAATTAAAAATATAGTCACCATGCAACTGTATAATATAACTAACAATAGAAGTAGATAACGCTTAACAAAGGAATAAAATGAGAAGCGAATGTGAATCAAACCTTAAACTGTTGTGATTCTACTCACGTAAAACTTGTGTGTGACAGTTTGATGCGTAAGTAAATATAAAACAAAAATATCTAGGAAACAGGATAAGTTTACCAAGTATAGAGAAAAAGTACTGCTGATAAATTGTTATGTGAAATCGTTGTGCAATCATATCTACTACGATCAATGTAAAAAGGGCTAACTAACGCGTTATTAGTCATTATGATTGAATTTGAGAGAACCCCCACATTTCGACGCCTTTCATTCATCATCATCATCAGCTGGAAGACGTAAACTGCTGAACAAAAGCCTCCCCCTTAAGGTGAAGTGGGGTTGCAATAATCCCTACCCTTGGCCAGCAGCTTGATCGCAGTATTGGGGGTAAAGTTTCAGAAGACGCTGCTGTCCATCTTCTGGATTTTCCCTTAGTCGCCTCCTACGACAGCCAACGGGACGAGATGGTAAGGTGCTATACGGCCCGGCCCCCACGGGACATGTAATAGCTCGAGTAGTGGAAGACTATTACCATTCATTATAAATACGCAGATATTATTATGTTGTCACAAGCAATACTGTGTAATCTTGAAAAAGTCTTGTTTGGTAGAATATTAATTCTTATTCCTCTATTTCAAGTAACAAAGTCATTTACATAGGTACCTATATGTATTTATAGTATTTATAGGTGTATTTTATTTCCTTATTTACACATGCTTAATACATCTTCCTTTTAATTACAAAGGTGGTACACCCTCCTAAATTTCACAAACCTACGTGACACATTCTCAAGACCAATTTTATAATAAATTACAACGAACATATCCTCAAGAAATCTCTCATTAATTAAGCAAGAAAATTAGTACCTACCTAAAGGAAATGTTATTCTAATTTCACACCGGCGAAGAGAGTCAAATATGCGTGTTACTAGTTTAATAAAGGTTCATTTATAAATATGTTATTGCAAATTATTATCTTAATCCTTGATTATTTTACTATAATAACTTTCGTAAGTGTTATCCATATTATTTACTATATATTCCGGTTATACTCACGGGTGTATTCGGGAATGCCCGACTAGTTTCGGACTCGTCGGGCGGGACTAGTCGGGCATTCCCGAATACACCCGTGAGTATAACCGGAATATATAGTTAATCCTTGATTTATAGCTCTCAGATCGAATCATGGACTCTTAAATCTCTAATTAACCGACTTAATACTTAGGTTAATGTGTCTATGTAGGTACGTACTTAGGCACAGATTAAGTTGATTCAGAGAGGATTACAGATAAACATGACCTTAAGAACGAGAGCACGCAACAAGGCTATTTAAAAAAATGATTGGTTATAGTAAGGTTTATATTGAAAATAATCTACAAAAGTCTTTATAGTATTCATTACACGTTATTTTTTATTATTTTTTTTTGATTTTCGTCGTCCCACACTATGAATTTCTCCTGTGTCGTGGGTGCGTTTCACAAACACGAAATATCACATACACTGACACCCAGACTCGGGACAAACATCTGTGGTTCGCACAAAGTTTTGCCCCGTGCGGGAATCGAACCCGCAACCCTCAGCGCAGCAGTCCAATCGCTTATCCACTGCGCTAATCAGGTCGTCAATCGTTTATTGATAGTTCTTTTGACTCAGTGTTCGAGAGATTAGAGAATCACTTATTTAATCAATCTTTATCAAAACAAATATTACGTTGCAAGTAAACAATCAGCTCTACGAAAAAACACAGTACAAAAATACTCGTTACGGCAAATGAAGAAGCAAAAAATGAAACATTATATTTAACCTTGTCTGAAGTATACATTTTGTTTGTGTAACCATCGGTATGCCAACATCACAAGCATTGCAACTGCAAAAATGTTCCCTCATCAAAGAAGTCGACATTTACCATTCTACCTTGAGCATTTAAATATGTATTTTAAAGGGGCTTTATTTACGAAAAGTATACTTTTTCATTTAATTTGGTAGGTCTATGTACTGTTTGGTTTTGAATAAAATTGTCCATATTTAAAAGCTGTCGATATAGATTGTCAGCATTATTATTATACTAGCTGCGCCGTGAGTGTTACCCGCTACATTTTTTCGGGATAAAAAGTAGCCTATGCAGTTAATCCAGGGTGTCAGCTACCTCCATAGGAAATTTCTTCAAAATCGGTCTAGCCGTTTAAGCGTTAAGAGGTAACAAACATACAAACACACTCACAAACTTTCGCCTAATTTTGCTTAATATAAATCGCTGCTACATAAATCTAAATGAGTACATAGATGAATTACACTTTTAAGTAAATTATCCTTTCATATATAGTCCTTTAGAAGAACTGGTATAAAATCATTTATTGCAAAAAATATCAAATTCGTTATTTTGAAAATCACAGTTATGTTCACAATAAACTTGCTACCAAATATAACTTAGCGCTAAAGTTATAGAAAAGCAGACTCCTTTGTTAAAGCCTCTTGAAATCATGTCAAGGCAACTTGTTCTAAGTTCATGACGTTCTGCTTTCGCTAGAACAGTTGATTTCCTATGAGAGAACCGCATTAACATATACATTATCTTAAAATAATAGCTTTGACTTAGATGAAGAAAATAATTTAGATACAAGTGTAGCTTGAACACTGTTTCCTAACAAAATATCGTACGTCAGGAATGGAATGGATTAATACGTAATACATCACTTACGTTCATTACACTTAATACATTCAAAAAGTTCTCCCCACAGTATAAATAATGAATTCCCAAATAGATATATTCAAATTTATTATTCAAGTACTTTATTCACATCGTTTTAGGAATAAGCCTTTTCGTGTCAAAATGTATATGTATAGTTATAAAACGTATACAAGGACCCAAAAGTTACGTTAGCGTGAATATTCCATTTGGTTTAGATTGAATTGCTCCGATATTAAGCCCACTTTATGTTATATTTACGCAGTTATAAGAAATGTAAAGAACGCTTACCGAGTACGCTTGAACCACAAGCACTCCTAATATTAGAATACTTGATTGCAGCATATTTCCTGAAAAAAAAAATATGTTAAAGTATGTGTTGTGTATTAATACGCGAAACCATTGTGACAAATATTTTTAGCCTTCACGTGACTTCGCATGGCTCCAGGTATGGTCTTTGTTTTAAAGTTAATTTGATTGCAGCAATTGGTTTTAAGGTAAACAAACCACACTCTAAACAACTCTGAAACTAGAAATAGAACTTCTGAGAATAAACTATTGCAGAATACTAACTAAAATAAAAATAGGAATGATTTTCAACAAAAACATCAAATACACCGAACAAATACAACGTATTGATTACACGAATTCTTTAATTATTTTTTTCTTCTAATAATAAATAAAACATGGATTCGTAATAAATGTATAGCTAATGCGAACCAAGGAAAATTAAATAAAATTCACAGACGTCATTCAAATTCGTTGAAGTCTAATAAAAGCTTAAAATTTTTATGTTCGTTTTAAAATGTAAAACAACTAATTATGCTGCTTACATTATAAGTTAGTGATTCTATTATAATCACTTTGCATGCGTTATGAGTTGTTATTAAGGGTAACATAGAGCTTTAAAAACTAACTTTTAATATCCATGATGTAGTGGATTAACTGAATGATGATTTATGTTAAAAAGTTAATATGTAAAATACTTTTTATTCATTTTAATAGCGCAGACTATACTTAAAAGCTGTAATAAACTTTGTCTTGTTGATTATTAGGTAAACTATAAGCTAATGAAACAGTTCTAAATAAATATTTTGTTCCAATTTCGTATTAGGAATAAGTAAGATCATAATTTTGCAAATATGTAAATAATAGTGCTAAAACATTGATAGTAGGTATATTAAGAATCTGAAATAAATAAACTTTGAATTTGCTAAATAAAACCTACAGCTTATAATATTGTCCTCATAACAATAAAGTTCTTGGTAAACATAGGTATATGTATGTATACACATGATATATACAAAGAGATTTATTTACGTGTTTCGTAGAAACACGTAAATTTTCCATCAAAGGTCTTACATATAAGTTTATTCACATCATCAGTTCCGCCCGGTATCACCCACGCCTAGGTATAGGCCTCCCTTTTTCTCTGCCATTATTCTCAACATACAATTAATTCGAAAACCTCACAAGCTCACAAGTAATCACAGGAAACAGTTACATGGGCCTCGCAATCATTACAGACACCCTCTAGACCCTTATTCATGAGGACAACGCACATTGACCCCAAAATCGAAGCCCCATGGAAATTTCCGCGTTCGAATTACAATAAACCGCCAATAATGTCGCTTGGTTACAATCATTCCGATTATAAGATGTAAATGTACATTCCAGATAATGGTCACACTATTATTTTTGCTTGCTTTTAAGTAACTAACTGCCCTGTTGGTCTAGTAGTCGCTAGGAAACTTTGCTTAATTTGAACCTCAATTTCGATTCAGTCTCATGTGTCCACACGCCATTATTGACATTAAAAATTGAGACTACAATTCCGATGTTCTAGTATTTCAAAATATGAAAACATCACATCATCATGACGCACAGATCCATTGGCCACCTTAATTTATTTTGCCAGAATAACACTAGACCTAAAAACCGGATAAATGTTCGAAGTTTGTTTTACTGGCCAACTAATAGGTGGATCTACCTACATACCAACATGTATTGTACTAACTCAACACATGTTATGATTGTGAAAAACTAATTACGAGTACGATTTGCCACATAGACATACCTACAATTATGATCATGTTATCTGGTAACACTGTGTTATAATAACTATAAGATGATGTAAACACCAAGTGAAAGTACTGCTGACGACATTGACTCTGTTTGATGCAACGCGGCAGCGTCCCAGTCTGTGCCAATGAACGATAGGTTGGGATTACATTTTATGATTTAGTATCCGTAGGGTTATAATCGAAAATTACTATTATTATTTTTCAGTGGAAACAACAACACTTATAATACTTAGGTGCCTAATTATTGTCCTTGAATAATATAATCGTTATTCATTTTTATTTACTTAGTATATATTATTATGTCCTTGTCCGCTGTCAGTGATCCACAAAACTTTCCATAATATAATACGAGGGTCAAACTGAAAGTTCTTAGAAAATCAAAAACTGATTACATTAGCCAGTTATTAGTTTTATTATATCTTTTCAAAATATTGTCCATTCACGTCAATACACCGCTGCATGCGATGGAACCACTGGGAAAAGCACTTTGCCCACTCGTCTTTAGGGTTCTCTTCAATGGCATCGCGATACGCAGCCACCGCTTCTTCAGCATTCATAAACCGCTTTCCTTTAAGTTTTTCTTTAATTTTTGGAAATAAATAAATATCACAAGGGGCGAGGTCGGGGCTATACGGCGGGTGACCCAGTAATTCAACGTTTGATGTCGCCAAATAGTCGATCGTTCGCTTAGCGGTGTGCGACGAGGCGTTGTCGTGGTGAAGGAGGATCCTACTGCGAGGTCGTTTCTCTCGAACTTTTTCCAAGACAAGTGGCAAACAATTGGTAGTGTACCATTCTGCAGAAACTGTTTTTTGATCCTCTAACACAATTGTTGCGAAATGACCTATCCTTCCAAAGAACGAGGCCACCATTTTTTTTCCCGCACTTCGATCTCTCTTCACTTTAGTTGGCAACCTCTTGAAAGGAAACACCCACTGAGCAGATTGTCTTTTGGTTCAAGGATCATAACAGTAAATCCAGCTTTCGTCACCTGTTAGTATGTCGAACACAGCATTTGAGTCACCTCCGTTAAATCTTTCAATCATTTTACGGCACCAATCCACACGATGGAGTTTTTGAGCCTCAGTCAAATTATGAGGTATCCACCGGGCGCAAAGCTTCCTGACTGCTAAATGTTCGTGGAGGATTTTGTGCACTTGACTCATACCGATGCCTAAGCTTGTCCGAATCTGCTGATAGGTCACTCTTTTGTCAGTCTCTATCATACGCCGCACAACACAGATGTTATCTTCAGTCGTCGCCGTAGAAGGCCGTCCCTTACGTAAATCATCAGTGAGATTAGTGCGACCACGTTTAAACTCATTAAACCAGTTGTAAACTGTCGCACGAGATGGGGCTTCATCGTGAAAGGCCAATCGTAGTCTATCATAACTTTCTTGTTGACTTAAATGACATCGAAAGTCATAAAAAATCATTGCACGAAAATTTTCTCGTGTTAAATTCATGTTGACGTGACACAGACAATTTTCAATTTGCCGCCAAATCGTAAAACAAATGACAAATTAATGAAATATATACTCAGTAATATTGGCAAAGAGTTCTATTTTCAAATTTTAGAATTATTTTTTTATTATATTGTTTATAAGTGGCCAGTTCTAAGAACTTTCAGTTTGACCCTCGTATGATTTGGGGTATTTCCTGCCCATTGAGCTGTCAATTATTTCTTGTCACTTCTTACAGTACGTAGAAATAACAGACGGATATTATTACATGTATAGTTATAGATAGACCTTTCGAAACCGAATAATAATATCAGTCTAAAGCCAGTTATGGTTTAGGTAACAGGGGGCGAGCCTATTGCCATCAACCGGGCACAAATCCAGACTCCGTGCTGCTACTGAGAATTAGCTAATGGAAAACCCCAGCAACCGCAACGGGAATCGAACCCAGGACCTCGAGCTCAGCAGTCCCGCTTAGCAACCACTAGACCAACGAGGCAGTTAATAGGTATAACATATTTATTTTAAACGCTTTAAAATGGTCTGATTTAGAATGCAAGGCAATTTTGAAAAATATCTATAGGTATACCAGTAACTAAAAAAGACTCCTCGCTCACTTTTACGAAAATTCCAATTTTCTGCGAGAGTAAATCCATTAGTCATACCTGTGGTAGTGACAAAAGGCCTGTCCGACGGAGACACGGCGGAAACCATTACATACAGCCTGTCAGGCCCTATCTATACCCCTCATGGTCTGATTGTGACCTATATCATTTATAATAGAATTATGAAGAGAGGTGCACTGATAGAACTAGTATTTGTGGGTAATGTTATCACCCCGAACTGAAGCACGAGTAAGTTGTCATATAAGAATACTAGCTGTTGCCCGCGACTTCGTCCGCGTAAATTTCAGATAAAAACACCAGGAGACTATAATCTGATTTTGTAAGTGAAAAACACTATAAATTACTTATCGAAAGGAATATACATAGTATTTTAATGATAAAGGTATTTTTAAATTAAGATGGGGCTAATTTACTTGCTAAACCGATTTCGTGGGAATGATCGGTGAATATTGAGTGACTAACAGGAAAGTTATTGACATGATTGGTTTGCTTATAAGGAATATACACATACAATTTTGAATGTACCTTTGTTTTACTGTATCTATGTAGTACATTGATGGCATGCATTTCTCTAAACTACGTTTGTAGTTTTGTTCTCAGCAGACAACATATAAAGAGAGTGTGGACTGGTAACTCGGAAGCGAGCATCATACAGTTAAATAATCATTTTTGACGACCTGATTAGCGCAGTGGCTAAGTGATTGGACTGCTGCGCTAAGGGTTGCGGGTTCGATTCCCGCACGGGGCAAAACTTTGTGCGACCCACAGATGTTTGTCCCGAGTCTGGATGTTTGTGTATGTGATATTTCATGTTTGTGAAACGCACCCACGACACAGGAGAAATTCCTAGTGTGGGGCGTTTTTTTTTTTTTTAAATAAAAAAAATAGCAGCCTATGACTGTCCTACTGTAGGGCAGAGGCCTATTTTCGTAAAAAGGGATTAAGCGTTGATCACCACGCTAGCTAACTGCTGGTTGGCGATTTCAGATGATTAAATCCAGGTTTCCTCACGATGTTTTCCGTCACCGTTAGTCAGTGGTGTCTTAGAATATCTAAGAAAGTATTTATAACATTGAAAAAGTCACATTGATACTTGCCCGGGTTTGAACCTGCAACCTTGTGCATACAAATCAGGTATGTTAACCACTTGGCACCACGACAGTCATAAAGTTATCCGAGTAAAAATCAGCTGGTCTCTATTCCTTAATTAAGTCTACCCCTGCGTGTGCTAATGGTGATAGTTTTTATGACAAAATGCGCCAAACGGTTATATTGGAATTGATTGTAGTAGACATTTAAACGAACTGCTCATGTCCGTCACCCACAGGTTGGACCTGTGGGCGACGAACTTGGGCAGTTCGTTGCTTAAACAGAAAAGGCGGTGCGGGCTGGCGCTTCACGTGCGCCTTTTAAGAAGGGACGTAAGGCACGTAGGCCGTATGTGGTGGTCGGTACCAATCGTGAAGAGGCGAGTCAAAATTTGTTTCAAAAGACGTGTATGTGTACATGTAGCATACATGTAGTTAGAAGGATACCCTGAGGTTTCAGCTGGTAAGAGACCGGCATAACCCTCCGTCCGCTCAGTGTCGAGGAAGTACATGAGGATTTTCCTAGCAACAAAAATACTTCGATAATTGTGTGGAATTTAGAATTTGACTGCCTTATTGGTCTAGTGTTCGTAAAATGCGACTACTGAGCGGGAGTTCCGTGTGTTCGTCTACCAGGTCGGACAAAGTGATATGGCTTATTCAACTAATTCGTAGTACCGACTTTGAATTTGTGCCTGGTTAATGAAAATTTAATTGGCGTAAGTAATAGGGGGCGACCCCTATTATTTTGGGACCTGTTTGACACCTCTGCCTACCTCGAGGAATAAAGGCGTGATAGTATGGTATGAGTATGGCCACAGCTACAATTTGTTATAATTTCTGCGTCTATGATGTTTCTCTACAAAACGGTAACTTTGAGGTGGATCTCAGACCTTTAACTTAACGATGGGTGCCTACAGTACACTTTCTGCTAGAGAGCTAAAACATATAAACAAAAAAAACTTCAAAATTGTATGTTGTTTGAATATGTTCCAGTGAATAAATATTTATGTTGCCGAATGCGGGAATAACACTATCACATCACATCTTGACCAACTTTTCCAGGAACGTGAAATATTTATATATATCCAGTGTATAAAGTGCAATATATAAGGAAAGTTTTTACGGAGCATTTAAGTCAGAAAATATTTATCTACAATCACCGACGAACAGGAATTTGACTCGATCCATTACATGGTGGTTGTTCCTGCTGAGTTCTATCTAAAACTTTCACTATGTACATTCTTAATTTATTACATTTAAGCAAATGTCTCTTAAAACTATAGCGTAACTCTCCAAGAACAGACGTTTTGTTGCTTCAAATTGATGTGTATATTGAGTATGGTGATTGGTGAGCGCTAATTTGCCACCTAAGAGAGAGAGAGTAATTCTGAAAGACAATTTTGCCCCGAATATTTGTTTCTTAACCTTATGCAAGAATGCTGATACTAAGTAATAAGTGTTTCAAAGTGCATCCAAAATAAGCACTTTACCTACATATATTCATCTATACTGTCGGAATCTATATGTGTGGTCTGTGTGAATGATTGTTGGTAGACAGCGCCTAAATGGTAAATTGTTTCTCCAGCGTTTTCCATATTTCTACGGTTAAAGGTGTAACCCAAATTCGGCAGATGAAATAAATTCGATGTAAAAAAAAAAATGAGAAACGTCAGCGCGCAACGTTTCAAAATGCGATCAGGAAAAAAATCTAACATTTTGATGGAAAAGCTAAAATAGAAAATATTACTGAATATTGTTATTAACTATTCTGTGGTTAAAGTAAAACAAACAACACTCTATACATATTTACAATGGTGAAGTTACAAACTTATTAAAGTAGAAAAAAAATAAAAATTAATTAACTGTAAATAGTTTGGAATAATATTATGTTAAAAATATGTTATAATTGTCTTTTTATTAATATTTAAGTTCAAAAACATCCAAGAAGAAATTAAAGCCTATGCAAAAAGAAAATCCTTTGGCAAGGACCGATCTCTATACACATAAAACGCAGGGCGATCGCTTAACCGCCATGCTACCATGATACTTGATGTAAATTTTAAAATAGATGTTTCTATACATGTTATGATTTACTGCTCAGCTCCTTATGGATATAGCGTGATGATTTCTACATCAGAGGTTCATCTGTAACTCATCTGCATAGTTTAACTGTTGATTTTGTCTTAAAGTGCTATAGAATGCGCCGCCACGCCGGCCGTTACCGCCGCAACCGCTATGTCCCTGCCTTTTATCTGTAATATCTTCGAAAATATTCATTTAAATTACTTGCTGTAAAGGGTAATTTTGATCTATATTAAATGGACAATATATTGAAGGTACTTAATTGTATAAGGATTTATGCTGTATTGCTCAAAATCGCTTCGTAAATAAGTCATTATTTCTCGTAAAAAGTAAAAGATAAAAAATGGTTATTGTGGGTTATTCGTAAGAGATAGACATATGCCCTCGCGGACTTTTTTGTAGGCATTTTTAGGGTGTACAATATTGTAGTACATTGTTTTGATATATCTCGTAGGGTTTAGCCAGCGTTTGCAATGTAAGCGTTGTTATTTTCGACATCACATAAGAAAACTCTAAAATTGTCAGTATTTCTCTACTATATTATGCATGTATTATAGACATAAACCTTCCTCTTGAACCACTCTATCTATTAAAAAAAACCGCATCGAAATCCGTGGCGTAGTTTTAAAGATTAAAGCATATATAGGGACAGACAGACAGCGGTAAGTGACTTTGTTTTATAATATGTAAGGATAAGGATGCTTCGAAATCTTTCCGTCTATATCCCTAATAATATAATAAACGCGAAAGTTTGTAAGTATGGATGGATATTTGGTACTCTTTCACGCAAAAACTACTAAATGGATTTTAATGAATCTTATATGGAGGTGGCCTACTTTTTATCCCGAAAAAATTTAGCGGGTAATACCGCGGGACGCAGCTAGTACAGCATACAATTTTGATGTATATGTGTGAATTGGCGTACAATTTACATAATATTCTATAAACAATACGGCTATATTATGGCCGGATATCTAAACCCAACGCTAATTAAATTCAAGAACAATTTGTATACTAGTAAAATTAATGTTACTTTTTGTTACTATATGGCCGTCAATCACACATTGCGACTATATTATTCTACAAAGATACATAACATGTTTAGATATTCAATTCATAAATTATATCTAATTTTGTACTTATTTTTATAATGATGTAGAAATGAAATATAATAATGCAATAGTCATCACATCAGTACTATGTGATTTGTGTAGTCCTTTTTTGCGTGTAACTATTATTGCGAGAGCAAGGTAAAAAAAAGCCCAATTATAAGCATACAGACCCCATGAACGCTTAAAACAGGACGTATTCCGTTGAGTAAGAGAGATGGTACACTACACTGTGTGTAGCGGCGTCTCGTTTCGACAATGATAAATGCTTTATGAGTTCATGGTAAGGGGGTTGTACTGCACAATATACTAGACAGACTCACAGTTAATTCAGGGTATCAGCTACCTCCATATGAAATTTCATTAAAATCCATTCAGTAGTTTTTACGTTAAAAAGTAACAAACAATCATCCATACGTATGTAATTTCGCATTTATAATATTAGTAGGGATTAAACAAACCTCATATCCGCGATTCTTGTCTCAACAATTGCATCTTCGCATTCTGGAATCTGTGTCAAATCGAATATTTCACAGTGTTTTTCTTTCAAGTTATCATTCGATTCCCATTTCCCATTCATTATTTTACTATGCTATGTAGCACCCGACTGCCTCGTTGGTCTAGTGGTTGCTAAGCGCGATTGCTGAGCACGAGGTCCTGGGTTCGAATCCCGGGTCGGGCAAAATGTTACTGGGTTTTTCCATTAGGTAATTCTTAGTAGCAGCACGGAGTCTGGATTTGTGCCCGGATGATGGCAATGGGCTCGCCCCCTATTACATTGGGACCGAAAAATATAACTGGCGAAATGTGGGTGTACTATATGTGTACCTCTGCCTACCCTTTCGGGGATTACAGGCGTGATGTTATGTTTTATGTAGCACCCTAATTTCCTCTGTATTGTCTTTATAGATTGAGACGATAATGTAATTAATATTGCTGTGTTCAACGACAAGGCATGGCAAGTGGAATATTAATCACTGCATAATAACAGTAGCACATTGTTGTAGGTTGGCCGTTCTCTAGATAATAGTAATTATAATTCCTTAAGGTGTTGAATATGTTGGCGATACAATTATCTTGTAAACAATGTTATTGCGTTGTTGGTTATAAGCGATTAATTATTACGGTAGGCCAGGGTAGTCAGAAAGAAAATTTTAAGTATCATCCAAAGTTATTGACGAAGTATTCATGTAGGTATAATTTTCGTATTACTACGCAGTGTAAATATATATCTATACTATTTTTTTTTCTTTAATAAAACGTCGCCCCATAAGACTCATGTGTCGGCGGTGCGTTTCACAAGCATAAAATAAGACATACACAAACACTTAGACTTAGGACAAACATCTGCGGATCGCACAAATGTTTGTCCCATGCGGGAATCTAACCCGCAACCCTTAGTGCAGTAGTCTAATCGCTTAGCCACTGCGCCACGCAGGTCGAATTTAGTTTTCTTAAATCATAGATTGTTTCAAACTATATAAAAATGTTTTAAACATCTATAGGGGTTTTCGATGTGATGTTTAACACATACCTATTTAGTACTTGTTACATAATAAATGCTGTTTCATTTTCAGATCCGCTATACATTTGAAATACTCCTAAAAACTAACAAGATCCAATTAACGCTGCTTCGCTTCAAAAAGCTGATGCAATATACGTTTTCCGTATGTACAATTTTACATTGAAAATAGGCGTATTTTTATGGATTTCATATAAAAAGTGCATAACCGTGTCGAGATTTCGACATGTGTGTGAATATTGTGAACCTTTAAGTGATAATGGACTCAAACAACACGATCTAATAAAGGCTTTAGTAGACACCAAAGGATTGCTTTTTGTTACGCTAATTCATTATGGAACATGGTTATTTATCATGACGAAGCTTAAAACGAGTACCTAAGTTATGACGTACTTAATTGAAGGCAGAACCTTTCGGTGGTCGCTCTTCTCCGGAATACGAACGAGCATACGGCGTGTGCGGCTTGTTCAATTAGAATATCGGATTTTTTAAAGATTATTTAATAAACTATTTTGTCATTCCAGTTTCACATTACTATTTTAAAAGTAATGTTGATAATAAAGGTGAGAGCTTAACACTTCAGCTGCAGATAACTGAACACTTAACAAAAATCGATTGCCTCCTTAAACATACAAATTAAACTATAATTATGTGATGCAGCATAGTCGTTACACTAGTTTGTAGTTTTTTGTAGGTCCCGTTACGGAACAACAAGCGACTCTTGCGTTCGGCGGTGTGCGTAACAACAGTTGAACTTGACCCGAGTTTTGGGTAATATTATAATTCTGATTCAAGTAGTAGTTACATCACAGCGGAGCTCCGGGTCTCCACTCACTGTTATGACAAGACAGAGTGCTTACATGTCAACGATGTTACAAATCTTAACGGAGTTTGACCAAATGTTCGTCACGTACTCTTTACTTAAGAGACAAACTCATTCTTAAAAAGATAGGAAGAATTATCATTTCAAGGCAATGAGCTATTAGGCCACCAGTGGCCAAAAGGCTAAGAGTTATTTCTTGTAATTCGTTTGCATTTCATCCTAACTGTGAATTAATATTGCAATGTAGAAACTGGTTGTCTGATCTCTATATATTTGGTCACGTCCAATCTTGATATAAAGACGAGTATAAGTGTCAAGTTCAAAATGTTAGCGGAACTATTTAGAAGATTCTTGTGCAACCGACGTTTGCGAAAATTATTGGTTTCGGAGACACTAATAAAATATTAGCACGTTATGCAGACAGCTCCGGCTGTCATTCGTAGATCTTTGACAATCGTGACGTCAGTGTATCTCGGTGCATGTAAACAGTGAGTTTCACATAAAGCCGAATAAAGCAAATAAGATTTAATTTAGAGCAAAGCAGACTGCAATTTAAATGTAGAGTGTAGTCAAAGAATTATTTATTTTTATCCAAGCATGTTGTATGTCGCTATCAATTCTAAGGTATAAAGATCGAAGGATCAGTAAGGCACTTTGAGCAAAGAGCTTGAATGCAGTTTAGTTTTAAATTTAATTTTGAATAGCAAATTGTTCGTAGGTACTATACTATATAATTTCTTGCCTTGTTCTCGATATTAAAATAATACATATAGGTACTTTGTTTAATTGTTTATGGGATGGTTTGATTTTGAACATGGGAATTTCAAAATCCAATTATTTGAAGTATTTTTTTTATTTTTGTTATTTATATAAGTTTAGATCATTTATATTCTCTTTTTAAATGTCAGTGTAGTACTGATTCTGCCTTTTCATTTGGTAAGCATTTTTACATTTCACTCCAACATTTGAAACATCAACAAGTTTCATCGCTATCTAAAAATTGAATCGAGTCTCGTTCAAATAAATAATAATTTTTCAAACAACGATCGCACTGTCATTTAACACGAATGACAAACGTTGAAACAAACGGGCTAAATGCAAGGAATTCTAGAGTTTACCAGGCAGCGTTTAATTAAAACATTTTCCATCAAAACGCCCGACGAGACAGATGGACAAGCACATTGCACCTATTTGTGCAGTAATTAGTGTTGCGGACATTCTGTTGATGGTGCCCAAACGAGGACGTCGACCACCTAATTGCGAGTGAATTGTTGGCTTACGATTAGTATGAACACATTTCTAAGCCTGATAATGACGTCATTAATGTTAGAATATATACCTACCTACTCATTCTCTTCTTCTTATCGTATGGTTGGTGAACAACCTGGTGTCAGAGTTTAAACCGCCCGTAGGTCTCTGACATGACTTTACACACCATTTATCAAAATTAAAAATCTCCCAGGTGTGCCAGTTTTCTCATGACGTTTACCTTTACCCTTTATAGCAACTGATAACTAATTTATAATACGCACATAATTCGGAAAGACATTAGTGTTGTCCTGCGACCTTTGACTTAGCAGTCCAACGGTTATACCACTCAGCCATGAGTGCTCGGACTGATAGCCGAGTGGTATACTCACGCTGATGCAAATAACTTAATTCATGCATAAAATTATTACTGTATTGGTGCTTATAGAAATTTCCAAGTATTTTGTTGTATATTGAGTGCTAAGTTTCCTTTTAAGTTTAAGCCTGATGATGCTAGTGCATATGTTCTACTCGTGTTTGAGTGCGCTAAAAGGTTAGTGTTTGTGAACAAGCTTATATTAACATATAATTAGTTAAAATGATTTCTATGAAATTAACACTCGTTATTTAATGGCGGAGATTCTAATGGAGGAGGATTCCATTAATGTCATAAAAATAACATTACATAATATTACGCCTGTATTACTCGAAGGGGTAGTTATTAGTCCCAATGTAATAGGCTATAATAAATAAATAAATACTGCCTAGTATTGTAATGTAATGCTTACAATCGAATCTAAAATGTTACATTACACGCGAATGCTCTAGGTGAGGGAGTACCTTTACAGCCTTCACTTTGAACTAGAACAAATTCTTAGATGACTTTTATGTATTGTAGCTACACGGTACGGTAAACGTATTAACTAAAGTAATTGTACATAGCGCTGCAGTATATGTGAACAGTTGAAAACTGATTTCAAAGCTTGTGTCTAGAGTAATCTTAAAATCAAGTTAATCACATATTGAGCTTCGGTTCTGCTAGCTCTACAGTTTTCAATTAAAGCTTAGTCTAATAGCAAAGGATTAATTTAAGACGCTTTATTTCAAACATAATACATATTTATTTATATGCATATAATTATAATTTCGACTGTAATACCTTGAACCCACTGGCAAAGAAGTACTTCTGTATTACAAACCTGTTGCAGATCATATGGCAATATAAGGAGTGTTGCGTGTATAGTGATCCATAGCTAAAGATTCGCTATATCGTAGATAAATCAGATGCTATTTTTGTAAAATAATAAATGGATAAAAATAGCAGTGTGGTACCAGATAACTATAGGTATCGTTATCTGGTACCACACTGCTATTTTTACTATAGTTATCTGGTACGTTGAATCCTTAGCCGTGGACCACTATTAACATCACGCCTGTATTCCCTGGAGGGGTAAGCAGAGTATATGACACTCACATTTCGCCAATCATGTCATAAGGGACGAGGCTTTGGCCGTTAACCGAGTACAAATCCAGACTACGTGCTGTTACTGAAAATTCCGTAATTGTAGAATCAAATTACACTGCCGCAACCGGGAATCAAACCCTTATCCTCACGCTTAACATTCGCGTATTATGACCACTAGACCAACGAGGCAGTTCTGCGACCACGGACAAACCTCACCACTATACCTCATGAAAATTCTATATTATTATAGGTACATATTTTAAGTAAAAAAAATCTAAAACACGTGCGAGTCTAAATAAATAAACATAATATTAAAAAGAATGAACAAAGACAGCGACATATCAGCTATGCCAAATGCGTTTATCGGATTGTGAGTTCAGAGAAGAATACACGATCAGTCTATTGTTAACCTCAACGATAACAGTAACCTTACCGATTGTCTTTATAATGGTATAATGATCAACAAGTATAAAGAACTAATTTATTCGTTTAATTGTCATTGTTTTTTTTTCTTTACTTTCCTATTCATAGCTGAGAGTTAGGTTTATGTCATCTTTAGCTAAGTACTATTCAATTTCTATTATGAAATACCACCAATGCTTTAGCACCACGCTCTTTAATTAAAGAGAACAAATACTATATTACTTGTATTTTCTATGAATACATTTACAATTTTATATTACGTATTCAAAAGCTCGCTGCGTACTTAAATTGTCTTCCAAGTTACAGAATATTGTTGGCACAATGAAATTCAAAGAATCTTCGTTTAATTAAGTATAAAAACTATAAAAAATGCACATTGAAAATTTTAATAAAATCATAACAAAGACGAAGTCTGATGCAATGTAAGCACGCAAGACATTTTTAATTTTATATTTATTAATGAATTAAAAAATATACTATTATAATAGTAATGATTAAGAAAGAAAAACTTACTATAATAGGTATTCCCTCCACAAAAATACTGTTCACAATGTTATTTTAAATTATAAAATTTTGTTTTTATATTTCGAACGTTTTTAAAATTCGTTAGGATTGATCGTCGCGTGCGCTGTCGGAGGCTTTGCTAAGCAAACTATTTACTTGTAGAGTAGGCCTTGCCATTCTCCTGGTCACTGGTCTGAGCCAACGTGCAACCGGTCCGTTAGACTACATTTACACCGTTAATAAATCCAGTTTATCTACCCTTCCATATTGCGCAGTACGTTTTTAGTGTTATCTTTAGAAAATGTTCTTAATATTCATGAATGTTTTAATACGTCTAATAGGTGATTGAGGTGGTATCTTTATTCAAAATTAAATATTTATAGATGTATATAACTTAGCTTGTAAATTGTGACTTACAATAAATTACGAATTGCCTCGTTTTTACAATAAATAAACTTGACCTATTTTATTAATTATATCGAATTTATTACATTGTTAAGAATATTATGTAAATTGAATCTGGTAGACAAGATAGGAAAACCTGTGTCTCACAGTACAATAAAACCTACGCAATGTTACATTTGTATTTACATGTTCCACGAGAAAGTTACGCTTCGGTGTAAATGCAGCCAGCGGAATATTTTGTAATTGACTTGCGTAAATGAATTAAAAGAAATAGGAGGTGGGATTTCCTCGTTATATTTTATTGGCAATATACTAGGGTATAAGGTCTATTATAATATGATTCACATAATGTGCGTTATTGTTATTTACTCGAATTAATTGATTTTAAATAATACATCGTCACAATTGCGGGCAACCGATGGATGCAACTGGCAAGCTGTCGTTCATTGTGGCGTTGTAAGGGGAGGCCTTTGTTTAACAGTAGACGTCTTTCGGATGATGATGAAATAATAATTATGTGAGAACTTAATTCTTAGCGTAGTAGCAATAGTAATGGAGTTAGCTGTTTTTTTTAGGATGAAAGAATACATGGATAATGATAGACGGAGAAGGAGGAATCATTCTGAGATTGGTATGGCTAATATAATATATATCACAGGTAACAGACTAATATAACATACGTGACTGCCTCGTTGGTCTAGTGGCCGCTAAGCGCGACTGCCGGGCACGAGGTCCTGGGTTCGAATCCCGGGTCGGGCAAAGTGTTACTAGGTTTTTCCATTAGGTTATTCTCAGTAGCAGCACGGAGTCTGGATTTGTGCCCGATTGATGGCAATAGGCTCGCCCCCTATTACATTGGGACCTAAAGAACATAACTGGCGAAAAGTGGGTGTACTGTAAGTGCACCTCTGCCTACCCCTTCGGGGAATACAGGTGTGATATTATGTATGTTATGTTATAACATACGTAAGGGTTGAATCTGTTTCCAATAACTTGTGACTGCAAATGTGAATCATTCATTTGGAATCGGTTAATTGTAAGAAAGAAATCATTTATTTGTCAGAATATAGTACAATGTATGTGTATATAATACTAGATGCGCCCCGCGGTGTTACCCGCTACAGTTTTTCGAGATAAAAAGAAGCCTATACGTTAATCCAGGGTGTCAGCTACCTCCATACGAAAATTCATCAAAATCGGTCCGGCCGTTTGAGCGTGAAAGAGCAACAAACATCAATCCATACATACAAACTTTCGCGTTTATAGTATTAGTAGGGATGCGTATCTTACTATGACCGTATTCTTTAATAGAGGTATTGTATCTTTGTGTGTAAAGTGCCTTTTAAAGACTACAAGCTTCTAATATGGTAGTTTGAAGGCAGCACGTATAAATATAATCCTAATTCAGTCATTTTTGTATGTTTGATCCAATAGGTATGTCGCATATCCTTTCTCGTCAAAAACAAAAGCAAACTCATAATTTATATGGCATGTTGGTGTACCATGTTAGTATTTCAATAGCTTTTATGTTAGACCGCAACTCGGGTAGAGCGCCGAATTGAATGTAAACAATTGCTGTCACTTCTGCGTTGTGCTTTTGTTTCACTTCGACGTACAGTTCCTGGGTAATTTTAGGATGGGCAACAACACATACCATCTATATTGGTAGTATGTAGGTCAGGTTTTGTTTATTCGATAACTAAGTTTCGTATTTGAAACTTAAATTGGGTTAACGTTTAGATACTAAGAAGAAAACACATAGCACGTATGTTTAAAAACATTCTGCACTGGGCTAAAAACTACTTAAGTGTGATACGTAGCTTTTTTTTAAATTACAATAACTTTTTAGGTAAATAAAAAGGACTAATAAAAGGAAACTATAGTTTACTACAGCATATTCAAAGAAAATTTGGTATAAAACAGTTTTTTTTTTATTTTGAATCTTAAATTCTATACCTAGTTTAGAAAAAAATATAGTTAAAGAATAATTACGAAAAAATAGATATATTTGTATGATATGCTTTAAAACTGCTTATCACAAAGCATACAAACGATACAGAGCTATTGGTAGCTGATAAAACTATTTATTCAAAACAAGACACAATAATAATTATAAGTTTATCAGTGAAAAAGAATACTATCTAAATATATTTTTGTTTAGCCTACGAATTCACATCATTAATTTGTTATTCGATTGAATTGGCACTGAGTTTAGGCTTACTTTTCTTCCAGTGAGAGTGTCTAGGTTTGCCTAATGTATTTGGGTCATTTTTATTGTATTTCATTTTCATGAAAAAATGTTATCCGGCTTTTCGCTCGACCCTAATATTATGTTATCCGAAATATCCATAACTCTAGTCTAGCTCGTGAGAAACTGCCTGTATTCTCCAAAGAGGAGAAACAGCAGAATTTCGCATAGTACTATTTTTTTCATAGCCTATTATATTGTTTCCCACTGCTGGGCAAAGAAGAAAGGTGACTCCCGTTTTTTCTTCTAAATCACTCTTCCTTTCGTAGTATGTGACCACGTGATATACTATTAAGTAGGTAAATATTATTAATTTCTTATTTATTGAGTCTATATTATATGTTATGAAAGCACTATTACTTATAGACACATCATGTGTTAGTGTTATTTAAATATGTCTGGTAGAGTCCGACTATGAAGTACGCAGAATGATTGCTGGACAGGATACCGCAGAGACTGGCAAGCATTGCAGAAAATAAAAACCATGAACTACAGTAGGTAATAATATTATTTGCAAATTCCTTTAGCGAGGCAGTCACAAACAGAGATGGCGAGATGAACTGGACTCCTTTATGGAGAACTGGTCAGTAACAGCCCTTGACAGGGACAAATGGAAAGAGAGTAGAGAGGCCTGTGCCCTGCAGTGGGACATTACAGGCTTAAAAAAAATCCTTTAATAAATAAAAACAACATTGTATATTCAACTTTGTTAGAATGTAAAACGTACACCAGATTGAATAATGAATGAAATGCGTTATGCTTTCATTTCCTTCCAAAATATTGTAGCACAAAAATATATGGAATATCGAAAAATATAACGAAATAATTTCAAATATAAATCCTCAAATGTACTTCAAACCCGAAGCACAGGTAACATTTTTAGGGAAAGCCTCTGTGCAGGTACTTATAAATTACTATTATATTCACAAAATAAAAATTATGGTAGGTACACAATCTTTCAATACAATGAATAATTTTATTTAATTACGTATAGGATCTAAAGGCGTTCTACCTTTTACAAATAACCACTCCCAATAACATTTTTTAAATTGATGACAAATAATCAAGTGCCAATCTTTTGAATTCTACCAAAGTCTTAGTGAAAATATCCAGCCAATAGGATTCCACATAGAGAGTCCCTGCTTGAAACTTTAATAAGTTAGTTTGCAATTCTGAGATCTCAAAGTCACTTTCGTAGTCTGGTGTACCTTGCGTAGATGAAGGTATTGATCTAGATTTTTATTTTACATTATTAGAGGTTTATTATTAGGTATTTACAATAAAACATATTATAATATCCACATTAAAACATTATATTAACATCGTTATAAATAATAATTGGGTAGTTTAACGTTTTCCCCCTCATCGGTCTCTACTGCTAAAGACTGGCAGCATTGCTTTGCTAAATGGCAAATTCTTTGGTCGAAGAGATAGCCAGCCCTTTGGTCACGCTTGGCCTACATTAATTTATTTAATACTTTTTTAAAGACTACTTATTGTACAAATAATACAAATCATCGATAATTTGAAAATAATCATTTATTCGTATTAATTTTGTTTTTACTTAATTTTGGACTTAAGTATTAAACACTGCATGTTAGGTAGGTACATATAAAAATAATAACAAGAGCTCTATAGAAAATCGGTTTTAATCCTTCGTTATTGTCTTTTATGACATTCATGCAACATAAGTCAATCAGTTTCTTCTTTACACTTACGATATCAGCGGACGTAATAACACTCTCAAACCAGCAAGTTCACGCACTGACTATATAAAACATACCTAAGTATATACATACGTATGTACCCAAATCGCATACCTGAAGAAAAACATAATGAATTGACGCACGAATCGAAGAGAGGTACTCGTCCTGCCACACTCGTCCGAAAAACCCAAAGTGCTATTAATATTTAACAACACCGCTACAGAAGCGATCAAAAGCCAAAGATAAATATATCTTGTGACTAAAGTGTCATGCTATGTAATACGCCGTGGAAATTTCTTATGAGACATGTACAGACGTAGGTAATCATGATCGACAATAAAGAAACAAAAAATGCGAACTGTTTTTATTGATAGCGTTTATTTTTAATAAGTGCGTACTCTCAGTCTAGTAGCGTGATGATGTAACCTTTGGGCACCTGCATGGAGTATGTTTAGTCGATAGCGTATTAGATAAGTGCATCCATCACTAGTTTCTAGTGCTTCATTACGACACCAGACCCTGCATAATGCATTGGTCCTTAAATGATTGTAAGATTTTATAATTGTTAAGCTTTAAAACTAAGAATACCTTTTGACCCTTATTTCTCTTTTTAACCTGCCTGTTTAGTGTCCCAATGTTGGGCACGATTTGCGGAGAAGAATCTCTCCTAAAAGTCATTTCCGGACATGATGTTCCCGCTCAGGTTTTCAAATCATCACGACATCGCCTTCTAGGTCTGCCAGGTCGTCAGGAATTTACTATGCAAAAAAAAAGGAAAACGGTAGGTATCTAGAACATGTGATGACGTCACAAATACGGTAAGTTGATTTTGATCTTTGTACGCAATCCAATGATTTAAATTTTATACGTCTTACAATGATGCAATATAAATAGACCAATAAAAGTCAAAGTTAAAAAACTCATAGTCACAATTTTTGTTTCATATTAATTTGCGACGTGCATCGATATATAGCGTCATAAATTATATTATCAATGAAATAACAAAATGTGGTTAATTGGGTTTTTCCTTTTTATTTATTTTCATTGAATGTAATATTATATTAAGTACCTATTATAAAAATATTTAATATTCCCAAGGGTCATTCGTTTTATCTAGACTGGGTAAATCCAAATACACATAAACGAAACATTTTGCAGATAATTATATGGTTATACCAATCTACCTAACTACATTAAGTAATTTATCATCATAAGCTTTGAATTATAATGTAAGTCGCATAAAGCAGGTTTCATTTCAGTTATAATTTCTATCCGAATTATCGATAAGCCACTATACCTACCTATTTTGAATGTAAATTTGTTGCCTTACCTAGCGTTCTAGCGACTTGCTTCACTGCACAAAATGTTCGAGAAAAACTTTCTTTACCTGAGACCATTACATTATCTAAGTAGAAAAAACCTCAGCAGCCTGCCACTTCGTGATCGTTTTCTCTCGGAATGTGAGTGCGGAAACTACTTCCGCAGATTTCTATCAGCTGTTCTCTCTCAAATGAATTAGATTGTCTGTTCTTTTTAATATGGTTTTACTTGTAATTGAACAAAATATTCTTGAAGATGGAGTCTCGCTTTTGTGCTGGAAAAAAATATGCATTCGTCATCTTGCAGCCTTGTTGAGTCATTAGTTTTAGGGTCATTGGTAATATTAAGAAAACTAAAGATAACCTCCAACAAATCAAAGCTTTATGATGCACTATGATTAAGTAAACAATTAAATTAAAATAGTCAGTCATACAATTCGACGATACAGTAAATATCCTGTTAACGGTTATATGCAGAGGTACCTGTTTCATGCATTTCTTTCAGCCATGATCGCCCCACTGCAGGGCAAAGGCCTCCCTTTCATCTCGTTATCATAATTAATTAAATTTTCTTTTCATGGGTAATTTATTTTTATTTCGTACTCGTGTAAATTAATTGCCTCTTTTGCTGCATTATTTAAAGGTAAAACAATCAGATTAAATTTAAAATCATTGAAAAGAAACAAATGAGGTCGTACAATCACAAGCAGTAATTTAACACGTTCCTGTAACATCTACCTACTTATATCTATAGCCACTGGAATTTAATATTGGATTGCCGACTCAACTGCAAGGGGTACTTTACATGTTTTTTTTTAAAGGCGTCGGACCACAGTAGGAATTTCTACTGTTTCGTGGGTGCGTTTTGCGTACAAACATGAAATATCATATACATAAACACCCAGACTCGGGACCAACATCATAAATATGTGTATACAAGTTATAATATACCTACTTTAATTTTATTTTTAATTACTTCTCTGTAGAATAGTGATGTTGGTATATTATAACTTTAGGGATTACATCCTCAACCTCCAGTGGATATCATGCAGCTAGAGCAATTACAAACAGCAAATGTAAAAATGTTTTATATACCACTGGCCAGAGCCCGCGCGTAAAATGAGGACGTAATTTGTAGTCTAATCTCACTGTGTGTTATTTCATAGCAGTGACAGCCGAGTGGTATGATCGTTAGACTGCCAAGTCAAAGGTCGCCAACTCAAACTCCAGCACGCACCTTTTTTTTAATTCCTGTGCGTAGGAGCTTTAAATTAGTTGTCAGTTGCTAAAAACATCGTGACGAAACCAGCACATCTGAGAGATTTTTCAATGGTGTGTAAAACCATGTCAGAGGCCTACAGGTGGTTTCAACACTGATTTCAGGTTGTCCATCAACCATACGATAGGAAGAAGACACTGGTATTTAAATTCTGTAAACGCACCAGAGTTGCACAACACCATATTATTCCATTTAGATACAATCATAAAATATATTTATTTATAGAATATAATAACAATAACACTAGCCTACTTAGGTTTAGAGAAGGAAAACGTATTTCATTTATCTATCTACCATTCACTTACATATTTCACAGAAAAATACAATTATTACTTAATAATAACCTATGTACAGAAGTAGTTATATCAGTCTGGTATTGGGTATTAGAATTCAAATGCAATTCACACTATACAGTGAAATCCGCGTGCGTCGGTGCGTCGGTACACACAAATATTGTACCTATGTAGCTAGACTTTATTAAGTCAACATTGTAATCCACGATACGAAAATAGTGAGTGCATTAGTGAACTAGAAAACATGTTTAACATACAATCTCAAAAGATGTGCTGAATAATATTATTGACTTCCTCATTGGTCTAGTGGTTGCTAAGCGCAGCATGAGGTCTTGGGTTCGAATCCCGCGTCGGGCAAAATGTTACTAGGTTTTTCCATTAGGTAATTCTCAGTAGCAGCACGGAGTCTGGCTTTATGCCCGGTTGATGGCAATAGGCTCACTCTCTATTACATTGGGACCTAAAACATAACTGGCGAAATGTGAGTGTACTAGGTATATGTGCACCTTTGCCTACCCTTTCGGGGAATACAGGCGTGAGGAATAGGAATTAGGACTAGGAATTGTCAGGTTCTTTAGTAAAAACTGCAACTAAATTAAATATGATACCAATATAATTTTCTCCACAAGTAAGTACTTCTTTAGCTCCATGATTCAAAATGTGCACAATGCGATTAAAAATTAATTTGATAACAATCTTTTCCTAAATCCAAAATCAGTTCTCAAAAAAATACATACTATGTATTATAATCGTTTTGATCATGAGTTCAATGACGCGATGTGCACGTTAATGGTCTATAAACAACACGTGTATATTTTGAAAAAATACTGCCCAACCAGTTGATTTGTTATTGATTAATCAATTTATGTTTAATGGGTATAAATTGATTATAATTTTACTGCAATCTGAGCATAATTACCCCATAAAGATAATTAATTTTTGGGTGTTAACACACTGCAAGTTAGACTTGTAGGAACGAACTTTTCTTAGCGTTATTCTGCGCATTATATTGTGGCAAGCTACACTGACAATAATAATGTAATCTCTGGTTTATAATTAAATTTTCATATTAAGAGGGTAGGTCGATGCCGATGCCCGACCGATGATGTACCTACACTTATCAGGTAGAATTATTTATTTAGTCTAAATGTTAAGACACTTTTCATACTGATGGCAGCACAGCCGCTGCGCTTTCAGTAAGCTGCCCAAGTTATGATTCATTGCAACAAAAGCCGCAATTCCAGTCTGAAGTTTGCTCGCCGCACCATACAGCCGTGCGTTTTGCACAGGTAGTATGTAGAGCCTCTACGTCGATAATAATAATATTAATTGATGTTAGGTCACCATTAATGGATTAATTTCCTAGTTCGGAATATGAAAAAGAAACAAAATCATTTTCGAAATAAAGAGTTCTTTATTCAAAACATTTGAATTAGAAGCTAATAACCATAGAAATAAAAAAATAAGAGTCTAAAACGTTCAAAACTGGTCTTCTATATAGCAATTTAATTGTTTTCCTTGAATTAAAAACATCACGAGCCTTTTTAATTTCAGAATAGTAATTTATTACATTATTTATTCAAATTGATTAGAAGTCTAAACTATACTATCGTCAAAACGATCTGAGATGCAAATATAACATAACATAAACATATCATAACATCACGCCTGTGTTCCCTGAAGGGGCATTGCGGAATTACACATATAGTACACCCACATTTCTCCAGTTATGTTTTTAAGTCCCAATGTAATCGAGGGCGGGCCTATTGCCATCAACCGGGCACAAATCCGGGCTCCGTGCTGCTACTGAGAATTACCTAATTGAAAAACCCAGTTACACTTTGCCCGTTCCGGGATTTGAACCCAGTACCTCGTGCTCAGCAGTCACGCTTAGCAATCACTAGACCAACGAGGCAGTCCAGATGCAAATATGTAGTTAATTAGTTTCCCTTGGAATCAAGGCGTATGCAAGCTTTGATCTAAGTTTGTAATTCGAAGTTTGTCTTCAGGAATCTCAACTTACTTGCGATACCTACATTTCAATCAGGAAATCCTTGTGAACCTTCACATGATAATAATATAATTAGTATTCTAAATATTGCATAGCTCTAGTTATATTTTTCCTATTCCAATAGGTATACTCGTAAACGTAGAACGGTTGATCGTCACCGTATCAACTCGAGCCGTGCGATATTCTTTGTATGAAACTTCAAAGCACACTTATTGGAATCGTAACGCAAACGCCTCGCCTCGGCACCGGCGAGCCGTAATCGCTGCGTCGCCTTTCCGTAGCTGACTCGACGTATCGTAGCTGATCCGCTTTGTTGTTACATGTTTTTGTAAGGTTGACGCCTGTTTGAAGGCGAGGCGCAAGGCGATAGGTACGTTTACGATCCCTTTTCGATTTTACATGTGTGCTATGCTATGACCCTTAGGTCTGTATGTAAGAATAATATCCATCTACTTATATGTATTTACTAAAAGTGCAATGTTTAATATTGTTAGACATTATAAAGAGACTATCCGATTGTATCGTTATAATTGAAGCTACTAGAACAGCCATTAAAACTTTTCTATTAGAAACATTCACGAAATCTATAACTCCTCTTGATTTAGGATAGTTTCTTTGTCTCAGCTCACCAGCAAAGGTTGCAACCTCTGAAACAATAGAACACACATTAATTATCTCGCAATAATAGTTATTAAATTTATACCTTTAGCAAGTCGTAACATCATTGTGTATATTTGTTTGAGTCCATTTTGTAAGTGTTTCTGTAGGTATATCACATTTCACACTAATATTACAAAGACAATTGATTGTATGTTTGTCACATTGTCACGCTCAAACGGATTTGGATAAAATTGGGTTTAGAGGTAGCTGACACCCTGTATTAATACATAGGTTACTTTTTGTCCGGAAAAAAATTAGCGGGTAATACCGCGGGGTGCAGCTAGTACAATGTACATAACATTATGACGATATGTAATGTATTAAAATTTAATGTATTACAATTTACTTACACCGTGGGAAAATGATAAAACAGTCAGCATAACAGTGGTAGGACTCAGGTCCAAGGTGCGACGGACGACGAATTGAGTTTTATACTCGTGTGGAGAGTATATCAATGCCGGGTGATATGGTTACGCATGGATCTAAAACAGAATTGTAGCTACTAGGTGGTTTAGTGTATAATAATAATA
Source organism: Abrostola triplasia (assembly GCA_946251915.1). NCBI lineage: Eukaryota > Metazoa > Arthropoda > Insecta > Lepidoptera > Noctuidae > Abrostola > Abrostola triplasia. Next base: position 5,740,415 of record OX276431.1, read on the forward strand.
ACAGCTTATAACTGTCCCACTGCAGGGCAAAGGCCTCCAAGAAAGATTAAGCACGCTAGCTTTCTGCGGGTTGGCGATTTCAGTATATTAAATCCAGGTTTCCTGTTTCCTCACGATGATCTACGTCACCCTTAGTCAGTTATGTCTTAGAATATCTAAGAAAATATATCGGACATTAAAAAATCGCTTACTATTTCGGTATGCCAAGCACTAGACCATCTAGACTTCCGTGTATGTACCTATGTAAGTACACCAAATGTAATGAACTATTTAGATACGTATTATGTCTGCCAGAAAGTTGTCTTTTCCTTGAGTGAACATACATTTCAAGGAAATAGGTATCCGCTTTGACCCTCAGTATGACATTAACTTACCAACGTAAAACGTCCAACAAAAGTCTTATTTTTCTGTATAAATAATTGTTCCCTTGAAGTAATTTAACTAGTTTGTAGACAAGTTATTTTTATAACATGTTTTTACTATTTACCTTTATTTGGTCCAATTACTTTAGTCATTATATTTTAATGTGTCTAAAGAGACGTTTGTACCTATTAAACTTCTAAATTGATAAAGGAAACTTGAAAAATTATGGACACGGGCGGGACTCGAACCCGCGACTATCGCCGTACCGTGGCGCCGCTCTGCCAACTGAGCCACCGTGTCACCGCTCGCATCCATCGAATCTCAAGTTCCCTTTTTTGCCCTTATTAAACTTAATAAAACCTCAATAATATAATTATGAATGTAGCGGCTAGACCCAGACATATCGTAGTAATTTCCATGAGATATTATTCATATAAGTAATATATCAGATATATGTATATATCTAAGCTCCATGTATAGTGCGCACCTGTCCTAGTTAAATATAGATACCATGTTTGACTTGTTAGAGCTACATGTTCAATCCCACAGGTTTAATAAACACTGATATAGCATTAAACTTCACTTAAGATTGCAGACTGATGACGCACATCGCTGCTTCCTGCGAAACTGGTTAAGACAAGTTCACAAGTCAGGTAAGCATATTAGTTAGATCCAAGCTTTGGCCTGGCCACATAATTGTACTGACGTAATTTAATTGGCGCCAATTATATATACGTTTTGTTTGGTCACTAGATAATTTTTGAGGCCATAGATAACTGGTACGAAGTGTCAAATAAACAATTTGTCGTAATAATATGACATGTCACCCCATGCAATCATCGTTATTTTCGCTTCGCCTTGCGTTCTTGCGAATTGTTATTAATTAATAACTAGCTGACCTAGCGAACTTCATACCACCTTCTCACCGTTTAAACCGTCCCTGGACTTCCACGAATATTTGAAGACCAAAATTTTTCAAATTAATTCACCCGTTCTCGAGTTTTAGCGAGACTAACGAACAGCAATCCATTTTTATAAATAAGAACATAATATGATGTATTTTTGTTTATAAATAATTAAATAAATGAATTTCCACAACATAAAATTCAGGTTTAGTTCGAGAAGCTTCGACATAATTATACGAATAATATTATGTATAAATTCATTAACAAAAATGGAACTCATTTAGTAGCTTTGCAGCTAGTATTAATTAAAGAAACATGAGTCAGGAGTCGAATTCTATTCATTATTTTTTTATTGTAGGTACCTTTATTTTAAATGAAATTCCCTTTGACGCTTCAAAAATTCACAAAGTCGTACTTATTTACATTGAATTCTTTGGAAATGCATGAGCATCGTTTTTCATGGGTGCCTGCCTTTTGACCAACCTTTCTGCTCAATTAATTTAGGTGTGGGACAATTTATCATGAACGTTGACCAGCTAACGTATTTTAAGATATTTAATAACAACCCAAATCAACTCGGCAAACATTTTATTCAAAAAGCTTCCTTATAAACATGAAATATTATACAACCCATTATTCGATTTACACAATATCACTTGATGCCAGAATCGCTTTAAATCTACCACCCTTTACTCTGTTAATATTCTAGAAACTTTATTGTGTGTGGACAAAGTAATATTTTAACTGGATAGGGCCCAATAAATAGTGTTTCTTTTTTATTAGTGAATCGTGAGTGCTCTGACATGTCGCCTCGCTGTCTGTTTGTTTATAGCTGCTGTAGATCCTCAAACTTTATTGTTCTGTTAGATCGGGAACTAAAAATTATCTCATTCGTTTTATGGCACTAAAACTAGCATCACTACGACTGAGAAGATAGTTTGTATGAAAATCCTTGACCTTCGGACGTAACTATGTGTGACATTTATTGGGATGTCTAGATTAGGAACGAAAACTTCTACCAATTGTAATAAAATTGTAGTACCTAATCAATTACAAGGGTTTTACGTACGTACTTGAGGCGTATAGTGGTGATAATGTTTGGCCCCTAAGTCCGGAGAATTTACGTTCCATATAATTTACTTCTTTGATAGAAAGTAAGCTTTCCTGTATTGTGACAAGTAAATGCACAAGTCGATGGTCAAGATGATCTTTGAAGGTAAGGACAGTCAAAAAGTGGTATTATGAGTTACTAGCTACGCCCCGCGGTGTTACCCGGTAAGTTTCTTCAGGATATAAAGTACACTATGTGTTAACGTAGGGTGTCAGCTACCTCCAAACTAAATTTCATTAAAATCGGTCTAGTTGTTTGAGCGTGAAGAGGTAACAAACATGCAAACACATTTACAAACTTTATAAAATTAGTGTGATGAACATTAGTCATTGACATGACTTTTGGTGTTAAGCACTTTGCTCATGCTAAGCTTGAATCTAAATTAATAAAGGAAACTTTAAAAATGATGGACACGAGATTAGTCATTATTAACTTTAATATAAAATTGAAATAAAAACTCCATTTACAAAAAGAACAACATTTTTAAATGTCTTAGAACGTGTTTAAAAAAGCAAAATCTGCTCTTCCCTTTTAAATCATGCTTCGGTGGTCTTTAGTATTTTTCCAGTTGCACTTTACGTCACGAATCTGGACTTGTAACATCGTAGTGCACTGGTAAGTGTAGCGGTCTTTGAACTTGGATTTTCCAGCGAGCCAAGGAGACGATTTAAATAAATGAGGTGGCTCGTTTCGCTAGACTCGCAAGAACTTTTAGCGCGTAAATATTTATGTAAACAAACGTAGACAACAGGGACGGGCAAGAAACCGTAACGAACGTTTTTATTTCAATAAAAAACACTTAAATTGTGTGATGTCAACCGGTTTTTTACTAAGGTAACCCTTCCTAGAATTTGCATATTCAAATGATGCTAATTTAAGACACTGTGGGTGGTTTGCAGTTTTGGACTTAAAGGTCGAACCGGTTTGGATTTTTAAACGTTACCGAACAAAACAAAGAAACACTCCGTGTTAAATTGTAGGAGTACACTGTTTGGCGAAAAATCAGGGCCAAGCGACCATATCCAGACCATTTCCTTTTCCATTCACGTTTAGCGCTATATATCTATTATTACACGGTTTTCAATAACGTAGTCCAAAGATAGTTTTTTTTTTTAAATAACGTCGCCCCACACTAGGAATTTCTCCTGTATCGTAGGTGCGCTTCACAAACATGAAATATTCACATACACTAACACTCAGACTCGGGACAAACATCTGTGGTTCGCACAAAGTTTAGCCCCGTGCGGGAATCGAACCCGCAACCCTTAGTGCAGCAGTTCAATCGCTTAGCCACTGCGCTAATCAGGTCGTCAAATTCAAACATCGTCAATATTAAAACATAATAAACAAAGATAGCATAATATAATTATGTATTTCCATTTAAAATTTACAATAGAACCGCTTCGAAATTTATAAAGTTGAAATCTCCGCGAGTGACGTCACAGTTGTTCGTCTGGCCTATTCTGAGCAGTCTGCTGACTAAGTCTTTTTCCACGGCCTATGCTATTTTTTAAAGCTCACTCCCTCACAATTGTTAATAAATATTCATACGTGTTATAGGTCTCTACTTATATAATATATTATTCCATCTATAACATTGAATTACCGTTCCGCTGGAGAGAAATTGATTACCTACTTAATAGTATAAATATTTTCAAAATATTCACGATTCAAATTGGTAATGTAATATTACGCACCCTTATTTAATTGCCTCTAACGCGATTACTTCGTGTCATTAAACGATAATATCGGTCGAAATTTAATTATTGAATTATTTAACACGAACAGCTAAGTACGTATATTCAAAATTTAATTAAGCTGCCTTTAATGATCATAACCATTTTGAATATCGTTATATTGGATAAGTATCTACTAATAAAAATAAACACAGTTCGTAGACGTCATAATTGGTTGCCTATAGACATAATTAGAATCGTTAAACAAAGTAATTACGGGCACAGTACGTGAGGTCATTCGCAAGTTTAATGGATTGAGTTTTTATCTCGCTTGCTGTTGGATCCACGTTGTGCGCCATGATAATACTAATATTATTGATGATTATAGTTGATTCGAATATAATGCGCACTTTTTGCAGACCGCCATTGTAGCGACAAGAGCGACCGCAAAGCAAGCTGGGTATGCGGGCACCGCCTCTACTTTTTCATGGAGTGTAAGTTTTCTCTTCAATATAAAATTATGATTAACGCAATTGAAGGTAATGTGCAAGAAGCATTACATTATCAACAAATACGATTCGCTGGACTAATGGCTTAGAGATTCAAAAATAACAATGGCAGTATTTTTGGGTTTTTGACAATTATTGTCCTCCTGGTAATGGTAAGGTAATTATATCACAATTAAACAGTGAATTATACCACAATTCGACAGTTAATTACAACTCTAATAATATCCTTAACATATAAAAATACATAATATGACACATAATATACAAATACATCTTAAATTTATTTATTACTGAAACTTCCAATAGAGCTACCAAATGCAACATAATATGTTAGTGAAAAAACTATATGTAAGGCGTAATAGATTGTAAATCTGATCAAATCCACCTTCTATAGAAGGTACCGATCATACACCCGCTTAGTTTTCTTATCATGCTCAGGAAAAAAGTACTATATGCCGTATAGACTGGCAATATCTAACCTAGATAAGCGCTAAGAATTCTGCAACAAAACGCTTTCGTTCCCCAATATTATCCTTCAACACCAAACGCTGAGCCGCAAAGCTCATTTCATATTGTCAAAACATGGAACAACTCCATAAAACAGCCGTTACAACGTACGAATAGAATATTTTTATGGCACCTTAACACGTTTGACGAAATAAGCTTTCTTCGGCGCAAAATATGTGTCACGTATGTATCTAGCTATAAAAAATTATGCTGAACGCTCAACTACGATATTAAAACGACACGAGTACGGAGCGAGGCCGATGCGACGTGTAAAGCTGGCTTTACGTGTCAGTTATGTGAAATAGGCTTAAATGAAAATGTTTAACGCCATTGTAAATGCCAATATTGCTCATTGAGAGATTGTAATGAGTCGGTATATATTTTATTAAAATAATAAAGAATATTTTTATAATGTATGTATGTAATTAAAAGGTAATCTAAGAACTGTTTTGTCAAATGTCATAAAGTTACGTTACTAAACTTATTTCTAGCGTGCTAGGGTGAAACAAAAGAACTTTCACGAGAGATGATACCAGTAGATGCAACACATAGCCAATCTCTAAACCCCGACAAATACCTATGTTGGAAACGTGACTAATATCTCATCCTGGTACAAGGATATTTGAGCTTCAAAGTATACTAGGAACTGTAGCTATACATTTGTAGTGACATATATTCAAAAGCAATGATTTGGTACTATAAAGTATGAACCTAAGCCGGGTATCGAGATATTGATTACAACATTCCACAAAGAGCGAGGCAAGACTAATAATCATGAATGTATGTATATTTATCAAAGCAATATTCCTGTAAGCATAAGGCTGAGACTGTACAATTGGCTAATATTGGAATTAGGTCGTGTCGTGTGAGGGGGGAGGGAGGAATGTAACGTCATATATTGAGCTCCAATAAATAAGAAATCAGAACATTCGTGATAGAAAAACTCAATTGTAGTTCGTCTTAGGCTGGGATTAATGACACATATTTTAACAGTCTTTCTTTTAATTGCTTTAAGAAATAATACCGATTTAGTTATGCATTGTTATTATAAGAATGCCTATTTACTACAATACCTAAAGTTTTCATAAAAACATACAATCACTCCTATATTTCCCAAACTGACTACCCCAGTCAGAGATGCACATTCAGTACCTACACCCACATTTTGCCAGCAGTTAGATAGATGCCAATTTAATAGGGAGTGAGCCACAAATCCAGACTCCGTGCTACTACTGAGAATTACCTAGTGGAAAAACCAAGTATACGCCAGTACTTTGCCCGAGGCGAGTATGGAACCCAGAACCTCATGTACTTACCGACCACTAGACCAACAAGACAGTCGATTATGTTTCTAGTGTAAAATACTAATGGTATTTCGCTTGGCACCTGTCAGTTTTGTTAATATATTATAAGCTGTTCCACCTTAGGCCTAAAAAGGGTTGTTACTAATCAGCTGGTACACATATTATCATTTAGGTAATTAACAATGAAAATAAAAAATATTAGCAATGTTAAACAAAAATCTCTAACTATGTTCTTACTTCACCAGCACATGTTACGACAATATTAGTTTAGGATTTACTTGTAGTACCCTAAGGCCTAGAGCAATATTTGCCGGTACCTACTTCACAGAAGTTTTTACTGAGTCGAAATAGTACAAGGACTCTAATATAATATAATTCAGTTCGAAATTATTTGTTCCTACCAGGAATATTAACATTACATCACGCCTGTATACTGAAGGGTTAACCTGTGATGACTGTGGTGTACTACTAATCTACATTTAGCCAGTTATGATATAAGGTCCTAATGAACTAGGGGCGAACTCTGGCTAGAGGCTCTAGCAGTTTCGCCTTTGTCCGGTTACGCCCAACTAGATCCCTCTCGGGGTCATCGGCATAAACCCATCACATTAAACGGGCACAAATCCAGATACCGTGCTGCTACCACTTTTGCCCGACCCGGGATTTTTATCCGGGAACTCTTGCTCAGTATTTCCGCTTAGCAACCACTGGACCAGCGAGGTAGTAATATATTGCTGACACATAATTTATTTAAATTTTATTTCTGTCTGTCTATAACATTATAATCAGATTATGGTAAAAAGCCATTAAAATTCTGCGTAAGCATTTGGCTAGTTGCTTGTATTACTGACGAAATAGTCAAACAAATAAAAAAGGTCAACACGTCTTTGATATATTTACTATTGCCTAATTGTGTGCCTATTTACTTGTTGGTTCAGTGAAGTTAGTGATTTATTTCGACGCTAATTTAATTTATATTACCTGCAGCTTCGCCTTATGGTGTGTTGCACTGGGACTGAGAAAATTTAGAATAATAAGCAGTTTACATGACTCTCAAGCCAATAAAATACAGCGTTTAAGAGATTTTGGAGTAACAAGAAAACACACACATTGAGGCTAAACAGCCTGATACCAGCCTAGAACTAAATACTTTAATCATCCTCATCATCATCAGCCGGAAGACGTCCACTGTCGCACAAAGGTTTTACCCCTAGAACGGCACAATGAACGACAGCTTGCTAATTGCATTCACCGGTTGCCCGCAATCTTGACGATATCGTCGGCTATACTTCCATACAAATAAATAAATGAAATAAACAAATATGATTACTGTCATGCTTTACACACCGTTGAAAAATCTATTAGATGTGCTGGTGTCTTCACGATGTTTTCCTTCACCGTTTTAGCAACTGATAACTAATTTATAGTACGCACATGAGTTCAAAAAATATTGCGTGCCGGGCTTTGAACTTGCTTTTACTTGGCAGTCCAACGGTCATACCACTCGGCTATAATTAGTTTCATAAAATCATAAAATACCCATTTCGAAATCTCTCGTTATTCACCGCTGACAAATGAGGTATATTTTTAAAGTTCAATCATCCATTAAAATCCTATTTACTAGAGTCAAATAATGTGCAACTGGAATTTGCCTCATGCCTGCACTGATTTAAATGGGAAAAGCCACACCAATCCAAAATAGACACGTTGTCTTTGTTGTATATATTTATGATTTCGCAGGGTTAAACATAGTTTCTAAAGCCCGCGTTATAAATATAAATATTTATAAGATGAAATATGAGGTATTATTCTGGATATTTTTAGGAAACATATTTGAATTACATTTTATTATTACATTTCCTTTACGCCTTTCTAATGAAAATATAAGGTACCTACATTATTGTTGCAACTGCGTATATAAATATCCCCTATTTCGTATAGTTATTTTGAAATAATGATTGTATTTATAGTTTTTTTTTATTAAAGTTTAAAATATTTCAACGAATGTAAAAATAAAGACTTCTTCTTTCTTTTTGACTGCCTCGTTGGTCAAGGGTTCGAATCCATGGATCGGGAAAAATGTTACAGGGTTATTCCATTAGGTAAATCTCAGTAGCAGCGCGGAGTCTAGATATGTGCCCGGCTGATGGCAATAGGCTCGCCCCTAACACTGGGACCTAAAAAAACATACATCTGTGCCTAAACCTTCGGGAAATACGGGCATCACATCAGCAAATGACATCACAGTCATGTAAAAATGAAGATAGCTCTTCAAAAAATATTATTGGTGTTTCATACAAAGTGTTAATCTCTATAATTTAACCTTTTAACTGTATTATAATTGAGCCCTTGCTTGTATATTCATCCACCTTGAACGTTCAACTTCACTATCACCCTGACTGACAGGCCAATCTTACTACAGGTCAGACTGTGACCTGCTTTAAAGAGACAATTAACTCATGCCGATACAAAGGAGATACACTATAATATAAACACAGATTATATTATTGTTTTGTCATTAGATACTTTTTTAGATTCATTATTAACAGACTGTATGGGTACTGGAGGGGTAGGCAGACGTCTAGAGTACACCAACATTTCGCCAGTTATGTTAAAGCTCCCAATGTAATAGATGATGAACTTATTGCCACTAACCGTGCACAAATCCAGACTCCGTGATGCTACTTAAAATATAACATAACATTATGCCTGTATTCCTCGAAGGAGTAGGCAGGGGTGCACATATAGTACACACATTTCACCAGTTATGGTTTAGGTCCCAATGTAATAGGGGGGCGAGCCTATTGCCATGTCCGTTCTGCTACTAAGTGTTACTAAATGGAAAAACCAAATAAAACTGCCCGACTCTGGAATCGAACCCAAGATTCCAGCTTTGTTCAGTCGCATTATGCGACTACTAGACTAATGAGGCAGTATCTTTAATAACACTGTTATTGGTCTGACAATACTCTTTTATAGATTCATTATTTACAGACTGTATCGTCAATTTATCGAGCTTAAAATTTCCTTGGCAGTCAAAACACAGAGCTCAAATACGGTATTAATTTAGCCCCTCTGAAGCAGTTAGTGTAGCTATTTGAAATTCAATTCGCCGCTACGAATTAGGTTCAGTGCTTGGACTTGAATGTTGATCAGGACAGTTTTGCTTGATAATTAACGAGTAATATAATTATTGTGAATATTGTACCGTTTGCACTATTTATAGGTTTATTTATTTTTAAAGAAAACGTTTCAATGTGGAACTCTATGTTATCATACAAAATAACTAATCTAGGCAAACGTAGGTATTTACAAATCTTTGTAAAAAAAAAACTGTCTCGTTGGTCCAGTTTCCATTGGGTAATTCTCAGTAGTAGCACGGACTCTGATTTTGCGCCCGGTTGATAGCAATAGGCTCGCTCCTTATTACCTATATTAAGACCTATAACATTTACATAATATATATCAAATTATATACACACTATACACCTCTGCCTTCAGGTGAACGCAGGCGTGAAGTTATGGTAAAAAAATCGTTATACATATTTAAGTATTTATTTTAGCATTCTATATCATCATTACAAATTCTAATCGCCATAAGGTTTCCTTAACAATCCGATATTTCGACTTCTATTCCAAAAAACGGAAAGGTCGAGTATTTTGCGGACCCAAATATGAGAAGCACTTAAGTGGTTTTCCTTTTGTGTATGTTTGTTATTTGTACGTACTTATACACGTATCGTTACAACCCTACCAAAACTAGAACTTAGAAATATGGGAGTAAAGTAATCTGAGGCACCTAATACTAGTTTGTCTTCATGCAGGGCATGTAGGTACTAAATGCAGATCGGCTATAGTTGTAAACTGTATATTGTAGTGAGATAATTAATAAATTATTGTTATTATTTGAAACCGTTTTCTACAGTTAGTCAGTACTAATGCGACTTCGTCGGAATACTGCCTGATCCCACTGATAAAAAACCAATAAGCAAACTCAGGCTAGTATTAGTAGACTTAAGCGCTACATAAACAAACTTATCTAAACCTTTATCTAACGTATATCATAGCTATAGAAACAAGAAATACATATCCTTAAAATAATCACTATGAACACAGCAAAGTTGTGAAAGCGAGAAGCCGCATTACACTGCACGTAGCGCCGTCTCGCTTCCACGTCGTAATCTGTCCTGCTTCAAGAGTAACATGGTAAGGGGGTTGTTAAAAAAAACGTACGTTTCTAGTTTTATAGCTAAATAACACAGCTTTGAAGTAGCTTTCGTAAAATGCATAGCCGAAAAATTAAAAAAAAAATTGTAGGTTAGTAAAAGCCAGGCTAAAACTGTAATTTTATTAAGAGTACTTATTTATATTTACCGGATCTTATATACATTATTCTGATGGGTATTATATGAAGCCGATAGAATAATGAAACAAAAATGTTTGCAATAAAATTCTTCCACGTTCCCTCAAGGGGTATATAACTAGTAGAAAATTTTCAAAGCTCTGAAAACTAACTGTACAAAGTAAAAAATTTCGTTACTCCAACGAAAGAAGAAATTCTAAAGTGCAAACTTATTTTAAAAGATTTTATAGAACGCTACAAGATTGAAGCGTGTTTTTAAACTTAGAAAACAAATTATTGTTATCTTGGCACTTGTAACTATGAATATGAAATAGGTTCGTGTTCTAACTGGACGAAATTATATAGTTAAAAATGTATACCGTCATTTGTTTTTAAGTTTAAATATCGAATTTATGGGTAGTAGAAAAGTATTAAAAAAAAGGTTGTCATTGTATTATTTGCTTGCTTTCCAATTATACGAGTGTTATAGGTATCGCTGTACCTATACATTGTACACATATTTGTTTGGCCTCAAGTAGATAGTAGCTCACGCGGGTAGGGTCAGTAGCTCTCAACTTTTACGCAGGAATTTCAAATGAAACCACACGAAAACGAATAACCAATGAAAAATATCTCCGTAATAAAACTTATGAAGCTGAAATTTTACACGTTGATGGCATTTCCCGTACTGTACGCTTGATTAACCACTTCAAATACCACATATCCTTCCGTGCGATCGTACTGTTAATATTTTGATTCTGTTGCGAAGGTTTTTTTTTTTTGTTTTTTTATAACGTCGCCCCACACTAGGAATTTCTCCTGTGTCGTGGGTGCGTTTCACAAACATGAAATATCACATACACAAACACCCAGACTCGGGACAAACATCTGTGGTTCGCACAAAGTTTTGCCCCGTGCGGGAATCGAACCCGCAACCCTTAGCGCAGCAATCACTTAGCCACTGCGCTAATCAGGTCGTCGGTTTTATACATATATGCTATATTAGTTGAATCGTACGACGATTCGACGATACGATATTTTTTTATTCTTCCAAGGATTGAAGCTGCACAAAAAATGTAGGTACTCTATTGGTATTTCAGCACACTCTGTGCTACTGGCATGTTTAATTTTAAATATTCAAAAGAAGAAGAAGGGAAAGAAAATTTAGAGAATCCACGGATATTCTATTTATTTTTACTTACGCTGTTCTTTTAAGTTTAAGAAGTTTGTATTATATTGAAATAAGACTATGCAGCATCTTAATTAATGCTCTGACATGCCCCACTTATATAAATCTAAATAGTTATAACAATAATGTTCTCCTGACCGAATTTCGGTCACAGTGGCGTGTCTCCTCTAAGACTAGTCAACTACGCAGAAGCTAATATATTATAATTCACAAGTATGTACGCAAACACAGGTACGTTTCCCATTACCTCACTCTCATAATCCGATTGGACGGTAGACCAGCACAACCGGAGAGAGATCAGGCGCAGGACCAACGGTTTAACGTGCCTTGCGCAGCACTTACACAATCTGAATAGTAATGGTACAACTAACCGGTTAGTAACGTACCCTATCATAGACACAAAAAGTTTGGATATAATCTACCAAGTTAGTACAAATTCAATAGTAATTTAGTGTAATTCGTAACCGCTTATAGAGCCCTTTCGTAATAAATTAACAACGTAGTCCAAACTTTTCTAACTTTTGACTCTGATTTGGGGAAATATTACCATTGGCATACGGGATGACATTAGACAGTATCTTATTTGCCTCTAAACTTTTAGGTACTCGTATATGGACTGATATAAAGTATGAATAAATTGTTCATAAATTATTATTATAATGACGATAATAATGTAATAGTTGATACTAGTATTAGTAAGTAGACTTTTATCACTATTTTGCTAATCAGGTCACGAGTGCTGTAAAAAAGTGGGTTTTTATGTACTTAACACGTAGTTTTTTACTGATTATTCATAACATAACAACATCATGCCTCATTGCCCCAAAGGGGTAGGCAGAGGTGTATTGTACCTACACCCACAATTCAGTTATGTTGTTGTTAATTGTGGAGTTCTAAGGTAGAGGCCTTTGTTCAACAGTGGATGTCTTCCAGCTGATAATTATAGTTACCAAATTCGCCTCTTTGTTTCAATAACGTGTTATCTTTAATATTGTTATTTTTGGACTTATTACGTTATTGAAGTTAAGAAGCGCAATGTTATAGAGAGCGCGAACTTTGCCATTAACCAGGGACAAATCATGACTTTGAGATTTACTCAGTAGCTATAGCAAGGGCTTTAACTACTGAGAATTTCCTAATAGTAAAATCCACAGGAATATTTCTTATATATAAATTAAAACGCTTTACAGTCCGACATTATTTTATAAAGACTGCTTAAAAACATTTTTTTTTTGTTAGTTACGATCTAGCCAGGTGGGCATCATTAGGTCGCTAGTCGCAATTCTTCATCATTAACTAGGTACATCCGGACCTAAAACACTACTTGTTAAAGGTTCTCGTTGTTTGTACCAATCTCCAAGCCAACCTCGTCCAATTAATCTTAGATTATAAAATCCAAACAACACCTTTTATAATAATTATATGACAAAAAGAACGATTAAGATTACTTAAGTAAAAATATAATTTAAAAGAATGAATAGCAAAAAGTACCGCTGTAAGTTTGGGCTTAGTCCCCGCGGCCTGGCGAACCGTAGATAATACTATCCTTGACTTGTTTGTATACTTTTACATCGTAAAATCCAAATATTCATCTTTGGGGCCATAAAATGTGCCGCTGAAATTTTATTATATTCAATATCTCCGCGATTACTGTCACGCTTTTATTAAATAGCTATATTAGACAATAATAAAATGTTTTTATGAACAATTGCGTCTGGTTATAATAGAGTTGTGATCAGGTTTTTCCTAATGATTTGTTATAACAAAAAGATGATAATCTGTCAAAGTTTACATTAATTCCAAATAATGCTTTTAACATTCCATTTTGATGTCTTTAATCAATTTTCAATTCAAGCTAAATTGAGATTATTGTAATTTAATATTTTAATTAAAATAAGATCTTATACCTACAAATTATTTTATGCATATCGACACTTTGTCTTTAATGAAATAGCTTAACGCTTTGCAGTGTAGGTAATGCGTAACAGACAGTTATGATTAGGTCCGTTAGTTTGTTTGGCAAGTTGTCGTTCATTATGGCGTTCTAAGGGGAGGCCTATGTTTAACAGTGGACGTCTTCCGGCTGATGATGATGAATACTAATATTTTTACAAAGAGAAATGTTTTTATAAGTAAATACTGAAACGTCAAAACTAAGCTACATAACAATAGATATAAAGTCATTTCTATACCACTCACCCCCTTACTTATAAAAATGTCTATGTTGAACAATTGATTACAATATTATACCTGTTCTTGTCGTTTGCAGGTAAAAAAATAGACCTATCCATAGACTTAAGAAGTAGTTATCTTAACCCTTTCCTAGTGTAATGACCCACCGATGGGGCATAGCTATTGTTCTACTATTGTGTCTGCTTCACGCACAGTCAGTGTTAAAATAATTATATTTCAGCATCGTTCATAAGTAAGTGGGTTAGTGTTCAAACTTATGTTAAAACCTCACACAGCCACTCACATAAAAATATTTTACATTTATAATAAAAAATATATTAAGTTTTCAAAAACACGCTGTTTTAGAGGCACAGGTCAAGTGATCTTAAGTACGTCTAGAATATCTCTACAGGCCTCGAGACTTTCTTCAAGAGTCGCGCATCGCTGGTAATATGGGACATGAGAGGCGCGGCATTGTATGTACACACTCAACAGTTAACTAAATAACGAAAACCAATGGATTTGAGCTGTAGATGAAAAGATATGGATTTAATGATTTATAGTTATTTAGTTCGAAGTATGTCGATTTATGGAAATAAATCTGTTGCATGTTGATTCTAATTGATAGTGAGACTACCATTCTTCTTATTGTATGGTTGATGAATAATCTGGTGTCAGAGTTTAAACCGCATGCAGGCCTCTGACATAGATACACACACCGTTGAGAAATCTCTCAGATGTGCCGGTTCCTTTACGATGTTTTCCTTCACCGTTTTTAGCAACTGATAACTAATTTATTGTGCGCACTTTATATCTAATTTATAATCACTATACCTAATTTATGTATATCAAAAAATTATGTACATTTGAAAACATAGATCTAAATTATTTGCTGGTTTCTATACCAATATACGCTTATTAGTAGAGAGTTATAGTAATGTACCTACATGTTAGTCTAATATTTCTCAGAAACACCTGAAAGTTCGATATTATATTCCCAAAACAGGGTGCAGAAAACTAAACGAATGTTACTTTGAACCTGTTTTCAGCGAATCATAATCTGGGATTTTAAGCTGTACTGTGGCTCTCTACATAATTGAACTGGATTTTACCCAAAACACTAAGATACCTGCGGTTAATCTCTAGTTTATCACAAGTAGAATATCCTGTGAAAACAAGTTTCCAGACAGAATTAAACGTAACATAACATCACGCCTGTATTCCCCGAAGGTGTAGGCAGAGGTGCACATATTATAGTACACCCACATTTCACCAGTTGTTTTTAGGTCTCAATGTAATAGGGGACGAGCCTATTGCCATCAACCGGGCACAAATCCAGACTCCGTGCTGCCAATGAGAATTACCTAATGGAAAAACCCAGTAACACTGCCCGACCCGGGATTCGAACCCAGGACCTCGTGCTCAGCAGTCGCGCTTAGCGACCACTAGACTACGAGGCAGACAGAATTAAAACAACATTGTATATTTATATTTTAGTCGCTAGAGTAACCTAAACAATGAAATATTTTGATTCTGTCATTTTTTTTTTCCAACAATCAATTAGCGTCTTCAGACGACGTCTAAGAGTAAAGCCTTTAATTTGATTTGGAGCATAGTAAAAGGTTAATTAAATAGGTAAATTATTTGTTAATAAATTCTCCGTAGTAGTGCTTTGCAATTTTGCTCTATAGTAATGGACTAGCATCACAATTCGTAAAACATATTTTTTACCAACTTAAAAATGAAGGAAGTTATCAGTTCGGATGTTCATATTATTTTTATATACGTTTGAGCACAACTCCGTTATAATATTATAGACGGATCGGCAAAATAATTATTGTTTTCGAAAGGGGTTTTATTGAAATCTAGATACACCTACGCACATTGGTGCTTCACCTCTGTGAGGTCACAGTCGGATTCCACTGTGACCTCTGCTTACTTTCCCTGAAAATTAAGGCGTGTCAGTTTTCATCTATTTTTAAAATGCTTACTTATTTCTACAACAAGAAATTTCGATAAAATTCTCGCTACCGTCGACACAAGACGAAATTCAGTATTCAATTGAATTTAATTCTTAAAACTTAACTGACTCATAGATTACAGTAATCTCATTTTTAATTTACATTATATATTAAGAAAGTTATTGTAAAAGTAATCATACACATAAAAAAACAATAAGATTTATAAACTTAATCCGTTTAACTATTAAATTAATATTGCACGGCGCCTAAACAAAAGCGCCTTAAACAATTCAGACGCAATTACGCAGGCATGTGTTATCGCCGCGGCACTTAACTGTCTGTTAATCACAAAGAAACTCATTTTGATATAACACACTTGCTTAAACAGTAATCTTTTAAACAAACATACAACACATGCTCTCTTCAAACTTCAAAAGAAATATAATAGAATCCCGAGTTAGTAAGTCAGACCGTCTATCGCTTAGTACCACATAGTTAAAGTTTTAATTACTATTTCAGACGCAGTACGTATAAAAGGCGAGACAAAATCTCATTACGTTGGCATCATATGAAAACAGTGGTTAACACGAAATGAGGCAATTAGTTATTTAGGGAAAAGTGTAAATCTAGCACTGAACTGTCAGGATTCTCAGCTCTCGTCATTAGTGGTGGTGTTATTAAATTAAAATTAATGAGTTAGCTAATTGTAATTTATGTAGCGATTTTCATTAGGATTCTTAAAATATTAAATCTGTATTGTCTATGTATGAAATAAAATGGTGTCATCTTATTGCCAAGTGGTATCCGACCAAGAATTGACCAAGTGACTGTCGTAAGAGGCGACTAAGGTAAGGTCCAGAAGATGGGCAGCATTGTCTTTAGTTAAGCTCTTAACTTCACCATCAATACTGCGATCCCCAAGCCGCCTGCCATGCGTGGGGATTTTGGCAAACCCCAACTCCAAGGGGAGGCCTTGGATTTTGTTTTAACATTTGACGTGTTCTGGCTGATGATGATGAGGAATCTTAATGGACAGAATACTGACGGACTAAAACTAGCAGGTCTAAAAGCATGATGATAACGCGATTGAGGCATTGTAAACGGCCTGATGAATTTCTACAATAGATATTGCGTATATGCAATTATTATTGCACGAGCGACGATACCTACTACACCCTGGATGGTCAACCCAGCAACCACCCTTGTTGACTGACCAAGTGACCAATATCTATACCACGTAATCTAATTCCATGTGGCAATTGGGTCATGCCAATACGAAGAAGATTATTGCGAATGATTATGGGTAAATTTGAAACAATAGCTGTTATTGTAATCATTTCTAGTTTACATCCTTAGAAGTGGCTAATCATGTACAAAATGATCGTAGATGGCCAGTTTGTAGCATAGGCAGTGCTTATTGGCATTACAGGCGTGGGAATAAAATGTTCTTCCAGCTGATTCTCTGGATCTAAAAAGGATTTTACTCAGCAATGGGACAGATACAAGCAAGTAATATTTTAATATGTTCTACACGACGCTGAACTCACTGCAAGGAACATCCCTGTGTGTTAAATAGCGTGTATTTTACTCAAGACCCAGTTTAAGAGTCACATTCCACTTAACAGATACTTGTTGCTAAGCGACTTTGAGTAAAGTGACACCAACGCAATTAGTGTTAGTACTCAACAGTTAAGATTGAGGAAAAGGAACATTACGCAAATAAGCTTTTGTGTTTGCTTTTATAATGTGGCCTTAACTGTGACCATTAAAGCAGGATTATTGGACAAGAGTATACACAAACTTAGGTGAAGGTGCCCTCTCTATACCCCCAGATATTTATCATGTAGAACGATGGGACTGAAGAGGGTACATGACCAACGGCTTTTAGTACTTTCCTAGTCTTTGTGCGGGAAAAACAGTCACTCATCATAAAACCAACTACAGAACGCTATGTTTAACTGCGCGGTTGCATTGGAGCTACGAGCCCTTCAACTAATTCAATAGGTTTGACCTAACATGAATATTGTTTGTTAAGATAATAATCTAATAACCGCTCAGTGTACACTTTGGTTAGAGTTTCAGTTTTGAATTAGAGTATGTGTACACAATGGAGTATGCTCATGTTACCCCACCTCGTTAGTTTTGGGGTAGCCAACACGAGCGCCAAAAATGACGGCTTATCTTCGATTTCCGTGTAAGACAAAGTTACTACATTTTCTGTTAGCAATAGTCACGTTAAAATGAGCTAATTAATAACTTGGTATGTATTTAGCAGTCTTAAAAACATACGGGACGGACATAAAGACAAAAAATACTTTATATACATAAGTAAAATACTTTACTACCTAAAATGCTAAAATTTTCCAGTAGTATAAAAATGAATTTAATATTTTAGGTCAGAGCGTTAAAATAAGAAATTATGAGTATAATTACGAACTCAGGAAGCCTAGTTACTCTAATAACACTACAAAGAAAACATTCTCACAATATGGTGCCATCGGTGTTAACGTAAATTTAGACGCAGGCCTTGGAGAAATCCAGGGTTAATGACCCCTTTTAGAAGGCTGGTATTCTTGTTACACAGTAATAGATCAATCTCTCGACCAAAGTAAACTCAGTTAGAAAATGGCTGCCGACCACGGACGTCCACTGCGACCGTTTAAGTCGCGCAAAATTGTCAACACTCGTCCTTCGACTAAAAAAGTTTACGCGAAAATTGTATTTCATAAACTAAGCATTGTAAATACCAGCTAACGCATACTAAACTGTCTGCTTTGCCTGGATCTTATGCTGTGCTTTTTTGTAAGAAACGTCGTCCCAAGCTTGAAATTTATCCTGCATCGTGGGTACGTTTTACAAACATGTAATAGCACATACAAAAACACCCACACTTGGAACAAACATCTGCTGATCGCACAAATTCCTATCCCGTG
Source organism: Abrostola triplasia (assembly GCA_946251915.1). Classification (NCBI taxonomy): domain Eukaryota; kingdom Metazoa; phylum Arthropoda; class Insecta; order Lepidoptera; family Noctuidae; genus Abrostola; species Abrostola triplasia. The sequence goes on from OX276431.1 coordinate 5,759,387, forward strand.
CATCAATCAAACCCTCGAATGACATTACACTTTGTAACATATTTATTTATGTTAGGTGTCTTTGCCGAGATTAATATAGTAAGAATAACACAGCCTAGCCCATTTTCCATCATAACTTTTACCATAAAGATTTCACAACTGGCAACCAACTTTAAAAGTGTAAAAGAAAATATAAATTTTGAACATAGAATCAAAACTCAAACGCTTTATTCATGAAGCAACTTAATCTACCCCTAAGTCCGGCAACACCTAAAACGAATAATAACTTGAGGAGTCATATTCTTCGGAACGACGTAATCTTATTGAAGCCATTAAAGTCGTCGGCGTGAAATTTAATGTCGGAAAAAACACGTAATTTGTATAAGTGGAGAATAAAAGCTTTATAGAGTGGCCCACCTCGACAATAAATCGCTTAACGAGTCGGGCGTCTATGGAGCAATTTGTAAACATAATAATCCGCCTTTCACATTTCAGCTATTAATTGTCGCCTAATTGCGCAAACGAATTACCATTTTGGGATCCCACAGCGAATGTGGATATTTTTTTGTATCTATTATACATGCACCGTGTTTGCCTGACGATTTTAAAATCGCTTTTGGTTAAAATAAATTCTCTATTCGGTAGTGAAATACTGACGATCCGGTCCGTGTAGTAATAGCTACGTGATATATTAAACACGCTACAGGTAACTTTGGGTCCGTTTTTACAACTCTTCATGTGAATTTATTTAAAACCTTTTTTAATCAAAATGTAGCGGTTTGAGTATAGGCATAGCCAAACCAATAGCCGTTTTTCGAACCCATAGTTCATTTCAACTTAAAAGCAGTATTGTGTCGGTTTTTCAATAAAACTACCTACCAATTATTAGGACATAATTATGAGAAAGCATATAACAAAAAATGAAGGTACAGAAATACAAAATGCAAACTCTTTACCCCTAATTGCTGCTATCGTTAGCAAAGACTTCTCAGAGACGAGAAACTATTCCATATACATTAAAACTTGCATCGGTGAGCCAAGGAATACCTAGTCAGCCAATAAAAGAGAACTTCTTGCGATAATATACGATGCGTTGCGACGTCGGCGCGGCGCCGACAACACACGTTGAGCTGCGTTCACACTTATAACATTTGTCTGTAATTTTTTGCCATAACACAGCTTCTTCAGTAGTTTGGTATAAACCAGACAGGCCACTTTGTTACGGTCAATGTTACAAGTGGGGACGCACCTTTATGTACTAAATTTAGCGCACGACTCGTTGCCATGCGACTGGAGTTGGTCACTAAATTCTTCTGGTTTACAGAAGTTCCTGTAAAATAGTGGTGTAGACTTAAGAAATTTCCTTTTATTATTAATTTTACGTCATCATAAAAAAGGACCTAAGTAGAAATTTGTATTTTGAGAGTAATGGTGTGAGGTTAAATGAACATCTTCCTTACTTAGGTTAAAACCCAAAACTTTGCTATAAAGCTACTTCTACTTTATACTCAAGAATTAGGCATAAAGTTCCTAAAACACAAAGTTTATTTTTCAAAAGTTTACTTCGTTGCCAACATGTAACTTTTTGCCACTAAAATTGGTGCACCTATTGTAAACGCGAGCCTACTTATATCAAGCGGACCGAAGCCTTGGGTTATCGGCAGAGAAACGGCATCGGCTTTAATGCGGTGCGACACAGCAGCAATGCGACAGCAACCGTCTTTACACACCTACTCGATACGTAGCTCCGCGCAGACGTACCAAGCGTCCTTCCCAATTTACGCGGAAAGATCTTTAGTTGAAATGTCAACGAGTTTAAACCCAACCAAACTTGGCGTATCTTTTGAATCCGAACGAACCACGAAACTTAAGTAATCTGATATTCCGTGTTCGTACTTCATTTGCTGATTAAAGATTTCAAAGTCTCGAACGTGATTAAGTAATTAAGTCACATAAGAAAACCAAGTTCGTTACGAACATCATTCGCATCACGTAACATTCTTCATAACTCAGTACACTGTTTGTCTTCATTAATTTAATTTTAGACAGTGAACCACTTTTCAGTGATTTGATGAGGACGCAATTTCATTCATTACGACCCTAGGATTGTAAGCGTATACTAGATAGATTTAAATCATTACTAGATGCTAGATATTATAATTACATTTACAGTATTTATTGGATTGAACTATTTCATACATTCATGTTCATTTATGTATGCAATCATGTTGTAACTAAAATGGTATTAATACTGGATTGTAACAAACGTAAACCCTGTATCATCATCAGCAGGAACACGTTCACGTCGTCCACTGTTGAACTAAATCCTCCCCCTTAGAGTGGAGGGGTTGCACTAATCCCCACGCTTAGCAGGCTGTAAGTAATCTCAATCTTTTTACATAACATTATTTTGTATAGGTATAATTAGTAGGAGCTGAACAACATATTCAGTATACATTCGCTAAACAAAACGTAGACATATATAATTTATGCGATACCAATTTTGACGGCGCGGCGCACCTAATGTTGGTGAAAATCGCACCGGTTCCAAGAACTGTTTGAAGTTTTGCCAAATGCGTGCATAATGAAGCCGACAGCAACTTTGACTATTTAAACTAAATGAACTTTACATAACAAGCTTCCTGAACTCAGAATTTTACTTAAGTGCCATGAATTAATCAGCTCGTGACAAGTCAGTGTCAAAAGTCCTCCAAGTGGAACCTGACGGGATTATGTTATTGGATTCTTGAACATTAAATGCGGCAAATCGAGAAGTTTTACTACCCTCTGCAGATTGTCCACATTAGTTCGATCAGATAAGTTTTCCATCAAAGTAAATATCAGGGAAGGCAAATTAGATCCTTATCCTACACACATACAAAAAGCGACAGGTACAAGCAACAAAAAGTCCTAGAAAGTTTTTAATGGACTTTGTTTAAATATACATGGTAAAGTTTCTATCTAAATCCTGAAAAAGGTCCTCGTACGTTCTGAGTTGTTTACTTTGTGATACTAACTGTTATACTTTTGTCCCAAGCAAACAGACCCGCCGTTAGATCGTCTGCAAGCTGTAGTCAAAGCAAAGGCTATATTGTCAACGAATTCCTTTTTATTTGCAAAAATTATTTCCAAAAGATTCTTCGATTTTTAAAATAAAACATCTCACGTAACAGAAAATCCTGTAAATATCCTAAAATATAAATACACCTAACATCAAAGCATAATATCAAAATACCTTTGTGAAATTCAATAGGGAAATTTTATAGGGCTCGCTACCTTCACAATAAAGGTCTTTGTTTATTCAATTCCATATTTCAGTGATTTTTCAAAGAACCTGCTATCAAGCTCTGATACTCTTTATTCGAAGTACATATATAACTAATAGGGTTATGAATTTAATCTGTCTGGTAGCGAGCCTTGTCTGAGTTCACTCCGGTCCATTCATAGATTACGTCTAGCATTAAATATAAAACGAACGGTTTCGGAGTTCAGCCAGCATGAATTAGTGCAGACAATTCGCTACACAGATAAGCTCACTACTAAAAGCAGTTTACTTTTACTGCATTGAAATTGAGGACTGTTCTTTAATACCTCAATAGACGACAAAAGGTCAAAGTGTTTTAAAATCGAATGCTCAAACTGAATATAAAGCATGGGTAAAATACAGTTACTAAATAATGCATAGATGCACTTATGCTTTCTTTGTTGAAACTTTTGTTCTGAAGAGAGGAGTAGATAGTTTATAAAGGTTTATTTTTCAATATCTATGTGTGGTATATTCGTAAATCTAATACAGTCTGAGTGATAACAGTGGTCGGTGATATTCAATGTGTCGGTTCAATAAAACACCTAATTTTTGAAACTACTGTTTGCACTTATTAATAATAATAATAATAATAATAATAATCATTTATTTGCTAATATGGGTAATTACATACAGTTATTAAAATATAGCATAGTCCAACCATATTACACCTTGAGGCATGCAAATCACAGGCTTATTGTTATAAGTAATAGGTACATTAATACTTGGAAGAGACAAAGTTTAAAATGTAATTTTCAATAAGTCAAAATAAGAATAATAAAAATTAAACAAAAATTAAAATAAAATAAATTCGTGCATTATTTGGTAAACTGAATAAAAGTGTCATGTATTAATTGAGAATGTCAAGATATATAAATGTCAATAAATAGAAATGTCAAAGTATAATAATCAAAGTAAATATTAATAATTAAATTAGTACACTAGTTACATAAATATGTCCTTACATCCTCCATCAAATACTCCTGAACACTATAGTAGCATTTACATAGCAAGAATCTTTTTAATTTCTTTCTAAATGCGTCAATTGTTGATGTTTCTAGTAAGGACTTTGGCAAGTGATTATATATACGTGGTGCCATACTAAAAATGCTTTTTGAACACAGGGCAGTCTTGCTAGATTTACAACAAATTTTGTCACTGTGCCGTTTACTTCGATATTTATCAAAAAGATTTTTGTTACTTCTTGCAAAGCTAGCAATCTCATAAATATAAATACATGGCAATGGTAATATTTTATGCTTGACAAATAATGGCGTGCAGCTATCCGTCTGTTTGATATTAAACATACCTCTTATACACCGCTTTTGTGCCTTGAACGCTACATCTCTATTGGTGGAATTACCCCAAAATATAATACCATACTTTAACAGGGATCCCACGTAGCCATGATATGCTGCAAGTACAGCAGAAGTGTTTACGGTTTTAGCCAGCATATGTAGGGCGTATGACTGCTTATTTAATTTTTGATTTAAATTCTCAACATGTGTCTTCCAATTTAAGTTGTAATCAATTGACATACCTAAGAATTTTGTAGTTGCTATCTCATTTATTTTATTTCCCGAATAGCTTATATTCATGTTAGTAAATTGGGCTTTGCGATTGCGAAATATCATTATGTTGGTTTTGTCTAAGTTCATTTTTAAATTATTATTAGTTAGCCATTTTACAATATCACTAAGAGTGCTATTTATGTCATGTTCTAGTGATACTTTGTCCTTATTAGTAAAAACGACAGTACTGTCATCTGCGAAAAGTATAGTGGGATGCTTGGTTATTTTTGGAAGGTCATTGATATAGATGATGAATAACAGAGGGCCTAAAACACTCCCTTGTGGGACGCCTTGTTTGATTTCCCTGTATTCCGATGTATAGTTTACTTCCTTCCTTGTTTTGGTACACACTCGAGTAATTAATGTAGACTGCTTTCTGTTGGCAAGATAAGAAGTTATTAGCTCTAACGAAGTACCCCGAATTCCGTAAGTATATAATTTATTTAATAGAATTTTGTGATCTACATAATCAAACGCTTTACTTAGATCCATATACAATGCGCATACTGGAATTTTATTATCTAAGCTTGTCATAACTGTGGTCAGAAAATCGTAGACGGCCATATCAATTGTTTTATTTTTCCTAAAACCTATCTGTTCTTTAGCAAATATATTTAACTTTTCAAAGTAATCATTTAATCTAACGTAAATAACTCTTTCATAAACCTTAGAGAGTACTGGAACTAGTGCTATAGGCCTATAACAATTCATATTCTGACCATCATCTTTCTTGAAAAGAGGTTTAATAATAGTATATTTGAGTTTATCAGGAAAATAGCCATTTGTGATTGATAGGTTAATTAAATGACTTAAAATGTAGAATAATTTGATTGGCGCTTGCTTTAAAATTTTAGTCGAGATACTATCATATCCAGTACTGTTGGTGTTCTTTAAGTTTAGAATTATTTTATGTATTTCTTGGGCTGTTGTTGGATACATAAATAATGTTTTCGAGTGATTGGGTAAGGTACCTGTCTTATTAGCAGAACTTTTATTCACCTTAATTTGGTCTATAAAAAAATCATTAAAACAATCTGCAATGATCTGCGGATCATCCGTACAATGGTTACCATCTATTTTGATTTGATTGATTTGACTTTTTGGTACATTCCACATTGTTTTATTAATAACGTTCCAAGTAGCTTTGCATTTGTTTTTAGCTGTATGGATAAAATAATTGTTTTGAGATTTTTTAGTCAGTTTTATAACACGTTGTAACCTACTAGCAAATTTTTTAAAATTGTTTTTATTTATGTTATTTCGGTTCTTACGATATTTCCATAATAATTGCTGTTTACGTATACAGCATTTTTTTATTCCTTTAGACATCCATCGTGGTCGAGTTTGTGAAAATATTTTAATTTGAATATACGGAAAACATAGATTATAAAATAAAATAAATAAGTCATAAAATATGTCAAAAGCTTCATGCGGGTCATTATTTTCAAATACGTCACTAAATGTAATCGAATTTATGCAATCATTAAATTTCATGACATTATCCTTACTATAGTCACGTCTTTTCACATACCAATATTTTAAAGTGCAGCTTTGTTTTACGGGACAAGTTAGCAATTGCGCCGTATGATCTGATAAGGCGAACTCCATAGTTTTACATTTACAACCACGAATGTTAAACATGAAATTGTCTATGCACGCTCCACTAATAGTTCTTGTTGGTTCAAATAATCCCAACTGTAAGTTGTGACAAGCTAGTGTGTCCATGAACATTGTAGTCATTTTATTTTTATTCAATACGTTTATATTAAAGTCACCACAAACAATTATTTTCTTTTTACTGTAACAATACTTCCCAAGTAAACGGTTTAAACTGTCGAAAAATAGGTTTAAATCATCTGTTTTTGACCTTGGAGGTCGGTAAATACAAAGAGTTACGATATTATGACTTAGAAGTTCGACGCCTGAGCACTCCAGAACGCCTTCAACACAATATTGCTTTAGTCCAGTAATTGGTTTAAACGCATGAGTATTGCGTACTAAGATACAAGACCCGCCTCGGCGATTATGCCTTGAGAAGAAGGATCCCTGAATAAAGTTAGGAATGTTAATTAAATCTGTATCAGTATGCAACATATTATGCTCTGTGAGACATACAACATCCACTGGATTTTTTGCATCTTGGAGTGACGATAGAGATAGAGATAATAAATCCATTTTACTGGCAAGTCCATTTATGTTTTGATGAAGAATTTTTATATTTTTATACACGAAAAAAAGTGTCTGAATTTCTTGAAGAATTTTGAATTTCAGGATATGTTTCAGTTTTAGAAGTTGTTTTATTTGATATGTTAGAGTTCATAATTTCATATTTTAAATTCTCAAAAATATTCCTCATTCCATAATTATTCAATGTACCACTGTTCTTAGAAAACATAGTCCAATCATATAATAAGTTTAAATTAGAGTCAAAAATTACAGCATAGTCATAAATTTGTACGTCATGATATAATAAGCTACTGAACATTTCAATTCTCCAGTTAAACATACTAGTATAATCATTACATCTATAAGTAGGTAAACAAAGAATTATATTTGTGTGAGATAACATTAAAAGGTTTTCCCTAATATTTAAAATTACGTCTGAGTAGTTTTTAGTAGAATTAAAATCTTCACTGCCTATCAGAATTACACAATAGTCTTGCTTAGTATAGTTAGTTAGTTTTGAGTCTAGATTACTGACAAGCGTACTTATTCCACAATTTGTAGTTAAATAGTGACATATCTGATGGTTCGGAAAGGCGTTTTGTGCTATAGATAATACTTTGTTTGTTTTATTGCTACTTATTAGGCACAACTTATTTGTCTTGGGTTGCAGCTGAGACGAGTTATTGTCATTTTGTTGATGACTTCCAATAGTTTCTTTATCAAACTTCAATGTAGTTTTTACTCTATTAGATATGGATCCCTGTTTTAAGCCTTTTTGATTCGGAGTCAGCGATAAGTCTGAGTAAATTGTAGAATGTCGTTCTTTGCAGGGAGTTGACAATCTCACGTTATTTATAGGAGTTCCTATTTCGCTAGTTAATTTCCTAGTTGCGTTCTTCATTAGTTGATATTTGTTGTTTAAAGTTTTGATGGTCAGTTTTAAATCGCTATTTTCTAAGGACAAGTTATTTATTTCGTCATGGGCTGCCAAAAGTTGCGACTTTAGTTCTCCGAGTTCCTGCTGCAAGTTTTGTATTTTATCACTCTCCTCGTCATCCGATATGTTTGGCATGCTATTGGTGGTGCCATCTAGTGTCGTGTTGACGCAACTAACGTCGTTGCTATCGCTGACTACTGCAGATTCCATGGTAGATTCTGTTAGTGATTTCGTACGATTTCGCCGCATAGTTATATTTTCGAAGAAATTCATTTTGAGGATATTTTTAATTTAACAAAGTAAACTTTAAAAAAGTCGATTTTGTACAAGCGGGGTTCGAACGCAGTGCCTACAGGCGCACGGAGTCACAAAGCGTATGTCATAGCCACTCGGCCAATTGATTGCTAGGATAACCTGTTGAAATTGGTAACCGGTAGCAGCTAGATGCTTGGTGTGCCAGCTGTATGCAGATCAAAATAAGTGTTAATTGGGTTCAAAGTCCAATTCCTTTGTTTAGTTTTTCTGGCGTACAGGACGGTTTATATTTGAAATGTCTTTGTGTTTGCAGTCACAGTTTTTATCACTTTTTGTTTGTTTTTATTACGAAATATGTAGTCTATCACACACATTTGAGTATTGTGTTTACAAAGACACGCACTTTATAATCCGTTTTGATTGGTTTTGCAAAATGTTTATCACGATTCATGCATGTAGTTTATTTTATCTTGATATCACAGTTAATTGTTTATAGGTTTACCTGATAATAATGTCTCTGTTTCATCAATGTGTCCTTTCACAAATACACTTACTTTTATCACTCAACTATAGCTTAAACTATTTTTAAAACAATTTTTATTACGGAGTCGTTGTTTACATGACAACTAGCGCCTACCCTCTCTCAATCTCTATTACCGTACATATCAATGATATTTAGGTAGAAACAAAACATACATAACATATTCACGCCTGTATTCCCCGAAGGGGTAAGCAGAGATTCACATATAGTACACCCACATTTCGCCAGTTATGTTTTAAGTCCATAAACAAAACACCGGGCATAAATTTCTAAGAGGGACATTCTAATAATATTTTAGAAATGTTTTGGTTAATCCATTTCAGATAATACTGACGATTATCAGCTGTTTTTAATGTAACGCTACCATGTTCTGATTTTGTGTGATTTTCATATTCGACAAGTAGTGTTATATTGGATTTTTCTATTAGGTGAATCTCAGGAGCAACACGGAGTCAGGAATTGTGCTTGGTTGATGACATTATGTTTACTCCCCATAGAGTCCTATAACACAACTAGTGAAGTGTGCCGAACCCTATGATGCCTTCTCATTACGTCAGACAATGATTTTGAAATCCCTGAACTAATAATGTACACTAACATAGACGATAAAGCGATTCGCTCTCAGAGCATTTGTATGACGGCACTCAGAATTCCGCATTTCGACATGTCTCACGTATCGGCAGAGCGTCCATCAAAGTTCCAATCATCATTCAGTGCAACGCGTTTAGTACTAGGACATAACCACCTCGCTTAGTGGGTGAATTGTTCATAATATTATTTGGTGTGGACAATTTATTAAGTAACTATTCACTTTGATTATAGAATACTTCATTAATTAACGTAACATAACGCCACGCATGTATTATCGTGTGTAAAATAATTATTACCAAGAATTCTGTTTGCAACATAAACTAATTAACCAGTAAGGCAGTTGCATTAATTGAGTTAACAGATGTAATTGATATAGGTACATTATATCCATAAATAAAAATGGGTAGCTTTATCCAGTGAATAATGTTCCTCTATAATGCAGATTTTTTGATAGCGCACTCAACAACAGCATCTGCGTTTTCTTTTATTAAATGCCAGATAAATAAAAGAGAAATGAAAAATGGAAGTTCAGTTAGCTACTAATAAACTCGCGCAAAAAAATTAAAAGTTTTACAAACAGTGTATCGTGGATTAACCATCATCCATACGAGGATATAGTATTTTTTACACGAAAGCTAAAAAAAGGAGTCTAATGCTTTTAGGGTTCATGTACGTATGTGAGTTTCTTTATTCCACCATAACTTCTGAATGCCTGAACCGATTTTGATCCTATATGAAGTGTCTTTAGAATCCTTACACCATCGCGAGTACCATGGGCTATATTTTTTTAATAAATTAAAAAAACGCAAAACAAAAAAACACGACTGCGATTTCAAAAAACGAACCAAAAAACAAGTTTCATCGGTCGGGAGGCCCTTCTGTGAAACACTGTCTTATCTAAGAGGTACCGTGACTGGGCTTAAACTTGTTTTTTTAAATTTAAGTTCGTTTTTGGACATGGCATTCGTGATTTTTTTCATATTTATTGCTTCGTTGGTCTAGTGGCTGCTAAGCGCGACTGCTGAGCACGAGGTCCTGGGTTCGAATCCCGGGTCGGGCAAAGTGTTACTGGGTTTTTCCATTAGGTAATTCTCAGTAACAGCACGGAGTCTGGATTTGTGCCCGGTTGATGGCAATAGGCTCGCCCCCTATTACATTGGGACCTAAAACATAACTGGCGAAATGTGGGTGTACTATATGTGCACCTCTGCCTACCCCTTCGGGGAATACAGGCGTGATGTTATGTTATGTTATGTTATGTTATTTTTTGAACTATACCGTGTTTGGTTTCATTCAAAATCCCATAGCTTTGCATGTATGCAGTAAATTATTGGAAAACAATTAACTCTAAATGTTTCAATTTTAATTGGCAGGCTGCCAAATCGACTACATATTTCACATTATTATGCGATATCAATTTAATATCCGTGCGTTAGATTACGAGCACTCGTTCATGTTTAATAATAAGTCCTTAAATATATGCGTACGCGTAGGTTACATTGAAATTAAATTTAGAAAAGGGCCATTTTGGTATTATGAATATAAAAGATAGGCTGACAAGATACAACATTAAATTTACTCTAAAAAATATGTTTTTTTGACAGTAACCAATAATGAATTCGTCACAGTTATTGAAAAATATTGGCTTTAACCTAAATAAATATTTACATTTACTATATTCATACATGACGTAGCAAACATTTAATGTTTTACAATATAGGTATTCACTTTTATTACAATATCAGAAATACTGAATTGAATTTTCATTTTTGTTCGCATAACATTTTATATGCTTTAAAAACACTTTACTTTTTAATATTTTGTGCCTAATTAAATCAATTTACTTTGTTAGTGAATAAATAATTTTTAAAATTTTCGAAGACGTCTCTTTTAAAAAGTCAATATATTTGACTATTTCTAGGCAGACACGTCTACTTGTAAATAGAACCTAAACTGAAAGGAATTGAGTTGAAAATCGCATAAATCTCGTCAGCGTGAGACCTCTCATGAAGCAGCGAAACGTACGAGACTTCGACAAAATGGAGTTCAGAGTGCAAATTGAATGACAAAAGCTTGCTTCGTCAAATCAAGACGGATAACGGTGTCAGTTGTGTCTTAATGCAGTGGATTGAATTGCTTTGAAAAAAGTACCCTTGCTAATTTGAAAACTCGCACTCCAAGTAAAAATACACCCGAATAAAAAACAAAGCCTGACTCCATTCCGCTGGATTATTTCGATTTCTCAGACAGGCGAGACTCAAATTACGTAAAAATAAAACGTTGAAGGCATTTTTTTATTCCCGCACGATATTTAAACGTTCATCGGTGAGTTGATTCGATTTTAGGGTCCGAAATACAGATTTTAATACGAATAACGTTTCTGAAACAACGTACAAATGCTTTTTATAATAATTGTTGACGTATTGTTGACGGTTTTAAAATTTGTAATGTTTCAAATACGAAATTCTAAATTTATTTATGGTTCTAAAATCTTCCACACTTACGTTATACGAGATAAACTATTATAATATTATTACACTGGACTTTACCAAAAAACCCAGAGAATTGTATATCCTTTTAACATAAAAAACTTTATTAGGTCATGTACGTAAAAATAATATCCCACACTTAGCAACACTTTTTAAACTAAATTCGATGGTACTATGAATGGTATTCGCAGTACTCGCTACGACTACGATGTGTAGCGGATTTTATTGATCGTAGCACTTGCTACGAGCTACAGAATTTGGAAACAACGAATTTAAAAACATTAGCAGTGGAGTCACAACCTACAAACTCTACTTGGCTATTATTGACTTGGGACCACGCTTAACTTATTGACTAGTACTGTGCCGTTGCCAACTCTTTAACAGTATGTTGAAAACGTTTGCGGGACAAAATTGTGTACTTAGCCGGTAACTATGTACTTTTCCAATACCTTTGGTTTGGGAAACGGCCTCTATAAGTTACTTTTGTTTGTTGTGTCGGCGATTTCGGGTTGAATGTAGGTTGGCATCGGTTCTACAATTTATAAAAGGAAATACTGTCATTAACAATGCCGTGATGGAAGTAATAAGTATGTCAGTTTATTAGTACTTATGTTTACATTATAAGACATGTCTCTCAAGTGTTTAAAGATCACTCTACAACTTTTAAAATTGATTTCTTTGTTTTTTTATTGAAGTGATAACTTCTTATGGGAGGGTAAACTGCTTCGTAACGTAACGCGTTACGGCGCCACTATGTCTGGCTTCTCTTTCTCTCACGCATACGTCATTATATTAGTTGAAGTTATCACTACTAAAACGTGTGCGTCTCGGGACGCTCGACAGTAACTGTCGAGCGTCCCGAGACGCACACGTTTTTATTTATTTAGGTTCACAGTACATATATAAAAATAGACATAGACACAAACAATATATAGGGTAATATTCTAATATATATGCCAATTACGGACAAACACAACATTTAGAAAAGTTGTTGTTGCTATCATCCTACAATTAGTTATTTATCTTACGACTACTCCCACTATTCATAAATGGGGATCACACCGGCATTACTGAAACCCTATAATATTAAGTCTATTGACATTTCTATTCTTTTATATACAAACGACAGTGACAGGCATAATTTAATCTTTGGTTTAAAACTGTAAGGGGGTTGGAGTTATCTACTATATACATATACGACGTCCGAAGCTAGTCAGGCATTCCCGAATATTGACGTGAGCACAACCGGTATATATAGTAGATAATATGAATAACACTTACGAAAGTTATTATAGTAAATTAGTTTGTATTTTCCATAAACTTATTTTATAAATAAAAAAGGTATTAATTATAAGTTACCTACTTTATGCCAGCAATCAATTGCCCTCGTTCTATGGATTATACAATTCAGTTGATGTAAAACAGCTTCTTGGGTCACGTTTACGAATAGTTTAAAACAAGTTCTCTTTAAAATCGAAGGACAAAATATAAAAGCTTAAATTGCCCAAGCACTGTTCGTATTTCATAGTTGAAAAGTTTCACAATTTGTCGAGTACACCGCCGAACTTCGACTATTTGTTATCACTCTTTGGGATTTAAATACTTGGACATACTTTACAATCGTAAATCAAACCAAAAAGTTTGACTCTTGTTTTTGGTAATAACATAGAGTGTCTGCTTGGCATTTGTTTGGCGAAATACCATAATTTTAACCGATTGCCTTGTTGGTTCTTTATATGCATGACATAACTAGATAATTATTTAAAATATACTAATCATATACGTAACGAGCCTTAGACATAAAAAAACATAACGTAACATCATGCCTCTGTACCCCAAAGGGGGTGTATACTTGTATAGGTTTACATCCACCGTATTACATCCACATTTCGCCAGTTACGATAAAGATCCTAATGTAATAGGAGGCAAACCTATACTATCCGGGCACAAATCCAGACTCCGTGCTGCTACTGTACATGACATAATGGAAAACTTCAACAGCACTTTATCCAAACCGGAATTCGAGCCCGGACCTCATGCTCATAAGTCATGCTTACCGACCTTTGGACCAAGGAGGCAATCAGATAAGTGGCAAAGCGATTTGGACTAGCGTTTTTCCACATGTCAGGACCCTTAACTAACCTATTATATCGGCCGAGTTGAATACAACAATACTTATCCTAATACATCTTGAAAAGCTAAGTCTACCTAACGTATAAATGAAATCAACTTGAACACTTGATGATGTTTTGAAATTGGTTAAGAAAATAATATTGAATTTAGGAACTGTCGTCTTTCTGTCTAAATGACTTGGAAACGCTACACCGTTATTACAAACTGTAGGTCTGTATTGTACCAAAGATAAATTGGAGAACCATCGATAAAGTTAGCGGGAGCTTGTCGAAACTACTTATTGCTTGGCAAATTCCCAACAAAGCAACTTAAATTAGAACAAATGAACCGAAATTTTGAACTTGTCATACATATCTGGCACGAAACCTGTTTTTGAATGTTACTGTTGTACTAGAAAATGGCGGAAATAACCTTCTTGGTGCAATATTTTACGGCGAAATAAACATAATACAATATAGAGGAAAAAAAAGAAAATGATATTCTTAAATTAAACGATTTAGAACCAGTTAATAACCAACATACTGCGTAGGTACATACTGCTAACCACATTTTTTTTAGTGTTACAGCATTGGTTAATAGTCGACAACTTACTAATTGCAGGATTATATACATTTTTACATATATTTATCGATACAGATAAGGTAAAGTAAGGCATATAAGTATACATGTATCGATACTACCTACATACCTACGTATCATGTTAAAACTATGACGATTTGATGTTAAATTTCCTAAACTATTGCAAGTAGAGAACCTTCCGAGACAATATCTACGTTTATACTTTCAACATCAACTTTGTAAATTTGCAAGATCTGTTACTATCTAATGAGGTCTTTAACCTCACAATATAATGAACAAATTAAACCAAAATTATGTTAGGAATACGCTGCTTACTATCTAATTACTAATCGCCTGCACTTAGATCACTAAAAGATACGATTAATATCGCATCAGGAATTGAAATTCTTTGGTTCTCGATAACCTCCAACGAATCGCAGTCGTACTATTGAAAACTGCGAGTAGGCAACCAAGTTAAATTGGCTTTAAATCTAGATGCTATTCAATTTGCGTGGTAGACGATGCCTTTTGACTTCTTCATAACTTTCAGAAAGTCTTAGCAGTCTTATTTTTTAAGTGATGATAATAATGCAAGGATTGTTACGATAATAATTAATTAGTCAAAAAAGTAAACTCTAGAAAACGCGTAAACATTAACGATTGAAATCATTTTTTTTTATCAATCATAAAGTAAAGTAATCGTAGACATGAATAATCTACGGTAGCTCCACATTATTGTCACACTGAACTATCGAGATAGAGATTTCATGCAAATGTTTGACAGCGTAAAAAAATTCAAAGGAAGCTCTTTTGAAGTCGTTTAAATTGTGAATTGATAAGAAAAACATTATTCCCACCGCTCGCCCTTTGAAATTCCAGCAGCCCAATTATTGCATCGAACAATCGGCAGCAGACTGTCGTCTGATGGGAGTAAAACTCGAAATAGCATTTTAAAGTGAAGATGTTTATGCAATTTTGATCCTCGCTATTGACGTAGGTTTGGAACATAAATAACAGACATAACCTCACGCCTGTTTTCATTGAAGGGGTCGGCAAAGTCAGTTTAACTTTACCTGACATAGGAATCGAACGCAGGACCTCTCGCTCAACAGTATACTTTGCGAATACAAGGGCAACAATGCGCACAAAGTACAGAACCTTATAATTACATAATATGTCTAATACTGGGATATGTTTCATATCCTTAACGCATAATATTTCTATTTACTCCACCGGTACTTACTGTGATTAAGTTCTCGGGTTGTACGTTAGAGCAGATTGGTGCAAGCAACAAATATTTGTGTAACCTACTCGTGCCGCTTTATCGCCTGCTTGTTGTGCGATCCCTATCTTTAAAAGCAATTTTGAATTTAATGAAAATCCTTTATTGTAGTAGTTTAAAAAATAATATTTGGTATCGCAAAATGTTGAGTGAACCCTGACCGATCAGAGGTTGGAAACTACCGATGTGATGAGCGCAATATAAAGCCTTTAAATCATAGGTATAAACCCAACAGTGGGGTGACAAAAGACAAATGATGATGATAGTAAAATTAAATTTACTTTTAATAAATAATTTATAATAATCATGCAAAACGATAGTTTAAAAGGTAGTAAATGATGAATGATGTCTTGCTATCCAAAATGATAGACGCAAACCTAGAAAAAATTTACACTTTAATGAGGAATCTTCCAGGGTGCTAGTAGAGAGCCTCCACGAGTGACGATGTCCGGCGCACACTCGACAGTCAACCTTGCTACCATCGTTGTTGACTGTCCAATCTCTACACAGCCACTATGACCTATTTCCATGTGGCAATTGGCTCATGTCGATACGAAGAAAAAGAAGTACTGATAATGAGCAACAAATAATCATATTAAATGTCGAAGAATCTTGGATAGATCAGTGTTATACTTGTTAAGTAAAACGATATGGCAGAACACGAAAATAATATTCCTATCACTGCATGCGTACAAGCAAGCAATCTTGCGAGTTATTCCTTAGTTTCTTTATTTATTCTGTGAGGCTAAAGTTATGAAAGAAGCAAGAACTTATAATTGGCTTCTTTATCCTAACAGCCATTTAATTGAATCTTTAGTGATTTTACTTGTGTTGTACTATATACCGTATTGAATACCTGTTGAGAAGTTCTGAAAAGAACCATCATTTAATTACCTTGTTCACTTCCTTATTCGCCTTCTACGATATCGGAATTTTTTCAAGTTGTTAAACTAATAAAAGATACACCCGGAATACTTTTCCCTTTACTTCAACCGGAAAAAGATATTCTTACAAAAAAACGTAATTTTCCATTAAAGGTTGACTAAGTAGTATTTGAAAACTTACTAACTACTAAAAAGATCGAGGCTACTTGAATCCACTAAATATCAAATCTCATATTCAATTCCATCTACACTTAAACATATAAATCCAAACATCTCGTCTTGAAAACGGCATCTAATTCTAAGATTCTCGCTTGAGACGAACGCTAGCACACAAATTCAATTTGCCGCCAATAGACACAAACTTACGTTGTCATCTATTCCAATTGCCTGACTTCTTAGCAAATTAGATGGATATGAAAATGTAAACCACTTTAGTCTAAATCCTGGCTTCAGTAACTATAATTCTGCTAATTGAATGGCAACGAATGACCTACTTCTCGTTTCTTGAGTATATTAGGTACTTAATAGTTAAAGCTGAGGTCAAGTGAGTTTGTGTGAAACGTGAGGCAAATTAGAGAAATAGCTTGCGTTGTTCGTTGAATATTAATTAACGAAACTTAGGCGGTAAGGAGGGCCTGTATCGTGCTCTAGTTTGACGCGCTTAATATATTATTGCTTACATGAACAAATTGATGAAGTATGTTTATAATTACACTCAATTTCCGTTGAAGGGTTAAATTAATTCTCACCGTAGCAGAATTGCTGCCTATAGTCTATACATATAATAAAATCGTAACGAAGTCAAAACTGTACATTGAAGATATTTGAAAAAAAATAAGTGCAATGGGATGTCTGAACGCTTCTGAAGCCAAAAATATAATTTTTAGAATTTTTGTCTGTTTGTCTGTTTGTCTGTATGTATGTGTTAGATTAACGTAAAAACTACTGAATAGAATCCGCTGAAAGTTTGCAAATATATTCTTTAGGGGCCGGCGCGTCGGTATGCTTAATATCATCACGGCATTTGCAAAGAGGGCTGAGCAATATTGCATTATGTCTTTGTTTTGTCTAATGTTTGCCGTAGAATGATAAAAAGACGAAACCAATAGTTGCATTATGCAGATTACTTACAGATGAACTTCTGAAGTAGAAATCATCACGCTATATCCACAAGGAACTGAGCAGTGAATCATGACATGTATAGAAACGTCTATTTTAAACATATTTCTATGTGTCATCGTAGCGTGGCAGTTTAACGATCGCCCTACGAGTTATGCATAGTGAGATCGATTCTTGCCGAAGGTTTTTCTTTTTGCGTTAGCTTTAATTTCTTTTTGCATGTTTTTTGACTTAAATATCAATAAAAAGACAATTATAATATATATTTTAACATAATATTATTACCAACAATTTCCAGTAAATTATAGTTCTAAATTTTTATTTTTTTTCTACATTAGTAAGTTTGTAAATTCACCATTTCAAATAAGTGATGTCCAAACAATTCTGAAGCCAAAAGCAGTCGCTTCACGTTGACAACAGATAGGTTGTTCCATACTCACCTGTGCTTTCTAGGACGTTTGAAACACACATCAATGTTGAATCGTGTTCCAGCGTCGAGTCAATTAAATACATTTGCAAATACGTAAACAAGGGTAGTGACCAGGCAACGTTCGCTTTGCAAAGCACTGATCGGGATGAAGTGACCAAGTACCAGTCTGGTCGCTACATTAGTACTTCAGAAGCAGTATGGCGAATGCTGGCGTTCTCTATACAAGATCGGCATCCAGAGGTCATGAATTCATGGACGTCCATTTTGAGAATGGCCAGCGCATTTTTTTTCGACCCCGCCAATGTATTAGAGCGATTGGAAAATCCCCGCCAAACAACACTCTTGGCATTTTTAAATTGATTAAGGGAAACTTGAAAAATGATGGACACCAGCGGGACTCAAACCCGCGACAGTCGCCGTACCGTGGCGCCGCTCTGCCAACTGAGCCACCGTGTCACTGCTCGCATCCATCAAATTTCAAGTTCCCTTTTAGTATTTACGTCTTGAGGGTGACGTTAGGTATTATCTGTTGGAATCTACGATTACCAATTCAGTGTTGTACCTTTACAGCTACAAACCACTAAACCGATAATACCAACCCAAATTTATATGACTTTTGGTATTTTTTATGCATGTTGCCATGCTAGGCTTAAATTTTAAATTGATTAAGGGAAACTTGAAAAATGATGGACACGAGCGGGACTCGAACCCGTGACAGTCGCCATACCGTGGTGCCGCTCTGCCAACTGAGCCACCGTGTCACTGCTCGCATCCATCAAATTTCAAGTTCCCTTTTAGTATTTACGTCTTAAGGGTGACGTCAGGTATTATGTACGATTCCAACAGACGACTCTTGGCATTTTTACGTCTCTGTGAAGTTGATTTTTTTGCAAAGTCACTTACGTATGATGAGGTGCCGTCGTACTATACATACTACAAGCAAAGAGGTGTATTTAATCGACATCGACGTGGTCGTATTGTCGAAGGGTTTCCGGGAATCTTTATGGACACTGCATGGGAAGGATTTACACTGTGCATCCAAATAATGCCGAGTGCTATTATTTGCGGCTATTGCTTCACATCGTATAGGGGCCAACGTCATTTGCATTCTTAAGGACAGTTGATGGTATGGAATATCCGACATTTCGTGCAGCCTGCGTAGCACGAAATCTTCTTGACGGTGACCAACACTGGGACAACACTCTCCTGGAGGCTAGCGTTAGTGATAGCCCAAGTCGCCTATGACATTTGTTTGCCGTCATGTTGGTATTCTGCGGTATTGCAAACCCGGTTTTGTTGCGGGAAAAATATTGGCGTCATCTCTCTGAGGATATTTCATGGGCTTTAAGACATACTATTGAAGGAGACATCGGAGAAACTGATGAATGCATTTTGAACCACTGTCTCAGTTCTCATCAAGACGTAGTCATTGCCATCGGGGGCAATCCACTGTTGGAATACGGTTTACCGGCTCCGCAACCATTAAATAATCAAGAACGTGGAAACAGGAAGTATGTCGCCGAAACAAATTATGACCAAGACGCAATGACCACCATCGTGAATGACTACGTCACTAAATTTACCTCAGAGCAAGCACAGATTTACAATATTGTCCTTGAAAGCGTTGGGCTTGGCCAGGGTAAAATGTTTTTCTTGGATGCTCCTGGTGGAACAGGGAAAACATTTATTACCACTGGCATTCTTGCAGAGGTTAGGAAACAAATAACGGTGGCAAAATTGTCTTCCGGAATTACTACCTCTCTCTCCCTTAGATGACAAAATATAAGCGCTCGCCATACTCTAGATACACATCAATTCGAAGCAATAAAACGTCTGTTCTTGGAGAGTTACGCAATAGTTTTAAGAGAAATTTGCCGAAATGTAGTCATAATTATAGTAAAAATGTACAATACCACATAGTGAAAGTTTTAGACAGAACTAAGCAGGAACAACAATCATGTGATGGATCGGCACATTCCTGTTCGTCGGTGATTTTAGAGAAATATTTTCTGACTTAAATACTCTGTAAAAACTTTCATTATATATTTCACTTTATACACTGGATATACATAAATATCAATAAATAGTAATATTTAGACGGGGTATATAGAATTCTGCTCATTATTTCACGTTCTTGGATAAGTTGGTAAAGATATGATTTAATAGTGTGATTCCCGCGTTCGGCAAGATATTTGCTTATTCAAACAACATAATATTTTTAATTTTATTGGTTTATATGTTTTAACTCTCTAGCAGAAAGTGGACTGTAGGCAACCATCGTCAAGTTAAAGGTCTGTGATCCACAAATTTAAAGTCGGTACTGCCACCGAGAATTAGTGGAAAAACCAATCACTCTTTCCGATCTGGTAAACAAACACACGGAACTCCCGCTCAGCAGTCGCATTTTACGAACACTAGACCAATAAGGCAGTCAAATTCTAAGTTCCACACAATTATCAAAGTATTTTTGTTGCTGGGGAAATCCTCATGGACTTCCTCCACCATGAGCGGACGGAGGGTTATGCCGGTCTCTTATACTAACTAAAACCTCAGGGTATCCGCCTAACAACCTTAGGTTGAGGGACTCGCGATCCGCGTATGCTAAACCATCTCTTTAAACAAATTCTGACTCGCCTCTTCGCGATTGGTCGCGCTCACCACGTAGGTACGGCCTACGTGCCTTATGTCCCTTAAAACCGCCTTTTCTGTTTGAGCATCGAACTGCCCAAGTTCGTCGCCCACAGGCCCAACCTATGGGTGACGGACATGAGCAGTTCGTTTAAATTTCGGCTACAATAAATTTCAATACAAGCGCTTGGCGCATTTTGGCATACAAACTATCACCATTAGCACACGCAGAGGTAGACTTAATTAAGGCCTAGAAACCAGCTGATTTTTACACGGATTACTGTATGACGGTCGCTTCTGAGTTACCAGTCCACACTCTCTGTAAATGTTGTCTGCTGAAGACAAAACTACAACCGTAGTTCAGAGAAATGCATGCTGTCAATGTAGTACATAGATACAGTAAAATAAAGATACATTTAAAATTAAAACTCCTTATAAGCCAACAAATCGTGTCAATAACTTTCCTGTTAGTCACTCAATATTTACCGATCATACAAAATCGGTATAAAAAGTAAACTAGCCCCATCTTAATTTGAAATATACCTTTATCATTAAAATACTATGTATATTCCATTCGGTAAGTAATTTGTAGTGTTTTCCACTTACTTACAAAATCTGATTATAGTCTACTGGTGTTTTTACCTTAAATTCACGCGGACGAAGTCGCGGGCAACAGCTAGTTTGATAATACAATTTGAAACTACGCGTTCAACCATTCCAAATCTGCTACCTTACCCTTTCTAGTCCTGAGGGACGTGGGCATTTGATCTCACGTACAGAGACGCCTAATCTCAAAATAAATAATATTATTCACAGAGAAATGCAAGTATACTTTATGTGCGAAGTCTAACGTATTTGCAGATAATGAGGCATTACGAAACCCGTGTTAACCCTAGATATGCTTCGTTAAAACCAGGACTCCAAGATCTTCCATTTAAAAAACATTCGTAAAGGGCTCGAATACTACATAAAAACAGCGTGATACTATAATATCCTTTATTATTAATTATACTGTTCAAAACGAAATAAAGATAAAAGCACTATCTCTATAGACTATGGTATCGCACGATAGTAAGACCACTTAACCGCCTATCTCCACTGCGTAACAAGACCAACATTTATTTTTATAAGGTAGATATCCATTGCTGTTTCGAACCGAGATAATGAAAAAAAATACAGTAGCAGTGCAAGTATGAGAAACTGAACAGATAAAGAAAAACAACATCGAAAATGAGGAAGATAAAAGAACTTTGTTTCGACGTAGTGTTAGCTAAGCACACAATCTATTTCCACGCAAACACTGGATCTTAATAAAAACTCTATCGTATTTTACAGTAAGTACTGCAAGCGTATTGTTGACTAGTTACGCCTAGCTGTTGTTAACTCACTATTAATTATAGTGTAAATCTATAGCCGTTATATTCAATAGAAATTTCCAATAATGAAATAAAAAATACTAGAAACTAAAAAATATTGAATCCAAGTAAACCTTGATTAGAGTCATTACAATTTTATGGACAGCTGAATATTACAAAGCCTTCGAAACAATTTAATATCGATGAAAGAACTTTTTTTTCGTTTTTTTTTTTATAACTTTTTATTATTAAAAACTAATTCACCTAACATTGAGGTGTGTGGCACGCTTGATGACGTAGGTACACTTAGTGACGGGGTGTGTCAGATTCCAGTCTGCTAGAGAAGTCGTAGTAAGAAAAGACAATGGTATTTTCCACTACATATTGTCGTCATCTAACTCCCACGCTGCATATTGTATATTTAGGTTCGTTTTGTTACATTTTCTTTGTCCTTTAATCAATTTAGATTCTTTTATCGTAGAATACTAGAAATGTAATGCATGATCTTCAAAATAGTTTAATTACAACTTTTACTCAACGCTCTTTATTTTCTTTATATACCTATATCTAATACCTACCTATCACGATGAACAAATGGGTTACGGGAATGGGCTATTCCAACCCAACGAAAACTATAAATAATTTGATATTTTAATTGATTTACAACTTCATGTTTTAAATTATATTTACGAATGCATAAAGTACACTTAAAACATTATTGCTCCTAAACATGTTCTGTTTTCTACGGAACCTTGAATATGGGAGTTAACGTTTTACCAAGTGTTCACGATCTTATCTAAAGTATCTTGCAAATGGCGAGTCGGAGAATTAAATAAAGGAGAGATTAGGGCAATCTGCGCAAATGGCCTTAATGCGAAAACATGATAATACGTTTTATTATGCATCACCCCGCACAAGTTGAAATGTGCTCA
Organism: Abrostola triplasia; assembly: GCA_946251915.1. NCBI lineage: Eukaryota > Metazoa > Arthropoda > Insecta > Lepidoptera > Noctuidae > Abrostola > Abrostola triplasia. The sequence goes on from OX276431.1 coordinate 5,782,541, forward strand.
TATTCCTTGATAAATAATCCTCAGACTTGATATCGAACAGTCATTTACCAACATTGCGCCTTGGGCTTTGAATATTCAAGTACAAAGCTCGATAGCTTTACCGCCGAACTGCATTTGAATTTCGAATGAGGGAAGAAAACAATATGGCATTAAATACGCTGTCTATTGATATTAATTTATGAGTTTAGTGTTACCATGTACCTTTTATTGCAATTTTCTTCAACGCTACAATTTATCACGTTACTCTGATAGCAAGCTCATCTACAACACTGGCAATGGTAGTCTAAAATTCAAAAGCTTACAATTTACACGTGTAGTACACGTTACAGCTGAATACAATTAAAATAATATATCATACACATACTGATTATTACTACTAAACAAGCGGTATAAATCCAAATAGGTATAGTTATTTTCCCTGATAAATCAAAAGAAATTAGTGATATTTTTCCACAAAACAGAACATCCAGATTCAATTTGTACTACCTGAATTTCAAACTATTGCCCTGATATTCAAAAAAATGTGTAAGAACAAGTACTGCCCTTTACCATGAACTCTTAAAGCAGGACAGTTAACGTTGTGGAAGCGAGACGCCGCATTACACTGCACGTAGCGGCGTCTCGCTTTTACATAGTACCTCCCTTAGGTATGCGTACACATATAAACATAAAAAATGTTCCATTGGCAACACTAAACCGAAAATCGAATTCCAATGTTCCTAATTTGAAAACGACCAATCGCAGTAATTAGCAATTTTTTGCACTGTGAAGATTTTTAGAAATAGCAAAACGTTAATTTAAACGAATAATTTTAATGAGCTGTTGCATATCTCTGGAATATGCTGAATTGACATCTTATACATAGGGTCTGCCCAAGTGCCCATGCAGGCCGACAAATTATTCAGTGGGCGACAACAACAGAAAATATCAAGTCGCCGGAGATGCACTTCCTCGTCCTATCAGAGGCACTTTGCTAGAAAGACGTTATGCTTCAAATGCGATAGAAACGTTTGACTGGGATTTAAAGTGCTTTTAAAAAATGTATAGTTTCTACTTCTAGAGGTGATTCACTTTCATAATATGAGAGCTTGTTTATTCCCGTTGTAAGTAATAGGATGTTTTCTTTAAGTGCAGATAAAAAGAAAACAGGTTTCAAGGATTTTTGTGATTCACGTATGACGTAAAAAAAGTGAAATAGATTACTTTGCTAAAATGCCGAAAAATCTAACAATTTAATCAATGAAAAATATAAGCTCTCACGATATCACCAATCAAAGTAATGCACGTTTGATTTGCTCTTAAAATCTATATCACTACTTATCTCCAACACTTTGCATTAAACTGTTCGTATCGAGGGCCACGATGTGTGTCCCAGACGGCCCACTTGCGTCCAATCGATCTACATAATTGCAATTTAACTATTACCAACCCTGACTGTTCAGTATTTAAGTTCAATATCAGTTCAGCAAAAGATTGTACCGTGAGTGTTGCCGATAAAAATGTTTTAAGCTCAAGAGGATGCTTCATACGCATTCGCCTACACTTTCTTTGAAGCTAAAACATTATTTTGAGGTTAAAAACTTGGATGCTTGAGTGAGAGGTATTTTCGACGGACCTGGTTGAAATGTATTTAGGTTAGAAATAAACTTGAGTTCCCATGATAGGCTTATTAGTACTTTTTGAATATCACCTGCTCTTTCACGTGTAGACACTTACAGTGGGAACGTGGTTCTCATTAAAATGGTCAGTGCTTAACAATAGATTAAATTATACCTGTCACTGCAGATTACATGTCTAGAATAGAATAGAGAAGTCAACAGATATCAGAAGCAGTTATTTTAAATTACATGCTGGCATCGTTTCTAAGGGGGTGAAACTGTTACCCGGCTAGAGAGCTTTTGTTAAATCTTGGTATAAGTTGTATTATGTGTCTTTTAAGCAGTCTTAACCCTTCTAGAGTCTGCTGCAAGAGACAATATAAAATCAGAAGCTGCACAATTTATTCGTTGGAAATGTAGTGCCTTTTAGATGAAAAGGGAAGTCTTATTGTTGGTGTAAGCCGCCGATGGATCGCGTCTAACGGTCAAGGAAACTTTGCATGCGAAGACAAAGTTTGACGCCATCACTTGAGGTCGCATAAGCACGTACATAGTATCTACCCTTACTTTCGCTTGGCTGAAACTCCGACCATTATACCTAAAACCAATAAGTAAACTTTAATATTGCCTAGTTTTTAGAATGTAAATATAGGTATACTTATATTTTAAATCCAAAAGAGAACTGTAAGAAGTTAAGAAGCGTTAATATTCTGTTATGGATTTTTTTGTTGACGCATTTTCAATTTCTTGTGTACGATTAAGATTTTATAAATATCTTCTTTAACCATCATGACATCTTTAAACTTACACACAACAACTGCGAGTATTAATTCCGTCATACGTCGTTCTACTCTTTAACATGCTAGCTTGCTTTGCACGATGTATCTTTTAAACTTGTTAATAAACATACAAGCTTAATTTCCTAGCCATACAAATGAGTTACTTAACTTTGGAAGCTAAACAAAAGAGTACGCGTGTAAGTTTAACAGGCTAAACATGATGGATGCCATTATTAACCATATATTACTGTTACATTGAAAATTGTATGACGTCTCGTTGAGAATTCCGAAACAGATCAGCAATTGTCGACGCCAATAATATTAATACCTATTTAAACCTATTGCAAAAAGTTTCCAACCTCAAGTAAAACACACACAGCAACCAATGCTGTTATTAGCGCCATATTTCCTAAGAAATTATTCAGGAATCTTGAAATGAAAATCTTTACGGAAAAACTATTTGAATCTAAGCGTTGAACGTGGTCGGAAAGGCGCAGCCACATATCACGCTGTTTGGGCGAGCGCCAACGTACTCACGACCCGGTCGACTTCGCGTCACTATTTATTATGTACCGGACCAATCTTTGTTTTACGTTTTAGGTGTTCAAACCATACTCCAGTTTCGAAACTACTTGTTTATTTACGCACCTTCAGATTTATGGCTCTCCAAGTTTCATGTGAATTGGATAAAATTAAATGTTTATTAAGCCACCATTTTTTTTGTACTCTTTGTGAATATTTTTAATTATTCATGTCAAATAATTATTTTGACAAGAATAAATAACCAGCTACAAAGCTTAATTACCTTTTAAAAATGTTTTTGAGCTAAAATATATTTTGTATCATGAAAAATTTTACAGTCTTGTGTTTTACACTTTTCATATTTTTCTGCTGTTGGCAGTTGTTGTTTTTGAGTAAATTAATAAACACTGTACGTAATTAGTTCATCAATGTAAGCGTTAAAATTAAAAAGGAAAAATGGTTGAAAATTTAAAAACCCCAAAATATTTATCGGCCGTAAAATTAACTGTCAACCAAGAGGTTTCAGTAAAGGCTGGAGTAAAATGGCGGGTCTATTTTGTCTTAAATAATAATATTATTTTAATGACTCAGGCAAAAATTAAGTCGGTAGTAGTATAATTTGACGGTTCTTAATTACACAGAATACAGTACAATTTATAATGTTCTCCAGACCAAAATTTGGTCACAACGGCCTATCTTCCAGTGGAGACTGGCTAACTACGCTGGAGATATATTAGTATATAAAGATACACACAAACACAGGTGCATTCCCCTGGCTGGAGGCCTTTTATTAGGTCTCGCCAAACGACCGGTTAAGCAGTAAGAGCTCCCTCAGAGCTAACTGCGAGAGACAAGTTCAAAAAAAAAAACAGGTGCATTCCTCCTCAATCTTATTGATGGACGGTAGACCGACACGACCGGAGAGAGATCAGGTCCAGGACCAACGACTAAACATGCCTTCCAAAGCACGAAGAGGTCTCAATATATGAAAACGGTTACACACTACAAGGCTGACCGCGGCGAGCAGGGCTTAAGCTCGCATATCGACGGATCTACGCAGTAGCCACTTACCATCTTACTTATATACGACGCTTAAATGTATTTTAAGTCAACCACTTCTAAAGTCTTAAGTGGTTGGCACAAACAAAAACACATTTTAGCATCGCTTGTAAGGGATTACTACCTAAAAATACTCCCTATCGAAGAAGTACGTTCTTTGATTTAAACATACTAAAAACCAATCTCGACAGCTAATATCTTGAAAAAATCATACGTTTTTATTGACTCCTGTTAAATGTGTGTTATGAGAAAAGTTTTTTATTACACATTTGCCGCTAGCTACTGAAATTGATCGCGTATCGTTTTTCACATTTTTATTAAATGGTAATTGAGTGTACTTATTTTCTTTCATATACATATTTGTTCTGTTCTCACATAACAATGAAAGGCGGTATACTAACGTAATTTTCTAGCCATTTAGTGTTTTTATTTAACATAATCATGAATTCTAAGTTAATTACTACGCTTACTGAACTGTTGGCAATTACGATACATGAATATGAATGGTTGGTATTTCTAACAGTATTCAACTTGGTTTGAAAGGATTTACAAATAAAAGATAGACATAAAACAACAACGAAATATAAGGCAGAAAATTAGACAGATTATTGTTACAAATATGATTAATTATTTTGATATAATTATACAACTAAATAAAAGCTTTAAAATAGGAACAGGAAGAAAGAAAAATACGTTCGGTTTTGTTTCAAGAATTGTCCTTATCAACTAAAATACGTCACGACAAGTAAATGCCATCGCGAACCAAAAGATTCCTGAATTTACATTGCACAATTCTTACGCGTGTCCTATTTTAAAGAAACCGTTCTTGAAATAACCTGCTAGTGCAATGAATATTTCCCTTCCATTCCCAAACGGGCATTCAAACTTCATTGCATGAATTTTCTGTTTGCTTTTATCTGCGTGGCCTTGCGTGACAACAGTCTGAGTTTATTTTTCATTACGCTTGAAAATCTCATTTCGTACTTAATTAAACACGACAAGTTATGACTCGGTACGTTCTGGTTTACCCGCTACGTTTATAATTATACATATGTCCCCTAACTGTCACGCCTGTGGTCTCTGGAATGTTACAGAGAGATTTACTGATGTACCTTAGTTAGACGGTGACGAAACTCGATCCCATATGGATGCATATCGAGATGAGGCATATATCAATTACGGACTACCCGGCTAAACTGGATATTTAATCGATGGATGTTCGGTTTCTGGTTGATTTAAGTGATATTTATTAATTTACACTCACTTCAGCGAAATATCGTTTTCGTATAAAATGAACAAATCTCGCAACAATATTATACAAAATCTCTGGAATAACAACCATGTAAATATTGTACCAGCTCTTTCTTATACAGTAAATAACTATCTTAGCTATGAAGAAATTCCGTTTATTTTTGTTCACTTAATCTAGAAAAATATCATTTTCATTGTTTATAAACTAACATACATACATACATAAAGTCACGCCTGTTACCCTGGGGGGTAGGCAGAGACCACGGACTTCCATTTGCTACGATCCCAACATACTTCTTTTGCTTCATTCACACCCATCACATTCCTTATACACGCTCTTCATTACTTACTCCTCACTTGCCCTTTTTGCAGAACATCTCCGATTTGTTCTAGGTATGTTCGCCTAGGTCTTCCCCTTTTCGATACTCCACTAAAATATATAAACAATATGTTTTATCTCTCCGATATACAACACATTGAAGCACGTAATAATATTTTATGTAACCGTCTTCCTCGATGCAATAATGGACGCTATGTCTACTTAATAGACTCGTTACGCCGAGATTAACAGTTGCTGGGAAATTGGGTCTTTACTCTTAATGGATGGACCTTGAAAATGCGGACTTAGCATCTTCCGAAGAGACGAGCAAACGGAGCATTTCACCGAATAATTGGACGATGCAGTGGCATTGCCGTAATTGGTGTTTTATGAACTGACAGTTTGACGGCAAGTTTTAAAATGACTGCGGCAAATCTGACTAGGGGATTGTAGTGTCATATATTTTATTAAATTTTTTGTTTGATGTGTTTTTTAACTTCAAGTTTTTATTGACATAATACAATCATAGAATTCTTTAAAGGTATAAAATTAATTAGACTGGACAGGGTCTCTGAAACATGTTGTTTGATGAGACGTATTATACGCAGAGCTTGCTTCAATTTGTCCCGAAATCAAACTAGTAACCCATAGTATAGCCGTAACCAAAAGCGCGTAGCGCGTTTGTAGGGAGTTCAAATGCATAGTCAATTTAAGCTTTTAGATTGTGCCAAGTTTATGCCAAGAGAATCTAGAAAACTAAAAATTCTCAAAGTTATTTTGAAATCGTTCCCATTCCTAAATCATTACTTACAATAAATTGGCCTCTCCTTTTCAGGAATAAAAAGTTGCTTTCACCTATTCGTGGTATCAGACGTATTGAGGGAATACCCTAATACACCGAATTTAGCGTTTAAAATAGTAAGGACAATGCTATTATCATATAAATGTTTTGATTGTGGGTACTTTAAATTAAAGGCGAAAACAAAACGTATGCGTGTAATCGCGAGTGCCTGTCCGAAGTTTGAAACAAATGCTTATTACTTCCATATTTGTTCCCAGTACGTTTTGTGACGCTTACGTATGATTATTTATATGGGTACGACTGTTGGGTGTTGTCTCATTTGTGTTGCAGCCGAAATCCGAATATTGCCGCGATGTTTCTGTGAGATAAGCTCATTTCTTATCACAGGGTGGGGGTATGAGGGTAACATATGACGCCATTACTGTCGTGCCGTGAGATTTGTCATTGAGTAGAATGATTTCCTCTGTGCCTGGGAGGGTGACTTCAAATGTATTAAGCGATATCTTTTACAAGAAATAACAATTATATAATTTTTCAAAAAAAAGAATATTCATCTGTTTCCATGTCCTGATCGCTTTGTATGTAGAAAAGAACTGTATATTGCATCTAAACAACATTTAATATGTTTCATAGGTAGACAGAGAACACGATTCCTCCTCTGTCTCCGAAAAAAACGAGTTGTAGGAGGCCATAATCCTGTTGTAGGCCATACAAACCGGACTTACAATGCTGTTGTACTGACTTTTAATCAATTACGAAATTGAATTTGACAGCGACTTTAAAAGCATACATTTCATTTGGTTTAAGTTTTAACATTTGAGTTGTATCCTAATAGAAGGTTAATATACAGTAAGCGATAAGACCGCCCATTGTACAATTTTAGTTTTAAGGCTTTCTCTGTATATTTTTATTTCATTTTGCTGAATAAGAAGATATATATTACTAGATATTATTACACGCGCTACATGTAGTCCAACAAATTATACGAAGGTAGTCCATTTACGAGTAGAAAAGATAAACAGTATAATCCACTTACTTAGAAGCACGTGACAATTTATTTAAGTCGAATTCGGTAATCCTTCTCAAGTTACTGAGAAAAGCCTTATATTATTAAGATTAAATATTATATTCAGTTCTCGGTAAACAAGGAAAAAATAATATTTGAAGAGCTTGATGACACTTCTAAGAACATTAATATATTACGAATAACTCACGTAATTTTTACAACGTATACCTTCCCCATATTTCAGGCGGTACCTACGAGCAAATCACGACTTCAAAGAAATTATAAAATATATCGAATGCCTGGAGAATCAACCCAAAAGAGATTATTTTGCGTATTTTGTTTACCATGTTTGGGTTCATTTAAAAAACGACGATTTATAGGTACACATAGGCCGAAGATTTTATACTTACTCGCATACATAACCCACATTCCACTCCATGTAAATAGCATTTATAATAATTGTACAATTACTAGCTGCGCCCCGCGGTGTGACCCATTTTTTCGGGATAGAAAGTAGCCTATGTGTTAATCCAGGGTGTCACATACCTACCTGCATATGAAATTTCAACAAAATCGGTCTAGCCGTTTGAATGTGAAGAGGTAACAAACATGCAAACATATCACAAACTTTCGCCTATATGATATTAGTGTGGTGTGATAAACAAACCATCGTATTCAAAATACCTAACTTAACTAACTTAGTAATTCCTATACAAAAAAGCTTACATTTAGTCGTATCAGACATTGTAACATTGATTAAAACTATAGAAAAATTATTGGAAACAGTTAAAAATATAATCATTTACTTTTCAGTAAGAAGAGATGGCCGAATGGGCACACGAAATAATGACTAAATGACTTGGATGATAGTACAAAGATGTAACCGTGATTTGTTTGAAATATCAAGAAATTGTATGTAACAGACATAACTAAATACAATGCCTACGTTTAACCAATATAGTGTAGAAGCAGGCAGAGGTAGCGGGATGTCGTGCGACGAGTACTGACTGCTGCCCAATCAACGGAATCATAAAAACCACAACCAATCTGAAAAGAGTGTAGCGACTAAGAAGAAGAAGAAGAAGTGTAGAAGAATATACTTCTTACCTAATTATAGAAAAATACTGCCAATTAACGTTACTTCTACGTGGGACTGAGAAGTAAAGACTAAGACATAACTGCGCTAATTAAGAACCATTCTTGATATAGGTACTTATTTCCTAATAAAAAACATCGTTAGTCGATGTCGGCTTTATCGTTTTATCTTCCATATTTTTAATAGCATCAGAATAAAGTTCACTTCTGTTCACTTTTCAATGTAATATTCATTAGATCGCTAGCAGAGTTGGGGCCATTTTTCTCTCCTTTGAATACCAATTTTGTATTTTAATTAGTGCAGCTGTTTGCTACAGTCAATTCTGGAGTGTAATCTAAAAATAATAGTTATTTGTAAGCAGTAAAATTAATGTGGATTTTAAATTAATTAAGGGAAACTTGAAAAATGATGGACACGAGCGGGACCCGAACCCGCAACAGTCACCGTACCGTGGCGCCGCGGCCGCTCTGCCAACTGAGCCACCGTGTCAGTCAGTTGGCAGAGCGGCCGCGGCGCCACGGTACGGCGACTGTCGCGGGTTCGAGTCCCGCTCGTGTCCATCATGTTTCAAGTTTCCCTTAATCAATTTAAAATTTAAGCCTAGCATGGCAACATGCATAAAAAATACAAAAAGTCATGTAATATGGATTTGTTACTATGCTGTATGATTATTTAAAACCATTGTACAGTCGTAATGTCATATTTTTATTATTAAAATAGGACACAGTCTTAATTAATAAGAAGTTTAGAACGTCCAAAATGGATGACACGATATTGAACTTTCAGTTTAGGTATCTCTTCCAATATCCAGCCAACGCTAAACTAACGCTACACGCAAGAAGCAATGCTTTAGCTACTGGGAAAGTGTTTTGCTGTGTACCATGTGCTCGTTAATTAAATAGTCTAGACGTCTGGTCGATAGCAAGCTTAGGTATTCGTACCAAAGGTTCATTTTTTGCCAATTGAGGGCCTTGATTGAGTAAATCTGTCTATTCAGTTTTAGAAATCACGTACTATTTTTAGAGAAAAAGATGTCTTACTTTTCCAAAGAACTACCTACAATACGACTGCGTTAGACCCATCCAGTAGGTATATTGAATTCTATTTATTTTTGTTGCACAAAAAAGACAAAGTTTGGTATTATCTGCAGCTATTTTACGAACGCTAGGTATTCATATTTCATTTGTCAAAATTTTAAACAAGAAAAAATGAAAAATTAAAGTGTCAAATAATTAACAATTTAAAATCATTTTAACTACAAATCACGTCGTTCACTATTTCTCATAGTAAGACAGGTTTTTAATCCATTTATCACTGAAATTAAATTCCTGATTTGTATGAAGCGACTGGTGTGCTGTAATGTGCCTTTGGTCACGGACTAGACGACTGGCTCCAGGCCAACTTCGAGAGCCATGGAAATAGGATGCAGCGTCAAACAAATATGGGAGATGTCGTTTGAATTCATAGTACTCCAAGAAGCTGATAACAATTTCTTAGACATTGAAGAGCTTGGAAATATAAATATGCAGGTTGTAAAGTTTCGTAGGATATAAATCAGCTGTTGCAACTATCTACTTCAACGGAAAGTTCATGCATTGCAAAATTTGTATTCATAAAGTCTTGAGATCAAGCCTTAGTACCCGTGAAGCTAAACCAATAAAATGACGTTGCAGCTTACGGGTTACTAAGAGCACTGGACGGATACCCGCCGTTTTCGAAGTATGCCTCTTATAAGGAATGTGAAACAGTGCGACACACTTACCAACAACTAAGGAGCCAAGACCTATAAGAGAAGTTTAAGAATTGTAACAGCCATGCTATGAAGTGTAGGTTAAATAGTTCATTCAAATAAAGTTATCTACCTGCAAAAAAGTAGGCGTTCATAAACGATATTAGCTTGAGTGTCACTGTAAAATCGTTAATATTATGTCAAGGATATTTTGCATGAAACTGAATAAATAACTACGATAATACAGTGCATCACAAGGAGCTTTGTGTACTTTTATGATCAAAACGAGGTCCGCTGGCTATTGAAAAATAACAATGCCAAAGAAAATTTTACTCTGTAGGTATTTCTTTTCCTTTCCACGATATTTACACTCAGCAAGAGCAAAATGAACCCTTTTTTATAAAATTAAAGTTTTATTATACTCTTGACGCGCAACGTAAGTCAACGGCACAAAGGCATTTTCTTAAACATATTATTTTGTTCTCTTTGTACTAGTCACTTTTTAATTTCTTTCATCAATTGTAAAGAATTTCTAAGAACACTGTAAAACTTATAACAGAATATTCTCATTCTTTTTTTTATACATTTTACCTCATCCAAATGCTCTTAACTTCATGTACTTATTTGTAGTACGCGGCACCTCTGACAGTTGCACTTGTCACGGTCTACAACCCCGTATTGGGCGACTGAGTATTTTACGATTGAGAACAGCTGCAAGTAGAAACAATTTAAATGGAAACTGGAGTGGATATGTTTCAATTATCCTCGTAATTAAATGGCTCGTGCCAGGGATACAAATGGTTCAAGAAATTGTAAAAACAGAAGTGACGCCTTCGTTTTTTCAAGGATGTAATAGCTCTCGAGGAAGTTTACCCTACCTTCTAATATTAATGATATTCTTCAGAGTAAATATGACCAGTGACAAAATACTATACTTGATACTTACCTATAGTAGAAAGGAGGTAGCTTTCGCTCATTAGTATTGACATTCGTAGACTACGATCTATGTCTTAATTGATATCTAATAAATACTGATACCAAGGGCCTAACACAAGTGGTTAAAATAAAAAATCCAATAGAATGCATAGGTATGACATAATACGACTAAGTAATCTATGACGTATATCAATCCTGGCCTGTGGGCCTAAGGAAAATCACAATCTTCTATTACAAATTACTACGAACTAGATGTACCTACCGATTCACCTCTCATCTGTTATTCATACTATGATTTCCGAAATGTTAATTGCTTCACCGTTCTGACGTTGCCTACGATTCAATACTTGCATGCACATTCAATTTGCTTCTATCAAGGGAGCTAACCGCCGGGTTTAATATTAACTCAAAACAATTTAGAAGTGCACTCTTAGCTCAAACATCGTATTCACGTGGTGGATGTTCGTACCAACAATTACTCGGCTCGACGGATTCGATTTGGGGAGAGCTACCATGACTTGGCATACTTACAGGGAACTTTGGCATTTACATGCCTATCCCCTAATACAACCGAAGTTAGTGACTTTACTTCCTACAGTCAAACCGTTTAAACAGTTTTGTAGGGCATTCGTTGTAACAAAGATGTATTTAAATGATTACATAAAGACCATACCATACCATAACCAGAGATCCCCCAATATGTAACCTAAATACCGTGAAGGTAATCATAGCGTTCGTAAAATTAAAATGTCTACAAACAACTAAAAAACATATAAGAAATCAATTATTATTAATTCTGTGTCAGATTTTACATGGATAATTTTAAATCGAAAAGAATCGGTCTCTACTTGTTTAAGTGGGTATAATAATAAGTCATCATCAGCCGGAAGACGTCCACTGTAGAATAAAATCTTAAGGCCTAATCATTTTTTTTAAATACACGTTATAATTTTACAGCAACACTTATATTGCGAGGATTAGATGTAGCAATAACTTTTAACCTTTCTTCGTTTTACACTAATATTATGTGTAACCCTTTAAAAATATTTTTATTCAGAGCAAGAATTCACTTAGTAGGTATGTTCAAAAAATGCTTATAAATGCAATTATGTTAAACACTTAACTCATTCTTCATGAATAAAGAACAGACTCGAGCGGTTCTCTCTAACTTTAAAAAAAGTCGACGCTAAGTATCTATTGAAATAGTTTCAGTGTACTTAGTTCAAAGGACTTATAAAAATGAAATTATTCATACTAAACCATAATGTACTTATCAGGCTTCTTGACTTCAGGCGACTTCAGTAATAACATAAAACATAACATCACGCCTTTATTCCTTGAAAGGGTACCCACATTTCGCTAGTTATGTTATTGGTCCCAATGTAATAGGGGGCGAGCCTATGGCCATCAACCGGACACAAATCCAGACTCAACGCTGCAACTGAGAATTACCTGATGGAAATACCCAGTAACACTTTGCCCGAACCGAGATTCTAACCCGGGACCTCATGTTTGGCAGTCGCGCTAAGCAACCGCTGGTCCAACGAGGCAGACGTCAAACTTGGGTAATATTTATTATAAATAGTATATACTTAGTTGTACTTATATTTTTGCATCCACAATTAAGACGATTTCTCGATTTCTAGAATGTTGCGTATGTTACAGTAAAATAAAAGACATAATATGAAAGACCAAGCCTGCTCATTTAATAGTAATTAACAACAGTCTGTACCAATATCGCGACTGTAATTAAATCGCAAACGTTTCGTGGGTACACACCAAACATAAGTGCTAAAATATCACACGACCGCCATTTATTCCGGTGCAGTGTGTTTGTGAAAATTCAAGAGATAAACGTACCAAACTTACGTAGCGTCGTGCGTCCACTTTGGAAATTTATGCCAGTTGTGCAACTACAAAAATAACCGGCACCTACCGTAACTGCGACGTTATTATTTTAGTTTTGGTAGAAACGCGAATAAATTTCCCTTAATCTGTTATGTAATGAATTACAATATATTTAAATAATGTTTGAATATGTGATCATCACTATCGGCTGCATGACCGCATATAGTCGACGCGTTGAAATATTTGGCTCACTGCAATCGAAGGCATTGTTTTTAATAATTAATTTAATAAGTATATACTTTATTCAGTCAATGAAAGTAACCTATGTCCAGTAATAAACATCTATCAGATGAAACGATGTTGGCGCCTTTAATCTTATTAAATTTAACAAAATAATATCGTCAGAACTCACCAAAATAGAGGTTGAATCATAATATTATCTCACGTTAAGGTTTAAATACATGAATTCCAATTTGTTCCACAACTTGTGCGTAAAAACGGCATGTACGATGACTCTTAAGAATAACTTGAAAATGAATCTGCGGTTTATATGCCAGAAATCAGTTCCAAGCGACATACTAACCCATTTTTCTTAACTCCGCTCCAAGCCCGGTTAAATTATTTTAATAATATTTTTTCATTCGAAATCCACATATCACAAGGGACATGTTTTAGATAACATTCTTAAACGACGTTAAAAGATTAATGGTTTGATCGACCTCAATTACGGTCTTGTATTCTGGCACTGACTGGAAAGCTCAATATAGGATGGTCTTTTACCTAGTATAGAAATAAAAAACATTCTTTAATTAACCTTTTTTTTTCTTTTGATTGTAGTGTTGATACTATAAATATGATGCACCTTCATACATATTTATTATATTATTTTTATGTTAACGTTAAATCCATACGTATACAATTACCAGGGAAGAGATGCATCAAATGCTCCTTTTATAATATATTTAGGTAAGAGAAACACGGAGAGTGTACGGAGTAAGACTTATGTTCATCATAACATCACGCCTGTATTCCCGAAGGGGTAGGCAGAGGTGCACATAAATAGTACACCCACATTTCGCCAGTTATGTTTTAGGTCCCAATGTAATAGGGGGCGAGCCTTTTGCCATCAACCGGGCGCAAATCCAGACTCCGTGCTGCTACTGAGAATTTCCTAATGGAAAAACCCAGTAACACTTTGCTCGACCCGGGATTCGAACCCAGGACCTCGTGCTCAGCAGTCACTCTTAGCAACCACTAGACCAACGAGGCAGTCTGTAACTTATGTTGTCATTACACAACATATGAAATAAAACACTGGAGAGGGAACTTGTTTATATACACCAATTATTATTATTTCAATATGTGTCTCAGCCAAATTGATGCAATATTCGTTCAAGAAATAAATGTCTTAGACAAGAGTAGTCCCTCGAAATCGACACCTCTAATCGAATTGGATTCAAAAGTATTTCCGGACGACAAAAAGGGTCCAACGTCGAATGCTCTGATAGTACGCAGTTCACGTTTGTCTCACAATTGTTCACGATTGCCTTATACTGCAAACGTTGTAAATTTTGTTAATGGTATCCTTGTTACTTCATCTTAAAGTATTAAATTGCATGTAATATGGCAAACGTGCTAAATAATTTTCTACATTTACCGAATAAAACCGCCTCAGATTTCAACGTCTGGTGTAGAACCACATTCGTGTTTTTGTCAAATAAGTTTTGCATATCTATAAAAATAATCGAAAATTATGGCAACGTGCAATACTATTCGGAGAAAAAATAAAAAAATAAAATGAAACGATAACAGAAGCAAAAGTCACGTCTTTCAGAATGTTAGGCCAATATCTAGGACATAGAAACAAATAACAAAAACGCTCGCATAAAACGATACTTTGCATCGCAATCGTCTTCAACGCGGATAAAAAGGTAAGAAATAATATCTTTGCTGAAACGTTTAAGATTTCGTATACCGGGGAAAAGCAGATTTTCGGAGGTCTTCCTTAGCTTTCACCGGGATATTCTGAGAATAGTATAAGAAACCACTGTTATTTAGTTATACAAAATAATACCTATATTTTTAGGGTTCCGTACCTCAAAAAGAAAAAACGAACCCTTATAGGACCACTTTTGTTTTCCGTCCGTCCGTCAGCCCTTTTTTCTCAAAAACGCGGGTATCAAGTTTTAAATAACAAATACTCGGGTGTGCTGTCCTTTATAACTGTGGAAATTAAACTTTTAAGTCAACGCAATAAAAAAATACAAGCAATTATTTTGATTATTTGTACAATCTTCAGTAGGTACGTTCTGTTGACCTAGAATCATAAAATTTGGCAAGAAGCATTGTCTTACAGCACAAGTTAGGGGAAAAATCCGAAAACTATAAATTTGTAGTTACATCACCTATAAAATAAGAATAACTTATTTGCAGTTGGTAAACGTCCGCTACCTATAACAATGTTAGGATAACAGTTTTCCAACGGCAAGTTAAATTTGATCATCAATCCGATTATCTTATCGTTAGAGCAATGTTAGTATCATTTAAACATAATTTAAAGTCAATAGCTTCACGGAACCCTCAGTGCGCGAGTCCAACTCATGCTTTGAAACGTTCTTTCTGTTGAAAGTAGGCCGCCCTTAAAGGAAAAAATACTGTCTTAAAAATATCAATACTTATAATTCCATGTTATTTTCCACAATTATTGGGCGTCCTCGTGCCAAAGATTATGCCACGAGGCCAAAGGTTACACACGAGCACACAGGTCACAAGCATTTCGGTATCGATTTCCAAGTCATCAAACAAGGCATCTTTCTAATAGCTCTAACTGAATTGTGATCCAATAAATAAGTCCAATCAACGAACTTCTGATTATTAGAGTTAACCCTTCTGTTTCTTGTTTACTTACAAAGTCCAAGATGTCCATATAAGTTAAACACGCAAACTTCCAGCGTATGGTAAATCGTCAAACAACGGTAGCTTACTTATGTTACCGTGTGACGCACTTGAGCCTACTCGCAATTGGCGATATGAGTACGTGCCCCGAATTTCGGGAAAATGTCGCCGGCGGGCTTCAAACGTAAAGTTATGGGCACAACGCGCTCGTCTATTTCATGGTAGGTACTGGCAAATGCCAGCGTACAATGCATTTGCAGGACGGGGCGAATTTAGTGCAATACGTAGGTGCAGGCTTGAAATAAAGGCTATCTACACAGCGAAATATCCCTAAAAGTATGCTACAGAGTCAGATGAAAACTTTACATTGACATAACTATGAGGACGTAATATCATAGTTACACAAGATAAAGGATATAAGAGTATTTTAGTAAATTATTATTTAGATATAGTATATAGTAATAGACTAACTTTTTATCCATGAATTCCGTCTAAGAGTCTAAAAATCATTTTTTGTACTTATAAATTTAGGTATTATACAACATAATATTAAGAACTGTGTATAATATTGATAATATTTTGTATAAACAAAGTTTAGATGACAAAATAATAAATGGTTTAATTAGCACTCAGTGTGTCTCAATATTTACAACAACTATCTCCAATAAAGTGCCTCCGCGTTGTATTAACTTTGATACCTAGCTGCCGTAGCTATCGACCTTGGTTGATAACGAAGTAGATTCCAACATCTAATTTTCACAACGAAAAGTTTGCGCTGATAACAGATGTTAAATTAACTCAAGAGTAATTAGGATTATTTGTTAGAAATATTAAAAGGATGCCTTTTATTTGCCTGTCTGTATGTAGGTGTGTAAATATGTCGCGTATGGCCTCATATCACACTATATCCCTACTAGTATTAAAAGGGCCTAAGTTTTTATCCCGAAAAAAATTTGCGGGTAACACCGCGGGGCGCAGCTAGTTATTATTAATGTAAACGTCTCACTAGCTTCTAAAAACCAGACGTGATCATAGAAAAACTAGCCAGGCTACTATTGATAAAGACTCTTTTTTTAATTCGGGTGAAACTTTCCGCCGATTCTTTTATAAAGTGACCATTACCAAAGTCATTAATCACTTTATCAAATAAGTTAGTTCCGATATATTGGTACTGTCCTCGACATTTATTATTACCACTGATACGGATAACTTCGTAAATTGATAAGTTTCATGAATAGGGTGACTTAGTGACAAACCATACAAGGAAATATCCGAAAAATCCCAAATTACTTCTAAATATCGAAACTGTTGGGTTGATTCTCCTACGCTATTTTTGTTTATGTATTTAACCGACTTTAAAAATGAAGAGGTTATGAATTGTTATCAAAGGTTATCGCACACTCATTTTCATCCTCACATTGTTGGTACTATGCCAAAAGAGAAAACCCTACTAATTTTATAGCAATCACTTTGATTGGACTTGAACATTATTATGATCAATTAGCCATGTCTCAACAAATAACCTAAATAATGAATTTCAATAAATGTCCCGAAACGTTGCAAATATTTTGTCACAACGCATTTTGTAATCTGGCAACCCCAGACTTCTATCTTGCTCGTCAGTGTCGCCGGGATGATTAATGAGTCTTATGTGAGATGTGATGTAGCTGATGTAGTATCGGAAATCCTGGCTGACGCAAGATACTTCGATTAGATCTGAACAAAAAGTTTTAATTTCACAAAAGTTATGATTTTTTTTGACTTTTGGTAATCATCTGCCTAATCCATTGGGATTCAGACGTGACTTTGTGTTATAAAAACTGTAATTACGATTTTTTTTATTCTGTTCTTATTATATAGTATTATATATTATATAGTACATCCAGCCAGAGAATCCTATTTTTCAGGGGCTCGCAGTGCAGTGCAACGATATGGGGCCAATTTAATTAAAAATCTATAAATTTTTAACATTTATGGCACTCTCACACTCTACGAAATCCTAGCTAATCTAGTAGCGCTATAAAAAAATTATCAACTTTCTAGAATGTAAAGGTTTTTATTAACCGACGCAATGTTTTAATTTCCTTTGAAATAGATACATTTTTTATCTATCTGCGTGATAGCTGAAAGCAATTGCCCTAACTTCGTGGCCCACAAAAGTTTCATAGTATGAATGCATGACCCAGAAACCGAGTGAAGTTCATTTCTTTTTTGCATTACTTTTAACGTGGCGTGGGCCGTACAAACGCCATATGTTTTGTGCACGTGACGTCCTGTATTATTGCACTAATATAATTCTTCTGGAACGTTGCAGCGTAAATGTAACAAGAGTTGAGCTTCATACAGAATTGTACGGCTCCGTCTCTTGTAAGACATAATTGGAAAAATGGCATTTCTTAAGTTGCGATTATTAACGTGTTAATTAAAATACATTAGTAGCACAATATTATAACCTACACCGGATTAGCAGTCAATCTTAAAGGTGCATACTTACACAAGACACGTGAAGATCTATGTTGTACTCCTACAAAGTACACTCAACAACCATGAGCATATGTAGCTCTCCACAATTTCCTAAACAACGCATTGATGCACATCCATACAAGTAATAAGTATATCTGAAATAACGGTGAGAGCACAGCGCATTGAAAACCTCTCCACTAATACTTCTAAGCACCACTTGAAACCTTAACAATTCTTGAAGTTATGAAAACGATTGTACAACAAAAGTCGCTTTCCGAGGGACCATTATTTTCAGGATAAAGCCGAGAGAGTAAATATAAATATTTGACGTTAATGAAAACTTCATTTAAACTTGCTGCCGCTTAGACGAGACCGTGTCCAATTTGTTGACCCAAATAATTCCTTGACTAAACGCTTGAGACTCTTACATTCGAGACTAATTTGGGAGAAAAACAGATACAGAATTGATGACGTATCAGCCATAGTCAAGTGGCAAAAGACTTGTGAACTTATGTGACATCTTAAACAAATTAATCTGTGACAAATATCCCAATCTCATGTATTTTTAATTTTCATTCTATTCGATCTCTATTCGTCAAACATTTTGCTTTTTTGTCTAGGGAGGCAGGGCAGCCAATTTGTAGACCCAAATAATGCCGTAAGTGAACGCTAAACGAAAGGTACTATGAGGAACTTATTAAAGGGGCAAAACAATCAGACTCATTACATAGGCCGCGTTTACTGCTTCATAGAGGATGGTTCGCGATTACATTTACTTCAATGTTACTGTTACTGCCAGCCAACCTCTACTCACTAATAAGGAAAAGGCCTACACCCAAGCATTTGATAAAAATATAGGTAGATGTAATAGTATAGGTGGCCAATTATATTATTTTACTTAATCTTTACATAAGACACGTTAAAGGCAATTAAACAGTAAATCAGAAAATACTCTAATTCATTATTTTAAACATGCTTATTAGATTTAATTCCAGCGAAATTGTTCCAACAGCAAATTTAATTCATTCCAAAACTTCTACTGAACTGGCGATGGCGGTCTAACTTACAAACTAAACCATCAATTAAGAAGCCATCGTTTATTTAGGCGGAGTTTATTTACGTAATAATTTTCACGTGGAAGTTAAGCGTGCCGATGTCAAGTTCCAGGATACACACATGATTAACGAGGGAACTTCTCACCTCGAGGCAAACTTTTTGATGGACGAGGAAACAGTTGCCGTCTTGGCCTAGGACGAAGCTGAGTTGTTGGTGAGATTTTCATTATGGTTTGCTTTGCTATTATTTTGATTTACCCAAGTTTCATAAGCATGCGCCAGTGACATGTGAGTTAATGACTTCCTGACCGAATTTAGATTAGAGTAACCATTTTTTACTGGGACTGAACTACTACGCAGCATATAGTGTAAAAGTGTGCACTCAAACACTGGTGCATTTACATTGTTCAATAAGACTCTGAATATAACCAGACAGAGATTAGATGCAGGACCAGCGTTTCAAGTGTTTCTCGAAACAACGACAGTCTCTGAGTGTGTAGCATTTGGCCACCCATCCGAAGACAGCCTGCAGCATGCACAATGCGATTAACCTTGTAGATCGGCCAATCTGCACTTTAGCTACAATTAAGCCTGAATGTGTTATGAAATGCATACAGCCATGCTGTTATTGACTATATATTGTTCATGAATATCGAGTAACATCAATAATCTTCAAATAATGCGATGCCAT
Source organism: Abrostola triplasia (assembly GCA_946251915.1). Classification (NCBI taxonomy): domain Eukaryota; kingdom Metazoa; phylum Arthropoda; class Insecta; order Lepidoptera; family Noctuidae; genus Abrostola; species Abrostola triplasia. Next base: position 5,802,590 of record OX276431.1, read on the forward strand.
GATGATCCATCAGTATTGTATATACGGGTAACCGACGTAGGTATATTTGTACCTTTATTGTACACTAACTCAAACAAATATTCGTAGGTGGAGATTATGAAGATAAAGCACGAAATACTTTACAAAAAAAACAGTAACATACGAGACTAAAAGCAGCAACAATACAATAACAAAATAAGGTGAAAGCTTCATTTTATCCGCTTTACCGGTTAGCATGGAATTTTGTAAGCTCTTAGTTTAAACCATAGAGACCTAATAAGAATACCTATGTATCCCATCGCTATTAGACATATATAGTAGACGCTTCTGATTGTAATCATATAGTAAGCTAGGTAAAAGATAGGTTAGGAAGACATTTAACCAGAAAATAAACGGATTCATTCGGCCGCAAGAATTCAGAAAGTAAATAATGTAGCTGAGTAGTGTAAATAAGATTAAAGTAATATATTAATCTTATAAAAATTATGGACAAAATGAAGGAAATGGTTGACACAGAAAAACACGGTTTTTTGAACTCACTTAAATACAAGACGCATTACTTATACGGGACGCACATGGTCAGGAACAGCGAAGGACAGAGTGGTTTGAAAGAAGGTAGGGGAAACCTTCGCCCAGGAGTGGGAAACGGAGATAGGCTCTTAAAAAATATTAAAAGGTAAAGGCTTGCAAAGGCTGTCGCCCGACCAATTATATCGTAACAATATTGAGTTTCTTTTATGTTCATAATACTTAATACGAGCCACACGTCTCTGTTATAAGTAAGTCAGTATCGTTGAGCTAGCGCAAAGCTTTGTTGGCTTCGCGTAAGATGTATTTCAAAGATGTTTCTGTGAAATACGCTGACGATTATTGCGCATAGTTATACTAGTACTCCGTCCTAAGTCATTTGGGTAGGTGAACTACGGGCCAACTTAGATAGTTATCAGAAGAGGACATTAAGGGTACAACGTTGATTATGTAGAGTCAACTAATGCCTAAGCGCTCTTCTTACTACTTCATATATTTATGTCTATCTACTTTTTTCGTGTGACGTCCGTTAATAATATTCAGACGTAAAAACAAACGAAAAAGAACAAAAATATGTTTTTGTTATGTTTGGATAACATTCAATTGAATTAACAATGTTGATAGTAACTTAAATAAAAGGAATATTTATCTATTCTATGCGTGACTGACTTCAAAACCCGCCGAAGAAAATCTGGATTCGAGAGGAACTACAAAATGTGAAATAACAAAAATAATAATCTCAACTTTCATACATTCTTCTTTATCAAAATAAAATTCATCGATTTACTTTATATATTTAATTCCGTTTTCATACTGCTCATTGAATTTCTATTCATTTATAAACGGCACGATTTACCTTTCGTATGCAGCAGTCACCTTTTACCGTTTGTAGATTAGAAAATTCAATTTGCTACAGGGTTCCTCTGTCCGGCAAACATGTGAAGCACGACCGAGAGCGTATTGCACGTATGCGAATGTAAACGATACCAAAAACCGATCTCGATTCACATGAAGATCTTTAGTATCGATACGACAAACATATGAAGCACAATAGACAGCGTAATGCTCGAATTCGAATATAATCGATACCAAAAAATTCGATTTACATATAGATCTCTATGGTTGATATGGTTTTGAATTATAGTGCTTTTTAAGGCTATCATTTGTTTGATTTTTTTAATGTACTTGACTTTTCCATACTTCGGCTAGCGTTCACGATTTTTAGTTTAATCAAACGCACATAATTATAATAAGGATTAATAATTTCGATATCTCAATTTAGGAGTACCCAAATAATACGCAAAAATATTCTAAAAGCAGAGAGAATCCATTAAGTAAATAGTCTGGATTGACTCTGGATGGCTTTTATGTTAAAAAAGTTTTAAGCTTTATTTCAATATTGTGACGACAATCTTTGAAAAACTATACAAGTATATTTTATGAAATAATAAAGAAAGATGTTAATCCCTTAAAATAACCCGGGCTTTTTTAAAAGTGCCGTCAAATTGATCCAACAAGAAAGAAGGTACCAACTATGTAATTTTGAAAGTGTTCTTTAAAATACCGTAGAAATACGATAAGAAGATTGCTTATGATTAATAGGGGAAGTGCTCTACGATCCGGGAACATTTAACATTAATTTCTACAAAGAAACAATTAACAAATACTTTACTTAGGTCAGTTAATCTGAGCTTAAGATTTACGTCGCATTTATAATGTTTCCAGTTATTGGAGTAATATATTGTGTGTGCTGCTATTATAAGCAATCATGGTAGTGACAGAAATGAAATGATTTATTTCTGTAAATAGGATTTCACAAACACGTCAAATTTCAATAAAAAATAGTTGACGTCTGTCTATTCAGACACTTATAGATGGCTAGCTTTTACCCTCGGCTTCACCCGCGTTAAGTAGCCTATGTCCTTTCTCGGGTCGTAAACTTTCTACGTGCCAAATTTCATCAAAATCCGTCCAGCGATTGAGTCGTGAAGGCGTAACAGAGAGACAGAGATATTAGTATGGATTAAATATATTGTCTTTGTATATTACAAGTAAGTACCACTGTAATTTCATATATAAGTTTTCTAACGACATTTCCTCCAACAGACATAATTGTATGTAATTATGAAGACGAGAAATTATAAATAGCTCAACTCAAAATAAGTCTTTCAGAGAAGAAGAAGTTATATATAACTTAATAGTCAATATAATTGGAATTGAACACAATAATAAGCTTCTCGCATTGAGGATAAGTAACAGGCACACTTTTCCTTACATTTGAAAATATTTAGAAATACTTGGAAATAATAAATATAGTGCCCAATGAACAACATGAAAATAACGATACGGTAACGTTTGACCTTTGTCTTATATTTACCACTGTGTCAATTGTGTAGTCAATACGTCATATTGACCTATACATATTCAAACAAAGCCTAAATGTGAAACATGTTTTTTACAGCCGGCGTACGCAAATTGCAATGATTGGAGAGCTCAATGGATAAGTCGGTAAACCATTTCCTAAATACCAATTTAATTAAACCGGATAGCATTTGCTGTAACCGCAACTCTAATCGCCCGACAATTTTCATTGTGTTTCAAAAACTTATTCTTTTTTAGAGATTTAAGTATTACACGAATAGCTAATATATTATACAAGAATATCCAAAAAAAAATGGCTGAAAATGGAACATCAATGTAGGTTTCTAAAGTCAATATAACCTTTTTTATTTTGCAGAAGATATGAAAATATACATTCATAATTATAATACGATAATTACGGGTGCTGGTAAGGTAAAGCGAACAAAACCAGAAAACCTCGTTATTACAGAAATCCGGATGTGGGTTGCCGTTAAATCCGTATCGCGTGATTCAATATCCAAAATATTATAATGTAGCTGTTAAAATCGGATCCCATTACGGAATTATTAATTGACCGTTATCGACAGATGTTGCTTGCTGCTATTATCGTTATAATAATGGTGTACTAAATTTTCCTACAGAGTAAACAATCAGAAGCGTTTGCAAAATATATTTCAGTATCTTTTTCTGGCCTACATACACTTTCAATTAAGATAATAGGTACTACCTAAAAGCTAGAAGATTGCATGTGTTCAAAAGAAATTAATTTTATTTAAATATTTATTCCATAAGTATCGTAAAATTTACCGTAATATTTATCAGTTTAATTTCTATTACATAGTGGGCGCTGTGAGTGACGGTTGAGGTCTTGGGTTCAAGGGTGGGCACTGGGCAGGCATAGGTTCACCTCTGCTTGCCCCTGAATGCCTTTGAGGTATACAGGCGTCATGTTATGTGTTTTATTTACAAGATAAACACCTCGTGATTCGAAAATGGGTTTAGCCACATGAATCATTTTAAAATAGATTATAAACTGTATTTTCAACCTTTTGGGAGCATATTTTTTAAAAAGCTCAACGCTATGTTAACGCTACAGGGATTTAATCGAATTTTCCTAAAAAATAAAATTGCATTTTTCTAAACTAATATAATATGACACTGTTGACAAACATTTTGATAACACTAGTCAGACAGACTACCAGTATAAATTATAAGAGCAATAAGCTTATCATAAAGTATAAAGGATCTAAATCATTATATATTTTATTTACTTGCAGTGTGGTTGCATAGTTGCTTAGTGACTACCCACTAAACAATTGTTGTTCTCCATTCTAGAGACTGCCTCGTTGGTCTAGTGGTTCTGGTCCTGGTAGAGGTCCTGGGTTCGTATCCCGGGTCGGGCAAGTGTCACTAGGTTCTTCCATTAGCAGCACGGAGTCTGCCCCCTGTGCTGCCCCCTATTACATTGGAACCTAAAAACATAACTGGCGAAATGTGGTGTACTATATGTGTACCTCGGCCAACCCCTTCGGGGAATACAGGCGTGATGTTATGTTCTTCGTTTCAGCACCTACAATTTAAAAACGAAAGATTCGGATTGCCAGCAAAGTAAATTAAAAAAAATACTTAAATACAGAGACCACATTATAATTACTTGTCAAAACACGTTATCAAACAAAAGTACAAAGGATCTTTTAAGCCTACAATTTATATCTAGACCCTGATGACGTTTGTTTTTGACGTACTAAATCCATCTCAGTTTCAACGGCTAGGTACCTCTGTAATTACGTTTACTCTGTTTTAAGACATTTTAATTAACTGATAACTTGGGTGTGACTTTTGGTCTCTAATATTCAGCTACCTATTTTTATCATAAATAAAATATATCTTTGAAAATCTTACTACAAAACAAATACTATTCCTATTCATCATCAGCCGGAAGACGTTCACTGTTGAATAAAGGCAACAAGGCCTCCCCCTTAGAACACCACAATGAACGACAGCTTGCCAATTGCATCCACCAGTTGCCCGTAATTCTGACAATATTGTCGGTCCACCTGGTGGGAGGCCTGCCAACGCTGCGTCTGCCGGTTCGTGGTCACCACTCGAGAACCTTTCTTCCCCAGCGGTTATCGTTTCTTCGAGTTCCATTCCTATTACAGGGAAGAAATTAGCAAGTGGCCTTTGCTTAATAAGAATATAATCAAGTATGTACACATTGTTTTAACAAAATACATGCATAATTTTACCTTAAATCTTCATAATTATTACTTTGTGTTTTACCTTACAATTATGGACAAAACAGTTTTTAAGTTCCATTATTTTTACAAAAATATTATATAACACCCTTTCAACGATACAAACATTCCAACAAACACTTTTAGAGATATAAAAACAATGTTTTAAACCATTGTAAAAATGAAAATATTGGTGAAAGTAATTAGTGGCAAGCGTGTTCCCCGTAAATATGTATCGAAGCACTAAACTCTACGTATTTTTATGAAACAAAGTAAAAGCAAAACATATTTTGGTTCAGACCGGAATGGACACGGTTAAGCTACACGGTGCGAAAACATACGTCTGGTCAATTTATCGGGGAATAAAGCTTACTCGTCCTCTGCAAGCGAGAAATGGAGAAGGGTTAATCTAAACAGAGTAGAATCGGTTTGGCTCTCTATCAATGGATTTGGCGAGAAAACGTGTTTGTCTTCCATCGCTTCTATCGTCCAAGCTGACAAGGAATGGGAATGAAAGCGTCACTTGAATCAATCGGTCAAGACAAAATCACAGCTGTTTCAACACAATGCGATGGTCGATGGTCGATTTGCTTTTGTTTCTCATAGTTCAATCATTTTTTTATTTGAACATTTTCAGCCGTTTTTTATAATTATAATCGATGTTGTTTGCGGTTGAAACTTAAAAATGGAACAGTACCTACGTCTCTTCTATAAACGGGGCCACATCTCCAACATACACAGCTAGCTCCACTCATGCTGTATTGTCGAATGATTCTATAATACTAAGTATAGTTAAAATGCGGGCCGCACGGATCTCGCTTCGCTTGAAGTGAAATGCGGGCCTCAACGTTACGTAACACTTCACAAAAAGTGACGGCAATTAAATGGAACTGGCATTAATTCGAGTAATTGCTGACCAACCGCTGCTACCACAAAAATATGTACTCGCGAGATGTAACTGTGTGGTTTTATTATACTATACCATAAATATGATTTCATTAACGGGAAGCTCATTAGTGCTCTAACTGTACATGAAACATCAATACAAATTAACAAATAGGATTATTATTACATAACAAAACTTACGGATTAATATCCAGACCAGCATCAATATAGACTACTTCAATGCATGCCTACTTCCTTGGTTTTCAAATCAGTAATGATTTTCATATTGTATTCATTCCAACTTGATGCAGGTATGGGTTTAAATACTGCTGGTGGGCCACTAAAATCATAGACTACGCATGGTCAAATCCTGTGTATGTGTATAGTAAACCAACGTTAGCAATGTAAGCTTTAAGCTCTCTATTTTTTGCTTTCAAGCTTTAATGGGTTTTAGCACAAAATCTCTTTTGTTTAAAACCGAACATATAACGCAACAATATAACTTTTAATCTAAACTAGCGGTCCCGGCAGATGTCGTCCTGCCCCGAAAAGCAACGTGATGTGAGCTGTCAATCAACGAAATAAAATTAAACAAGTAGAATTCGTTTTTAAATAGATTAGGTTTGGTAACTTAATATATGACTTTTTGTGTCATTTTTGCATGTTGTCCATGCTAAGCTTAAATCTAAATTGATAAAGGAAACTTGAAAAATGATGGACACGAGCAGAACTCGAACCGCGACATTCGCCGTACCATGTCTTACCGTGGCCTTTATCTATTCAAACCTAATCTATTTAAAAATGAATTACTTGTTTAATTTTATTTCGTGAATTTTTGGACAAATGTTATTCTGCTTTTTGGGGCGGATACAATTTGAAAAAGTCAAGAACCGTGATCGAGTTATAAGTATTCTAACAAACCCGGGTTTTTTTATATACGTATAACGATTTCTTTACCAGGAGTACCTCGTAGTTTTACCGCCGTTTTTGAATCATGATTCGAAAGACAAGTAGCACCATCTAGCGGACAAAAGCAGTTGTGGCTGTCTCTCTTTCATTCCTCTCTCACTATACTTAATATATCACTTGCAGCATATTTCATATAACGGATACGGCAATAACTTAGGTGCCGTACATACCAAACAAAAATATTTTAAAAAGGCTCGTTGGCCCACACATTGAACGTAAGCTTGTTTCAAGAGCGTTCCCCGAGGAGTTGCTCGTGACTGGGACAAAGAGCTTCGAAATCTGGAGCACAACAATTTTTAAAACTTTCTCCCGCAAATATCTTCTTTGTGCGGCATCGGAGAATCGAGCGTGGGATTTTTATTGAGAAACTACGGTTAGTTTGCTTGCTGCTTATTGTTTTTTTTTTACAGTTGGCCTCGACGGACTGGATGTGCTTTGCGATTGGAATAGTGTCGCGGGTTTTGAGTATTGTGTACTGAAGTAACCACTTCATGTTTCGAAAACTCATCTCACTAATATTATAAATGGGAAAGTTAGTGAGTGTATGTTTGCTATTCCTTCACGCTGAACTGGCTGGACCGATTTAGATAAAATTAAGTATGGGAGTAGCGTACTCCCTGGATTAACACATAAGCTATTTTTATCCCGAAAAAATCTAGAGGGTAACACTGCGGGACGCAGCTAGTTATAGAGAGCCCGAAATGTTCAGACTGTAAGGCTCGGTCCTGCGTTGCTGAGGACAACGACCTTGCCAAGGGAACAAGTGTTTTAATAATTATAATTTTAGTTAAATATTTCTATATTTAAATTTACATTATTGCCTACTAAATTATATTTATCTAGATTTAGAACTTTACGGTATGAAACAGTTGGTTTATGCGGGTATTGAAACTGATTTGGTACAAGTGCTCGGTTTAAGTAACGGTAGTAAAAAGCCTGGTAATTTACATTCCCTAATGAAAATAAACCTGCACTGATTAATTTAGCCTGCAAATTAAAAAAAGCAGTTCAGTATACTATTTTACGGTTATTAAACTAAGTAGAATCTTTATTTTATTAGTATTGTATCCACTGGTATTTATTTTTCTTTATATACATTTCTATAGCCTTTATAACATGCAAAATCAACATCACAGAATAACCTGTTTCCATGTGACAAATAGCTCATGCCGATACGCAGAAATATTCATTAATACCAGTTATCATTATTCATTCATCAGTACCACTACACTGAGATTGCAGCGTATTCATCGTGTATTTATTTTTGGTGTATAGCTATTAACGTAGGATCATTTTTTACGACACAAAATGTCGGGTCGTGAGGCCAGCGTCGTTGTGCAATGTCTCGGTATCACGTCAGATTATGTCCAGTTTGCCGACATTCCCAAACACGACGACAACGTTGAGCCACAGAACTGGCATCACACAAGTCTCTTAATCAGTATACGACTTTCCTTCACCCATATTTTTAAATCGTAAAATTCTTTAGTCTTCCTCAATTAAAGCCCGAGGTAAAGAACTGAGTAAAAGGAATATAAAAATAGAAGATCATTTTAAATATTGTTCTAAATTCTTTTGTTTTTATTCAAAGGGCGTTTAATTTAATACCGGGATTGAAGAATTTGATTAACGAAGCTTAAATTAACACGAGTATTGTTATTTTTTTAAAAAGTGATAGCCATATTGTTTTAAAAGGGTAAAGCTGTCATACGATAGACAGGTGATATCAAATTTTACGAATAAGGTTTCGGATTTTTTTCTTATTATATTCTGTCTCTGGCGTATACGTCACAAGTGTAGTCTGAGGATTAACAACTTATAAATAGACTAAATTTAATCGTGTCCTAGTCTGAAGTCGACCGTTAGCCTAGTAATATGTGGTTGTGCGTAGGCAAGACAGGTGTAAATAATCTTCAAGACTATCCGATTCTGAAAAATCTTTCAACTATGTTTAGAATGGAACTTAAAGGCGAGCGTAAGCTTCGAAAAAGTCACGAAAATCTACACAGACAAAGTTGCAGGCCGAATTTAGTTATCAATAAAGACCATAATTATATAGATTGTAGTGTGGCTAGACACTACAAGTAGATACTATTATTTAATAGTATCTAGTATAAATAAAAATTGTTTCGTTACGGTTAATTGACACAGAATCTATGCACGTGCAACACGTTACAAAATATAAATTAATAATATGGTAGTTATTTAAATGAATTCCAAATTAACTTACCTCATAACCATTGCGATAATCATTTTAAACTATTACATTAAAATAATTATAGCGTTTGCATACAATTTATCACACGCAGGTATAGAAAGGTGTAGCTGTTTATATGTGTTTTACGCTTAATGATTAAAATACTAATGCTACTCAGTGAAACATGATATAAATAATCGTATATTAAAATTGGACTATTGATAAGTACTTCTCGAACGTCAATATAAATTATTCATTGAACAACTTTTAGTATAGGACTTTGAATTAATCATACGGTTGAAATTACTCTGGCGCTAAGCTGGGAAAAAGAAACAACGCAATGAACTCCCCAGCAACAGTGAAACTGTATGACCTAAGATATTATAAAACTAAAGGTTAAAGAAAATCTCGGACAGACTGGCACACGCAGTGTTTACGTAGACGTTTATCTATAGATATAACAATTGTGAGTATAAATAATAATAATAACAGCTTATAACTGTCCCACTGCAAGGCAAAGGCCTCTTCTCGTATAGAGAAGGATTAAGCTTTGATCACCACGCTAGCTCACTGCGGGTTGGCTATTTCAGATAATTAAATCCAGGTTTCCGCACGATGTTTTCCATCACCGTTACTAAGTAATAATACAATATCCCACGAAACCAGTTTAGTCGTTTGATTATAATATGTAGGTATACTTATTTATCTACATCAGCCGAAAGACGTCCACTGTTGACAAAGGCTATAATACCCTTAGAAGGCCACAGTTAACTAATATAGATTATGCAACTAATTGTTACATACACGGAATCAAAGCACTGCTCACTGCGATGTGAAAATTCGAACCTTCAATTCTGAAAATGTCCGACGCACTCGCAGAGAACCTCCGGATTAGTACCAGATAATTGCGTTACCGCAGTGTAGCAGGCGACACCTGAAATCACGATGTTCCAGCCAACACGTACATTTTCTGAGTCCTATAAATTAAGATCCAATTTTTGCTCGTATCCTCTCCATACTAAAATGTCTTCCCTTAAATTATATACGTACTGATGAAATAGTACTTGGGGACAGATAAATATCAATTAATCACAGAAAAATGTACCCCGAGAAGTTAAGATACCATATTTCTGCAGCGATTCTATTATTACAGCATTAATTAAGCTAGAGGCCCGATTGGTTCATCGGGTTCTTACTTTAATGGTTGAAACATAAAAACAAAAGTAGACAAAATGCGTAAATAGTGCGTACGTAGTTTATATTATTATCTTTAGCGAAACGTTGCTAGACAACACTTAAGGGTTTAGTTATGTACCAATTACACTTCCCATAACCATATTATATAGTTACACGCAGTTGTGTAAGGGTAAAAGTGGGACATTCAGCCATTTATTTTTATATTCAGTGAGTTTCTCTGCGCCCTACTTGCATTCAAGTCTGTGTAATTGGCTGTTTCCTTGGACAACTTTTGTTTTCTCAAGTCTCTTCTTATTGTTGGGAGTATTGCGAAACTATGTAGGTGCATTCTTTAGTACCCATGAAGGCAGATGAAACTCGTTATAGGGTGAACTGATGACAGTGTGACACAGTAGGCTGGAGATATCGAAAGAAAGAAATAACACATTATTGGGAAGACGTTCCGCGATGTATACTGAATTCAAATGCGCAATATTTTAGGTTCGGACTTGTATCTATCATCATCATCATCAACCGGAACACGTCCACTGTTGAACAAAGGCCTCCCACTTATAGTGGGGGGGTGCCATAATCTCCACGCTTGCCAAGCGGCTTGGGGATCGCAGTATTGGTGGTGAAGGTATGTACGATGATGCCGCCCGTAGTTTGGATTTTCCCTTAGTCGCCTCTTACGATACCCATGGGAGAAAAAGGGGTGGCCAATTCTAGGCCGGATAAAAAGCGACAGCGGTTAAGTTTGCGATACAAATACTTTATGTGATCGTTAACGAATTTACAAGAGAAAACTCATAGTTGAGGAACTGACGTTATTATAAAATAATCCACAGATAAACTCAATATAGACATGACGTGTCAAGGGTTAAGTATATAACCCTATTTTAGAGTTCCGAACTCTACTATCTATCGCGAAGTTTTAAACTATATTACTGGTACAGAGTAAAAGCAGTTTCGTTAAGTGCACTAACTCACTAGCCACCCAGAACGAATCTAGATCGTAAAGTACATACGTACTTGCAAACTTACTGAACTTTTACTTCTTATTAGCGGCGTATCAGTAACACGGAAGTTAGTGGCACAGTTGGTCACATGCTAGTTTGAATGAAGATTTATTGGGTAGAATAATTAGGAACATTTTATATAGACACATAATTAACTCCGGACATAACGGACTCCGTTCATAGGAAAATAATAAAGTGGTTTGTATAATTTTTTAATATTCGCACTGATAGCCGTGTGGTATGACCGTTCAACTGCTAAGTTAAAAGTTGCAAGTTCGAGGCCTACAGGTGGTTTTAACTCTGACACCAGGCTGTTCATAAACCATACGATAATCTAAAAAAAAAATTTTACAATAGCCTCTAAACTTCCTAATGTTTTAATTTTAGTCTCTAGAAAAGCTATTAATAATACCAGTAGGAATGTAAGTATATTCTCCTCGAGTGATGATACTTAAGTACGTCCGGCACATCCTGGTCGGTCAACCTCGCTACCATACGTATTGACTGACGAATCCTTACACCACGGCATTACCTATTCCATGTACCTACTAGCTCATGCCGATATGATTAAGAAGAAGAATAATTAATAATACATAAAGGACATCAAAGTTATCACTTGAATGAGCTAATAACAGAGGTTTTTCCTCACACAACCACTTTGTACCTACAACTTTAATAGAGTAAACAGATTTGAAACCAATAAACAAACACTCCGCCTAATCAAATGCCCACACCGTGCGGCCGATTCTCACTGTGAATTGCACTATTCTCACTCAGACTCCGAATGGCGAATCGCCCACGGCAGAAAATTCAATTCTGTTCAGTTGAATAGAAAAATAGTGTTTTCTGCACTTTCCGACCTCTTTCTTCTACATGCTCTTGTTTTATTAGCTACGGTTATAAAATAATTTAAAGTGGTTGGTCGTGACACCGCTCATTACATAACATTTTCTAAACATTAAAATACTTTTAAATATCTGATGATAGAATATTATACTAGAACTTATAAAAATATAAATAGCACTATGTATTTGAAAATAAATTGTTCCTTTCTTAAAAACAGATGATAAACGGAACATTATTTTGTATTCATGAGATACGACATTGAAGAAAGAAATTTATGATCAGACATAAAAAGAAAAGTCATTTTCATGAAATAATATAACACTCCAAATGGTAAGATGATCACGACGTCGAAATGTGCAAACAAATCCCGACGCAAAGCGTAAAAAAAGAAAACGCCAAATCAATATTTTCAATATCCTGTAGGTACACTTTTAGAAAATACTTAAGGAAATATCAGAGATCACTTCTGGGCTCTTCAAAGACGCCTTGCGGTCCTAAAGGGCATAATAATCTTTCGGGGTTCTTACTGCGATGGGCTTTTATTTGAGAAAATTTAATATTACGGCACATGGAGAAGATATTTAGCGCTATTGAAAGGATAAAACCTCACCCAGATGGGACTAAGCACATAATATGTGTGGATATCGATGAAGATAATTTTCGTAATTGATTTCTTTTCCTTTTTTATGTGCAGCTAGAAAATGAACAAAAAATGTCGTTTGTCACTCTGTCATGTCATTTTAAATGACCAAATTTATCTATCTATCGCCTTACGTCGTAAGTTGTAGTTGTAAGTCGCGTATTTTTATTCTTTAAATAAACCTACTACATCATCTTTATCATCATCAGCCGGAAGACGTCCGCTGTACTTACTAAACCAGTTAACCTACTTCTTAAAGTGAATAAAATTGAGTACTTGACAAATCTCACTGCAATCAAATCATACTGTAATAAACCAAAGACCACGAAGTCATGAAGTCCTATCCAATTTTCAGTTTAAACAATCGTTTTTCATATTTTTGTGTCGACAGTTAAAACAATTACTTTGCTTGGAGCGAAGTTCTTGACAAAATGACTGAAGTGTGTATATCTGGTTATTAATGTTTCAAAATGAGTCCCTTTGTTGATAAACAAAGTCACCCCCGGGAAATTGCCACCATTCCTGCGGTTTGAAATAAGGCCAGCAAGACTGAATTTTATAGATTTACCGCTTTATTCAGAAATGTTATGAGCATATTATAAAAGTTTATTTAAAAAAAGTTTTATGACGACAAGGTAAGACGTTTATGAAGGTATATTATTATGGAGAGGGAAAGCTGCTTTATGGATTGTAAGAAGTATTTGGGTTCAATGTACGGCTTACAATAACCGTACTTAGATGATGGCATCGATTACTACGCAAAGGTGTTGCAATTAGTAAATTAGTACCTGATTGAATAAAGATCTGGATTCACTTTCTTTGGTGCGCGTAACTTCATTAGGTAATAGTTTCATACGCACTAAATATATGAAATCAAATGATGGTAAATACATGGTGTTTACCCAATAATGAATATTACGTAAATATTATACCAAAAATAATGCAATCATAAATAACAAAGAAAATTGTCAGCGCAATTTCTCCAGAGCAAAACATTCAACAATACAACATCACACAGACAAATAATATCAAACCACGTCTTGGCTGATTTTATTGAATCCCATATTTACTTCAAAGAAAGTGTACACAGACCGGGAATACGTCTTTTGTGCAACATCAAAAACTTTCTGTTAACACTACTCATAGCTACATTACAATGGATTGGAATTTCAAACTTAGAGCCGTTATAACAGTTCGTGTTAGATTGTTCGCGTGAACTTTTATTGGCGACACTAGTACGTGTTCCCGCATTCTTCAAGAACCACTAAACCGTGAATAGTTAACGTCTGAAACAGGTACCAACCCTATCTAAGTTGGACGTGACTTGTCGCCCACCAAACGGAATATAAATTTAAGGTCATAAAGAAATCTGATCAGGTATCAGAATAACTACGAAGATTTAGGGTCTTGCAGACAGACTAACTTTATATGTTTAGACTGATACTAGATGGGAAAACAGACGTACCGCTCCACTAACAATATACATATTATGCTGATCTCAGTATTAACAGCGAAACCATTATATTCACTGGCACAAATAAGCCCAGAATGCTTCTGATAGTCACAAACAGCAAAAAGTTCGCAACTTTTGATATGAAACTATAAATTATCGATATCCATAAACCAACACAAATAAACAAAAATAAATCAAAGACCTTACGCTACAGCTTCATATAATTGTATAAGCACACCAGGCCCAGTGTCCTGTATTGAAGATGAAACAAAAACAGCCAAGCAATTGATTGAAAGGGATCAATTTTCAATTATTTGTGCCACAAACACGCGGCCATATTGTTGGATATTTGGCGGGAAAATGTCTTGAAAAATGACTCCACATTCCGGTCCCTTCCATCCTGCCTTTATTACATCAATATCCTGGGTCCGCGGCGGGGCTATTCATTTTAGGATAACGTAGGTCTGGCCAGGTATGAATGTTGTGATTGAACAATACTTCTAGGTAATATTTTTGTGACTAGCTCTCAATTATTCAGGCGACCCATATTATAGTAAGAAAATGATATTTTTATCAGGTTTTTTGATGTAGGTACAGAATAAATGAAACGCGATCTCTAATTATTTTCGGCTCACCCTAGTATTAAAGGCAGAAAAATATGATTGAAAGTTTCACTTTTGTTACAATATAGCAACGAAACGTATTCAGAATAATAATGTGCCCTATTTATAATTTTGCCGTGGTCATTTGTCGGAAAAAATACGAAAATCCTTTGTTTAATTTTCCTATTAAACTGCGACATACTCGTGCAAACAAATACCTACATAAGTATAGCTCTGAGTAGTAACAGTAATAGTCACACGCTTTAATTTTAAGTGCGCAGTCTGTGAGCAAAACCGAATCCCTTAATAGATCCTGCGACAGGTCAATTTGTTACTGCCACAGCGGTCTAGCTTCAACACCAGAATTCAGAGTTTTATTGGTTGCCACAGTTGCCCCTCGCAACAATATGTTAGGTAAATAATATTTTTAGCTTCGTACATTTTTTGCGGTTGCATCGCGATTTTATTCGCATAGTTTTTGCTTCTATTTTCCGAGTAGTTAAGAGTCTCACTTGTCTTAATTAGCGTAATCAAGATTGAGTATTCAATCGTCTGTGTGAGCCCGCATGTGAATATACCGTAGCCGAAATGTACATTTATACTTACATTATTCTTATGGCATAAACATTGTTTTATATATTGAGAAACCAAACGCGGAGAATCTACAAGCTGAATCTTTGTTCTCAATTTACGCATACGCGGGAAACTACACCATTAAGGGGATAATTATATAGCGCCCCCCTAAGCCTCGGCAAATAAACTTAACCGAGCAAATGAAATTATCCGCACGTTTGCAACTACAACAACCAACTACTTACATAATTACACACAATTTAAACTTCGACAGTAGAGGTCCGGTAGCCGAGTTTGCAAACGCAAACCTGTATAAGACCAGCTCCTCTTGCCTAATCGGTCTAGGGTTTATACGCCTCTTATCGCCTCATATGTTGAAACCTTTATAATGAAGTACATCGTTTGGTTTTGTCAGTAATTTAAATGCGCTGTGTAACGTGTGTACCTATAATAAAGTGTTACTACTAACTAAGGGATGAGTAGGTCAAAACAATAGTTGCATGGTCCTAATTTGCCATGCCCATAATCGGCATGGAACTTGAAAGTGATTAATTAGTTTGAAAATAAACGCATTACACATTGCAAACATTGTAAAGCCGTTTGATCAGTTATCAGTATTATCAGTATGATTGAATTAATTTTATTATTACGTATAACATAATCAAATTTATTAAATCATACGATTCTATATTCCCAAAAGGGGCATTTGGTGATTTGTATACAGGAATATATTCACTTACAGTTCGCCGCTTATCACAAAACCCCACGATGAGACTATTGCCCTACACCAGGCCTACATCGAGGGGACGCGAAAGCCGGAATTGTTTTCCAAATCCGTCCCCCTACGAATAAAACACTATACGTATAACTTCGTAGAAAACAAGAGGCTGGAGGTTATTTCTAAGGAAGCTAAAAGAAAGATTGTAATCGATTTGTCACAGCTTCCGTACATTTGTAGAACATCAGATCGGATCGGTGTGCTCGAATAAATCGTTACAGTTGGTAGCCACACTTGTATCGAGCTTTTAGTAACTATTGCTCAAAGCCGCATGCAGAAAATAAATGGGTTCTCAGCGGCACAAAACAATAGTAGTCGAAATAGGCTCCACGATACACGAACTTTATTTTCCTTGACCTAATCTTAAAACTGGAGCCAGATTCAAATCAACAGACATTGTTCGCAGCAGTCACGTAATAGCAAAGACAATTCCATACATTATCTACGGATGTCTGTGAGGATACGCTTCGCCAAGGTTCGCTGGATGTGAATATGTTCGTAGATGTCTGTAAATGTAAGTTTGGGATTTAAAGTTGAGTCGCTTATCACTGACGTTCTCTTGTTACAACTAGTATTAAGCAGCTAACTTATAGGCACATGCTTTGCGGTTGCAGATAATATGGCACCGGACTCACGTGGTAAAGTCAAAATGTTAAAACAATAACACGGATAGTATCATTTGTTTTATCAATGTTTAATCATACTTGTTATTCTTTTTTTGGAAGTAATATTTATTATAGTACGCGTTGATTATCAGAATTTAAGTTATAGCTTCAATTATACAATATTTTATGTATTTGGATGCATTGTTACAAAAGTTTGAAATTAGCTTTTCGGGAGCTTCAAATAATATAACAGGTAGTGGGTAACATGATTAATTCCCGCCTTGTTGCGAAGTTTGAACCTCCAGGTCAAGTTTCGCATTCGGGATGAGGGAAGCCATCAATCGTGCACTGATTTGTTTTTTTATAACCTTCATTATTTTATCTTGTAATATGTGTACCTTTTTCATTTCATATTATGAATTGCTACTTATGTAACATGTTTTAAATAATTATATTTATATACATAAATATTAATCTCGGTTTCCCTTGGTCACGCCATAACTTGAAAACGGCTAGACCGATTTGGCTAATTTTGCTTTTGAAATATTTGTGAAAGTCCAGATAAGGTTTAAATGGTGAGAAGGCAGTGGTAAGTTTGCCAACTTAGCTTGTATATATATTATAAAAACGTCGCTGGGCATTCCTGAACATTTCACCGAACTGAAAATTCTAGTAGGCGAGGAGTATTTTACCTTTCACGGGCACAATTTCAGTTTAGTCAGTAAGATTTGGGATCATAATTACGAAGAATATAATACTAATTGACATGGTAGGTACTTGTTTGTGATGCATAATAACCTAAACTTGAACACTAAAAAAATAATTTCTGGTTCATAAACGCCAGTTTTCTAAAAACGTACATCACATCCCTACTAATATTATAAACGTAAAAGTTTGTAAGTATGGAAAGAGTAACAAACATCCATGTTTGTTACTCTTTCACGTAAAAACTACTAAATGGATTTTAATGAAATTTCATATGGCTAGCTGACACCCTGAATTGACTCAAAGGCTACTTTATACCTTGAAAAAATGTAGCGGGTAACACCGCGGGGCCTCAGCTAGTAAGGAATTGCAGAAGATATCTCCAACCAGAACAATTTATTAAATAGAAACGGAGACTGTCATACCCTCTATTTATTATCCAACCACAAACTAAGAAGTTTGCTGTAGACTAAGTTAAATTCAGTTTATGCCAATCAAGCCGGGATTCAGAGGCTACATTAATCATCTTAACGACACCATAACTCTCGCAAAAGTTATATTTTATGGTTTGTGTTATATCATTATTATTACTTTTTTGTTTTAGTGAAGCTATGGTGTCAGTCAACCAGAGGTCCCCGACACACGAGGGCTTTAAGAATATTGTGGAGGTCACGTTATAAACATTGTAACGGTCGTCTCAATAATTTAACTACGAAATTAACATGTAACAGGTATACACATGAAAACAATAATTACCAAAGTAAGTCCCATAAAAACCTGCCTTCAACCTAAAACAATAGTATACATTACATACAAAAGAAGAATGAATAGGTATATAATTTCTACTAATAAAACGACAGTGTATACAATTCAACTTTTTCATTGTTTTACTACTTTCATTAAAGAAATAATAAAAATCTTGTTATAATCCTACTCCTGATTCGGAAAATTTCTCTGAATTTGTTGGACATGGCAATCGTATGTTTCACGACGACATATCCAATTTTCCGGGTAGCAATACTGTGACCGCGCACAATGGTTCGCCGGTCTTTGTTGAAGCACTGCAATGGCGGCACATGTACCGCTTCAGTACTGAGATTACGTAAATATGCATAACTGGCCATTTCCTTAAATCACGGTTTATTAAATCGCTGTTATGTTGTGTTTTGAGCGTAGATACTGGACTTAAGTGGTATGTTCGTATTACTGTAGTAATGCATTTATATAAAGTCAGTTTTCTTGCTTCTTTTGTAACATTGTTGTTTTAAGCGGATACTTACTTTACTGTTAAGCTCATATTATGAGACGTAGGTTCAAATTTTGCAGCAATTAAGAAAAACGATCATAGGTCATGGACTGTCTTTTGTAATGCTAAATAACACCTTAAAGCCCAAATCCACTAAGCCTTATCCCTATCCACTAAGTCTTTCGTATATATATAGTTTCTCTCATTCAGAAGCCAGCATGAGACTAGGAACTAAACGCCTGCTTTACCAAACAAGCAAATCTATTTACATTTACGAAGGCAGCTAAAATATCAGAGTCCAGTCTGCTTTTATGCCAAAGTTTAAAGAGCCTCAAAAATCACTAATTGCCTAAAAATACAATATCACTGAATCCTCGAAGCTTCTTTCATACCACAATATAAAGGAACTTTTGAGAAGAAATATGATAGTGCTAAAATTTACTAACGAAAATTTTAAAGCCACGGCGCTAAACAAATAGCTAGCGTTCTATTTTACGAGTTGACTGTTCAAACGTCAAATCTTCTGTAACAATGTTATTAACAACGCCCGTCCACGCCATAAATTAAACCAGTTACAGTCCAGCCACCGAACTAATCCGCTACCACAGGCGAGAAAATATTTATGGCCGTTTCCGTCACCTGATTTTAGAAAATAAACATGAACAAGAGGATTCAATGTTCGTTCTCAGTTGTCCGCTGACGGTTTTTGAAGGAAACTCCTTAATCGCAGCTTAAATATAGATGAGACACAAAGAAAGCGAGCAAATACTTTGTAAAAATAAAAACATTTCTGTTCTATTTAAATACGAAATGGAGTGAGATTTTTCGTGGAGTGAGAATCTTTGTCTACGAAAGTATAATAAATAATAGAATTGATGCTACCTGTTTTTACAAAGATTTTATTGAAAGTAAAATATAATTTTACAGAAGTGTTTAAGAGGAAATGCTTGTACAACGATTGCCTGTAATAATGACGTTAAACCGAAAAGCGTTTTCACCTAAGATACAAACCTTGAAATTTACGACCAACTAAATTCAAGTTAAGTACCAGTACACTCATATCCCTAAGGTTAAATACTTATTTATATGTGTACTTACGCAATACGAAGGTCTGAAGGGGGTGCTTGGATGTTCTAGATTCAAAAATCACTTAAGTGAATGTGATTGGTTTGACTTTATTCCAAGAGAAACTTTTAGTTTCACAAATTTCACCTATTTCTAAGGAATCTGCATAAGTTTTATCACAGATATTATGTGCTTGCGTTATAGCAGGATCCAATTAGTCAGACGATGTAAGCGATCGCTGGAATGTAACAATGGCGTAGGAAGTAGGAACATACATTCGTATCAATTCTGCCACGTCATACAGCTCTGAGTCAGCAGTTGAACGAGTCCCGAATAGTTGCGCTACAGACTTAGATGTACAAAGTTAGATTGAACGTCTAATCTAAGCTTTATTGCTTCACTATACATAAATACAGCAACAGAATCGTAGCGTCAACGAAAAAGAAAACGTTGTCCATCTCGGTAATGGAAAATATTAACGTATCTCTTGGGAGTCAATAGAAGATTGTGACTGTAACTAGTGCCCTTTTGGAGAATTTGATTATCTTTCACTGAACCATGCGTATGTATTTTTCTTTCCGTCGCTATTACTTTGTTTCAATAAATATCAATATTGTATTGGGACTCGGAGACTTATTTCGTCTGTGTACGCTAAACATAATATATACCTACCTACATTATGTATAGGTATAGTAGATATATTTTTTTATGTTTTGCCTTTTAGACAGGGACCCAGTTATATTTGATTACCATCTGCTATTATATGAAAGTGGTTTTAGTTTACGTATTCCGTAGTTATAAACCTTTATATACTATACACGGTA
Organism: Abrostola triplasia; assembly: GCA_946251915.1. Lineage (NCBI taxonomy): Eukaryota > Metazoa > Arthropoda > Insecta > Lepidoptera > Noctuidae > Abrostola > Abrostola triplasia. The sequence goes on from OX276431.1 coordinate 5,823,278, forward strand.
TATACTGTATATACGCTTATATACTGTATACGACACTAACATTTTTCGCACGGTAATAAATAACAAAAAAAACCTGTCTGGCTTTAATTGTTGCAAAGAGTACAGTGAGGCTGTGTTGCCACGTTACTGTACCTATCATAATTTATGTCATGTCAACTCCAAATGACGTGATTATGTTTATAAAAATTTGTGTCATGGCTGTTCTGCAGAAAATCTAACACCATTGAAAAAAATACGGTTTAAAAGAAAACACTTTTATCCCTAAATAAAACTCTGTGTTAAATCTACAAAAAGTATGTTGTAAAATCAATAAATGCTAAGTCTGTTTGTCGACGCCACGGTTAATCTACTCAGCTACTGCCCAAAATCCAAAGTAATCCTTATTTAAAAGAAAAATTCTGAGCTCCTGTGAGGAATCATTAGCAAGTATAATTTCAAGTTAAGTATTAGTACCGTGACCTCATGGTTACCGAGTACTTTGACACTTTGTAAATGGAAGTGGTTTTTCATAGCAACCCGTTTCTCGCACACAAATTGCTCACTTACATATACCAGTAATAAAAAGTTTCACGGCAGCACCTTAGGCGAAGCTATTTAATTGCAAAGTTATTCGCACGCAATTGAAAAGCTCAAGTTTAGATAGAAGTAACCTGTATGAACTTTTAAAACTAGATGCGGCAGTATTAAGGGCGCCATACACGGGCTAATCGATCGCAGCGATCCGCTGTATCAGACCAATTATAGCGACGGATCGCACGGGCATGTCAACTCTCATCGCTAACAATATCGCAGATCGCAACAAAACCTATGCAATCTTTAAAATTACTTCTGTTTTTTATTTATCGAAACCTTAAAACTATCATTACAGGTGAGTACTACCCAAACAAGAATACGCTAGATCGCAGCGACCAAAGTGTATTTCCACTAAATGTAATAAACAATTGACGGAAGATGTTTTGTAATAAAATTATTACTATTTATTTATGCTTGAAACTTATTATTGGACAAGTAGTTTCAAAGTTTCATCCATTTTGACCGTTGTCAGAATGAGTTTGATTAATTGTCAAAAGCTTCTTATCCAATGTCAGAATGAATTTCCGTTTAGTTCCTGAACCACTGATCTGTACAATGTAATTTAAATAGACACGTGTAAGTTTTGGCTCATGATGTCAGATCGATAGCAAATTATGCTTGGACCTCTAATTTATTCGGCACACTACTAAAAGCACACTCTGAGTCAATACAATCTGTGCACGAATATTAAATCGTAGAAAATGTTTAAAGAAAATTAATAATGAAGTTTATTTTAAATCTTTTTATTAACTACGCGTACGTTCAATATAATGTGTACTAACTATGCATATAGAGACTACTTAAATGTGTGTAACTCAACATTTTTCGAGTTAAGGCAAAAGTCAGATAAGTTCCAAAATAAATAATGTTATTGAAAGTATTAATATGCACCTTTGATCTACATAATGTATTAGAAAAATATAATTGAAATAACATAAGTTAAGACGATCCATAAAAAGACAAGTTTATCACTTTAGGAAAAATGAATATGCAATATTTTTGAGCTAGATTTTTAAAACACTGGCGTATGTCCAAGTTTTATATTTCAAGAACAAAGATCAGAACTATAAAATTGATATTGATGACGCTTTCAATCTTTAATTTGATATTTCATAAAGTTTGGGTTGTACAACTTTTGTAGGCTCTAGAAAAAGGTAAAAGAGAAAAAATGTGCGGAAAGTTAAACCGATGTCAATCAAAAATCGGACGCTGGAACTCCAGAAGGGACGTTAAATCAATAGAAAGTTATCGAGAAGGTGTACCTACACCTTTTTGAGATGCCCAAAGTTTGCGAAGGTATTTAGCGCCGTTTAAATGTTTTTTCATACGATACGAATATGAATTGACAAGATTCAATCCCACTTGTGGTTATGATGTGTGCCAAACAAATGTGTGTGATATTACAGCCAAGCTCTAAATACAATGGATCGCAAAAATTAGACTAATATTGCGGAACTATAGTATATTGTAGATAACTGACTACAATACAAATACATAAAAAATGTGTAACACGTTTTCTACTCTATAAAACTTTAATTGAATACAAAAAAATAAGAAAATGGAATATTTCTTTACATCCATTGTCAGGTATGTACCTGCCACAACTAGTTCAGGTTACAAACAAGGTCGTAGGTACCAATAGTACAAATTACTGACAACGATAATCAGATTTAGGGGAATGACATTTCGCATAGATGCACCTAATTACATGAATTTGAAACCGATACGCGTAAAGTGTACATTTAATTAGGATTCAAATGGATTTCTGATGCTATCTATCTCTCAGTAATTGCTATGCCGATAATATGAAAATCCAAATATGACGATTTACTATGTATTTTCATAGCATTTACATTTTGTTATGGTATAAAGTTTAGATGGCAATTGAGTCTGGTGCTCGCAAATTCCTGTATTGTTGTATTTGTTATAGACCTACGTTAGATTGACTCTAAAAGTTGTACATGTTTCAATAAGCCTTTTTTATTTATTTTATTTTATGACATGGTGCCATCAATTTCACCAACAAGACAAAACATTTTTTACAGGGGTCTTGACATATAAGCAGTTATCGATTCAATGTTGAGCCTGACAAGTGTGTGTATGTGTAGGTACTCATAGTAAAATAAAAACGCTTTTTATATGGAAATATGGGTAGGTATTAAAACAATCTTGAACGATGTTTAGAACGTATAATATTCGTTTTTATTAACATTTTAACTTTCTATAACACACTTGAAATAAAATACAGGCAGTTTAAAGTTACGCGTCTAAAATTTAATGGTGTTTCTCTCGCCTCATCAAGTTAATGGCACAAATGCACATCATTTAGTCCTCATAACATTAACACATACCTAATCCGCGACATTATCGTAACGTTATGTTTGCCGGAATAACCGTTTGGGTCATTATCCCCAATCTTAATAATCTGGGCTCTTAAAGGTTTGAAGATCATGCTTCTGCTTTATCGCTTATACATAATTGATTAAGATGTGTAGTCTAGAATACCCTTATAATTAGTAGTCACATTCTGAAAATCTTTAATTTAATTATAATAATATATATCATTATTGCACACCAAAATAAAATAAAAATACACACACAGAAAAACCTTAAACTAAAATTGTACAATGAGCGGCCTTATCGCTCACGGCGATCTCTTACAGACAATGTAAATTTAAAATGAAACATAAACAATAGAAGCCGATGTCAAATACAATATGGCGGGAAATAATAACGATTACAGCGGTGGCGTTTGAAAATCTACCATAGACTAAACAACAAAAAATAGAAAAAGAACTATGCAAAATCTAAGTTAATAAAACGATTATGAAAATCTGCGTTACTTGATAATCGCAAAACCCAAAAACATAACATAACGTCACGCCTGTTTCCCCCGAATAGTAGTACACCCATATTTCGCCAGTTATGTTTTTTAGGAATCAATGTAATATGGGGCGAGCTTATTGCCATTAACCGAGCACAAATCCAGACTCCGTGCTGCTACTGAGAATTACCTATTGGAAAAACCCAGTAACACTTTGCCCGACCCGGGATTCGAACCCAGGACCTCATGCTCAGCAGTCACGCTTAGCAACCACTAGTCCAACGAGGCAGTCTAACGCAAAAACATACTATAACGAATTCGTTTGTTACTTTATTCATAATGTTCGTAATAAAATTAATGGTAATCATTAATTATAGGTACCTAATTTTATTAATCACCAATAATGTCCATCAATGGACACGTTCATTCAATGACATCGTTACCGCTAATTGTCTCATTATCTGTTACAATATTTTTATTTGGTATCGTTTCCATCAGTATTACTATAATACGTAAAGGTACGTTACATTCGTCATTTTGCGGTAATAAAGTGAATATCGGTATTTATACATATATAATTATGTATAATTGTATATGTATAGTATAACCTATATGCAAAATTCCAAGGAGAAAAACATAGACGCATTAAATAAATTCTCGCATGAAAGTACAAATTGAATTACCCACAAGATTTAAATATCTCTATTAGCTCATACAACTCTTATGTCAACGAGATAACAATGTAATATCTATAAGAATAAACAACACCAGTATGTGACCCTAGATTCGTACGTGTCAATTTTTTGTTTCTGACATTCGCTAACTATGCTGTTTATGTACGTATTATCGTTATTCGTGAAGTTAAGTAGGATGACCACACAATATGTTAAATTAAAACATTAATATTCATAGGTGTATACAGCACGGAGTCTGGATTTGTGTCCGGTTGATGTCAATAAGGTCGCCCCCTATTACATTGGGAAATTGGAATCTGCAACAGAACTGGCGAAATGCGGTGGTATTGCGGACAGCTGCCGACCCCTTTGGGGAATACAGGCGCGATGTTATGTTACGTAATTTTTTGTAATGCCTGACTTATGTTTTATGTAATGTATGACTTCCAAGATAATTTTATTTAGTAACCGTACATTTCATTGAATACAATATTTTCACCACATCAAAATATTGCAAAACGCTCCGAAAGAGAATTGTCCCACTTTGCTACAAGAACAATGCTGTCTTCATTCAGAAATTGTTGGAAGTGAAGAATTATCTGTCAGGTTTCATTTATGTAACCGCATGTAGCAGTGCTAGACGTTTTAGTGAAACGTAATAATAGTCATGTGGATTTTATACATATTAGTTTTGATCATCTTTCTTGTATTCCAGTTGTCAAAAAGAAAATTCGACTACTGGGACAAGAAAAAAGTGCCGTACATAAAACCCTTACCGATACTTGGCAATTATGGAGATTACATTTTAATGAAGACTTTTGTGGGAAAAGCAGTTAGCAATATTTGTGCAAAGTTTCCCGATGAGCCATACATTGGGGCATTTTACGGAACAGAGCCTGCTCTCATCGTTCAAGATCCTGAAGTCATCAAGCTTATTTTGACAAAAGACTTCTATTATTTCCATGGTAGAGAAGTTTCGAACTACATTGACAGAGAACCAATTACGAAAAATATTTTTTTTTCACATGGCGACAGCTGGAAGGTCATTCGTCAAAATCTAACACCGTTGTATACAACTGCCAAAATGAAAAACATGTTTCCCTTAATCGAGAAATGCTCACGGGTATTTGAGAAGCTATTAGAGGAAGACACTACTATGGACCATATAGAAGTCAACAATTTAATGGCTCGATTTACTATGGAGTGTGTCGGTTCTTGTGCATTTGGCGTTGAAACTAAAGTAATGCAAAAGGGATATGAAAATAATCCGTACAAAATTATGGGTGAACAGATATTTGCAAGATCAACTTTGAGAGGCATGAAAAATACATTTAGAGCTATATGGCCGTATATTTTTTATGGATTAGGATTGCAAATCTACCCACAAGCTATCAGACATTTTTTTGTCGATCTTCTAATTAAAGTTTTCGAACAGCGGGATAATAAACCTAGCACCAGAAACGATTTCGTTGATTTACTATTATCATTATATAAGCAAGAATATTTAACGGGAGACAGTTTAATCAGCTTTAAAACTGGTGAATCTAAGAAAGTATCAATCAAGGTTGATTATGATCTACTAGCTGGACAATGTATATCATTTTTAGGAGCAGGATATGAAACAGCTGCAACCACGCTTGCTATGACCCTGTTTGAGATAGCAAAGAATGAAGAAATTCAAGAAAAAGTTTTTAAAGAAATAGACGAGTACTTAGACAAACATGATAACGTACTGAATTATGATATTGTCACAGAGTTGCCGTACTTAGAAGCTTGTACTGATGAGGCGATGCGGTTGTATCCATCTGTAACTAATTTGACTCGAGAGGTGATGGAAGATTACACGTTCCCTAGCGGTCTTCAGTTAGAAAAGGGTGTCCGAATCCACCTGCCAGTGTACCACATTCAGCGCAACCCTATTCATTTTCCTAATCCAGAAAAATTTCAACCTGAACGATTTTTGCCTGAAGAAAGAATGAATATTAAACCTTACACTTATATGCCATTTGGGGAGGGCCACAGAATCTGCGTTGGTAAGTTTATATAACAATTTTAATTATTTCTAAAATAAAAAAAAAACAAGTTGCCATGTGCCAGACTTAGTATTTTTTATGATACTTGTACTGGTACTTACACATTAGTTTATGAGACAAACATGTATTTATTTACACTATTATTCAATTCAATTATTACTCTACAGTTTCATCTTACATTATATAGACATTGTATTGTGTAGGTATAGTCTAGCATTGTGTATAAATTATAAAACTAGTAGACTGCTACTAATGGGTTCCGTGAAAAATTTGAACGACAAATTTACGTAGTATGATTAACTTTTTCCTTTATAAAACATTGTAGCATATTAATGAAGCTCCTTTATTACGCAAGTTACTCATAGAGTTTGTATGTAAAAGTATTTTAATTAAACGGCATTTTAAATTACTCAAACACAATTTAATCACATTTACATAATGTTTGCAATGTTGTATATTACCTTACGCGCGTATTTTGGAAATGCGCAAATCTATACTTTAGCTGAAGAGTTTATTTGTATAGTTGAACGCGCTAATCTCAGGACCTACTGTTTCAAAATGAAGAAATCTTTATGTGTTGTATAGTCCATTTATCGAGGAAGGCTAAGCTATAAAACAATCCACACGTGGAAAAACATGAAAACGAAAGCTGGTTTATGTTCTTTAACATACCCATGATTTAAGGCGTAATGTTTTTAATTACAAAGCACTTAAAACTAACTCGCAGCTAGGCTTTGACCTTGACCTTTGACTCAACAGTCCAACGGTCATACGTTGGACTGCCAAGTCAAAGGGCGCAGGTTCAAACCCCGACACGCACCACTGTTTTACGAATTCATGTGCGTACTATAAATTACTTATCAGTAGCTAAAAACGGTGAAGGAAACCATCGTGACTAAACCAGCACACCTCAGAGAATTTTCAACGGTGTGTGTTGCCATGTCAGAGGACTGCAGGCGGTTTAAACTTTGATACCAGGTTCATCAACCATAATATGATAAGTAGAAGATAAAGCACTAGTGATACGATTTAAGTAATTGGGCTGTTGTTTACAGGGCTTCGTTTCGCAAAGATGCAGATGTTGGCTGGCCTAGCGACGATATTCAAGAGTTATAGACTTCAATTAGCAAAGGGGATGCCCGAAACAGTTGACTTTGACCCAAGAGTGTTAATTCATAGCACCAAAGATGATGTTAATATTAAATTTATACCTCGAAAGGACGGTCGCCGCTTCAATAAAGATATCACACTAAACTGAGAAGTTTCGAAGACTTTTTATTTAGGGATGATGGGATTATAAACATTATGATTATGTGCATAAAGTTTATAATTCTAATTAAATGAATCATTGACTGTCCCCTTATTAGGATTATGTAATGATTCATAGCAATCTTTCAATGGAAGTAGGTATACCTAAATATAAGTTTTTGGTTTAATAACAAAACACATTTTGAAGATGTCAGTATTTTTCTAAATATGAGTTACACCCACTTTAACAAATCATTAATAAACATTTTATTTAAATGACTTGTTTGATTACATCTAGGTATTAAAATTAAATGCTTAAGGAAAATTTTATGTTATATTAGTAGAGGTCAAAATAAAGTTAAATAAGAGTATAAATAACCTGTCAAGATTAATTATATCTTCGCAAATTGAACACATAAACATCTGAATGTGAATTTCAACTTTGTTTATACCTCTTTGTCTAGTATTTTTTAGGTATTTTTGTTATCATAAAATTATATTATTTGCACGAAGTCTTATGCAACAATATTTGTATACATTTATATCGCGATATTAACGATCTCTTACAGACGACGTATGGATGAAGAAAATGTAACGATGTCTTCTCACGGTGCCTTATAACACGTGCTGTGCTGCTGCTGAAGCCAAAAACGCGCTGCGCCGTGATGAGGAGAGGCTCGAGTTCGCTCTTGGCAAGATATATAAAGGCTGGTAAAAACGGTCTCCGCGCAGCGCGTTCCATGTTATATCGCGCCGTGTAAGGCCACTACAATACGGCAGCAACAAGCACAGGTATACATGTTTAAACAATCGAAATACAATATACTGTTATTATAAGCATGTGAAATAAATGGCAAACAAAAATATCAATAAGTAAATGTCAATTTACATTTGGTCCAATATGTGAGTCAATTTACAAACCATTATTATAACTACGAAATGTTTAATCACGTTAAATTAAACAAAAATATGTAGGCGAAATAATATAATTAACTTTACTCTTCTGAAATGAAATATCTAGTAAATACTTTTATATGCCGAAGTTCGCCATTATATTTTCAGTAAAAACAAAATTAAATAATTGGTAGTCAAAGATTGTTATTCCATCGTATCGCATTGGCTAAATCTACAGATCTCTCATTTATGGGCCATCATTAATGAAATACCACCGGGCCTAGTATCATCTGACCTGTAAATGGTCTATTAAGTAGACTAATAATACTTACATTAATTTCTGAAAATACTCTAGCTACTTATAAATTTGAAAGGTCCCGCATAATTGTCAAAGTTATAAATAACGAACCTAGACAGGCTACCAAAACTTACTTTGACATTGGCTTCTACATTTTTCGTAAACAACAAAGGTTATAAGTAATTAACTATGGCTGACTCAAACTGCTCAGATAACAGCGCCTTGAACGACGTAATGAAACATACCGGGCAGATTTGAGGCATAGCTTAGGCTTTTAACAACATAATTGGTGTACAGTTTGTGAAGTTAAATTGAGGCAGCTTACATAGCCTGAGAACTTTCAAGGCTTCTGCACTTTAAGACCAGATTAAAATAATTACTGTTACATTTAATAAACCTTGACTGGATACTTAATAGACGTCTAACCTATTTATTTTGAGCTTATAGCTACTTTTAATGGATTTATAAAGTCATGATAGCAGCTTATCGATTCCCGATACTTGCGTAACACGATACATAGATAACAATATACCTAGATACGATGTATTCATTATATGTAAAACAAAGTATATGATACTAAGATGCTTGTGCGAATTTTATTTTTTTAATATACAGTTTTACCATTAACTTTCCGGACTAAGTGAAATTCGAACTACATAAGTTGTAGCGTTTTTTGTCAAAAAACGTTGTTTTTCTCTGGCAACAAACTCAGGAAACGTGAGTATCTTTGTCAGGTTTCTCGGTAGATAGGTACAAACATTCTAAAAAGTATGGCAGCTATCCCGCGTTTTTAAAAAGTTCACCTGGTTGCTGTGGTAACTCATGGTACGCAAAATTTTGACACTATAGAAGATTCATAATATTTAAGTATTCATCGCAATATTTCACATAACATCACCCCTTTATTCCCAAAAGGGGTAGGTAGAGGTGCATATATTGTACACCCACATTTCGCCAGTTATGTTTTTAAGTCCCAATGTTATAGAGGGTTAGCCTATTGCCATCGACCGGGCACAAATCGCACCTAATGGAAAAACCCAGTAACGCTTTGCCCGACCCAGAATTCGAACCCAGGACCTCGTGCTCAGCAGTCGCGCTTAGCAACCACTAGACCAACGAGGCATCGGAATATATGTTTAGAAAAATCGGACATCAAGCTTGTTGTTAGACTGACTCTTATTACGTAGCGTAGAAATGGTGGTGAAAATACATTGCTCTTTATAATGATTCTACATTATAAAAGCCAAGTATATTTCGTAATTAACCAATAAACAGTGATTTCCGTTTTTAAAATATTCGAGATATTTTCCTCCTCTAAGAGGCTTAAGATTCAGACAACTTTTTAGGTTTTTCTGTGACGGAAAGCCTCCTTTGATCTGCTTAATAAATTTATTGTTTTATTTTTAGGTCATTCTTTCATTTGTTTGTGTGTTTGCGGTTTATTTTGTTTTAGTATCGTTTATTTAAGGCTTTGCGTGAATGCCTTGATATTGGTAACACACATTATTCATTTGTCTGTGTAGACATTTACAAAAAGAAACATTCCCGGGCTGTTACATAACCTGCCCAAATATTATATGTAGAAGAACGATATATTAATGCATAGACGTTTTTTCATAATATTTTAAGTTTAAGGCTCTGAATGACCCATAGCTTCTATACAATAACATAATTCTAAAACTACTACGAAGCATGATTTAAAAAATCTCTTAATTAAAATAATTAATTAGATAGGAGTACCTACAAGAAGATATGAGACAAAAAGATGAAGATAACCAAATTAAACAATAACAGTCAACCAGACAAAGAGAAGATGAAACACTACAATATTCATTACCGCCAGCAATTTATCAAAGCTCTTATATTGATAACAAATGAGTAGCTAATATCGAAGTGATTTATTGTTATAGAATCGATTTACATTCATCATTGTGTTACAATGGATACGACAAGATTCGATAAAAGCGATCGTGGAGTTCTAAACAAGTTTGTGTAGGTGTCTGGTTTTCTCTCAATTGTTTATTTGAGACAGTAAAGCGACCGATTTTGTTTTTGCAATAATATAAATTGTTTAAAACTGCTGACATTGTAATATTTGTAATTCTTTCAAACATAATCCTCGTTTGCTCTTGTGACAGTTCGTCCAATACATATGAATACTAGGACGTAACAATAATCACTCAAGCCCGTTATCTCCAAATCAATTATGCATCATACTTGTACCTACTCAAGCCTGGTAATTATTAATGGGTCCATGGGCCGACACGTCACCCTTATTTGCATCATAGATCATAGTGAATATATGATAATTACTTCCTCGTAACGCCCCGAGATTTATTCGTATCGTCACTTTAAGATCGGGGATCCGGAGATCAACTGATGACACGGGTCCCAAAGTTTGGGAGTTTCTGTTTCACTGTTGTCCGTACAAGGGATGTATGACCCACTTGAGACGTGTCGTGTGTTGTTTAAGTGTAATGTCATGTTGGCGACTGCAAATTTTAACACGAATCCCCACGCTATCTAATATGGACAGTTGAGTACAAGTTTTTTTTAAGCCCTTTATTATAGTAAACCTTTTTTAATAAAATATTTAAATTTGGAAGCAAATCCGTTTTGCTATTATAACTTTTATAAGTGTTTTCTTCGTTATTATTCGCCCTATTCACGTAGAAATTTGATAATGACTTCGAGAGTAAATCCAGAAAATAATAGATCTTTTTAGATCAAGCGCTTCATTCATTCGGCATCATTTAACAAGGACAGAGAAACAGTAACATCTGCAATTATTGCACACCCCTAAAACAGGCAGGCTAAAATAAGAATGTTAATGTAAAACATAATAATTATGTAGATTCCGGTACTAATTGAAATGATTTCATCCAAAATATATAAAATGTATGCCCGTGTCTATTTTGGGTCAAGGCGAGGTCAAGAGTATCCTAAACCAACGAACATGTATGCTAAGCGTGATGAGAGTATCTAAATAAGGCGAAAAGGATGTCAAGTGGGATCCTTGGTCACTGCCCATCCTTCTGGGAAGGAGAATGTTTTATTATTCCCATGAAATTGGGATGCAAATAGTCTTCACGAGATATGATACGTAAGTGACCTCGCTACAATCTCTACACTACACTATGACCTGGCTAAATAATATGATTAAATAATTACAGCTTTACCTAGCTTAAGCATCAGTCTTCTACAATATGTTATATTACCTGAATTATGTATACGTTTTATACTGTTTGTGGTAAACTGTAAAAAGAAAAGAATTCAAATACAAATTCTATTTCAACACTATCATCTCTGAATTGCAAAATATTTTTCAAATGATTTAAAAAATAGGGGAGGTTGAGGCATTCTTATTGGTACGCCCTAGTGTCGGAGTGGTCTCGACTCTCGATAAATGTCAAGAACGGTTACCTAGGCAACACTTGACCGTAGCTGGTTACTTAACCTTGGCGACCGAAGGATAGAAGTAGTTACCTGTTTGGATTAACATAATAATAAGAGGCTACTAGTACTACGACAAATATTTGAGGGTTATCTTCCAAAAGATTACGTTTGGTGTGTTAGGAAAGATTAAAAATGAGGATATGTTTGATACGAAATTGTACCTATAGTTAAAAATATATATTCGCCTTTACCGCTTAAGTACATACAACAAGTCTCTTTTTATTACAAGCTTTTTTTTTATTTTTTAACTGGCAATGTTTGTATGTATGTGAGTCTGTTTAGGGCAAATCTTGCAATCTAAACTAGAACCACTTCTTGACATTCCCTTAAATGAAATTTTGCATGCGTATGTAGGTTTGGTGACAAGGTTTGCTGTTTGGTGACAGGTTTGGTAAGCTGGTCTGATGATGGAGTCGAAGGTGGTCATAGGAAAACTGTAACGAAATGACGCAACCCCATCGTGGTTGGGCTTGTTAAATTTGTATTTATAAGTACTTTGAGCCTAGCTGATTTAAAAGCTTGGGTTTAAAAATACATTTAAAATATAAAGTTATCATCAGCCGGAAGACGTTCACTGTTGAGCAAACGCTTCCCGCTTAGAACGCCACAATGAACAACAGCTTGCCAATTGCACACTTATATTTCCTAGTATTTATTGCCGTCTGACATTTCAGTGCTCGCAAGATCGTTAATTGCAGGTTGCTAGGCAACGAAGTGGTTAAACTTCTGTTTGCTCCTCAGAGTAATGACTAAAGCATAGAGGGAGCGTTGCTTCCAGCAATACTGTACACTTTTTTTGCCTCGGTAGTGATGTGCCGTATTTGGTAAGTCGAAGTATCCAAATAAATTTAGTTCTTGACAGAAAATGTACTTCCATTGAATGTACGTTATTTTCACGTTGTATAAAACATACATCACCAAGGCATCAATATAAATTTAGTCCCAAATTTAAGAATTATCTAGTAAGGGTTTAAATTACATCAAATACGTGATTCGTTGACTAAAAGATTTATATTGCAACACAGGTCCACCAATCACTGTACTTGATATGAAACATTTGATAAATTAATGGCTAATCTTTATGTTGATCGGCCTTTAGAAACTGGGAGTAAAAGTAAAAACACATATAAATTTAGTAAATTTTTAATAAATAGAAACAATATATATTTTTTTTATAATCTAGCTGTGCCCCGCGGTTTCACTCGCGTCAATAAGTGTCGTTACCGATGTCTTTGTAGTTATTCTGTATTATTAGGGTTTTATAGCCAAATGGCAAAAACAGCGGCTATGCTTAGTCCATCTATTTCTAGCTCTTGTAAGCACTTTACACCAGTTCTCTTTCATTTGGAGGCATACTGTAAAATAAAACGATATTTGCTATAATTTAATGACATAAAATTAATTATCGTATCGAATAGTATCGATGAAAAATATCTACTTCACTTCACTAGCATGACATAACCTCACAAATAAACAAATTACTTTATTGTTAAATTAATTCGTTAACACAATATAATTCGTAAAAAAGATAGTCTGAAGGGATCATCATCAATCTAATGTGTATGTATAAGTGATAATATACAAAAATTACGCGTGATTTTATAAGAAAATTGCATAAAAACACTTACCCATGAAATCTTACTAATTCATTGTTATCTTTCCGTGATGAATGTGATTTACACGATAAAACAAAACTAGCCATATTAAACGCTTATTTATCTGTCCTTTGCACCTTTTGTACACAATCAAGTTGCTTATATTATACAAAAAATTATATTATTTTTAAAATAAACAATGACCACCAAGGACTGACATTCACTACGTATAATACGACTAAATCAAATACTTTGTACAGTTAACCGTGTAGAACCGTTCTACTAAGCAACTATGTCCTTTTTTAATTGGTCGTGTAGTAAGAGACCAAGTATGACCGTTTGACAATTTCGGAATGTACATTTAGTTTTAAGCATATATGAGTCCATATATGTTTGTCTCTTTTATATATATAATCTGCGTCATAAGAGAGAGGAGCTTGGACTTATCGTAATTTGTGTCTATTTTGTTCGCTCTCTCTATGCTTTAGTAATTACTCTGAGGTTTGCTCTGAAAAAAAATAACGTTCCGTCTGCTTGTAAAAACCAGCCAGTGGCGTTTGTAGCGCTAGGTTCTGCATTAAACAAACATTATAACTCAATGACTTAGGTACTCTTTTAAGTTCTACTTAAAATCATAATTAGAGTATGAATTAAGAGAGAACAGTTAGATTGTCAGACAAGTTTTTAATGATAAATATAATTATACTGAAGTGGAAACTTGTGCTATTAACTGGTAGTAACTTTACAGTCAGTAGCTTTGTTACGGTTAATTCCAGGCTTTAATTAAAAATATTGTATGACCAAACTGAGCTGATTGATGTGACATTTTTATACCTTAATAGTAGTACCTGCATGGCTAATTAGTAACCTACTCAGTCAAAAACTATGAAGCTTCCTTTACTTTCACTCAACATCACATGCATGTCACAACATGAAAAAAAGATTCTTCATGTGACCGTACAGCTTTTATTTTCTTTTAAGTTTAGTTTTACATCGCGTATATTTGCGTGTGTCTAAAGCAATCTTGTGGCAACCCTACAGTCGATAATCTAACGGTTATCTCTCTTGACTACTGCTACAGAGAATCCAACCACTAGAACGCCCAAGGCGTGATTTATCAGTACAATATTGTTGGGGCACCGAGAACGACGTCATGCAATAATGTGCTCACCAAACATGCTCCTCATTCCACATCAGACTGTAACAGAACTCCTTAGAGTTCAATATCGAAATAATGTGGTGTTTGATTAAAGCCTTGTTGCATAACGACGTCTTTTGCATAGAACTGAACAGAAACACATGGTATGATTATAACTTCGCAACAAACACTATAGGCGGTCTAATGCATTTTCACACACAGAAATCATAAAATATACATTTCTGTGGATTGCACCAATCGAATAGAACTTACAACTTTTAACGAAACTGTCTAATATATTAAAATATTATTCAGCCACTGCACCAATAGGGCCCACAAAACTGCGAACCTTTCCAACTTACTCTGATCATCGTAATAATCCCCATTATTCCTATTTTATTTGGGCATCTGCGAATCCAATTTATTTCTTCCACTTCACTTAATCACGCTTTCAAGAAACCTTTATTTTTCGAATAACTTTGGTACTATTAATGATACAACATAAGTTTGTCAATTCCTCGTTTGTTACAATGTCATAATTTTCGTCTCTAAGATGTCTTACAAAGTACCTAACATACATATCTAATATAGAAGACAGCACGTGATACTAGCCTAAATCTGGATCTGCTTGATGCTTGATACATGATCTATATACTCCATAAAGGGTTGACTAGCGGTGAACGTTGTCGACAATGTTACCGTCTTTCAATTAGTAACCGGACAATATAGATTAGATTGGCGTATAATTTGAAACACAGGCAGGTTCATTGAGGCCTTAATGGAATTACAGGCGACGGGAGAGCTGGCCGAATAACAATATGCAGTTAGATAGGTATACACATCAATAGACGAAGAAACTATGTCATTATATTATTGGGTGTAGATGATGATCATCTCGATGAATCAGATGGCAATAGGCTCACCACATATTAAAAGGGGCCTATCACTACAGCTTGAAGACGTCTTCAGTTGAACAAAGGCCTTCCCCATAAAACGCAAGAATTAACGACAGCTTGAGATTGGACCTATGATGAGTGACAAAGGTGACTAGGTATACCTATAGAGTTCTGATGAATAGCGAAATATAAACCGTGTATCAAATATGCTCCTCTATTCCCTTCTGGAAATACGGGTATAATGTTATGGTCTTAGCTATATAGGTACAAACACGGCACTGAATTCTGTACCGTACCTTTATATAATATTTATTATAGTTTGTTTTTCGCATCTGTATATTAGAAATGATATTAATTTTGAATTAATACACTTAAATAAAATTGGAATGTCTGTTTGTAACGTCAGAATAACAGCCGCATTACGGTGCGCGTAGCGGCGTCTCGCTTCCACGTGATAAACTGTCCTGCTTTAAGAGTTCGTGGTAAGGGGGCAGGAGAAAATAATTAACTTAAATTAGAATTTTAATTCATACCTAATTCACTCAGACACCCGAACAAACACATATTATTTGTTCACATATTTAAGTGTGTTATTAAAACAAATCATTAGTATTTGTAGATTTAATAATTAAGTATTATTTAATTATATTTTATTTGGGAAAATAAACGGTTACACATTACAATATGGTTAAGTACTTAAAAGCTAAAATGGTAGTATAAATGTATAACCAACAACATTTTCCACATAATATAAAAAAAAAAGTTAAACTAAAATGAACATCGTGCGATGTAAAGTACCTATATTATAGTATATTATATTATAAGTATTGAAAACACATAAACAGTTAAACGCACAAACACAATAGTAACCAAATTGAATAACGGCTTGTTGATCTGCTGCACACGCTCTCTCGACAAGGCACATTTCAACTGTTACCGTAGAACGCACGCAAGATAGTTCTGTTCTAATCCACAACACGGGCATCCGTCACCCAAGTACCGTGGACCAGCGCACTGATTCGACAGACCATTAAGCTAGGGGTAAGGCAACCGAGCGATTTGTAACACGATTTATGTACAAGAGGCGAGGCCCACAACCAAGCTATATGTTCCCAGTGCTTATTACATAACGTACGTGTTGTGCCTACTAATCTTCCAACGCTGTTTGAAATCTTAATGTGTGGGTCGAAATTGGAAATCTTCAGACATTTAATTAGTTTCCGTCGGTAGTGGTTCTTGATTGGCTAAACTGGCTTCGGCTTAAGGCCACAGGTTAAATTCTCGCACGGATAAATGTGTATAACAGAATACATACATACATAATAATTATTTATACATGTCTTTAGGTAATATGTTTACCTAGAAATCACTTCTGTGTCTACCTAAAAGGCTGGCAGAGGTATACCGTTGCTCTAGCACTTTTGACGGTAATGGTATTCAGTTCAATGTTATAGGAGGTAAGCCAATTTCAATTTATCGATGATAGTTCTGCTCAGAACTGCTGAGGTTCTTAATAGTTAACTTAATGCTCTTTCTACATTTAGACAGGGCAACTATCATTGCTCATTTTGCTTGACTTTATTTAACATAGTCATTGGTGATTTTTAGAGTATTAAGGCTACGTAATGATAGTAGTGATCTGTCTGGACTAGAGATTCTACTTACTTACAGGTTAAACAGAGGATAAGAAATAAACTTTGGTATCGAGTAACGATTTTACAACATGTTTTAAATGCCTTTTAATCGATTGTATGCCTAGGTAGGAAATACAAAATTAAAACTATGATGGATGGTATGCTACTAAGATAATTTTAAATAATATCCCGAAAACCTCTTAAAGTTGATCAATTGCGACAGAATTCCAGACGGGAGCTAATCAAATTTAGTCAATGTAAAATCTTACGCCAGCCAAAAATATAAATCATACCTCAGCCGCCCTTGAGCTCGAATCTGTACATTCCGGGGCCACTCATCAACCCAGTTAATTCCAAGCTTTATAAATGAAGGAGTTTCATCGAATGAAATCGATTCATCAACGTCAGACGTTCTCGATATAAAATTTCGATAGAAATTGCAACACCTGTACAATTTCCTAGGACTTTATTTACAGTAAGCTGTAAGAAAATTCAATTTCTGAATATTTAAGTAACAGGTGTAGGCGACGCTTAAAGTTATTACCTCTAGTTAGACATTTTTAGAGCGCATTTTCTTAATCAGCTCCTCGTGTGGGGAAATGAGATCGCGTGAATATACGAGCTCACTTCGCTTAGCAGGGGTTCCACTATCTTATCTCACGTGTAATTTTGCAAACTTGATATAAAACTACGTTCAGTTAAACGGCAACTATTAACTTTAACGGTTCATTTAATTTAATGAAGATTTATTGCGTTAATTATTACGTTTTGAAGTTAAATTAAATACCTTCGGCCTAGCACGGGTATTTTGTATACTAAAAAGAAATTTGCGTAAAAATCGTAGATTAAACTGTAAAAGTCTTACGAAAGCAAATTAAACTTTTTTTTATTTTCACCTCGTAGAAACACCACTATATTTTGAGCTTGTATCATTTGTACCATACACGCATATAAAACGAATTCGTGGTCCCGTGCTTAACACCACGTGTCGACCGTGAATGCGAAAAAACAATCGCGCAAATAAAAAATAACGACTTCCACGAACGTATTTATTGCGTATATTTAGCCCGCCGAAATAAAAAAGCAGGGACTTCAGTTGCTAATATTTTGGTACGCATTTTCACTTAAGATAAGCCCCCTCCACGGACCGTATTTCACAAGATTAAGTCATCCGCCGCACCCTACCCTTTGTTTTAATCCGCAACAGATCCAGAGATAAATCGACCATAACTGGCTCGGAATCTTAGGCAACGCTTGTTCACAATGGCACGATAAATAGTACCCACCGTTGTTTTTACACTGACTTCACAATTATCTACACAAATATTACGATTACGAATCGCTGTAACATCTTCATTGTTTAACTTACTAAGAATAGGTACCTATTATAATGGATAACAAACTTATTGTGAGCAATTGTGTTTGTTTTAATGATAAAAACATTATCTGTTTTATAATATTACTGTTGTTACGAAATCCTCTACTTAGTAGTTTCATCTTTAGAATTACACCTTTCCAAGTTTCGTTCCTAGATGATTTTCCACTATGCTTTTGACTTGAACCAAATATTATGAAATCACATTTGCTTCATTGTTTGTTATCAGTTGAGTGAATCGTTATCAACAATACAATACGAAATACTCGTTTTAATTAACAGATGTGTAGCAATGGGATATAGATGCTTCTTAAAAAAAAGGTTTAATTAAAAACATTTTTCTAATTATTTATACATAAACTTAATATCTATTTAATAAATCTATACCCATATAGGCAAGAATTCATGAAAAAAGCAAGCCACTTACCATCTGTATTTATTTTAACAGGACAGCTTTATAGGTTGACCCATACCTATATGATTGTTTCATGAAAAGGAACCACAATAGTCGCTGCAAATATTTTAAATCCATTTCAAACTTAAATTGCTCGCAAATACGAATTATCGCCGTTCCTCGATCAAAGTGCAGGTCAAAGGTGCACCATGGGCGGTTACCGAGGAAGCATTTTGACAGAGAATTTATAGCTCTCCCGGTTTGAATACTAAGGTATTTTAGAACTGTTCGTGCATTAATTCTTACCCTCTTGGTGCACGAACTAGACCTCTATATGGATTGTATGAATACTAAGCAATCTAGAACAAGATTGTGGGAGATAGACCGTTATTACGAATTTTATTACACACTTTATTGTTATAATACTTACTTTCGTGTTACTGTAAGTGCGAACGTAAGGTCGCGCCGCGCACCACGAGATGATTTTCATTGCCTTTCATATGAATTTGATTTTTTTACTCCCAAAAATTCTTCAATTAAAGCAGTCGTAAAACCGTTTAAAAGAATTTGACTGACGTAAAATCATCATGACTGTAAAATGTAGAATCTGGTTAGTTATAGTCTAAATAATAGTGACCTAACATCATGAGGTATCTATCTTATCGTTCGCACTAAAAATACTCCAAAACAAACATTCCACAGATGTCATGATTACAAAAGTCGTCGAACCTCTCTGTTAAGTAATATTGTGAAAACATATACAAAAACAAAGACTTAAAATCTTCGTGTGAGCATTATGGATAGCCGTAAACTGGCAACCTATTTCATGAGTTATAATATATTATTCTAGATTTTTATGATAGATAACACTTAAAACGTATTATGTAAATATGCAATTCATACATCATCATACATATCTCGCAGGAATATCTACTTATCTCGTTACCTATCCGCCAATCAGACAAAATAGTCAAGCAATCGACATGTACTATACCTATGCAATAGTAATGCACTGGACAGTGAATGGGTTAAGCCAATCATCATTTCGGAGTTCAAAGTCCGATCTCATAGTCAGCATAGCATTTGCTAAATTAGTATTGTTTGTGAAGAGCTATAGGCTGCAGCTGTAATACCGGTAATGACAGTTCCTAGAATGCTTGCTCGCAGCCTTTATATACATTATATTCATGCCAATGCATGCCAGATACACGTAAAACGTAGCAATTACTGCATGTCAGATACGTTGCAACGTTCATGTGGACTAACTATATTCCAGCCACTGTTTTCTATCATCATTTTCTTCTATTTTTATAAACACAATTTTTCACCCAAAGGCGCATCCAGAGGCGGCAGAGGTATTTTCTTTTATTAGCAGCCAGTCCTCAATAAATGTAGCTAAACATTTACGTTTTTAAACATACCATTAATAAAAGAAGGTTTTTTATATACATAAACAGCCTTAAATATTACCAACTCATAATTTGGACCCTCTTATAACTTGAATTTATGTATATTTCATTTAATTATCGAATAATTAATATAAAAACTTGTCAAGCTTCTTCAGTTGCTGGCCATACTTAAAATTATACTTGTAATGAGCAGTTTTGAAACGGTATCTACAGAAACGCAAACAACTCATTGTTTCCTATCCATTCATAACTTTAATGTGCATAATTACATTTCATATCGCACATTTTAATTGGCTAATATACGGACGCGTCGTAAACCAAAATTTCGAAAATTGGTAATTGAAATTCAACGCGCGTTACACTAGCATAATCCCCATGGCCGGAATTGAAAGGGCGATCGATCGTAGGAACCTGTGGCTGATGGATTACGATTTTGAATTCGTCATCAATGATATTATGTTTATGGGGTTGGAGTTAAGGCTTACTCTAGGTCTAATGCGCCTTATTCATTTGATAAACAGTAAAGTGTGAGCCTGATTACGACTGACATCCGTCCGAGTTTCCCCGGATTTGTCCTAGTTTGGAGAGAGACCGGGGCCATGGGAGGGGGGAGTGTCAGGGGAATACGGATTAATTGAAATATAAGCAATAAATTAAAAAAAATGGTTAAAACTTCGTAAGTTTTCATTGTAAAAATATTTTTTTCAGAAGTGGCCAGGAAAAACTCAATATCACCCGAATGACATATTGGGTATCATAGTTTTTAGTCCTCTGTCAGATATTAAAGCAGCCCTAGGCCTGATGAATAGCAATAGACTTGCGACCAGACTAAATAACTGTATGACACCTTTGGTGATCGGCGAAATATGTGTGTCAAACCTCCTTATACAGGAAAAATCTCTTTGTAATTATATAATTTATATGAATAAACAAGCCTA
This sequence comes from Abrostola triplasia, assembly GCA_946251915.1. Taxonomy (NCBI): domain Eukaryota; kingdom Metazoa; phylum Arthropoda; class Insecta; order Lepidoptera; family Noctuidae; genus Abrostola; species Abrostola triplasia. Next base: position 5,844,657 of record OX276431.1, read on the forward strand.
TTTTATTTCGTAATGGAAGTAGGTAAGTTAAGTTTAATTCGTAAGTAGAGAAAATTTCCAAATACGTAATACGAATTATGTAGCAATCGCCTTATTATAATATCTTAGATGTATCCTATTTTGAAGCACTCCTCAATATTTATGGCGCTCCGAGTGGATGGTGCAATAAATATTTGAGGGTATTGACTATACCAACGATTTCTTTTGCACACAATGGCCCATGAATGACACACTTCCGTCTTTCAAAGATCAAAGGACATAGATAAGAAAAAATATTGTTATAAAAACAGATAGTTACCGATTCCTTTATTATGAAACTTTTGTACTGAATTCGTGCACGTGACATTGTACTGACCTTTCTTTTATCATGGACAAAATTGTATTGACATGGATCATAATGCACTGATTTGTAAGCATTAAATCTAGGCATCATCAGTCTCCCAGTGTCCCCCATGACAGGGGGGGGTTCCTGCCGATCCTGCGACCCCCCCCCCCCCCCCCTAAGCTTAGTAAGCGGTTTGGAAATTACAGTATAAGTGGTCAAGTTACATAAGACGCTGCTGCCCATCTTCTAGATTTTGCCTTAATCGCCTCTTAAGACACCCACGGGAGGAAAGGGGTGGTCAATTTTAGGCCGGATACCACACGGCCAAATCTAGGCAAATATTTATATAAGTTATGACAAACTTTTCCAATCGACTGACCCTATAAGGCAAAAAATGGTTAGATAACGTTGTACATCTCTTTTGGCAATACAGGCTTGAAAACATACAACTTTATGCTAATTTTATGGTTGGCTGTATGATCTTCACTTATTCAGTGGACCTTAGGTAAGAGTGATTATCATACTACTATTTGGAGCGTGTTGCTTATTAATTCTACGTGCAAAGCTACCCTAACGTCGCCACTAGCTAATCGTAAACAAGATTAAATAATCCAGGAGCGGCTCCCGAACAATATTGTACAAATATTAATATCTAAACTGTAAAGTGTCCTAATTTTGTAGCGGCAATAATTCACTAAGCAGGTTGTACAACCTGTATCGACTTTATTGTCAATTTATAATGACTTTAGTCAAGTTGAAAAAGTAATCGTTATGCTTTTGTACGTAACGAAAAAGGTTAACAAGGTTCTGTAGAATAACCACGATAACTGCCAAATGTTGATAATTGATTTTTTCACTAATATAACTTATTATTATAAAAAATATATTTTTACCACAAACTTTTAAATAACATAATATCACGCCTGTATTCCCCGAAGGGGTAGGCAGAGGTGCACATATAGTACACCCACATTTCGCCAGTTGTGTTTTAGGTCCCAATGTAATAGGGGGCAAGTTTTAAATAAAAAGTACCATAATTACTTTTTGTCCCATATTTGCATGCTGCCCATGCTAAGCTTAAATCCTTCATCAATTTAGAAGTACCATAATATTGTATTGTCACCAAACCTATTTAAGTATGCAAAATTTCATTTCAATCGGATGTCATAAAGTGGTTCTGATTTAGATTGCAAGATTTGACCTAAACAAACTCACATACATACAAACATTGCAAGTTAAATAAAAGCTTGTAATAACTAGCTTTCGCACGCGACTTCGACCGTGTGAATATTTTTAACGCGTTAGTTCTGGAATAAATAGTAATTTATATTACTACCTATATTAATCTAGGTAATAAGCTATCCGTGCACCAAATGCTCATTCCTTCAGCTATTACTGCGTGATTAACAAACACCAAAACTCATAAACTTTCTCATTTATACCCAGATTAAAAGGGAGGGGATACATACATACATACATAAAGTCACGCTTGTTTCCCTGAGGGGAAAACAGAGACCACGGATTTCCATTTGCTACGATCCTGGCATACTTGCCCTTTTTGTAGAACATCTCTGATTTGGTCTAGGTATGTTCGCCTAGGTCTTCTCATTTCCGACACATGGGAGGAGATATATACAGTAATACACATTTTATACATCTATAATTTGTCTGCGAATCAAATCGTGCTATGATTTAATTTACGGTCTAATTATTTTTACACTTGTTAAGTTTCGGTACAATTCCCGTTACGATTCCCGCAAGCGCTTTTCCTCCTACGATATTATTATACAGGTGTCTTTATTCGCGATGTAATAATATTTTGACAAAGAAGAAAATTAAAAACATTCTCCCATTTAATTCGTTTATAAGAATTCTACTTACTTTTGGGGATTCGTAGAATTACTTAATATTGAAAACTGTTTATTTATTTTTTTATACAACGATCATTTTTTATTAATATGTACGGTTTTTGCGTTGGTTCAAAAGATTCAAGTTTGTAAATAGCATTTGCTGATAGCACCTGTAGTTCTATAATAAACAAGTGGGAGAACCGACCAGCTCGCAAGCTCAGAAACCAAACATATAATATTACCACGGCGCCGAATACTTCATGGTTATTTTCATTTCATATATTTAATTTGAATACCCAAACTACCTAAGCTCTAGAATGATTCCCAGGTTTAATCAACGTTTATGGTTACGTAAGACGTTTATAATACAAATATAATCATGACTTATCTCTATAATAGCTAAATCTCTAAGATTACGATTTTGTACAGGAAAGTGGGCCACTAATATTATTTCCCAGATCAAACCGAAAAGTTTATACAACAAAAAACTGGTAGCACCGAGAACGTATAAACTTTTAAGTAAGGAAAAACAACCGATCTTTAGCGAAAGAACTCAGTCACGTTTCACCAATACCATTCGGATACTTTTATGTGTGAAAGAATTTTCCTTAGGATTTTACCTACGAGCCTACTGCCTCCCTGGGGATTAAAGTAGGCTTACAATCTTCCCACGTGCATACATTTAGTAGATTTAGGAAAAATACACCTGCGATAGGGCGAAGGAAAATTCAGTAATTTCCGCTAAACACGTCAACAAGAATATCTAAAGTATTGTAGTGAGGTTGAATCGTAAAACCGAGATCTACGGAGTTTGGAACTGTGTTTACATGTACTACGGTTTTATACGCATGAATTATGTGCAAGTACAGGATGTAGTTTAAGCTCAGCAAAGTTTTACTTAAAGCTACACAAATTCGCCACTTGCACTACGATGTGAAATGGCTGAATTCTGAGATCCAGGCGAAGTTTGACCGACCGTTGCACGTATAAACATACCTACTATACATAGGTATGTATTAGGTAACACCACCTATCTAGTTAAAGAAATTCGGTTCGTTGGAGTTACTCCTGTAGGAAAGTACAAGGATAAAATACTAATCAGTTTAACGTATATTTCTAGGTGTTCCAATTAACTGGAAAAAGTTTGAGAACCAACAGCCTTTATTTGTTCGTACGCCAGCGACCGTGAAGTGGGACGTCGGTTTTTGGGCTTAGGTTAGACTAGAAATTGAAGTTGTAAACCATATCAATGTATGTCTACTTCTGGATTTATTAAATACTAGCTGCGCCCCGCGGTGTTACCCGCTACATTTTCTTCGGGATAAAAAGTAACCTATGTCCTAATTCAGGGTGTCAGCTACCTCTATATAAAATTTCATCAAAATCGATCGAGCTATTTGAGCGTGAAGAGGTAACAATCATACAAACACACTCACAAACTGTCGCCTTTATAACATTAGTGTGAAGTGTGATACTACATTTGAAAGGATCCGTAGTTGATCATTAAATATGTAGGTATAGTTGAAAAAAAATCAAACCAGATTAAAACACCCTATAATATACAGACATTCGTCTTATGATGTTTTGCAACAGATTTATTCGTATGACTGATGTACAAATACATGTCTTATTTGTCGTTCCGTCACTTGTCGACGTAAATAAAATAAATGGAGGTGTACATCACGTTTTATGGTGACATCGAGGGTTCATCAGGCGTTCGATAAGTGTTGTTGTATATCAAATAAGTCGATATTACCGTACATTTAAACTATGATGTTTTCGAGAAATACAGGTATTTTTGCAAATGTTTTTTTTCTTTCCAGTCCTTTGATTTCAGCATAACAAATGTTTCTTATTGACTAAATAATATCTCAGAATTAAAAAGTACTGTTCAAACTCGTTATATTAATGAGCCACCCGTATAATTAAGAGTCTATGGATAAAAATAAATGATGAAATCGCGTTTGAGAGAGTGGGGAAGATAGGTGATCGCAATTTGTTATTTGCAATATTCATGACGATCGACGTCGAACCCAATACAATTTAATTATATTTTAAGGCTAACAGCAATCAGTTGGTAGAGTACCTACATCAGTTTAAAACCAAAGACATTTTTGCATATCTTTCTCAGATTGGATGAAAATAGTGGAGTTAAAACACAACAGTACAAACATTTTCGTATTTTAAAACGTAATACACACGTCTCTTAGTGAGGAGACACATTCATCTTGTAAATTATAAATTTAAAAGATTTTGTCGGGAGTTGGATCCCGTCTGATCTCAAGATTAGTAGCTGCATCTATCTGCTCACATTTATTTATTTATTTAAACTTTATGTAACAAAAACTATCTACATAGGCAAACTTAACCCATTGCCATGCCTGCCTGGGACTCTACCAGTCAACCTTAGGGTGGTGCAGGGATAATATGGTAGGCGTAACAATAGAGCTAAAGTAAATGATTAATCAGAAAAGCAATTTATAAATACGATATTTTTACACGTAAATAAAAAACTTTTAGGCAACGCAGATATACCAATTCATTTCATTATATCTACACAGACTGCTATGTACCTACATCCACATTTACTAAGTGCAATATGTTTTCTCTCGGGATGTTAAAAAATTGAAGCATTGTCATACAGCTCACGGCACCGTCAAATGAAATGGAACTATTGAAGCATTTTTCCAGTGCACCGTTAATTGACTACTAGCCTACACGTTCGTAATTTGAAAATATTTTGGATACCAGATGACAATCCACTGAAACAACGCCAATATTCAGCTACGTTGATACCAAACAACATGTGCCAATATTTTCAAGGTAAGTTCACTTTTATTCACATTTTTATCATTCATTCGTACCAAATGGAATCCCTGGAAATAGGCGTGTCTTCATGTACGTATGTTTTATCATTCAATTAACAATAAAATCTATTCTGTTTATATAGTTTAAAAATACAGCGTTAAAGAAATGTGTCAAGAGAAAAAAAATACTTAAATGTCGATCGAGCATCGAAATATATTCCTCATCTGTCTGTAAGTTTTTACTGATAAATTAATCTTCCACGTACAATGTATCTGCTCCAAATATTTTAGATCATACAAATATTAATTATCAAAGCAATGAATATAAGCTCAAAATATACATAATATGAATATGTACATCGATTGAATGATAAATCGAAAATTATTATACTAACTAGAAGGCAGTTTTGCTATGATGAAGTAAAGAAAAGTCTGATCTTAAAGCTCATCTAATCAAAGTAAAGCACCGTGGTATATCTATATAAAAAGAGTATTAAAAGCAGGCCCCATTCACAAGCTACTAAAAGTATTTCAATGTAACTCACGTATTAAATTCTATTCATCATATTTTTCCATATTACTTAGAATTCTACACAATTTTGAAATAAGTATGTAAGAAAGCTATTTGTATAACGTTATCTCGAGTACACTGAACTCAGTATTCAAATGGGTTTGTAAGAAGTTTTCGCTGCATTAAATGACTCTAACTTCATGTGAGGCACATGTTCACGCTTCAAATTCTATGAAAACCTTACTTTGCTTTCAATGTGAACAAAACTTGGTACGGAAAACAACGAATACGTAAAGTAGGTAGTTTGAATACGACAACGCGTGAATTATACGCTGGCCTAGAATCAAATAAAGTTGGGCACGATATCTTGGGCAAATCACTCAAATCGTTTGGATGGAAGCCAACCGGCATAAGATGGCTGATCACTTTGCCATGAGATTACACGCAAATAAGTCATTTGAAGATTTTTGGTGAAGAAACATAAAATCTGTATTTCAGTGTTTTTATTGAATAATCCTAACAAAGAAATATTCAAGTACAGTTTAAAAATGAATTATGTACAAGAAACCATAACAGACTATCTATACTATGGAAAGAAAAATATTGAGTACGAGGTAGTGCAACTGTATAGGTACAATGGGCTACCTAACGAAATGAAAGCAATCAGTTCTTTCAATATATATAAAAGTAAATTGAAAAATATATAACAAGTAACGATAATTTCTATCTATAGATTTCGAGGACCGATATGATTTATTTAGTTTTGCTTATGATTGATAATAATTAAGAATAAAATTGTTTACTTTAAAAAATGTCTGAAAGAAGTATGAGGTATATAATTAAGTTCGTCGCATCATGACCACAGATTTTCGACGCTATGGTATTGCTGTCAGTGAGAATATTGAATTAATTTTGTTACTCGATAACGGGTGCAATAAATATTCGTTTCCGAACGCTCGAATGAGTTGCGACTGCTTTATAACGAAACATAACTTTGCAGTTGGCAACATTGAATATCGGCCAGTAAATTACGATATTCGTTTATTTATGAAACAAATATTTATTAAAAGTACACTTTAAATAAAAAGTCCCTTAACTTTTAGCTTCAGGAATACTAAAAAAAGCATTAAATTTTATGTTACAGTGAAATAGGTAGTAAAATAATTAAACAAATCAATAAAGTCCATAATGGTATACTCTAAACTTAGCAGTAACTTTAATATAGTCCTAAATGATAGATCGAGAGTCTATCGAAATACATCTTATCCAATGACGTTCCAGAGCAACTGGTGAGCAGAAATTTGCAGGAGTAAAACTGAGTTACCCGCTCTACCGGGGAATGGAAACCAATCGTAATGCTTCAACATTTTCAATACATACTTGCCGCTTGCACAAATAAACTGATTTAGTAACAAAATGGTTTTTATGGCCTAAAATCCTATAATACTTTTGAAAAGAGTTGGGTACTTATTATACAGGTAATAATATTTCTTGCCGTAGCATATTGATCAACACACCCGCAAAACAATTCCTAGTATAGTGTGAATCAACTAAACGTGGGAATACAGGCGTGATGTTATGTTTATACATAACATCACGCCTGTATTCCCACATAGTACACCCACATTTCGCCAGTTATGTTTTTAGGTCCCAATGTAATAGGGGGCGAGCCTATTGCCATGAACCGGGTAGAAATCCAGACTCCGTGCTGCTACAGAGAATTACCTAATAGAAATACCCAGTAACACATTGCCCGACCCGGGATTCGAACCCACGACCTCGTGCTCAGCAGTCGCGCTTAGCAACCACTATCCCAACAAGGCAGAACTATCTGAACTATACTTCTAACTTTGAATATTTATTTTAGCAAAGTCACATAGGCAACTTCCAAACAATGTTTCCAAAAGCGTTTATACCTTATAAAGCCAGAAACTGGTATTAGTGCAGCAGCGAAGAGTTGCAAGCACATTACTGGGGAATGGCGCCGTTTAAACAATTTCGCAATTCAAGTTGCGTTCAGGTAGAATTTCTTACAGATTTTTGTACATTTATACACGATCTGCGTGATATGTGCGTGTAAGAAAACACTTTAAAACTCTGTTACTGGCTGGCATACGAATGACTCAATATTCGTAAAAGTGGATATATGTAGATGTAGTGAACGTCTGCCAAATAGAACTGTATGGCAACGTAACATAGCATAAATTACAATGTAATTTTCGGATGATCAGCCCATATAGACGCGGCTGCTTATAGTTGACCGTCACATTAATAATGACAAGGATTGAGCATTGATCGCCATGCTAGCTCACCGCGACTGGCAATTTTAGATAATTAAATTTTGTTTTCCGTCACCGTAAGTCAGTAGTGAGCATACAAATCTAGCCTGTCTACTAATAAGCCACCACGACACAGAGAATACTCGTAATAGACACACGACACAGAAGAGAAAATAATCCTGGTTGATCTTCCACTTTGAAGATATTACGCATATACAAAATCTCAATACTCAAATCTTGAGACAGACCTTTATTTACTTTTCTAGACCAAATCGGAGGTGTTTGTGCAAAAGGGTCAAGTGAGGAGTCCCCTTAACCGACGAGCGTGTATGAGAAATGTGATGCGTGTGAATGCGAGAATAAAAAAAATCTAATAATGAGAGAAAAGAAGTATGCCAAAATCGTAGCTAAAGAAAATCCGTGGTCTCTGTCTACCCCTCTGGAAAACAAGCGTAACTTTATGTATGTATGTACTTTACATTTAAACAAAAACACTTTTCTCTCGAGGCAAAGCAATCTCGTCGAGGACGTGTGACGTGGATACCTATGTACGTATATAGTTTTACTTTTTTCATTCATCTACGCCCAGATTCACTAAGCCAAATAGGACTCTTATGTATGAGAGTGTGAGCTAAAAGAGATCACCCTCTTTATTTAACAAAAAATCTGATAACGACAGTATGAATATAGGAAGTTTATTTATTTATTAGAATAGAACGGCTAGTCAATTACACTTTTCAACATAAACACATAGAAATATAAAACAAAAAAAACACAACACATAAAAATATACATAAGAACCCTTTCGTTGATTGAAGTATAAATAAATGTTAACACCATATACTCATAAGCAACTTATCAAATACAAATCAACGAAACAAATACCTTTGCCCCCTTATTCATAAAAATTGACAAATTAAGCCATGGACTAAATATTCGTTAAAGAATAGTAATGTCAATAGACTTAATACGGGGTTTTGTTAATGCCGGTATGATCTTCGTTTATAAATAAGAGAGATGTGCATACATTTCTTCCGTTCGTATGTTTGGAAGTACGTTGTCGACGTACCTGTGTATAAAGAAGATATTTGTAGTAGAAATTAACCCATCAAAATTGACACGATAGACTAAAAGGTAGATTATACCATCGCTCGAAGACCGGATAAATAAACTTTACAACTTTATGGGCTGTCGTACGGTGCGGCGTTTACATAGTATTTTATTGAGACATAAAACCTCGTTAGCAAAACAGAATACAAGCGGTAGACATAAGGATTGAGCTTTAGTGGTTGTCAACTGAGCCTTTATTCGACGTCGTAAATGTAGACTATCATCACACTATGCGGTGTTCGGAAACTTTATAGAAATATTTGTAAAGACAGTGTATTTGCGGCCCTTATCGTTCTCGTAATAAAAGCGACAGTTCAGAAGCTTAAACGTGGCAAAAGAGATTAGTTTTTCTATATTTTTTCTTTGTTTACTGTTGGAACCTGGAAAGTAATCATAGAAAATGTATTTATACGCTCCACGACAGCCCCTTAAGACAGCCAATATCTTAATTAACGACCTTGTCACACTGTTCGTCGTCATTTCCTAACGGTACTTGCATCGAGTTACTTTTGTAAACATCACATCTGAAAGCTTCGCCGTGCATGAAATGTAATGCATTTTTTTATGTAGCCTGTTCGGTTTCTCACTGCTGGGCAAAGGCCTCCCCATTATTCCTCCACAAAACCCTGTAATGTAATGCATTATCTTAGTTGATTCGTAATTTAAATAAAATAAATAATTCACTGAAAATAAATTAATTATTTTCTCTACTACAGCTATCATTACAGATACCATTATATTTTATTATCTTTCCATTTGTAGTGTTTTCAATTCACTACTTCTCTTCGTTCTTCAGTATTCTTCGATACAATTACATAAAACTTTATTTAAAAATATATATATAATAGCAGAAGAAACATAATATAGCGGCAGCACAAGGGAACAATGGTAAGCTTATCTCAGGCTTCACAAAGCACAGTTTTGTTCTTGATTCGACGGACAAAGAAAAATCGCAAAATAATGATTTACGCACGTACTTAGTAAATCACGCACGTCCCTGACGTATTCTCTGTTTTGGGTCAATATTGATTTATTATATCAATGGTGCAGTTTTTTTAAGAAAAGATTATATTACGTTCAGCTAAATAAACTAGATTAGACATAACATCACGCCTGTATTCTCCGAAGGGATAGGCAGAGTTTCACGTATAGTACACCCACATTTCGCAGGTTATGTTTTAGGTCCGAATGTAATAGGGGGCGAACTTATTGCCATCAACCGGGGACGAGTCCAGACTCCATGTTGCTGAGAATTACCTAATGGAAAAACCCAGTAACACTTTGATCGCCCCGGGATTCGAACCCAGGACCTCGTGCTCAGCAGTTTAGCAACTACTAGACGAGACAAACAGGCATTCAGACTAGATCGTCAGAACTAGATCAAAAGAATATCGATAGTCTTGATGAATATCTTGGTCATGAATATAGCAGAAGACATAATTATAATACATTCAGAGACAAAGCAATCCATTTTATAAGCATATTATCATTAGATCATTAAATTAGTACAATATTGATTAATTTCATCCATTATTACTTTCTCTTCGGAGGTAGTAAACATATAACCAGTATATGCAGTATCGCTAATAAAGCTCTGCTAAACTGCTAATAGTAAATACGTCTCATATCCCAATTTAAACGAAGTATTATTAGTTCGAAATGAATTAGTCGCGATGAGTGAAAAATACGTCGAACATTCCAAACGCAGGCCTCGCATCTGGTTAATTCGTGTTTTCCTTTGCATTCACAATTTGCATGGCCGCGCAGCTAAATTCCGACCGGAGTACATAAAAACTTGTAACATGTTGAGAAAAAAAACTATATACTTAACGATGCTGCACAATGTCGGGCACTACTTGTTCGTCCATTTTATTGTGGACCAGCTTCGCCAGTTGTTGGTACATTTGAACAGGAAAGTACTATGAAAGCCTAAAATATTTCTTTGTGAACGTTAAGAGTTTTCCCTCCGGTCGCCAGTACCATAAGATTGTTTATGGACGTGACACGCGAAAGGGCTACATAAAATTGGTCACGTGATAAGCACGGTCCACTCAAATCCTCTCGTAAGTGTTTGACCCTGCGTCCTATTTATGGTTATACCGAAACATTATTGGGTACTCGACTTGGATATATTTAGGAGGCAAATGTAAAGGAATTGGGATTTCATTTAATAAAAACATTACTATAATTCTTGCTTTCTTCTAACGCAGTACCAAAAATATTTAGGGAAACATGGTATGTTTACGAAGGAATTGTGTTTTCAGTTTTAGCACTATACCTATACATTATAGCGTCAGAATTGAAATTCAAAACATAATAACTCTAACTCTCAATATTTGATATTTTAACACAACAAAGCATTCAACATTAATTATTACATTTGAGTAAGCAGGTCAAAGAAGTTCAAATACTTGAAAATATATCTCTATGACCAGTTTTAAGCTTTCCAACTACTACACTGCGGTATTAAAACCGTTCTCAAACAATTACCAGTCATCAAGATTTTCGCATTCATACTAGCAGACAGACGGTCTCGGAGGACTGTCTATTATACTATATTACATAGACAATAATTTATTTATCAAAGCTCTTACTCAATTCCTTTGGCACATTAATAAATTTTTGCCTACCATTAAAAAACATCAAAACGTTCTTAACATTCAATCCGAAGTACCGGCGCTTCAAAAACTATTAAAAAGCTATTTATGCTTGACATAACCTCTTTTCGATTTGGCTTCCAAATTCAATAAGATTGTATTATTACTTTCTCTGTATTCAGCTATAGACCTTTCGATTACCTGACATGATGTAGCTTGGGAGACTCGAATGTCCTACAATGATCTCTGATAAGATTTAGAGTATACCATCCAGAAAATACATTGTAACGTTTACAAATGCTTCAAATTTTTGAGGACAGAATAATTCTATAGTCACACACACACAGGCCTCCCACCAGGTAGACCGACGATATCGTCCGAATTGCGGGCAAACGGTAGATGCAATTGGTAAGCTGTCGTTTATTGTGGCGTTCTAAGGGTGCCTTTGTTCAACAGTGGACGTCTTCCGGCTGACGACCTGGTTGGCGCAGTGGCTAAGCGATTGAACTGCTGCGTTTGGGGTTGCGGGTTCGATTCCCGCACAGGACAAAAATTTGTGTGATCCGCAGATGTTTGTCCCGAGTCTGAGTGTTTGTGTATGTGATATTTCATGTTTGTGAAACGCACCCACGATACAGGAGAAATTCCTAGTGTGGGGCGACGTTTTTAAAAAAAAAACATGATTATGATGATGATGACACTCACACATTACCTAATTATTTATAAATGTGAAAATTATTATAATAATAAACTTTTGTAGGAGTTTTGATTCGCATAGTCCTGCGTGCGAAGTTGTAATATACGCTTTAGAGCTGCAGTAAAAGCTAAAGGTTGAATAGAGGAAACTTTTTGCACAACTTTTGTCATACGAGTTTTTATTGAGCTACAGTCCTGTTTACGACTGTTTACGTCTATAGCCACCTGCATACATTGAATACCGAGGAAATTCTACCTTCAGCTCCTGGCAAATGACACAACATACTTACACAATACTATTCTATTATTCAGAAAAATATTAATAAAAATAGTATTTGTATATATTTGTTTTCCCTAATAGCTCACGGTAGCTCCCTTTCTTAAACCAGCAATGAGAAATACTATACAGGGAAACAAAGAAATTTCTTCTTCTCTGAATATAATTAAGGAGAATTCCAAAGTAATGTCTATGCAGAGACGGTAGCGGCTAATGATTACACGTATATACGTCATGTTAATTATAGGCACTTCATTTTACCGCTCGGCTGACTCCACTGGCTCCTTTCCTTTTTAAACAAGCTGAATTGCAAAATTCTTTTTCCTTAGCACTAAATCTCTTGGTTAATTTAGATCTAGGCGGGAACTCTTGGATTCATTCTAGACAGTAACGATCCTCCTTTGGGGTTCTTTGTGGCTTCTGTGCAAACCATTTTTCTTTAAAGTATAAATAAAATATAGCTTCACAAATTTTCATAAAGCGTTAGGCAAAAGATTTTTAATGGTATGCTCGAATGGTGTTTGACTGAGCGTAACAAAGATAAGCTAGATAAATCTTGAGTACTTTTTTTGTTTTGAGTGCAATGTAGAAGCTTGAAAGAGGCGACAATCATTCCTTGGAACACCAAGCTGCTTAATAAAGAAAGGAATGCCTTTTAGGCGTAACTCGCCTCGGTGCATATGTGCATACCTGAGAGACAAGAAACACGAGCGCAATAACTTGCGACCTTTATACGTCGACTCTATTTTGGCTTTCATAAGTTCATAACCCTCCCTTCACTAGCTTATGAGATTCCTACCAAATTTTCTAATATAAAACGTAACAACTCTATTGAGTGCCTCGTTGATCTAGTGGTTGATAAGCGCGACTGCTGAGCACGAGGTCCTGGGCTCGAATCCCGGGTCGGGCAAAGTGTTACTGGGTTTTTCCATTAGGTAATTCTCAGTAGCAGCACGGAGTCTGGATTTGTGCCCGGATGATGGCAATAAGCTCGCCCCCTATTACATTGGGACCGAAAAACATAACTGGTGAAATGTGGGTGTACTATATGTGCACCTCTACTCCTTCCTCTTAACCTACCCCTTCGGGGAATACAGGCGTGATGTTATGTTTTATGTATGGATGTGTATGCAACTCTTTTGACTTTTGAATTCATTCAGTTTAACATTAACTTCAGATCATTATTTATAATGCGTGTGTTTTTAACACAGTTTAAGAATATATTTTGATGTTTTCTTCGAGTGTTTACCCAACAAACTTCGTGTTATGATGTGATAATTATGTTTTTAATTTTATAATAAGTATCTAATTAGTTTGACTGTAACTTTTACTTTATTATATTTATATAAACAATGTGCTATAATTTCGAAATTATTGAAATAAATTGTTATTATACAATAGCGAATGCGCAAAAATATTATGTGACAAAATGTTCAGAACCCATAAAATGATTTAAAAAATCTTCACTGTTCTAAGGGGCGATGTTTAAACGAATTATTTGGCTATTTGTGTCTTTAGTCTAAAATACGTAAGCACATTTCTTTTGCAAGGTCCGTTTAGGGAGCTAATGAAACGAATAATTTGTTACAACGTAAACTAATGTTCTATTGGGCTTAACTTCTTTTTAATTCAATATGTAGCCTGCTCGGAGGAATAAAACCTAAGGTTTATTTTCAGCTAGCTTTGTACCGCTAATGCTTTTGAAATAACTGTGTAAAAGGAAAGTTATGAGTAAATTATATTTTGTTTTATTGTATTATTTACGTTTTATATGTCTTTTTGAGTCATTTTTGCATGTTGCTCATGCTATGCTTAAATCTAAATTGATAAAGGAAACTTGAAAAATGACGGACCCGAGCGGGACTCGAACCCGCGATATTTACGTTTTATTCTACTGGACGTGGTCTGGAGTATAACGTACATAATTATGTTTATATACTCTTTTGTTTATTGCTACGACAATAGTTTTTATTCTAAATATTTAAATCCAGTTTATGTTCTCAATGAATGTTTTTATTTTTATATTCTCTTCATAGACAAGCAAGCTAGCCAGACTTTTTCATTCCAATTAAGGTACACGCCCAATTCAAAATGAAATGATAGTACATAATTATTTATTTCGACGTATAATTTCGTTAATTGTTAAATGGGCTAAATATTAAATATATTTAACCAGTCAAAAGTAAATTATGTAATAGATAAACGAGTCAAAGAACATATACGTACATAGTTTAGTTCAAAACTCGACTACAGGAGTAACTATGTTCTCAAACTTTTAATTTTAGCTTTTAAAAATACAATGCTAGGTAAAGTTACGTCTAGTACATAACTGTAAAGAAATATTCACTTCATTCCTGATTTTCCAACAAAAACGTTATTCGAGCAGACCATTTGTTACATTAGATTGTTTACGTGTTCATGTCTAATGAAATCTACACTCATAGTATCCCAACATTATGTAGCCTCCGTCGTTCGTCCGTGTCAACCGTCTAATGATCTGTTTGAAACCCTAGATTGTGCAAATCGGCCTAATAGCGACAAGGGTTGGGATTAACCGCTTCAAGAAGACATTACTCTGATATATACATAACATAACCTCAAAGGCTCAGTTTATATTAAGTCAATCCCTTTATTGAAGCTGTAATGCATACTTATGCGGTCCTCATATCGTGCTCTAGGCATCTCGTTGAACAATATTAGGCTGAGTAATAATTAATCCGGGGACGAAGTACTCCTTTGAAGAGTCTGGGCGCCCATCGTATATGTGGTCTCAAGATTGGGTACAATGCAGACTATTAATAGAGAACAAGATTGAGATGAAATCTTCAGCATTTTGTTATTATTTAGTCATTACAAAGTCATCAAGTCTCATTTGTGGTTATCAGAGTTGTAAAGACCTAGCAGTAAAGGATTAATAATAATTCGTATCATTATCATTTTATTCTTCGTTTCGTTTAACAAACAAACAAACATAGTTAATTACAATAAATATGAAAGTACACAAACAACAACTACATAGAACCTATGTACCTAGTTGTTGTTTGTGTACCGGTGCCGGTGATTTCCTTTTTTGTTCGGTTTATTTTGCTACAATTTAAATTAATACTCTTTACAAAATTAAGTAATGAAATATAACGAGATTGCTTGATTTTTATTGTTTTTCCGTTATTGTTTTTTTTAAATTGAATTCTCTGATAGAATTTTATTTGTACAATTGTTAAAACTAAATGCAAAAATTCTTAAATAAAAGTAATAGATACCGTAGGTTAAGGCGAGTATTCAGAAAAAAATAGTTGATGACACAAAAAGCAATACCTACGCCTTAGTAGAGGAAAAGAAATGTAGATACTGCCAAATATGACAGCTGACAAATAATTCCAGGGGTGACAAGAGCTTATATTTACGTACGCACACCTGACTCGATAGAGGTTTATAAATTCACCCCTTAAATATACATACGCGCGAATTGACTTTTTGTGATTTTCTCGTAAACTACTGACGCGATTTCGACGAATATTAAGTCGATTTATTTTTCGGTATGACTTCGTAGTTTTTCCGTACAATTCCAATTTCCAGTTATATTGGGTCGGCTTCTAGGCTAACTAGATTTAGCTGGATTCCCGTATTTTATGGTGGAAGGACTGCCTATCTGACCTCCACAACCCAGTTACTAATAATAATAGTAAGCGAGGTAATACGATTACCGTAACGACTGTCCAAGATTTACGCATGACAGTTCAGAATCGACGGTTTCGTGAGCTGAGATATGATCTTTTACAGCAGCCGTTTAAAACAATGAGAAATGTGTTAAATTTAACTTCCAGCACCTACTCTTAATTGTAACGAAATTGATTCATATCTTAAATAAATTAACATTCAGAAACTCTACACGTGTGACATAGTGTCGAGAAATATTTAAATATGTTCCCCTACTTCTCCGAAGGGGCAGGATGTGCACATCACAAATATTTGTATGCCCAACAGATATCGAGTAGAGCGTTTTGTACTGGTAAGATGTTTACGCAGCCACGAGAATGAGAAAACATTCCGAAAACAAAATTGTTTAGAGTTTTGTTTAAACTTGTATTGAATAAGGTGAAGAAAACAAGCTCTACAATGGTCTTCATCATCATCAGCGTTCTATATCCCACATCTGGGTATAAGCCTCCCACTAACTTTGCCATCCGCCGCGATCCTGTGCCAATCTTATCCAGGTACGCTCCGCATTATTAAGAAAGGTCAAGGTCACTCTACCTTAACCTAGAAACCTTTTACCTAGAGACAGAGCATTAATATTTACCCGTCGTATTTACATTGTCATTTTATATTATCCTTGTTAGTTTAGGTCGTGCTACTGATATCTACTACGATTAATTCAACATAAACACTAGAAACAATTCAAATATTATCCTTGTCATGAAGGATGTAATACGTTAGAGGCTGAATATAAATTACTCTACAACTTACAGTAGATTAATGTTAAACAAACCGTACTATAATTAGTATAATAATAGACTGTAGTGATAACAGAGAATTATCCTGTTTGCACACACTTCTGCACTATAAAGGTGCGTCACCACGTGTATCTAATATTTCAGAAACCATTCGTCCGTAACAATGCCGCGTACTTGTTAGGCTTAGTGTGAAGGGATTTCTGGAAGATACAGTCCAGAACTTAGCCTAACGGAGTCGAAATCACATAAAATATCCTTATACGTGATAGAATTTAATGTAAGAAGCAGATTTCCTGTACTATATTGGAACGCGGTGCCCACCAGACGACCCGGATGCAATTGCGGGTATACCACCAGCTGGTTGGAAGATCTTTCCTTTTCGTTGGAAGAACTTCAAACCCAAATCCAAAATTCTTTATTGCGAACTAAGTGTACATAATTTTAAAAATGTTAATCTTCTACATACTGTTATCATTTTAAATAAGAATGAAAGGTACGACCATCGTCATACTTTAATACTCCATAGCAATTGTCTAGGTTTCCCTTGCCGACTGAAAGCTGAAGTACTGCTTCGTAAAGCTAAAGCTTATTAAAATACGGCAACGCCACAATATCCAAGGCTTACGACACACAAAACAGCTCCACGGTTAGCTTACCTCACCTGCAGTTGGTAAGCAACTCTATTATACCACAGCACAGTTAGCATTAAGTTGAGCCATTAGACATCCACTTTCTAACGATATCATGGTATACGGCGACAGATCTAATGTTATTTTTTTGTGGATTGATTCTAAGACTCAGATTGCCGGAAAGAACTTAACTAAACTGGCAATGTATAGCTATATAGTCCCCTTTACCCCGAACTCTAAAATTATTGAACCTATTTCTGGATTCAAAACCACAATGTGACGTGTTTGCGAGTATGAGGGAAATATTCTTGCCGGAATGTTTGAAGTTCTGTGAGGGAGGTTAATGAAAGGGTTATTATATTATTCTAATTTATATTGTCAAAATTTGTATGAGTTATTTTGAGACATTGTTATTTTTATGCAAAATTTCTTGGGAAGTATAATGGTTATTTAAACCGTTCTATTCAAATAAATAGCAATTTCCAACGTAGAATTTAAGACGAGTATTTATAACAAATGAATAAGGCTGAAGGATTATAAAACCAATCAGTACCTAATACCGCATCATTTTCAGATATCAAGTCTCTAATCATTTATCACAAACAAACATCGAGGTGTAAAAACTTTAGCTGGGGTCGTCAATCTTATCCGACGTTTAATTTCGTCCCTCGACACTCACTTACGTTAACAGTATTGTATTTGTTACCAAAAGTTCAGTACCTACACATAATTCTTTTCCAACCTAAAAAGCAAGGCCATTGGTACTTAAATACATTTTGTTTACTTACTACTGAACTGGAGAAACTGGTGGAAAATATTTGATTGGTTTCTCTTGCTAACGAGAAATTCAATGTCAACTGGATATTATCTGAGGAAGAAATAGGTTCACAAGTTAGGTACCTAGATTCCAAAATTGACAAGATTTCCCGTCGTTTTGTCACTATGAAATATGTTGTCACACAAAAAAATGTAGGTCCTACAATTTCTTCATCTCCACAGTGCCTCATCTAAATAATCTATAATAATAAAGTACTTAAACATTTAATTTGTTCATCTCTATTTTAATTCATTCAAGAATGTTTGTAAGCATTTTTACGTCCTTCCAGTATAAAAACTAAAGCTTAAACATGAACCTGTCGTTAGTTTTTTCTTACTCTTCAATAAGTACTGATTAAAGTGACAGTAATGGGAGTACTAACGATCGCTGATAGGAAAGAATAGTTCATTAGAAACACTCAGGCCAAACTGCTAAGAGATTTATTGTGATCGCACGTCGCTTACGTTGATACGGTATGCACTAATGACTGTTTAGAACTGTCTTTGTCACTTACTAAATGTGCACGAGTTTCCTACGCTTTATTCAAAGTGAAAAAAGATAGCCCTAGATTTAGTCTTTTAAAAAATGACTGGTATGTATAAGTATGATATCCGGCCTATCCTCCCATGAGTGCCATACGAGATAACTAAGGGAAAATCCAGAAGATGGGCAGCAGCGTCTTCTGTAATTTCACGACCAACCCAAGCAACTTGGCAAGCAGTGGACGTGTTCCGGCAAATGATGATGATAATTGAAAAAGGACTTGATATTTTATTATTAAACTTTTTGGAATAACGCAATACATATTATTATATTAATAAACATAACAACCTACGTGCAAGATCTTGAATTCGATCTTTTGTAATATTTCATTCTTGTTTGTGTAGCTAAGTAAATCCTGTCAAACTATTTACATCTTATCCGGGCTTACCTACAAAATATGCGGAAACCAGTGAAAGAACTAAACGCAAATAGGCATGATCCCTAGTAACCTACTTTCTTTGTTCCCTCCACTTTCACAGCTCTTGTCAAGCATTCGTCTTAGATTTAATATTGTATGAAAGTTTATTTTTCTTTTATATTTTTTTACAGAGACCTGAAAGGTCTGATTAGGATTTCTTTCTTCGTTGACAACCTTATAATAAAATACATTAAAGGTACAACCTAAAACTGTCAGTCACTACAGGGCAAAGGCCTATTGATACAAAAATAAATGAGCATTGATAACCACGTCTGCTGAAAGCAGCAGTAGTTAGCCTAAACCCTGGTTAGTTAGCACCCAGCCCATAAATGCGATGACATTTATCATGTATAGCACTTTTGAATATTCAAAAATTATAAATAACTAGCTGCCGCCTGCGACTCGTTTCGAATGTTTTATGGCCTTCTTCGATTAATGGACAATGTAACACAAAAATATATTTCAATTTGAACCTTATTCTGTTCCTGAGATTAGCGCGTCCTACCAAAAAACTGTTCAGTTTTATGATATAAAAACTAAGATATACAAACAACCAAATATTACAACAATATTCTTGCCTAAACTATCCAAAGTCACACCGTAATGACACGGTCACTAAGATTTTCAATTATTCTTTCTGAATCCCAACATAGTGGCGGAATGAAAAGGTCGGAGACAGAAACTCGCAAATAATTCAAGGGGCTTGCGTCTCGTGATGTTTACCACATCCTACATCGCCTCTGGTTCGTCGTTCCGGGAGAATAAAGCTCCCAACAAAATGGGGACAGCCAACTTTTCATTTATGTATATCCTAGACTTTTTCCTTTCACGTAGTTCAAGGCTAGCGAATATTTGTGGACTAGTTCGTTTGATAGTCACTTAATTTTAAATCTCGCAACTTTTCTTTCAGTACGTTATTAGGCTTTTTAACTAATATAAAACACTAAAATATAAAAAAATGCAGTTCTCGTTTGTGAATCACAGTCAAGGAGCTTCAATCTGTATCCGAGATTTCTCACAAGATTAAAACAATCTAAATACCATGGCAAGACTGCTCCTGTCTTCCTCAAGAATAAATTAAACAATTTCAAAATGCCGGAGGTGTACTTTTTCTCAAGTCTAATAGGGAATCCCCTTTTTATGTTGGCTTAAGGAGCTTTCGCTTTTTATGATGCTGCCATAATTTACTTAATTATGATTGTAAACATGTTGTGACAGACATAATATGCTGGCTGAATTCCCCTAGCAAAATACCCCTACTAATATTATAAACGCGAAAGTTTGTAAGTACATTAATTGTAATTGTTAATAAGTAACAAATGTCGTATTCGTATGACAACATTTGCATGCCTTTAACTAAAGGCTGGACACGTGAACTATGTATACTTATACTAAGATCAAATAATGTAAAGATGACTGTTCCTGCGAATCAATTTCTATTTCTATTATGGATGGATGTTTGTTACTCTTTCACGTAAAAACTACTGAATGGATTTTAATGAAATTTCATATGGAGGTAGCTGACACCCTGGATTAACACATAAGCATTTTTTATCCCGAAAAAATGTAGCGAGTAACACGGCGGGGCGCAGCTAGTTGATGATAAAACAGTGTCACAGTAGCACACTATAAGTGGGGCGAGCTTATACAAGTAGTTGGTATTAGAGGTAAAAGTTTAAGTGCGTTACTCAAACGTCTTCTATATTGAAGTTCTCATTTAATTATCCGTATGGTATTGTATTGAATGTGTCATCCATTACGATTGGATTTCTCGTAACTGTATCACTATTGGAGCGAATTCACGAACTTTAGAAATATAAAAATAACCCAATGTACATTTCCAGTTACAGCTTAACGTAACCCACGCTATACATTTATAGTTTAAAGCGAATTAATATAGCACTATCAAAGAAATTCTCGAAAGAGTGGATTTGTAAAGGTCGTGTGACCCGCATGACGCACAGGATTGTGAACAACTAGTTTGTTCTGTGGACATTGCCATGCTAAAGGGGCAGTCAACCAAAAGTTTCCTAATTCGTCAAGTAAAAGAAAAATAGAAAACATACAGGTGAAAACTAGTTCATAAATACTTATATGCATTTCGTTCTCGAAGGGTGACGTGATGTAGGGCAGAGGAGTTCTCCTGTCAGGAGTTTATAAACCAACATTTTGCTGTGTATTGTGTCCCATATCATATGAAGCGACTCTTTGTATGTGTCGTTGTCACTTGCGACCATGAATCATTATATTATTTATTAGTTTCCCCGCTAACAAAGGTATAATTATTGAAACACTCACATTTACCAATAGCGCAACTATGACTAATGCGAAAATATACACAAGCACTGACTTATACGTGAAGAGCATTTTAAATCCATACATTTCAATATAAACCTTTGATAACGGAAACTAAAAGCCAAACGTACTAAAGCTCTGTGCTGAACTCTAAAGCACACGCAACAGAACATGCCCCTTAACATTTGAGTATTTCTCCAAACAAAACTAGACTGGGCCTTAATTAAACGGCACGCAGCTGTAAGGCCTACTGAATGCCAGTCCAGGCTTGTTTCATTTATACACGCAGTTACGCAAATGTCACTGTCCTCACAACGCTATGGAAATACTTGTTATATCCTAGTTTTTATTGAGGAAAACTGCTGTCGCTATTACTAGGCCCGGAATACAAGTGGTCTGCTTGTGTATGTGCCAAAATACGGGTTTTATTACGAATGGAACTGAAAATTTACTAAGTGCCATGCAGTCTATAAGTACAATGTATTCTACAAGAAACAACATCTACTAGAAAATAAAAATAAAGTAGCATATAAAAAAAGGTAAAATTATAATTTGAAATTACAAAATGGAACAAAGAAAATATTTTGTTTTGACATGCAGCCAGTGATAATGTTTATTTATTATTAGGCTCATAAAAATTAAACACCAATATTTAAATTTAGAACAAACTCTTAACCAAATTCTAAACTCGAAACTTCGTACAACAATCACGCCTCGGTTTAAAACATTGTTACACTCCAATGACAGGTCCGCTGGCCCTTCGCCAAAATGTAATAGGTAATAACTGAAACAGAACAATTCTGCTAGTGCCTTCACAATTTACATAATTTGATAATATTGTACGAATCTATGTTAAGTATTGTACTTTGTATAAGATCGAAAAAGGCTGTTTTAGTGGAAAAGCGACAATCCGTTTTTTCGCAGCCATGTTAGGGTCGGCTCAGTCGGCCAGTCTAAGCAAATGCAAGTAAAGTCTAAATACCACTTCACACAGAGTTCAACTGCCTTTCTGAGACGAGGAACTACTAAGTATTATTTGACCCCTTGCGTACACCTGATTGCCAAAATATCAGCCCTCTGATTATCCGTAACAACTGTCAAAGATTTGAGAAAAATAATCTTGGCATGTTTTACGTTCAATGGAGGCAGGCGAAGCGTTCTCAATAATGGCAGAGTTATGAGGGAAGAAATTCCGAAGATTTAAGAACGTCCTACTTTTTTTGAAGTCGGTCATAAATTAATAGTAACCTATAATATTTATTAAAATATAATTAGCCACGAATACCTCTTAAGCTCATCTCTTGCAAGAACTCGCTCCCAGTATTGTAAAGTAAACAGAGTGAGACTGCATTATGTAAACAGAAATGAGTTTTATAAAGGGGAGAGTGTTTTAGAAGCTTAATTCGTTTTTTAATTTGATTGCAACCGAAGAAGTTCGGGAACAGTTGGTGTTGTCACAGTAATTAACACTTCATCCATCATTCTGGTTCTTGCTTATCATGCAGTAAGACATTTTCAAAACTCTTGGGTTTTCTACTTGATTACTCTCGGGTGGGCGTTTCTTTTTTAAATTTGAGCCTATTGTAAACTACTTATTTTGTCACACATAGTTGATGTAGATACAAAACATTAACCTCATATACACGAGTGTGGTAAGGAATCCAGCTCAGTATAGACTAAGTGAAGGGCATAGAACTGACTTTCAACTCGTCTCTATCATTAACGCCCACAATTCTATGTATTTCGGAAACTTAAATGTCACTAAACCCAATATGCTTGAGCGAATCGAATAATACTCACAAACATTTTCTCCACGAGACTTGAGCTCTGATATATTTTTTTGCCTTTAACATAATTTATTCTATTTTTGGCCAACTAGAACAAAGTTTACTCATTACTTCTAAATTTAAACGTCGAGTTCTAAAATGTTAGGTTTAAAAAAATAGAATCCAGTATTCAATGTTTAATTTATACAAGCAATCTCAGCTCTAAATTAGACTTCCAAAAATACTACTAACATAAAATATTTTTTTTATTCGCCTGGACTATATCTAAAGATATTTTTAACTTGTTTATGCTAACATTTCTTATGTATTACGAAGGACGGATAACTAAGCAAAAGGTAAAATTAAATAGTAATGAACCCGTTATCAAGGCTCAAAAAATCCTTTCAGGTTTTCTGATAACCTGTTAAATACATACTCATTTTTTTATGAATAACTTATTTTTTGAACTTCGAACTAATAAGCTGAATTCCTGCCGCCAGCAGTAAATTGTAGATGAAATATTAATCATGCATTTTAAATACCCAGAGCCCTGAAAATCTGCCGGTCAATACAAGTAAATACACACATACATACATAAAGTCACGCCTGTTTCCCTGAGGGGTAGGCAGAGACCACGGATTTCCATTTGCTACGATCCTGGCATACTTCTTTTGCTTCATTCACACGCATCATATTCCTCATACACGCTCTTCGGTTGAGGGTACTCCTCACTTGCCCTTTTTGCAGAACATCTCCGATTTGGTCTAGGTATGTTCGCCTAGGTCAATATATCTCGCTGAAATAAAAACCCGTAGCACATTTTAATACAAAAAACTAACTCTACTCTTAAGATGTACTTCATGCATACTACGTCAGTTCTAACAAATTCATACCTACCTAAACGCGAAACTAATTTAACGGGCTCAAAGCGAGAGATTTCAGTCTCTAATTAAATAGGCAAAGTTTTTCATCGCACGCGTATTCAACCCGCCAGTGAACTAAGGCTTTTGCAGGGAAAACGTTCGTTATAAGTTATAACTAAAACCTACACGCGACATAGTATGGCCCTCAATCCTTTCATTATGAAAATCATCTCTTCTTGGCAGCTGCAGTTGAAGGGTTTAATCATATGACTATCTAGCTATAACTGTGCCTTTATATGTGCAAGGATTTTTGTATATTAGCGCCGTACTCTTCAAATCTCTTAATTTTCTTGGTTAAAACAGCAATTCTTTGAAACGACATAAAACTTTAATTATACAGTAATTGGATTATGTATTAATCTGGCATTTC
Source organism: Abrostola triplasia (assembly GCA_946251915.1). Lineage (NCBI taxonomy): Eukaryota > Metazoa > Arthropoda > Insecta > Lepidoptera > Noctuidae > Abrostola > Abrostola triplasia. Next base: position 5,869,324 of record OX276431.1, read on the forward strand.
ATTATCTAAGTTACTTAATCAAAGTCCTGTCGGGACATTTTGTTATTCATTAACTTGAAGTAAAGCGTAAAATTAACCACGAAACAAATTTAAAATTACATTTTCCGCTACGGAATCACAATTGCCGCGCCGATTACAAGCAACTTCTTGAATGGGGTTATTAATCAAAGGGGATGTCGTGTGATCTCAGATGCTTTGTTTTTGAAAATGACCGGGTGAGCATCCTTTAAGTTAAATTGAAAACCATTTAGCATTTCACCCAAATTCGTTCCGAGCGTGACAAAGTCATGTTCACGGTTTGCAGTTCAAAATTTCATCAGTTTATGAACGTTCATTTGTATAGTTCAAAGTTGTGTTAGAATGCTGAGTTCATGATATACTTTTAAATAAAATGATGTTTAAATGAAAGTGGGTCAGGCCATTTTTTTTTGTATAGCCTAAATAGTGTCCCCAAAGTGGGCAAAGCCTTTTTCCTAAATTTCTAATATAGTCAGGCAATCTTTCGACGATGTGTAAAGCCATGTCAGAGTCCTGCAGCCAGTTTAAACTCTGACACTAAGTCGTTTATCATCCATACAATAAGAAGAACGCAAATAAAAAAATATAATTCAAATAATGTCGTGTATTATGGTCATACATGCTCCATCTAAGCTATTTTATTGATAACTACCTACAATGCGACCGTATAAGGTGCTATTCCAATGTTCTAAGTGAATATTGGAATAGCACTGGGATCCCTTATACGATAAGTATATTGGACAAGGACAGTAATTCTCGCTTCCAAACATTTGGGAATAACTACTAACGGGAAACGAGGTGAGTAATTTTTATCTGTTGGCATATGATATTATGATTGAGGCTTAGGAATCATTATTCGTAGTAATATATAACGTATGGTTGATGAACAACCTGGTGTCAGAGTCAGAGTTTAAACCGCCTGTAGTCCTCTGACATGGCTTTACACACCGTTGATAAATTTCTCGGGCGTACCGGTTCCCTCACGATGTTTTCCTTCAGCGTTGTTAACAACTGATAACTAATTTACAATACACACATGAATACAAAAAGACTTTTATTTGTGCCGGGTTTTGAACTTGTGATCTTTGACTTGGCAATCTAACAGTCATGCCATTCAGCTATCATTACAAATAGAAAAAGAAAAAAAAATAATGGGTACTGAAGAAAAGTGCTTTCTAACAGATACCAGCTTTTTATTAAACAGGTTTAAAATGGGTCAACTCTGAACAAATAAAGGGCAAGCTGCAACCAAAATATGTCGTATAAATTAATCTTGTCAGGTCTCCGTGCAATATATCAGAATGAGTGTGCCGTAACACACCGCATTATGCATCGTTTGTACGCGGTTTTGTCTGACTGGTTGCAATTTTGGCTGTATGCTCCAAACTATCAGCAGTGTTGTCGTTGCTACACATTTACACATAATATTCATCATCAGTTAATAAAACATTAATTATTCTAGTTTGTGTCTATAAATAATAAAATCTAAAACAATTAAAAAATTGAAATTACTTGCAAAAAGATGATAGGTAGCAATAGTTTGTCGTTTAATAAATTCCTGTCCCTCCATTTCCTTATTTTGCAGACACATTTTGTTTTAAGAACAAAGCCGTAGAGCTTACCGATCCATTTGATAAATTAACACTAAACTGCCAGTTCGCTCTTTTTGTTTCTACGATACAATTCTGTTTGTTGTAGTGTACACTCGGACACTGAGATAAAAAGTTTTGTTTTTTACTAATTGTTTAAAACAAGAACGCCCATTAGCTATGTACATATGGTACAACTATATCTACCATTTATATAGACTAGAAATACCTTCGATGTGATTATACGATCCTACATAAGAGCCCTTGGTTTGAAGAAAAGTTTTTATTAAGTCAAATGTATTCTGAGAGATGTTTATAAGAAAACACTATTCTGAAGCTCGAATAGGTTCGACATAATATTCTTATTCCGTATCTCGCAATGCCACTGGCACGTCGTAAAAGGCATCACTTCGAGGTACGTATATTACGAGCAATCCCGTCCCAAGAGAATATTTTTCGTATATTTGCAAATTCTCGTATCAATAATACCGAATTTCGTGCAGATCTTGTGAATTGAGTGGACGGATTTCTTTTGATGTACAAATTTTTGACAAACTAAACGTTTTGACCTTTTTTCTATTACCTGTGGAGTTAGCGAGCGTTTCTTTTTAAAAGTATATGATATTTGAGAGGTAATCTCAGTTCATTATTTCTACTTGTGATTTTTTATGAATAATTTCGAATTGCCAGTAAGTATTTAGTTAGTTTTAACCTACTTATAGGTACACCAACTACTCTTACGATACCTACACTAACAAAAAGAATTGTAACCAATTAAAACCGCGATAAACTTCGTAAAACCAGTTTCATTTCAATGTCTAATATTTGCGTAAGTGATAGAAATCATTACACAGAATTGTGTTATTAATTACTTGTTTATAAAAGTACACAAGGAGGTTAGCCACTTTTGCTTCAATTTTAAAACCAAGCTCGATTTGGCTACCGTATTCATACATACGTGTTACTGGCCTATGAGAAATAAAAGCTTGATTGTGATTTGGGTTTCGAATTCAATTTCCGCCCGGCTTATATATTCCCATGTTCACAAGTGAGGTTTATTCCTGAAAACACGCGTCACAGGTGAAAATCCGGGTTAAAAAAAAATATACGCAGCCCAACGTGAGATTCATTGATACCACTTCTAAAGAGCAATTAAATACAGTTAACAGCCATTATACAAAGAGCTACTGCTAGCTTATCCCTATAATGGATGTGTAGGTATGTAAAGAGATTAGTCAATAGAAGTAATTTGCGCCAATTTGCACGGGTATTCAAACCTATGCCATTATTAATCGGGCGGTCTCGAAATCAATGACGCCGACCATTTGATCACAGTTTAACCAATAATGGATTATATTAGTCGCGTTGTTCTATTTTATAGCTACTATGAACCTCATTCTATAGTACAAAACGAGAATAGATAGATTGTAGTATCTACCACAGAGTATAGTCCAGTACTAAAGGTAGTCGTAGACATGTCTCAAAAGTTTTAATAGTGGACCACCTTATTCGTTTGATTGTGAAATAAAATTGGATAAAATTGATATTGAGTTTTTCCATAAGATCTTTTTCACTATGACTGTGTTGTGAATTGTATGCAGTAAAACTATATCCTCGAACTTTACATATACTGCTTGCTACTACATCGTTTTTTATATATCTTTGCCGTTACAGGAAATGAACTAGTTACTAGATACTTAGAACTTACAAGCACCATCATTCAACAAAATTGTAAGTCATGTTGGAGGAACATAATTATTACTTAGTGTCCACAGTGCCTTAGGCACTAATTCAACCCGATTTAAATCTGCAGACATTTTACGCAGCAGATACAAACTAGCACAGACACCCATAAATTATCTTCAAAAGTTACTGTGTGGATACCTTAATTGTGAAATCATAATGTATGAAAGAATACTTGTATATCTATACTGCTACGTGTCTGAGACACGATGTCTGTAGTTTTGAATCGGGCTTAACCAGGCACGTAGTAGCACACCTGCCTATATACAAGGTGTCCATTTAATTTGCTCCCAACATACCTTCGTGAAAGCTCACGATTAATCACCAGCTCGGCGATTTATCTTCAACACTCCTGTCTTTACCCGTACTGGCTTCAGGATAAGAACCGCCTTTAGCATTTTGTGGATGTTGAAAAACGTGGCTTTAGGGCCAGGTTGTTAGAAAGTCTCTCAAGTATTTCGTGCTACATAGAGTATAGTTTTTCCAAAGTTTTACGACTCGAATACATAAAAACGGTTGAGGGTTGCAACCCATTGTTTAGTATCATGATTATATTTATGCTAAAAATATCTAGATTTCAGGCTGCTCTCATTGAAAAATACATAATATTAGTCCGTGGAATCTCGATCTCCGTACATAAGTTTTTCTATTTACTTCATTTCCATTCGACTAACTTCGTGATATTCAAGAATATGTTCAAGTAAATAAAATCTTAAAGGAAATACTGTTTAGTATTTACTGTAGCACTTTCCTCCGCTCTTGTTTTAGTATTTTATTTATTTTCTCCATTACCGGTTTCTAAATAACGCTCGCAATGAGCTCATTAATATCGCTATTCTGCAGCTGGCTTTATGGGGCTTCTATATTAGCATAGTGTCTCTATATACTTATATTACCTAAACACTAAAATGATCATATGAGTTCTGAGGTCTCCATAGATCTTTCGACTAGTCTCCTTGTTATACAAGATAACTTTTATTTGATTAGACAGCTCTACATTTTCTGACTATTTACTTCTGATAAATGGTCAGAAATAGGCTTTTCTATTAAGTGGAATATTATGATGTGTAGAGCAACGTTGGTGAGCTACGGTAAACCGGACAGAACACTTCATCAGAGAATAGCAGCACTGATAGCCGAGTAGTATGACCGATGGACTGACAAGTAAATGGTTACAAGTTCAAACCCCGGCACGCACCAATGAATTTTCGAATTCATGTATTTATTATAAATAAGTTATCAATTGCTATAAATTATGAAGAAAAATATCGTGAGGAAACCGGCACACTTGAGAGATTTTTTAACGGTGTGTAAAGTTATGTTAGAGGCTAACAGGCGGTTTAAACTCTGACACCAGGTTGTTCATCAACCATACGATAATAAGAAGATCGCAGAATACAGGCAAGGCATCATATCATCACATACATCCAACAAAACAGTAGACCAAGCATACTTCTATTATAAACATGGATTAAAATCATATAAGCCATGACTGCGTAAATATTTACCTACACATCCAGATTATTATTCAAAGGTACAATAACAGTTATTACAAGTATTTTCAGAATACACATTAAATAACCATGTTTAAGGCATACTAGCGCCAGTAATTCCATCCAATAATCTATACAGATAAGATCGGAACCGATCGCATTAACGTTGTAATAAATTATTTGGATAACATCACTACTGAAACTCAATGCGCAATAAATTCTATTTACTTTTAAATTCAATTTAACACCTCTGTTATATGTAACAGGTTTTGTTTTACAAATAGACCCATGTTTTGTGTAAATCTAATAATTATGTATAGTGGGTGTACCAATGTTGTAAGGGCAATGACCCGCATATTGTCGTGTCAGCATATCACCTACGCCGACTCTTACATTTTATTTATAAGCTATAAGTAGTACATTTCAAGCTTCGCACTTGATCGGTTGACTTAACACGAATCTCATTAAATCAAAATATACATTTTATATAATAATTTTTTATCATTTTTGTATAAAACACATTCAAATAAATCCATTGAATCGTTATAACAAGTTAACTTATCTATCATTACATTTCTAGGTGTAAAAACCTTAGAAAGGTCAAGGCTTCAATCCAGTGTTGAAGGGTCCATATAACACGGTTCATTTTTTCTTCTCTTTAGGATATGTAAGCAATAGTGCCCAACAGTTAAAACGAGTAGTCGTAAAAATGAAAAAAGAACGAGAGTGAGAACGATGTAACTAAGTTGGACGACAAAATAGCGTAGTGAATGGTAAAATCTGAACCTGAACAAGTTTTTGGTTCAAGGTGTATATAGGCCTCGAAACTTAACACGTTGCCTGTGCGGGAAGCAGACGCAATAGTTAAACAATCTCCATGGCATATGTGGGTCACTACATTGGGAAAGGGTTAAGTTTGAATTCAATTTAATTGTATATCAAAATTCAGTTGTTTTTCAGTGTAGGTAACACTGGTACTAAAAAACAACTGAATTTTGGACCATTTTTTGTGCAATTCAAATCACTTAGCAACACACATTTCCATCATATCCCTTTGTTTGTAATAATTTCTGACTGTATTCTAGATAAGAATTTAGCCTGGAACTACTTCAACATTGCCAACTAAGTGCGTACTGTAATCCCATTAATTATTCTGAATCCTTGTTAACGCCGCATCGAATGATGAATTGTCGATCTCTGGCTAACGACGGGGAAATCGAATTGGATTCCATCCCACATACCTGAACCAGGTACAGAAATCAATACAAGATTGCCAATAGTACCTTTTATACCGTTTTTTTTATACAAATACAAAGTTTTAGTAAATCCTAACAGGCAAAATAAGTAGAAAACACTAGAAAACTAATTTAACTTCGTCGAAGGTATTTCGACTTTAACCTTTACTTTTATATTATTTAACTTTTATTATTAGTCTGTTAGGAAAAGGTCTCTCTTAGTTCCTTTATAGTCATCAATACAGCCCCAAGGTATTGAAATTCTTTGACCTTTAACATTCTATACCCCAGTAATATTAAGACGATTCCCAACCTTTTTATCGTACCTTAAAATTGATGGAGAGAAAATAAAGTTAAGGATTAGTCAACTTCATCATAATGTTATAGAAGGCGAAGTATAACATATTATAAATTCTTTTTTGTATTATTATTTTATTTACCTAAGGAGGAGACTTTATTCAACAGTAAACGTCTTCCGGCTGATGATAATGATTTAGTCTTTTGACTCAATAATATTTGATGCATATTTTTTAGGTTCATTTTTTTCTTTTGTATATATTTATTTTTTAACTTAGGTTATAGTGTAAATAAGCTTAAGTATATCGTAAAATATTATATGAATTAGGCCTATAACAATTAATCTTATATCGGAATGGATTTCCTAAATGAAAGAGCAGTTTATTGCTCACTTATTGACGATTAATACGTATGTAGGTCCAGCGCTCTCATTTATTTATTTCGGACTTTGCGAAACCCTACGAGCAAGAACGTCTAAAGCCAGAAACTAAAATCTCTCACATTTCCGATGTAGGAAATGTGGAATGCTTAGGGACTATACCTACCCAGACTTTACAACAGCTTGCACATAGCAACAATAATAATTCTGCTAAATCGTCCTATAACGATCCTTAGGAAAGGGACACTCACAAAACAAATAAAACGTTTAAAGGATATTAGCTTAAAACAAACGCACAAAATAACCCCTTTTAGATTTAAACCTATCATTAAGGCACACTGACACAGTACCGAAACATAAACCCGTCTATATTAGCTAAGTACTTGAATTTAAGATTCAATAAAACGTATAATTTGTTACGCCAAAGGTTTTCACCCTTTTAATGTCGGGAATAAAACATTTCAACATCTGACCAAGCAGGACTTTACGGGGCTGCTGCGTTCCGATTTATCGTCCATAAAACGTTTCAACAAGCTGCAGGGGGCCGTTGTGACATTTATAGTTAGTCACCCTCCTGGGACCTACCACTTGTGATCTCCGATATTCCTAGTTCCATTCGTGATCTATTCAGCTTCGTGGTCGGAATATTAATGATGTAAAATATTGACGATAATAACAGATTCTGTAGTTTGTTATAACCAGTAGACACGTTTGTATCTGTATCAGGTTATTCCATAATCGTGGTAAGAACTATACCAGTTGGCAGCTTGGCAATAATTTACTAAGAGACCTACTTATATTATCTTCCTACAAATTTCAACGAAAAGAAAGAAGAAGTATGCCAGGATCGTAGCAAATGGAAATCCGTGGCCTCTGCCTAACCCTCAGGGAAACAGGCGTGACTTTATGTATGTATGTATGTAAATTTCAACGAATTAAATTTTGAAAATATTTTACGTGACTTGTACAGCAAAGGTCTGTAACGTATTCGACTTTGATCACTATCTTAGTCATTCCTTAGTAACGCAGCAACTTAATGCGATTAAATAAATTAAAACGTACATTAACGTATAAAAGGGCCCTTAAAGAATTTCCTCTAAAATTGTCTTTCTTTTTATTACTTCCTTATCATGGTTTACAAATTAGAAACCTTTTTATATTTGTATATTGCGAAGTTATATTTACCAAATTATATTTGTGTGATGTAATTTACTTCGCCCACATACAAGTCAAAGGAGGTAATACATTTTCCTTACTCGTTTTTACATTTGTAACATTTTTTTGAAAAGAAATTGTGTTTTTTAATCAACATTATTGGAGCAGCGTAAAATTTTAACTGCCTGTTTTTATATTTTAGGTGTCAACTTTTTACACAGAGCAGCGAGATATTATCACTACAAAAAAATATAAAAAAAATTTAATCATTAGAATATGAAACTTTAGTACCTAAACACATTTTTTTATCAGTACAGCAACATGAAATGCATCATAAAATTTTCAGTTACAAAGAAAATAAATTAAATCTGCATTAGTCCGTTGTAAAATTTTATCTCGGCTTGGTCCCAATCTCCTCCGTGCCATAAAATTTATAAGACTTTCCTGACTTCACGTTATTGCCAGCGAATTCAGTTGAACTTTGTGTTGAAAATCACAATGCCACGGCTACGAGTATATCACTTAATCGCAGGGAATAAAAATAAATAGTCCGTGATATGGGACTATTACGTACGAATGTACGAGTAGAAGCGGCTATTTTAGACTATTTTATTCGTCTAGGAAGAGTTTACAAGAATTCAAAATCTATGGGTACAATGTTGAGGTTTGACCATAATACCCTATTTTAATCTCGCAGCAGATTGGTTATGAATTCCAAAACATTTAGGTATACAATGTTGTGAAAAATATAAGGAATCTATAGGAAAAGGCCGGATAACGCAAAAGATTTTTGTTATATACAATTCATCATAATCTTCTAGTTTTATCCAAATATTTATGGTTTAGCTTCCAGTTTTATCATTCAGCAGATTATCAGAATCCTATACTCCATAACACAGCAACATTTAGGAAGGCTGATGACCAGACTTTCTTGTTTCCTTCCACAATCATCAGCCCAACTTTACGTGCATACTATCCAAACCAATTGAGGACTGCATATTCAAAACCACCTGATACCTTTGACTTCATCTAGCTTACAAAGTTTGATTACTAAGCTAACCACATAGTTACTTCCTCTATCACTACTACGTGAGTAGATACTGCTTTTGACTACATTATGCGCTTGGAGTTAAAATGGCTACCATATTAAGTGATAGATGAGATGAAATTTATTTAAGTGTATTATAGAAGTATTGCAACTCACAACCGAGAGGAATGGAGGAAGAAAAGGGAGGCCTTTACCCTGCAGCGAGACGATCATGGCTGAAATAAATAAATAGAAGTATACATTTATCATTTGGTTAAACTGTTGACCAAATGTATAACGTTGGCTATAAACAAAATCATTCTAGAGGATCTGTAATAATCAAATAAAAAACGCAAAAACCGAAGTCGATCTGTATTATATCGTTCAAAACAACATTCGTATAACCACATAACACGTAACAATACGCGAAGCCCACAACGATAAGTGGCATAGGTGAAAAATATGTTTTTTATTCCTTTCTCTTTGTGTATTCTGTCGGGGAATCCCGAAACAGCTAATGAAATGGCTCGATGCCGCGTGTTTTCGTGCGTAAAGAATATATTGCCACAGTAACGGTATTAACTTGATTTTCTTTGAGTGTTTGTTTTTGTTTTGTCGACAGGAATTGTAATAAAACAGTCCAATGCATATGCTCAGTAGCAACTGCTATCAAAATTATAGGTCTGCATATAAGTTATAGGTCTTCGCTGACTACGATAATATACTTACTACGTAAAAGTATGCTGTATATTTTTCTTGTTGTTCAGTTAATTTGTTTTTATCGTCACGTTGTATTTCTCGAAGTGATAAACAGAATAACACACCCATGTTTCCCGACGAGGTCTTATAAAAACACTAACTGACCCGACAGACGTTGTCCTGTCTTTACTATGAATATTGATTTCGACTGACAGATATGTCAAACGCCATAAGGTTACATTAGAATAGGTTATATAGTCGTCAAATTTTGTAATGTTCCTCACCACTTCCTTAACTTTTTCTTTCATAAGAACGAGAAGGTTCTTTCGACAATAAGAAAACACAATAAAAAAAGAATTAGCGAAATAGAGCCATTTACGCGTGATGCCGTGAACAAGGAAGGTAGGGATTCATTTTCATATATTAGTACATACACCTATGTAGTATATTCCATATATGTAAAGGCGAAAGTGTATGAGTGTGTTTTTGTATGTTCGTTACCTCTTCACGCTCAAACGGTTACGTTTGACCGATTTTGATGTGAAGGTAGCTGACACCCTGGATTAACACCTAGGCTACTTTTTATCCCGAAAAAATGCAGCGGGTAACACCGCGAAGCGCAGCTAGGAAATCATAAAACCAACTCTGTCAAATAGACACGTCCATAAGCAAGTGTCAAGTCTTTAAACAATCCAAGCTCCCAAATAAAGTAAATGTGGAACATTCTCCAAATCCCCAGTTTATTAAACAACAAAGGGACAAACAAGTTACACCGACATCAGAACGACTACCCGGTGGGCTTAAGACAACATCACAAAACCAACATTTACATTAACAAATTAAGATAATAATCGCGTAAGACGGACCAGGCTTCAATTTACTTAATACACGCCAAACACCAGATGCGGGATACAAGTGAAACATTTTATAATACTAACAATGTTGTTTTAGAGCACGGAGCAAGGACCTTGTATTGACGCTTTAATTATAAAATTTCATTTGGCTCGTGTTTTGAGGTGCTTACTTTATAGTACATAAGATGACAATAAGTAACAAGAATCTTGCTACATTGAATATCAGTTTCTGATACCCCATTAATTTGAATTGCTCGCTTTTTTCGTATCCTTCCCGCGAGCACTTTTCTCTCTAAAAAGATGCTTCTTGAGAGGTGTTCCCAATCAATGACCTTCTTTTTAGAGTTTTAAAGTTTTTTACAAGTAGGCACCTAACTTTCTATTTGTAATACAATACGTTAGTGTACTATCTATCTATTATCATCATCATCAGCCGAAAGATGTCCACTGTTGAACAAAGGTCTCCCCCTAGAACGCCACAATGAAAGACAACTTGCCATTTGCATCCACGAGTTGCCCGCATCTCTGACGAACTATCATTGTCATCTATAATCATGCTATCTATAACTGCCGCAAAATATCCATCCAAACATTCCAAACAAAACGTGTAAGATCCTAAAATATCACATGAAAGAAAAAGTATTCATGGTTTATATCGCATGGCTCAGAATACCGATATCTCGCAACCAACCTTGCGATATATAAAAACAATCGGAAGCCCGCTAAGGCTGTGGTTCGCTACATTTTTCACGTTTAGTGTCGATTTCCGGGCTATATCGCACCCGGATACTTTTCAGTGAGGAACACGGACGAATTTAATCGTTTGTGGATCTCTTATATCATGCTGATAGTGTTGTTTGTTTGGAATTGATGTATTATTTTATTACACGTTTATTTTCTTTTTTATAAACTACATTCCACTCTAGGAATTTCTCCTGTGTCGTGGGTGCGTTTCACAAACATGAAATACCACATACACTAACACCCATACTCAAGACAATCCTATGTGGTTCGCACAAATTTTTGGCCCGTGCCTGAATCGAACCCCCAACCTTTAGCGCAGCAGTCCAATCGCTTAGCCACTGAGCAAATCAAGTCGTCAAATTTTAATTTCAGTCAAACGATTATGGATAGATTTAATTATTTTAAATGTTTGTGATGTGTTTGAAACCACTATTTTGTTATCGCGACGTACTGCCGATGGCATTGTTTTTTAATGCCAACACGTCACCGAAAGTGATGAGTTGCGTGAGGTTTACGGTTACATATCTTGGTCAGGAAAAGTATTAGCCCAGCAGGCCACTGCTGGACATAAGCCTCTCCCAATGTACGCCACAAACCCTGGTCTGCTGCTTTAGGCATCCAGTCGCTGCCTTTGCTAAAATTGAATTCACTCATGATTTACATATACAGGTGAAATATCAACAACCTCAAAGTTAACTTAATTCAGAGCTAACTTGTATTAGCATAACCACATGGCCTATCCTAAATAATCCCGCTACAGTCCATATCTTATTGTTCTAAGGCAATGTCTCAAAACTTAATTTGTATCGAAACAAGCGAGAATCAACAGTACGGAGATAATCTCACAGTGTGACTTTACAGACCTATTGTCCCTTTGAGACGGGCCATAGACAACGGAATTCTGATCTTGTCCGTCAAAGTGGCCCGTAAATTACGAACGAGTCTATTAAGCCCACCCCTAATTAAGTCAAAGACCTAACGCAAATAATGTTCCCGTTGGGACGAATACAAATTTGAAACGTGGTAGCATTTCATAAATATTACGGCGTCGCGCGACGCTTAAATGACGAATAAATACAATGTTAATGTGGGAGATTTAGAGTGTTACTTATATGAACATATTCACAACATTTGCAATCGTCACCTTTGTTTTCCTGGAATGGGTAGGAGCAATGAACACTTACACATCGATTCCCATGTAATTAAGTCCCATTTTTACGTACGTTACGTACGTTCTTTAATTATCCTTTGAATCGAATAAACTCTGTATTAAGTAGATATATTATTTACTATTGTATACACATCTGTAACATGTACCTACACACATATACTTTCATAAATGTTTGCCTTTGAAAAAAAATCATGAACGCACCTTAACTTCTATGTTAAGTTGCCTTCATAATGCATAGTTTTCTTAAATCGTTGGTCGTACTGTCAAGTAAAATCCATGTTCACCGGTGAATAATTATTTTGATTACATGACGTGACTGTCTTTGAAAAACGTTAAGTACAAATTGAAACTCGCTGAACATGAAATCATTCTTACCCGTTCACATTGCGGCAGTATTCTTACGCATTTGCTCAATCAACGTTACGTAATTTCATATGTCGCCCAACCTGCTCCACTTGCAATTCATGCATTACTAATCTTATTATTCTACTACATAAGCAGTATATAATCTAAATGTCAGCATCCGGAACAGCCGACGCGACGCCGACGTTCGCGTATAAACCACGTGAACACGAATTCCGAAGCCGATCCCAGAAGATTTGAACGAATAAATCAGTCCGTTGATTTGTACAAAGATTGCGGAGGTTTTGTCTTCCATTCACACGTGCTGGAAAAAATTACCAAGTCAAGCGGAATCTGACTTGTTCCTCGAGGGACTAGTAAAATATGATAAGTAATATTTTGATTACAACCCTCAACACTTAACTTTTATTTTTGCAATTCCCATTTATATCATAGTATGCTCTTTTATCGGAGTGTTTAATAGGAAATCCAGTCACAATCTAAAGGGCTCATTTCTATATTTTTACACGGAACTGGGGAAAGCGATTCCGCTTGAATCTATTCTAAATGTATGCAGGTCACGTCCTTTGTAAAGCAGGTTAGGGTCTGATAACTAAATCAAATTTATTCGCAAGAACATTCCGGGCGTTGCAAAGCACCCCTAACTTTTATAAGATGTTTCAAGTGGATTTGGACAACTTTTAATCAGATAGGAATATGGAACTTGACGTAAACAGGGAACATTATATGAGTGTGAACTGAGCAAGAAGGTTGCATGTAGGTAGTGGAAATGCGAGCAGCAGATAACAACTTTTACGGAACACAGTCGAAACAATGTAGATAACAGTACGATAAACGCTGTAACAATATCGGGCCTTTAACTTTCTCTATAAAGGAAATGGTTATTAGTTCGTGTTACTTCTATAATTTTCGAACAATTTGTTTTTATTAGACGTGTCAACGTAACTGTCTCTGTTAGCGAAGTATTATGTACCTAGGTATATTGTACAATATTACGAGTAGGTATATTAAATTTTGCCTCAATTTATGACAAGTGAATGTGCAATCTCATTCCATGCTGTGTGTGTGTGTGTTATAAGTAGGGACATAAAACCATAACTGGCGAAATGTGGGTGTACTGTATGTGCACCTCTGCCTAACCCTTCGGGGAATACAGGCGTGATGTTTTGTATCTATGTGTTTTTTTATGATGTAGGGGCTTTTTGATATACTTTGGCAAAGTGATAAAGGTAATTTTACCTTTGACCATTCATTAGCAGCAATGCCAATCGTGATGGTTTTTTCACCCTGAAGAGGGAAAGGAGTGAGCTAAAACGAATGTTCCAGAAAATACGAAATAAGCTCGTTAAATATTCTGCAATGCTTCCTCGAATTAATTCCGGGCACGATGCAATTTCGACGAGACGCCATGATGGAAGCTAGTGCAATAGTCTGTGCAACGTGAATTGTTCCTTACATAAGTATATTTTAATGTCGGTAAGACAATGGAAACCTTTTTATTGTTTTACTGGAACAATGATGACTGTTTATTACTATCGTTGTTAATACAAAACTGATGCAATTCTTGGATATTTAATGAGAAGGTACTTAAATTGTCGGTCCAAATTTGGGATTTGTTTAGTTACGTAATAATAATAATATAATAATAACAGCCTATAACTATCCCAATGCAGAGCAAAGGCCTCATCTCGTATAGAGAAGGATTGAGTATTGATCACCACGCTAGCTCACTGCGGGTTGGCGATTTCAGATAATTTAATTCAGGTTTCCTCACGATGTTTACCGTCACCGTTAGTCAGTGGTGTCTTACAGTAACTAAAAAAGTATTTATAACATTGTAAAAGCCACAGTGATACAGTCTTGCCCGGGTTTGAACCTGCAGCCTTGTGCATAAAAATCCGGTATGTTACCCATTAGGCCACCTCGACATTCAAACATTTAGTTACGTAATCTTTTTTTTTATCATTATGACCTTGAATTGAGTTTTGGTGAAGTGCCTTGTACTCTTCTTGATTTTATTTACCCATTTCTTTTATTCGTATAATTTTTACTCTGTAAAACCATTTAAATTTTACCTTAGAGTATTATCACAAGAAGAAGTTGGCGCAGTAAACAATTTTACGATATAATGTGACGAAAACCTAGTACAAAATATGTGGGTCGAGATAAAACAAATCTAAATATTAAAGTTGGGATATGTTTTATATCCGCGTACTATAAAAACCCTTTCTGTTATCAAACTGTCCTTCTGTCCTTTCCATAATCTGTTCTTGATCTGTTAATATGCTTGGTTTTATTCTATTTCACAATGCACGTCACAAAATAAGTCAACAAGGAATATATTTAAAAAAAAGGATGTGTAAAACTCATAATTTACTTTACCATAAACTTTCTAGGTTGGTATATAAAAAGGTAGTAGGTATGTAAATGTCGTTTATGATTTTCGAATAGTTTAGAATGATATTTTGCACGGTTAAATACATATGTGCAATGTGGATGTACTATATGTGCACCTCTGCCTACCCCTTCGGGGAATACAGGCATTATGTTATGTTTTTGTAAAGCCGATATTGGTCCGATCGCGACTTCGCACGCGCATTTTATACTGCTGCCGTTTTCCTAAAATAAATAGTTGCTCGTTATCATGTTCTCCTATACGAATGAGGCAAATAGAGTTCCAAAGACAGAGAAGAAAATAAGTTAGTTTTGCATTTCTCTTTTTCACGTTCAAATGTTCTATTTGCGTTATGATATCAGCGTGATTTGTTTTCTTTTTTGCTTCCATGCACAACTATACATTCTTTCTAGGGCAACACTGACCTTACACAAAACCTTCTATAACATTTGATTTTTTTCACCTCGTCTTCAAAGTTGAACTTCGAGCTATCAAACCTTCTCGCTGCTGTGTAATCGTTGGCCAAACTCAGCCAAACTACAAAAGTAGGTTCCTAAATAAAAATAGCAAATTTACGTGTCCCCAGTGGTAATACTGAAACCGTTTTATTTTATAGCGATGATGTACGTAGCGCGTCGACGGCTGTGTCTGTTCAACTTAATAGCCACTTAAATTCACTGAGCGCTGTAGCAAAATTATGAACAGTCCGCGATTAACTAGCGCAAAAGTAATTTAGTGTAATGCGTGACTTATTGAACGACTGACCGCTCACATTTTAGGGCAGTACCCTATAATTGTTATGTTTAGTGTGGCTTTATTTTAAAAGGTCATTGTCAATGCCCAACCGTTAAAGGCACGTATAAAATCTGTAGTAAAATTGCTCGGTTCTAATGAGCTACAATTACGGAGAAGAACCCATAAGAAAGTCCTTAATTACGTTGGCTTTTCGGAATTTAGTTTTCAGTTTTATTAGTCACATTTGCATTAGCTTCTTGTTAAAATATGGATTGGATGAACTGTGATGTAGGTTTCTGTCGTGTGTCTTGTAAATAATAATAATTTATTTTACATACTTTATATATTACTTAATACCATGATAGAAGGCATCAGGCAAAATTATTTAATGTAATACTACTAAAAATACTAAGCACTATTGAACTATATTTGTATTTAACTCAAAGATGTTCCAATTTTTTATAAGAAGCAGTAAAACCAAATCATATCTACATTTTGATTTTAGTTTGAAGTGTTATGTAAGTGTTGCAAACATTAAATTCGTCGCTTAAGTGGCTCGGTGTATTGTGAATGTATGCTACTTATATGCGAACAATTTATGGGACTCCTGAATACCGCTTGTTAAGGCTGTTTGGTTTAGGGAATTTATGTATGTGGTAAGATTGTAATGTTACGAGAATGGGTCCAAAAATTCCCTTATTTAGATAACAGGTTTTTTCTAAAGTTTGAAGAAAATAACCCGGGACCTCGTGCCCAGTAGTCGCGCTTAGCAACCACTAGACGAACGAGGCAGACTATAGGACTAGGGACAAATTAGGCATCCAAATTAACTTTTGGATGATATCCTATGTATAGTCGTGTTAGCAGTTGTGGCGAGTACAAGCTTTAGAGCGGATTTTATATAACCCAATTACTGTTGATAGTAATTATTTATGCTATTTCAGCATTTTCAAGGACCATTCTCAGCTATATGGAAGTCATGGTTTTGTGGAGCAATATTTTAGTATATAAGTTTTATTTTATAAATTTATAATAATAATAATGTAGATCGACACTTTTTTTTTTAACCTTCGCCCCACACTAGGTATTTCTCCTGTGTCGTGGATGCGTTTTGCCCCGTGCGGGAATCGAACCCGCAACCATTAGCGCACCAGTCTAATTGCTTAGCCACTGCACTAATCAGGTCGTCGTTTCTTAAAGACCGTTCGGTACCTACCGTAGTTTGGATGCAACTAAAATGGCCCCGTCACGGCACGTTACGCGCGCCTCGACTGACTACCTCACTTTATTATTCTTTTTGCGTTTCTCTATTTTTATACATATGTTAGGAGTTCAGCGAATACATATAGGTGGCATATGTGTACTATGTGGAAAATACAAGACTTCGAGTTGAACAATTACCTAAAGATTAAACTCTAAACTGTTAAATGTAATTCAGCAATCATTATTTGGGACAGGTCTATGTCCAGCTGTGGACTGCAAAGGGTTGATGATGAACTATCATTTGGAGACACAAGAATAAGATTCGTTATGTAGGTTTACTACAAAGCTGCACCACCTGAAGACCTTTAAGTCTACTTCAACAGACGAGAGTACAAGAAAAGAGCCAATACCTTTAACTTTTACGCAATACTCTTGATTCTCTAATACTTTGCCAAACGGAGCTATGGAACCTGAGCCTATACACGGACATAGTTGTATCACAAGAAATAAGGGTACTGTGTCAATAAACGACTGTAAAACGTAGATTACCTGTAAAAATATTTTACCAAGCAGAATAAACAAAACCCTTATTAACTTAAACACCTACTTAAAGTAATAAATAGTGTCTATTATGGGCGATCCTAATAACAGATTTTGCGAAGCATAAATCGCAGACAACCCCACCGTTATTCAGCTCTCGGTATATTGCCTGTGGAATAAAACTAGGATTTTGACCCAATGTAAAATGACCTCTAATGCAATACAATAAGATTCATATAGTAGCCAAGGGAAAGTCGGTAGTTTTTACCGTGCAGTTTCATAAATCGCATCCCGTAGCCGCCAGTGAGTATCGCGACGCACACAAAACAAGTCTCACAAATTGCCTCCTGACATTTCGACGCAAAAAGTTGTGAAAATGACTTATTGCAACGGATTTATAAGGTCGTAGATATGACGCCGTGACTGTGCAGTTGTCCCGTTCAAACAGTGCTGTTGGCAGCTTGCCTGGTAAGAGCGTTTGAGATTCGAATAAGCGCTGATTTGCAGATTTTTGGTTTCCAGTGTTTGCCCTCATTGTTGCATGTCAGAATATTTGAAATATTACAGCATCTGATTTAAAAAGAATAGATTTGATACCTTCTGTCAGCAAGGGTGTCACCGAGTATCCCGCAGTAGAGTCATGTATTTCTGCAAAAAAGCTGTTTTTTAATAAAATCTTCTTCAAGAAATGTTATGTGCATTAGCGCAGATGCCTACTGAAAAACATCGTTCTACAAATGACGTAAATCACACCTTGGCATTACCACACTCTAAAGAAAATTCATATATGTATAAAGTTGACACTTACCGATAAAAGAAATAAAACATTGATAAAAAAAACATTGTTTTGTGATTCCCAACAGCGCATCAACTTGTCAAGATGAAAAGCCAAGAACCGCGACGATTTTCATGGAGAATATTAAATTTTTTCGACTTCGTAATGCGACTGTTATCTACAAAATTTACACAAACGGAAAACGCAAATGAAATCGAAATATTTTCAAACATCAACGTTTTAAGATTCCGTTTCAGCTTTACGAGTATAGATTACCATTTTATTTATAACCCAAGAAAGTATTACAGATAAATAAATTCTTCATAAACCTCGTTTATGGGAGGGAGAAACAATAAACGTAAAATATAAGAGCAATTTAAGCGAGGTGTTGACCTTATCAATAACGTCAAGGTTTGAGCAAATCTCGTATGAATGTTAAGTACATTACTATTTAATGTGAAAATCGAATAGATATCTGCGATTTTTATGACTAGTTATTCGCTTCTTACGGCTGGCCTACCATTACAAGCTTAAAATCAAGAAGTAATCGGCCTAGCGAGTATAACAATTTCTAACATTTTTACGACATCTACCTCAGATTAAGTAGTTACTCTGAAATTCTAGACTCTATTGTACACCAAATATAAATTTAAGCACAATCTACGGATAATGCACAATTTATGTGAAATGCCTGTACATAAGAGTTTTTTTTCTTAAAAATGTAATTGAATCCGCTTACAAAACCATCGTGTTCAGCTACTAAAACCAGGAACACGTATTTCAGAAACATTTGAGTTGTAAAGCTAAATTAATTGCGATAAAAAACAAATAATACGCACGCATGTCACGTAAAGGTTTGAAAAGGGTTTCCGGGACTCCGTGTCCCATGTCTCGTAAGACGCATATCTTTCGTATTGTTTTAAAAGATAAAGATAATGTCCGTATCTCTATCTTTACTTAACGCTAACAATAATATAATTGAATAGCTTGCTACGTTTATTTTGTAAACGTCATAGGTGTTTAAATTAAATCAATGTTGAAATGCTAATGCTGCCTCAGTGCTGCCTATACCATGATAATTAAACAAAAAGTATATTAGGAAGTTTAGGTAATAAATTTAAGTACATTACCGGTACTATTGTAATAACAAGTAGAAATAAGAATGAGACGGTGGTGTAACAATTAGTACCAATAAAACTCTTATTTCATATTGCTTAAAATATCTTAATTGAATTCGCTTACATTTTCCGCCCTCAATCTGTCAAATTCCAAAAGTGACGTTTTTCAAAATCGAATTATAAAAAAGTAACAATTGACATTAAAATATTATAAATTATTAATTATGGTCAGTATTCATTGAAAAAGAATATTTAAACGAAAATACTAATAAAATAATAATAATAATTTACAAATAAAAAACACGGTCGGCTATGTCAATGACGCGTTAGTCCCCGATGTGCGTCCTTGTAACATTATACTCTGCACTACACCTCACCTGGACTATACTATACTATGTACTCGATGACCCTCGACCTCGTTTGTTAATAGATATTCATTCGTCATTTAATCGAAGAAATACTTAAACGTAACAGTAAAGTTCTCTAAACTTCTCTCTGACGCTCTGTAAAAATGATGCATTAATGTTATCGGAAATAATACCAAACACCGCATACATATGTCTGCCCTGATCCAATCAGGGCAAACTGAAAGCGCTTGCCAAAATTCATTCAGTTTTCGGTCCAGATAAAGCCGAGACACTGACAAATGATCGGCCGAATAGAACGGTCGACGCGCGCGCCCGTGCTCGCGAGATCCAACCTTCCCCATAAATCTCCTTCGAAAAACTCAAATTAATCTTAGTAGGGGATGTTTAGCTATCACTCTAAGATTCCCGAGCCCCCTGAAGTCACCGTTCAACGAAAGATTTATTGATTGATATTGAAAAGTGTCCCGATTATCTGTCAGGGATTAGTCTCACTTTGTTTAAAACAAAACATAACATCACGCAGAAGGGGTAAGCAGAAGTGACGGTATAGTCATTGGCTCGTTATGTTATTAGTCCTAATGTAAGAGGCGGTGCGCCTATTGCCATTAACCGGGCACAAATTCAAAGTCTATGCTGCTATTAGAAAATACCTAATGGAAAAATAAAATATATTTTGCCCGAGAATTGAGCACAAGATCATATGCTCAGCAGTCGCGCCTAGCGACTATTAGACTCTTAAGAGCAACCAGTCCACACTTTATAATATCTAACAATTAGTATCCAATAAAAATGCAATCAAAATAAGCTAAGTTAAAAAGTTCCATTAAACGCCCATTTTAGTTTGAAAATCGCAAATAAGCGCACAAGAATACGTTGAAAACAAAACAATAGGTTAGGCGCGAACACAAAACAGTGATAATGTCAAAGATATGAACTTATGACATGGGTGAAAGTTACACCTTACCGAGTTTACCTTGCCGTTCGCGCAAACTTTTATAAAGTTGTAAAAGAAAATTATGTGTAATTATTAACTTTATTTCGCTTAGGTGTGCAAAATGTTATATTAAGTTACTGGCAACTCTGAAGTTTTAATGTGTTACTTTGTTTCAAGCAACGATTATCGCATGAAATGCCTAGTATGTTATTATGAATAAGTGTTGCTATCGCTGACAGCTAAGTTCTTATGAAAGTTAGTAACATTAAGACAGTTTAGCTAATTTACCAAATGCTTTTTAGCTTCATAAATACTCGCTACTGTATTTGATTCCAGTAGGTACATAGTCAAAAATTAAAATCTAGTAACTACTCATTGCATTCTATGTCTACCGCATCATATTGAACATTATGCCTGTATAGGTATTGCCTATATTACAGTAAAACAATTGTAGATAGGCCAATAAATAAATAAATCAATTCAGTAGCTATAACTTTTTATTTCCATCTCAACACTTTTTCCAAAGATTCATTAACACCTCTCGATTCGATTCTCTCCTTAATTAAATTTAACAGTGTATAGCAGTAGAAGCGATAATTAGAAATCAATATTTCGTATCCACTTGAAAGGATTCAGGTAATGAACTGCCTACGCTTTGCCATACGTTTGTCATAAACTTTTGTTTTACATCGCAGCTATCTTTTAGCGTGGTATGTACAACACATTGTGTAGAGTTATGTTCTCATGTTATTACCAGGCTTTAACACCAGGCTATGCCTAAATAATTATCTAGATGTTACCTCTAAAAATAGTTCGATAATGTTACTAGGCAAGTAGCACCGCCTGCTAACAATCAGCTTTTTCTTGTGCTAGGCAACTATGTACCTAATGCTTAGCTATAACATACCTTATCGCTCATAGTTTTTAACTGTATCTGTAACCCACCTCTTTCCATCACATACCTACCTAACCTCGAAAAACAAATTAAATCATTATTCACCCACGCAACGTACGCTCCAGAAGAAAGCAATCCTCAGTTTTACATAATATTCGGTATAACATGACACAGTATGTCATTTAATTAAGTAACAAGAATAGGTTATTTCGGTGATAACCGAAGCGATAAATCTTACTTTACCATCTTACCAATTTCACGGAGGCGAAGATTTCTGTCGTCGTTAACAGATAAGCCTAAAACACGACGGCATTACTTAAGATGACAGATTTTATTGCCATCTCGTTTTCATTTTTATGACACACAAATTTATTGCCCGCACAATGCCTAACTAATTCCATTTTTTATGTTCACAATGCTTTAATTTTAAGCTTTATTTGTAACCTGACTCTTTTGTGGCCATGTTTTTGGTATTCTTAATGTAGGTAGGTACAATGTAATAATTATACCTACCTAAATAATATACTACTAAACTTTTGGTATTTTATTTACTGTCTATATTCAGTACACCGCTGACGCCTTTGATTATCCTCCATTCAATTTCTTATAATCGAATTCCGAACTACCAAAGTTGTCCGGTAAATAACGATTTCAGCGATTAGACCGCCATTGTTCGCTAATATTAATGATTTAATATCAATACAAGTAATATCGAAAATGTGCGCGTTGTGGACTACCAAAATTTGTATACGTCAATTTCATTAGCCTATCGGCGCGCCGCTACATGTTCGCACACAAACCCAAACCATCCTTACACTAAGCTCCTTACCTGATTTAGGAGAGAAGCCGAGTAACTCCGAAGTTTACTCAAACAACCTGCCGCCTTAAATAACTGTACAAGTGTACACGTATTGTAGCGGAGTGACGTAACGTTACATGTTCCAACAATGCTAAGTACATACGGTTAACAACACTTAATTTAGTTCTAAACAATAAATCTCAACTTTGGACAGACTTGCCTGTTTTTAGGAACGTGTTAAAGTTGAATTTAATTTACTTAAGCCTAAGTTCAGTTGCCGTTAAAAAATAAAGCTAACTAGCTAGGTTTCAAATCACACACAATGACGAATCATTGCTGTCTAGGAAAAGACATCGCTTTGGATCAATAACAATTATAGGAAATACTAGCTTCCGCCCGCGACTTGTATATTGTGATATTTCATGATTGTAAAACGCACGGAACGAACCCACGACACAGGAGAAATTCTTAGTGTGGGGCGGCGTTTTTTTTTAAACTTCGTCCATGTGGATTTCGATTATTTTATAGCCTTCCTCGATGAGTGGACCACCCAACACAGTTTATTTTTCATTTCGAACCAGTAGTAACGTCTCATCTCTTTAGCTGTAGCTGTGATAATATTATAAGTATAGACGAGAAAAAATACAATTACATTTTATACAGTAGTGTTATATAATTTTATACTATTATACATATAATGAAAGTACGTTGTAAATTTAGCATTGCATTAAGTAGGTTTGTTTTTCCAATTGATTCTTGCTGCGCTTTGCATTGATGGCATAGGCTGTTGTTCGGTACTTGTCACTGGAGAAATAAATAAATAAGTTTAATACTTTACCGTCCCATCAAACCAAATTATGGCTAAAAATAATATGTACTATGGGTTCATGACTTGTAATGATGATACTTATTCTTCGTAAGTAGCGGTAGTAACATTAATATTGTATCAATATTGATGTTAACAGCTGTCAACACAAACACTCGAAATAATATTTTACGTTCATCTGTCTAAGCGTGGACGTTATATATGAAAAGATACAAGGATTTACTACAATAACTTTCATGAGTGTATCAATATTATCTACTATAATAAGTCTATATACCGGTTATACTCACGTCAATATTCGGGAATGCCCGACTAGTTTCGGACTTTAACGGAGCCCTTATTTATGAACAGGTGATGCGGCGGGATGGCGAGCTTGTCGGGCATTCCCGAATATAGACGTGAGTATAACCGGTATATATCGTTGATAATATAGATGCAAGGATGTAGAAAAAACTAAGAAAATAGGTATTTACAGACGGAGCCTACTTTTTGAGTACTCAGTAGATGCCGAAGATTATAAAATTGTGTCCAGTTAATTGCAATAAGCTCACAATTAAAGCATCTGGTAAAACAGCAATTTGTGGATAAAAAAAAGAGAAATTATGGAAGTTTGATTACATAATTTGGCCAAAGGTGTTTCGGCAATGGTTACAGGAGGGGGTCGAGGTGCCACGCAGAGTTCCAGTCTAAAGCTTTTGAGTTCCATGGCCGTCGGCATGTCCTGAGTACATGGAACGTAACGTAACTTACTGGCTAAAATGCTTCCAATTTTCAGCAAGGCCTGTAGTAAAAAACATCAAATTATATCTATAGATGAACTGAATGAATAAATAAATAGATTATTTATTTCTGTAAATAGGTTTTCACAAAAACTTTTAGGCGTAAAATTTTAATAAAAATAAAAACTAGATGGCGTCGACATTTCCTAACTGATTACCTCTGAGAAGAAATGCCGAAACAAACTAATGATTCATATAAACATGTACTCACTGAACGAGTAGGTAAAGGAAGGGCTGGGCGAGCGTAAATAGGTGTTATAGCTAACACTACTGCGAGTGGCACAAACATCTTCAGAATATTAAAGGGCATGGCAGCTAACAGCAATTCTGTGTACGAAAAAATTAAGTGGGGAATGTAAACACAGTTCCAAAATTAAGAAGGTGGTAAAGTATGAACTAGTTTTTATAAAGTACACTTCTTTTCGAAGTACCTATGTGAAACTAACCTATTATACTATTATAATTGTCACTTACCAGGATACAAACGATTACGATATTTAGCTGAAGTCGAGAAAAGTGGTTTAATTTTAGGATAGAAATCTTCCGTCATATCCCATACTTGTAAAATGTTTCCGTCTTTAGGACCTTCCACATATAATAACACTGTGTTGCCTGTATCTAATCCAAATCCCGTCAGCAAACCTTGGGTATTGCCACTTAGCAACACAGACTCATTGATTTCAGTTATTTGACGTAAAATCAACATAATTGCTTCAGCATCGCTTATTAGACAATATAATCTTGAAAATCTTAGAGTTGTTTTATGGGGCTTACACCCAACAAGTCCCATTGAGACTTCCAACATCATCTGCGCTTCTAAGATCACGCCTGGTTGTACGATCAGTTCTGGTTGAATCTTTGCTCTCACTGCATTTATATCGTTCGTACAAATACCCTCACGTTCCAATTTCACAACGGATGTTTTAGGAGGATATAAAGGAAAGTCCCCTCTAATAAATCCGTTAACTTTCGATAATAATCTAGCATCAATTCTCGTTAGTGCAATAAGAATATCTGGGTCTTGATTAGGCAATGGAGGTGGCACAGCTACACCAAAATCCCGGTCTCTTTTGTCGTAACCAAAAAAGTTTGATGTGTCGGACAGCGGCAAAGGCACTCTAATACCACGAAGCTATAATATTGTATTATAGATTACAAAGAGTCATTACCATTAACGCAATTAATATAATTATATTTTATTTAAGAATTTACCTCAATTTGAAAAGGATTGTCTACAAATGTAGCCATGATATCTGAGGCCAAAGTGACATGCATTGGTAATGAATGATGATCGTCGAAATTAAGCTCTATTAAAGATTTTTTAATGACTTGATGTTCCGAGCTGTGTTCTTCCTCACTTATTGTCCACTTCGTGTAAATATGAGTTATTCTAAAAAACAATCTTAATATTAGAATTAAGGGAAATTAATGTTGACAAATTTTACCTGAGCCACCTTGGACAACTCTTTGTTGGTGGGATATGGATAATGAGAGTCTCCTCAGCCTCTCCGATCAGATTCAAGTTTTAGATCACTCACCAAGCATCTATTTTGTTTTATTTTTTTAAGCGGCATGCAGTCCCACATTTTTAAATGTCATCGAATATATAAATCTATACTCTACACCCTGTTGTATAAAAGCATTTTGATGTCCAACCTTTGTAGATGATTGCTTACCATCTGACATAGATACTAATGATGATGACGATATACGAGACAAGTCCAAAAAAAACATAATGCCATCTTTGCACTACACTTTTTCTTTTTACGCACAAAACTTGTTACAGCATAATTAAATTACAAAGACTAAAAAACTATGAACACTGACACGACAAATAAATATTAATTATTATTCAACCTGTGCTTTATAAAATTCTCAACAGGAATATTTATGAGAGTGCCAATATTAACAAACACAACAGGCAGATCGTCTTGCGCTGGTAAATTGTTGCTGCTGATCAAAGCTAAAACTTCGCCGAGATCAGGAGGCTTGTCGCCTAATATCTTAAAAGGTGTTATTCTTCCTATACCTAAAAGAAAAATAGATTATATTGAGTGATAAATAAAATATTTTTTAGGCTGTGCAAATGAATTCAGTTAAAAATACCTCACTAATCGATCAATTATATTAATAAAGATGTAAAAGTGACTTCAAAATTAAATCTCTTTTTTATGTACCTAGCTGTTAGTAAGTCAACTATTTACCTTTAAGAGTCATTAAAAAGCACTTATGGGAGAATGCAGAAGGGTTCTGACCTCACAAAATACCAAATTTGGTTCAAGATTTCCAATTATGTAGGGTTAGGGTACTCAATGAAAATGTTCGAGACTCGTGCAGTATGTAGTTAATTTAACGAGCCCGTTCAAATTCTATTCTACGAACACTTCAAGTGTGAAGCAAAAAATCACTAAAACCACTTTATTTTAATCATTTATATTCAAAGGTGATTTGCCATATTCACCTGCTAGAATTGAATCCCCTGATAACTTTATTTCGTATTTCTTTTGAATTTCCGGTGGTTTTTTTACAGTTTTATCTTTCATTTTGGACTCTCGTCTCATTTTTGCTGACTCTTCATTCTCTTGGTCTAATTTTTCTGATATTTGGCTTAAAACCAGTTCGCGAACGTAGAAAAGTGCTGCATCTTGATGTCTTATTTCTGTACAGTGCCAATTTAACAAAATTTAAAAAATGATGGGATCATCCTTGTGAATGAATTAGTTTGAGTTTTAAGAATTATTTTTCTTCTGTTCGATGTCTCATGGCTGAGCAAAGGGCCTCTATTTTTCTACAAATTTATATTTAATGCCATTCTCGGCCATGTCTTTTCCGCAAATTACTATCCGCTAACTACACAAGCTACACACAATGTAATCTATTGACGTAAGTACAATTATCATGTTTAAAGAATGGATTTATGTTAGTACCAGTATTTGGCGCGCGTAGACGATACTAATTAAACTTTGTTTAATAAAGTACTAGGTCTCTGCGTACAAATCTTTAGTTACTAATAGGATTAAGTACTTTAGAATCAGTATCAATACCTAATTACTTTAAACATTGTATACATAGGTATACACAGAAACTAAGGCTATTTGTGTCTGCTATACAGTGGAAAAAAATAAAATACCTGACACAGGATATGGTGTATCAAAGACTCCGTCCAAGTACATCATAGGGATATAATTCACAACACAATTCCATATGAGGTCTGTAATAAATTTCTTCAAATTCACCTCCTCTGGTTCTTTTACTGTTGCGAATTGGCGGCGTTCGCCAAACGCTAGACTAGGCAGGAATACTTCAATACTCTTCTCTACAGTTTTCGCACTGGATGATACAAAATGTAAATAGAAAAAATTCTAAACACCTCACTGATTTTCCAATGCATCTATCATCTTTTAGGAGAGTTAGCTAATGAATTAGGGTAACAGTTACAATATTAATAAGTCTATATCGACTACTGTTTCGGATTGCCCTGATTCATTATAACCTCCACCTGGAGGACCAATTAATAATAATTGCGATTTCAAAAGTGAAATAATTTGGGTTAATTGGCATACAAGCTAATAATACATACAAAACATCACGCCTGTATTCCCCGAAGGAGTAGGCAGAGGTGTACATATAGTACACCCACATTTCGCCAGTTATGTTTTACGTCCCAATGTAATAGGGGGTGAGCCTATTGCCATCAACCGGGCACAAATCCAGACTTCGTGCTGCTACTGAGAATTACTATTTAAAGCCTAGTAACACTTTGCCCGACCCGGGATTCGAACACAGGACCTCGTGCTCAGCAGTCGGCAAGCTAATAATGTAACCTCTATAATACAATCACTATATTATACTTAGCACTAAGAGCTCCCATTCCAGCATGTGGTATTACTGTAGCGATAACGTTTTGTAGATCGGCCACTCTTACAGGAAATGCATGACGAATTGAGAACGTCAACCACCTTCTTTCTAAAAACTGCCACGTTCGAACCCATCCGTAGTTAGTTCCGCAAAATACCTGTATAGTTTAATAAGTAGATAATATATAATTATAGACGTTCATTGTGGCGTTCTAAGGGGGAGGCTTTAGTTCAGCTGTGGACATCTCTGGCTGATGATGATGATATATAATTATGCGTATTTTATATCTATTTCAAATTTTTGTATAAATGTATATCAGTACCTATTGAATTAATAAAATTTTAATTAAGTATATAGTATATATTTGGCGAAATTATTACATTTGGCGACAGCCGCCTACTAATCCGGATAGGAAACAGGCATGACTTTACGTTTGGACATTACTACTCAACAGCATAAGTCAGTTATTACCTATTTAATAGGTTACTTACTGCCTCAGTGGATTCAGTACCGTACTGGAATTAGTAAATCCATAATCCATTGCAGCTGTGTAAATGTTAAGTGAGGTATATAAGTACCACCCACTAAACATTATCACTGTTTCAATGGATTATAGATTTACGTATTGCTGTTACCAATTAATTACCTACGAAATACTGACTGGAATATTTATCTAAACTACTACAACAAATACCTACTGTTGCCATGTGTGCAATAGTGCGTACGAAATCAAACCCACTTATTGAAAATCGTGTCCTATTTAGGATTTACGAAAATTCACCTTGGCAATATGTGGCCATATCAGAATATCTATTTCATAACTTTGTCCTGGGTACAAATAATATTGTAATTTCATCCCATGTACAGCAGGTCCCAATTCCTGCCACCCCTCATTGCAATCTTGCCAAATTTCAATCCCAACAACTTCTACTACAAAAGTAAGTGTAAATGAGCTTTTACAAAACTTAGATAAGTCTACAGTCGGAACTTTAATCATACTCTTATTCATTTGATATATTTTTCTCTATCGTAACGTGTGTGTTATTATTTTATTAGAATAAATTATTTAGTGTAAATTTGGTTCGTTTATGACATTGATTGATTGATGTTATTATTGCCCGTGTCATATTAACCATGATCGATTGATTGAATTTGTTGAATATTGTCTGACTTGTATAAACTACTAGGCTACAACAAAATTAAATACGTTTAAAACAGTTCGCCTATTAACACATCAAATTTTAAGACGATATACGTTATATTATATTTGAAAAGGAACCAGTCTCATGACCTTGTTGTGTGTATTTTTTGTTTATTTTTTACTAATGCAACATCTTAGTAATATTTGTCATTGTCATTTATTTTGACATTGGTCAGCGAGGTTATGTCATACCGTACGTCTATTGCACTCAAACAAAACTTGAACATCGCCGGTGTTTATTTATTTATAAATTTGATACATAAACGAAAATGTGGTCTCGCAAATTGGGCAAATGTGTTTTAAATAGGACTCCGTATGTATATTATTAGTGGTTAAATTGACTAATATAGAATTGATGTACATTAATCATTTGTTATTTCTTTTCTTATTAACGATGTTTATTGCAGAAATAGTGCATTGAAAATACCTAAATGGAGCTATTTGCCCTCCTCGTTACCGCTTCGAAAAAATGAGCGTAATACACACTCAACTGTAGATGCCACTGATGTAGAACTTTTTTCTAAACAAATGAAAGAATGGTGGAATCCAGACGGGAGTATGTCTTTGCTACATACAATGAATTTAATAAGGTAATATATAAATATGAAATACCTATCTTGTCCGGACGATGATTGAGTGCCAATAAAAATTAAGATATAGTTAAGGCACAGTAATATAATGACTTTATAAATTGCTTAGGGCCTCTAATTAGAAATGTATTTGAAGAACAGTTTAAAACTGTAACTTTGCTATCAAGAGCAAACTTAATAAACATAAAATAATTTAATTTTTAGGATTCCTTTTGTAAGAGATGGTCTAGTAAATTCTTCTTATAAAGATTTACATCCCCTAAAAGAAAAAAAGATTTTAGATGTTGGCTGTGGAGGTGGCATTTTATCTGAGGTAAGAAACACTATAGCTATGCTCTTATACTAATATTTATATTGCTGTTTAATTTATTAAATAAAAAACTAGATATTATAATAAATCCTAAAGTTTTGTCATACCTAATATCCATATAGCCCTAAAATACCTGCTAGCCTACCTGGGGCCGTTGATGTCATCCCTACTAATATTATAAACGTGAAAGTTTGTATGTATGGATGGATGTTTGTTACTCTTTCACAATAAAACTACTGAATAGATTTTTATGAAATTTGATATAGAGGTAGCTGACACCCTGGTTTAAAATATAGGCTTTTTATCCCGAAAAAATGTAGCGGGTAACACCACGGGGCGCAGCCAGTAAGAAAATATATTTATTCAATTTGTATACTGTGCAATGCCTCAATACAATGCCAAGGCAAGTAAAAGGCAGCCAACTAGCAGCTTCAAATACTCAGTTAACAACCTTGTACCTTTGGCACCAGGTCTCTAACCTAATCTCTGTTAACTTAATGAGAGGAAGTGTAACAACTAATGTAAATGTTACATTTTCAGGGTTTGGCAAGGCTCGGAGCATTAGTCACGGGCATTGATGCAAGCAAAGAACTGATAGAAGTTGCACAGCGCCACAAAATAGAAGACCCGAAGATAGCAAATAACAAACCTGATTACATTCATTGCACTATAGAGGTAATTGGCTTTATTTTCCACTACACCGAGTTACTTTACATGAAGAACTTGACTCTTGATATAGTGTCAATAGTTGCCATACTCTGCGAAGGAGACACTTTCTTCCTTCCTGCAAATAACACTAGCATTATTGATTTTGTTTCGTCATCATGAGCCCGTTGCAGTCCACTGCTGGTCATAGACCTCTCCCAATGTACACCAAAGCCTGGTCTGCTGCTTTATGCATCTGATTGCTGCCGACTTTAATTGTACATATTTATTTAGTAATAAAACCTATTAAAATACTGATTTATCAACTTATCAGTTTTTGATCTCTAGATAAAAGTCTAGAGCAATAGGTTAGGAAATCTTTACTATTTTGACAAAATAATGATAGAGTATTTACACCCAATAGTAAATTTCGACAGTAAGGCAAGATAACTTTGACGAATTTTAGAGTTCTCCACACATTTACCATATTATATTATTATGTGTAGCTATGCCAAATTCCCTTAAACCGGCGTGCGCGCTATATAATATCTAAAAAAAGATAGAAATTTTCCTTATTATGTTGATACCCACATGATAAATTTCTCATTTCAGGATCACGCAAAATCAGTTTCTGATCACTACGATGCAGTTGTCGCCTCAGAAGTTATCGAACATGTAAACAACCAGGAATTGTTCGTTAAATCGTGTATACACACTCTAAAGCCGGGTGGTAGGATATTCTTCACCACACCAAATAGAACGAGACTGTCACAGTTATTACTAATATTTGTAGGTGAAAATGTCCTGAAAAGCTTACCGCAAGGGGCTCACCAGTACGAAAAGTTCATAACACCTAATGAACTTACTTTTATTTTAGAAAGAAGTAAGTATAAACAAGAGTTCATTTTGTCATTTTTTAAATATATTTAATTCCTTAAATTTTATAAAAAATATCCTTAGAAAATGTACTATTTTGTCGGTCTTGTGGTCACAATGCAAAATTTCTCAACGTGGTTCCCAGGTTGGATAAAGTGCTATTGAGTTTTCATGAGTTTATAGGCAATACCTTTCGCCCCCTATTACATCACTTGTTTATTTGCACTTCTGCCTTCGGGGACATACATACAGGCTTGATTTAATGTTTTTTTTTCATGGAAATAACTTTCAGTATGTATAACTGCAATAAGTACGACGTCTTTAATTGTTACAGATAATTGCCATGTGGAACTGACCTACGGTATGACATACAATCCTATAACCAGAAAATGGGACTTCTCTCAATACCAAAATCTTATGTTTGCTATACAAGCTGTTAAACTAACGCCGGATTCGGTTAAATAAGAAAATGTAACCACCGAAGATATTAAGACAGAATGTATAGGTACAAACTATGATGAAATAAATGTTTGAAAGGAATAGGATTGAAAATATTCACATAAAGTATTAAATAAGAACTGTTTTGTTTTTATTTTGGTTTTATTTCAAAAAGAAATTCTCATTGCACTGTATTTAGGCTGATGTTTACTTTATAATACTACAGATTTTTTCATTGCATTTATTACCTCACTCGTGAATGGTTCTTTGTTAATGTCGCCCCACACTATGAATATTTCTTGTTTCGTAAACGAAGTGCTTTTAATTTATTTTATATACTTGTGTATGGCATAATCATTTTATAGGTACACCATGACAGAACAATCGACAGATCATTTTAATATGCCTCCTAAACCTAATGCGGAAAAGACAGTAGGCAAAATACACCCAGCTCTGCCAGCCATAAGTATATTATAAAAAGTGACATCTAACAAAAATAATTTATTATGGCGCATCAAAAAATATACCGGACGTCATTACATATAACTATGTAGGCACCGTTATTTAATATTATTGTTGTCTCTATATATGTACCACACGCCCCACCAGATTATACAGAAGACCGAACAGTAGGTATAATCGGCCACTGTCTAGCGTTTGTGGACTATGAAAAAAAAGAACCTTTGATCAATCGAAACCTGGGCTGTATTGCAGTCTGTCCAGCGATGTCATATCGATTATAGATGCATCGAGGTAGTGTTGAAGTGTAAGTATAGTAACGCCACCATGTCGGTCCGTTTAGAGGACGAGAGCACGAAACCAATCCAACTGCAGCGTGATGTGAGACAGGGAAACGTTATTTCTCCGAAACTGTTCACAAATACGTTGGAGGACATTTTCAAGCAGTTTGACGAGAAAGGATTCGGTATAAACATCAATGGCGTACGTACATCACTTCATTTTGCCGATAATATAGTTACATGGAGGAGTCGCTGGAGGAGCTTAACACTATGCTCCGTGATACCAGTGTCATTTCCCAAAAGATCAACACGGACAACAACGATCTTATGATCAACATGGACAAGACGAAGATCATATCTAATGTCCATGTCGACCTGTACCGGTTAACATTGGAAATTATACTATCCAGGTTGTCGACCACTACTTCTACCTTGGACAAATGGTTCAGCTAGGCAACCAGTCCAACTTTGTCAAAGAGGTCTTTCGAACAATACCGAAAATAATTAGAGAACCCGTGGACAGAATTTGATGCACATTGGTATAAATGAACATGGCTGTGATACCTTCCAAACCAAAGTAGTTTAAGCTGACTTGGGTGTGCCGTCCATACATTTTTGCCCACTATCCTTTCGGAAACCTAACCTACTACTGCGATATAAAAATGTATGCATAGGTACTCCTTAGATAAGGTATATTATATACACGAGGAAATGGACTTAGCCCAGAAACTAGAATATATCGGAAAGTTCAGACACTGACATGTGTCAGTTTGAATACATCTCAAAGAATATTGATTAAATTGAAAATGTATAAAAATGCCTCAGTAATGGAGAAATGGAGTTAATAATGATAAGAGCTTGACGGGTAATAGTGATATGTATAATCATGTCACTGACTAAGCTCTTTAAGGCGCCCATAAAATTATTTAGAAAAGAAGTTATCACTTTTCTTGTCATTCGGCGGTACGATTTGGGCAGTAAGTTATTGAATTTTTACCTACTTGTTAGATTGTGCTTTATGCATATGTGAAAGTAACTCTGTCTGTCTGTTACGCCTTCACGACTAAACCGCTGGATGGATTTTGATGAAATTTAGCATATAGAAAGTTTAAGACCCGAAGACAGGCTACTTAACGCAGGCCAAAGCTAGTTATACATATTAATGGTCAAAAACTGATTGTTACAAGTCAATGTGTACATTGGCGTAAAATACCACGGGCCCCGGATTTGACGGGGCCCCTGGCAGGAGCGGTACCCGACCCATGAAGATATTGATAATGCCAAAAAAAGGGGTCCCATCCGGTATGTAGGTACACTTGTTCATAAGTCGGGCACTGTCCACCTGAATGAGTTGTTGGAACTATAGATAAACTGCCAGGTTGGTAGGTAGGCACATTTCTCTACTGTTTACTCTACAATTACTCATCATTCTACTGTAATACTTACCGCGACCTCGTCATAAATTATCGGAATGGTATCGAAATTTCCTTTTGCAACTTAATTATTACCTTTGACGGATTGCACAAATATTGTTAGGGAATACGAGGTCGTGTGATCGTAAATTCTGAATTGCTAAAGCAAAGCTAAAATGGTTGCACGGATTTGGATGTTTGGCAGACTGCAGACAGACAGTTTTTTACCTGGTTTAGCACATAGGCTTTTATACCGGAATGGAAGCGTTAAAATATTCGTGTAGGCAATTAATCTACCTACTCAGATTGTCTTATGTTCGCTCATGTATCCTTCATAAATATCTACTGTTTATCGTTTTAGTTTTCGAGGATAAGCTTCGCTACATAGCTGTTAGACCGTCCGCGTCAATATCAGTTTTACGACAAAAAGTATGGCACATACTTGATCTACCGGATTTTTGTGAAGAAATCATTGTACTCAAAATGAATGGTGAAACGGTGATACCATTAATTGACCTGCGGAAGGGTAATGACCCACAACATCCGTTTATCCTCGAAGTGTGGTTGCCGGGGAAGCGAAAGGAATGTAAGTACCTATATAGCTTAACAAGTTGAGTAACTCAATTAATATCAAATAGGTAAGTAATTTAAAAACGGTACCTATATCAATGCAAGTCTCAAATTATGAGAGTTTAAATGATCAGAGAATATTTACGACTTGTAGGTACTATGTAACAAATTGATCATGAAGGTAGATACGTTAAAAAATGTAAGTTTAGTTATTTTTCTGGTTGACTGTACCTAGGTAATGTACTCACTTTTAATTTTAACAGCGTCGACTATTAGTATACATAACATGCTGACTATCGGCAATGGAGATGAGCAAAGGCAGTGTGAGGGACAGTCTACTAACACAATATGCGAAGGTAATGAAGACGGGGACAATTATGCATGTACCTGCTTTTGTAAGTACCCACGAAACGTAGATTTAGCCTGCTGTAACGCGCTTCTTAGACAAACATGGTAATATGCTGTTTTATTTTTTTTAATGTAAGTAGCTACCTAGTTTAAGTATTATTAGTATTTAATAACTTGGCATAAACGTCCAGACTTGGAAAAATATTTGACCATCCGGAGATCAAACCGATTAAGTCGTCTGTAATGTTGCACGTCCTAAAACTACTTACCTATACTAGGTAATTGTTATGTAGATAGATACAGTCAATAAACCGACAGCTATAGAAACTAAGTGGGTTAGTAGGTAGCTACTTGGTATCTCTCTACCTACATTGTAGAATAAGAAAGTAAAACCTATTCGTAGTCAAACAATACTTAGAATTGAGTTATGCGCTTTCCAGCACTCATAATTAACATATTGGAAAGGACTTTTCAATACGATAAACCTTTTTGTAATTGCAATAGGTATGTACATTGTATGAGTCCTTCTCCATCAGATGTTTTATATAAAAATACATACCTATATACACTCACTACTATGTTCTACCCAAAAAGCCCGTTCCTATGGGGAACAAAACACCCACTTCACGGCTCATAAGTCCCATGAGGTGGCGAACCCATCGCCATTCGTGGAGCCCAAACCGGGTTCGCCACCTCTCACAATGATGTAATGGAATCCGGAGTAAATGTTAACTGTTATTATTTGCAGCCCAATCCACGATATCTAATGGAACAGTGGCTTTGAATAAACTTCGCAATCCAGAACACAGGAGGCCAGCGACTACATTGCTATCGGACTATAAGAAGTGGGATTTGTCCTGTGGTATGTCAAGTACGTCGCTCTTCAAGCTTAATGGCAAGAGGAGTCGCGACAATTTCAACGACATTTTGTCTAGAATTCAAAGTGATTTGTCCACTTTAAGTTGTAAATTAGATAATTTAATGGTTAAAGTGGAAAGATCGCGAGCTAGAAGTGGAGCTGCAATGATATGATTCTTTATACAGGGTGTTATATAATGAACGGCAAAATTTTGTCATAGACCTTTGTAAAAGTAATAAATGCGATGTTTGGTTTTAATATCTGTACTTAAATATTGAAATGGCTTCTGAAAGTTGTCTAGTTTGTACGCAGGATTTAAATCCAACAACAAATTTGAAGTGACAAAATTATTGGTGTTTTAATTTACATTTGTTTCACTCCACATTAAAATTTTTAAATTCCTTTCTAATAAATACAAATACAATTGTTACTTATGGTACTTTTTTCTTCTGTATGCCTTTTAGTATTTAATATTACAGTTA
Organism: Abrostola triplasia; assembly: GCA_946251915.1. Classification (NCBI taxonomy): domain Eukaryota; kingdom Metazoa; phylum Arthropoda; class Insecta; order Lepidoptera; family Noctuidae; genus Abrostola; species Abrostola triplasia. The sequence goes on from OX276431.1 coordinate 5,905,787, forward strand.
ATCTTGTTTAGAATATATACCAGGTTTTAAGACATTGGTACTTATAATAAATGTTAGCTGCTTCAAGTCTTCTTATCGTATGTCTTCGTATCGTAACAACCTGATGTCAGAATTTAAGCCCCCTATACGCCTCTGACATGGCTTTAGACACCGTTGCAAAATCTCACGAGGTATTCTTTTACCGTTTTAGCAACTGATAACTTAAGTATACACATGAATTCAAAAAGACATTGGTACGTGCCGGGGTTTGAACTAGCAACCTTTGACTTGGCAGTCCGACGGTCATACCACTCGGCTATCAGACTACTAGTAGTAGTCTAGTAAGTCCTCAAAATTATACGTATATGAATTGAGGTTCTATTCTAGAACAGCAGAAACGCATAGCTCGACATACTTTAATATGGATTTCATAATAAAACAATAATTGTAATAAATACAGCTATATTTTAAAAAAATACATTTAAACAATACTATTATACATGGTATTCAATCATAATACCTGATTATTATTTACAATAATTATGGTTATACACAGGTTATGTACAAATACCTGCCACGTCGAGGTATTATTTGGACTAGTACTATTTCCTACCAGTTAAAGTGAATGAACTCACTTTAATGTACCCATACCGACTTTTCTATCATGCCTTTTTACAAGACTAAAACTGGATTGAGCTAACGTTGGACGGCAATACTAGTGTATAAATGTTATTCTCATTTGAAAATGATTTTAGAAAATATTTTTTTTTATTTGTCGCGATTAAGTTTATCCAGTATTTATTATGTACAGTAGACAAACCAATCGTTATTATTATTTTATACACACATAAAGTTACGCCTATTTCCCATAGATTTCATTATATATTTCGCACTTATTCTTCTAAAAAAAGGCACGACAAAAAGGTTATTCATAATAAATAATATTAACTTACTATAAAACTTTTGTGCACGACAGTATTCGATATATGTCATGAATAGTATTGTTTCTTCTCTAGTCATCAGACGTACACGTCTGCAGCCCTCTGAAAAATCCCAAGTTCGGTCCTATTCTAACATAAATATTCTACATAATAATTATTATTAATTTTTGTTTTCTAGCGATACATTTCATTGGCCCTTTCTGGAATCATACGCTAAACTACATAATGATACAGCTTGAACAAAGCTGATTGCATTGACTAAAAAACAGGTAGATAAAGCTTCAAATTTCTTGTGACTAAATTCACAGATGCGAACCATCTTACCATTTTCAAATAGTATAAAATTTGCTATTTTACTGAAAGTTTAAAATGTAGATGTAAGTAAAAACTGTAGAAATATAACAGAATCAATGACCAGCTGAACTTGAGATTTAAAAACGATTTCTTAATTATGGATGTTGTATTCTGTAACAAAGTAATTATTAATTTAAAATCATCATCCTTAATCTTCTTGTCGGTCACAAGTAGAAGACATATTAAAAACAATTGAATACATTATATCCTTATATGTGAATAACAACAGGCATCAACATTGTATTTTACTATAGGTAATAACTTTCGTGAGTGTTATCCATATTATCTACTATATAATATATATACTATATATCCAGTTCGGCTCGCGACCCCGCCGCGTCACCTGCTCATGAATTAGAGTCCGAAACTAGTCGGGCATTGCCGAATATCGACGTGAGTATAACCGGGATATCGGGGATATATAGTAGATAATATCAACATTGTAACACCAGAAATCCTAATGGTTCAGGAATAAGAAAATGATCTTTCAAACTCATCTTTGAAACCATATCTATGCAGTTATCAACTGTGTTAAGTTGGGCAAAGACGAACATACAATTAATTTAAAAAATATGAACAAGAAAAGGTTTAGTGAATACAAAACTATAAGATATCAAATAAAACATTAATCTTCAACAAGATCAAATCAATTTCAACTTTGTGTCGTAATATTGACTTCAGTTTCTGTCGAAAAAGGCTTACCTTATATTCAAGGTTGTATACACTCTGTACACAACACTGGCTCATGACAACAAAGCCGCACATGCGGTCTTGCATTCCCAACGCGTATTCTATGCTACGTATAAGATCGTTTGTTTTCAACACCAGCAACGCCTGTCTGTCCACGTGCTCTAGACATTGTGTAACATAGTGCAAAATGTTTGGTAACTCATTTTGGAATGTTGATTTCTGAAAGAATTTGTTTTTCGTTTAGATCAAACGCTAAATGCTAGAGATTAGTATGTCATAAAATTCGAGTAAAATTAAAGTACGTCTTTGCATCTTCTATACTATATATTTTTAATATATATATTTTTTATTATTATTAATTATACATATATGTGCCTACCCCTTCGGGGAATACAGGCGTGATGTTATGTTGTATATTATTAATAAATTAATATTATAATCTGAAGAGTAATTATGTTTGTCTGCTTGTAGTGAAAAAAACATCCGCGACAGCGTAATTATGTCTATCATTAAGGTTGGCTCGCTATAAACATTTTTATGCTAACCAAATTTGTTAAAAAATAACGCATTATTTACAAAGGTGTTTTTATAAACATGATAATCATTCTTATTCTAATAAATACGTTATTCATCAAATATTTAATTTAAAACAAAATTGCCCTTTACATCAATCGAGTTCAATTAATATCTTAGGAGATATGACCAGTTTTAAAATAACATCACATCGCAGAAAAATAATAAGATCCACTCTTACTGATAAAAGAGTAATGTAGGTACTTACATACCTAACATAGCTCCTTAAACGTACGCTTTATTTAAAAACATTTTCACCTTCTACGTAAACGAAGTCGCGGGTTAAATTTAGTCATTTATAAATACTTGCCTCATCTGATGTTGGCCTAGTCCGCCCAATGCCTTTCATTATAGAATCCCATGGTCTTCCCGTCACCATACAAGCAAATAAGCCATATAGTTCCTTGCGTATTCCTAATTGTTCTGCATGTACTCTCATCTCGTCTTTGTTTCGATCAATTATTGATAGCCATAACTTGGAGTAATGATACCTAAATTTATCAGTCAGTTGCTGAAAAATAAAATTTAGAATTATTATAAAACATAACATCACGCCTGTATTCCCCGAAGGGGTAGGTTACACCCACATTTCGCCAGTTATGTTTTTAGGTCCCAATGTAATAGGGGGCGAGCCTATTGCCATGAACCGGGCACAAATCCAGACTCCGTGTTGCAACTGAAAATTACCTAATGGAAAAACCTAGTAACACTTAGCCCGACCCGGGGTTCAAACCCAGGACCTCGTGCTCAGCAGTCGCGCTTAGCAACCACTAGACCAACGAGGCAGTCAAAGCTAGAATTATTATATCATTCATAATACTATTTAATTCTACTATTTCTCTGTATCGAAGATCTAGTAATAAGATAAAATATTTTTTGATGTACCTGCAGCTTAACTCATGTGACGAAATTTAAATTCTTGTGACTTACAGGACACGACTCACAATCACTCCACTAATAAATATTTATAGATGTTGTAAGAACAAGCAACAAAATAACGATTCTTTATGATTTAATTACATTTTATGGAGAAAAAAAACAACAAAAAATATGAAACCTAAATTATACGAAACCAATTTATACGAAATCTAGTTTACAACTTTTGTTTAAGGCCTGCACAATAACTAGTACATAATATAAGGGGGAGGCCTTAGTTCAACAGTGGACGTCTTCCGGCTGATGATGAATATAAAAAAAATTGTCTGCATTATTTCTATTGAACCATGTAAGAATATCAATTAAATGTGTTACAAACATAAACAGGAGCTCAGACTGTCTGAATTTAACGCCCTCAACCAGCACCTAATCACTGTGCCATCACAATTCTGTATTTGTTTAATTAACTTTGAACAATAGAAGTATATACCCTAAGCCCAAAATGTCTGCCTGTTGATCAACATAAAATATATTATGGTAAGCAGCTATTGTGACCTTCAATTCAGGTCCACAATCCACCAAACCACCTTGGTCATGAATTGTGTCACACTGTATAAGGAAATGATTTTTGGACATGATTATATTCCTTTTATAAGGAATGGAGAACTTCTTCAATATAGAATACCTTTTCTCAAAGAGTGAATGAATACTGTAAAATATCTAAGACTTATTTGAATAAAAATTTAATGAAAATAAAATGTATGTAACCTATGGAAAATTAAAAGTATGAAGGTTAGGAAACTGTTATTAGTTCCCATATTGATCACTCATCTACAACTTACAGCATACAAACCGTGGTCCAACAAGAAGACAGTAACATCTTTATCCTGGGGATCTTTTTTCACAAGAATGTTGCCAGGATGTGGATCACTGTGCACAAACCCACTAATAAAGATCATATGGGAATATAAGTCACCAAGCTTCTTACACAAATCGAATCGGTTGATTTTGTGGTCCTGAAACAAAATTATTAAGTTTGCAATTTCTTCTAACTTAAAATGGGAATTTCGTGTTGGCTGATGTGTCATGCTTAACAACCTGATGAGCACAGTGGCTAAGCAATTGGACTGCTATGCAAAGGGGGGTTCGATTCGTGCACTGGGCAAAAATTTGTGCGAACTGCAGATGTTTGTCCCGAGTCTGGGTGTTTGTGTATGTCATATATCATGTTTGTGAAATGCACCCACGACACAAGAGAAATTCTTAGTGTGGGGCGACAGTTACTTTTCAAATAAAAATTAAATTAAATCTTTCAGATCTACAAAAAATAAAACCTACTGGCCGATAGTAAATAAATTCTAAAACCTTCTGCAACTCAACTGTAAAGAACAAATAAAATAATATTTCAAGTGATTAATCGCTGGGCATTCAAATAAAATAAAGGTCATTGAGTAATAAGGCAACTCCATAACTTATTAGCTAGGTAATGTTATTCAAATGCAATAAGCAAAGAGGTTGTGCAATAATTTCGTATACTCACATCAATATATTTAACATCATTAACTTGTCCTCCATTTACATATTCCATAACCAGTACCCTCTCAGTACTGTACTCCCAAAATATCTTTGGTACCTTCAACCAATTGTAATGACTAAATAAAGCTGATACTCTTTCAGCATTCCGACCTTCTTGTATGAAATCCAATTCTTTGGCAATATTCCTTTTAGTTTCATCTATGAGCCATTGCATTTCAAAGTCAGGAAATACTTTAGACATTGTTGTTATTATAAACTCCATCCATTTCAAGTCAATTTTAACATTTTCTCTAACAAAGTAATGCTGAACTTTAACGGCAACTTCAGTACCATCTTTTAGCTTAGCTTTGTGTACTTGTGCTAGTGATGCTGTTCCTAGTGGTTCAGTCTCAAATTCATCAAACAAATCTTTAGGCTAGAAACATGAAAACATTGTTTAATATACATTTTATAATTTTAATAGCATGCTAAGTATTTAGATTTTATGAGATTTTAAATAAAAAATACATTAAGTGTAAGTTACTTACATCTTTTTTTAAATCTTCTCTCATAACTTTATACAGTTCCTCCACAGTGTTCTGTGGCGCGTCTTTATGCAATATACGCATAGTAGTCACGTATTCGTTAGGTAGTAAGTAGTCCAACGCGCCGACATGCTGTCCGACTTTAATGTACACTCCTTTATTGGCTTTACATAGATCAAGCAATTTCGCTGCCCCAATTTGATGAGCTTGACTCTTGACCTCTAAATATTCTTTTGAGGTTCTATCCCATTCCTTGCTGTACAGCATGGTCTTATATGTTCTTCCAATTTCTACAGCAGTACATGCTGTTCTCGTAAGTCTGACGATCGCCAAGGAGTCATAATCACCATCATGAAATTTGACAGCAGTAACGGAACCTCCAATAGCTACACTACCGTACAGTCCATACCTTACCACGCGTGTTACTTTTCTAGAGAACATAATGAATAGCTACTGGTTACTGCGTAATAGTCACATATTACTGTTTAGATCACTATTTTCTACGTAACTGCACCGTACAGCGCATGCAAATAGAACGTGAATACAGGACAACCATGTCATTATCACTCACTCACTGTCAATGTCAAAATGACAATGATAACAGATAAAACAGCTATGGTTTATGGATTAATAATTATTTATCACAGAGTAATCACTAAAGCAATTAGTAATTACTCTGAGTTATTTATTCCGCCATATTATTATACCATGCTACTATTAGTTCCCTTTATATATTTTTTTTGTTTTCTCAAACCTCATCAGCAGCTGGAAGAAGGCTCAATAAGGCAAAAAGATGTCTACTTTTGATCAAAGACTTACTCCTTAGAATGCCACAATAAACGACATTATATTATGTATATATTTGTAATGTATACCTAATGTAAATTGTAAAAAAATATTTATAAGAAAAATGTTTAAAGCATCTATAATAATACATAAGAATTAATTTAGATAAAAAATATACATATTTGTTCAAACAAATAAATACATATTTTAGCTAAGTTAATGTTGTCTTTTAGTTCACAAGTAAAGAACTTCCACGACTGACGATACGAAATATGGTACCAGTCCAGCGTACCCTGAACGGTCGATCGCTACCATTTTTGTTGACTGATCAATTTTTACACCTCGCCGTGACCTAATCGGTATTGGCATGTGGCTCATGCCAATACAAATTCAAAGAAAAGAAGATTGTCCTTTAAGCGCAAGTGTGACTTCTCAATCTTCTAACACCTGTCTGTCGTTTTTCTTTAATCAACTGCACATCAGAGAAATTTTGTTTCATTGTTTGTCCGTCAGCGGAAAGCTAACAATAGTTCGTTGCAAGTTCGATAAGCACAATTTTTAAAAAAAATTCTTTACGTGTTATTTTTTTGTATAGCAACATTATATAACGCGCCATCTTACTTTTCGTCACTGTTCCGCTTCCGTTGACAGATTCTTTTAGATCAAAACCTCCGAAAATGAAGGCTAAAGGAGAGGTAAGTTTCGTTATTTTGTGTAATAATTGTGAACAATGGTAGTAAAATATGCTTGATTTTTGCCATGAAAGCATAATCAGTGATTGGCGGAAGAAAAACAGTGCGTAAAAAGTGAGTGTCGGTATGAGTGAAGCGTACACGTTGTCGGTGCAATCCATCATATTTTATTTCTTTTAATGTGCCTTCTAAAAACAAGTATGATAAAGCGGAATGTATCTAATTTTATTATAACTATTCTGCTGCTGTTACTGTGCTGAAAGTTTTGGGTCTGCGAGTATTGTCAATATCAGTAAGCTTTTAGGTTATGTCATGTTGTGATGCTGTTCAATCTGCATGTGCCTCATCCATGAAGATATCTATCATTCCGCTTGAGAATATATTAGTATGATTTATTGATTAGACCTAATTTGAGTGATTTATGCTATAGGTACTTGGTTTATGTATGTTTTGGGTGCTAACCGAGATTTATAATAACGCAATTACTTGTTTCAGTTGAAGGAATATGAGGTCATTGGCCGCAAGCTCCCTTCGGAGAGCGAGCCTAAGCCTCCCCTATATAAAATGAGAATTTTCTCCCCGGACCAAATTGTGGCCAAGTCCCGATTCTGGTACTTCTTGCGTCAGCTAAAGAAGTTCAAAAAGACCACTGGTGAAATTGTCTCCATTAAGGTTAGTGAATTGTATTGAACTTAACAAACATTCCAGATTCGTTACATGAAGTCTGTTGGAATAATACAAAGGAGTCAGCAATCCACTGTTATTTAATTGCGGATATTTTATTAATGGTAGTAGTACCATACACACACTATCTCTGCTTTCGTGAATCTTGTCTTATTATTTTCATCAGTATGGAAAATAATAAGACACAAGATTTTATTACTCATGTGCTGTTTGCTAGTTTATTTATTGGGCATTTCTATATTACCATTACTGTTGTAAGGTAATAAAAGTGAAGATAAAATTTGTTCATTTGCACATGCAGGTCTGTTTACGGTAGGCAGTGGTAATCAAAACTTGTGGTCAGAGAATAGTCATGTCTTTAATTTTAAACCTCCACATACTAAATAATTTATAAACATGTAGAATTTTATAGACCACAGGTTATGAAATGATTATTCGTATGCTGTTCTGCTTATTGGTGAACATAATTCTTCTAAGACTAAATATATTTTCGTATTTTATAACATATAGAATCTCTAGATCCAGCACCAAATTTTTCTGCAGAATTTTATTAATTAATGTGATATGCTAAGAAAGAAGATACATACAAGAAAAATGTTGAGACAGGCTGGACTCTTTTTCAAAGACTGGAATCAAGTAGCTGTAGACAAAGACATTGGAAGGGAGACCTTTTCAGTAGAATAGTTTGGGCTAATAATATGCAAACATTTACAGGAAATCCCTGAGAAGAGCCCGGTGAAGATCAAGAACTTTGGCATCTGGCTGCGCTACGAGTCTCGTTCTGGAGTACACAACATGTACCGCGAGTACCGCGACCTCAGTGTCGGTGGCGCCGTCACTCAGTGCTACCGCGACATGGGAGCCAGACACAGAGCTCGTGCCCACTCCATCCAGGTATACCAATAATATTAAATAATTTCCTAAGCTTTCAAGTTTGGATACCCATGAGAAAAAAGGGTTAAACTTTCTTTACCTGCACCGTACCTAATCTTCTGATAGTGAACTATTTACTTTTCCTCAAACATTATGGATAATTGGAATTTGAGATCTATGAACTGGTTGAACTAGTGTATAAATAATAAAATTGACATAATAATAGTAGGTGGTCAAATGTTATTATAATTACATTATTTAATGTCTTGAATTTTTCCCTACTTATATTCTGAATTCTTAAATTTAAATATTCTGCATTTGCCTATTGCAGTCCTATAAGTACTAGTTGTGTATTTTTCCTGCTACAAGCACTAATATAGAACTGCATGTGTTATGTGAAATAACATTTTTTTTATTAATTTTATTATCATTTAAGACAGATAAGTTAACAATTTAATAGATGAATTAGCCTAATCATTTATCAATAATTTTACCACTAATTTCGAGGTTCTGCAATGAAATTAGTAAAATTTAACCTTATTAATTTTCTTGTACAGATCATCAAAGTGGAAGTAATCAAGGCGTCATCGTGTCGCCGACCACAGGTGAAGCAGTTCCACAACAGCAACATCAGATTCCCACTGCCCAAGCGCGTTCACCACCACAAACGCCTCAACACCTTTGCATACAAGAGGCCCAGCACATACTTCCTCTAATTTAATAAATATGTATGCAACTACAATAACAATAAAATCCGCATCCTGATGTCGGAACAAATTTGTATGTTTCATTTATGAATTTAGTTTTACTTGCCAATACACAAATGGCCTGTCCTATCACAGGTGCGCCGCGTAGTTGCAGCGCATACGTTTGTCGAATGCCTACGCTGGGCAAACGCTAGTGTAAAGGCGCTCTTAGAGCTTGAATTTAGTAAAATCGAAAATTATAACTTATTTGACTTAAGTCCTCTTTGTGGAAAATCTTCAATGGCCAGGTATGAAAAATAAAACATGGTTTTTACACTTACACTTTATTGACAAAGAAGTAAATGCCCCAATGGGGTTTTGGAATACAATATAAACTACGTCACAGGACGATTCTTGTAGGCAATTAATTAAACAACGCAGCTTACGTTTACGTGTTTGTGTACATGCATGCTTATGCACTACCTATTTTAGAGAATCTCAATAATCATTTTATTGTTTAATGACGTACTTGCTTAATTTAGTTTACATGAATTCATTATACCGAAAGTATTAGGTACTAAATAAAAAAAAGCCTTCATTGTAACTACTGAATACCTACTTAACAGAGCCTATCTATATACTTATTAGGTTACAAGCAGTCCCGTTCTAACAACTTTCCCTGTATAAGTATCATATATTTTATTTAATCCACATAATATTAGGAGAACATTACTTATCCACGCAGAAATTTTTATAGGTTTACTAGCGTAAAAATCCGTCCAGCCGTCGCGTCGTCGTGGAGGATCTGCCTATTTACCATGAATTCTTAAAGCAGGACAGTTTAAGTTGTGGAAGCGTAAACTGTCTTGTTTTAAGAGTTCATGATACCCTGAGCTATAATCCGTAAAATTCTCGCGTTTTATTGGTCCACCGTATGCATGTCCGCAGCATGAGAACCTAGGTTCGAATCCCGGGTTGGAAAAATTTACTGGGTTTTTCCATCAGGTAATTATCTGTAGCTGCACGGAGTCAGGGTTTCTGTGCGAAATGTGGGCGTATTAGATATTATGTGGACCTCTGCTGTGATGTTACGTATGTTTCGGAAACTAGCCGGAACAAACACACATAATTCATTTCACAGAACTTCATTTCTGTATATACTTCCATGTCTGTTATTTTGATAATGTTACAGACACGCCAATTTTATTTATTTGTATAGATTTAATCTATCTATATTATATTTCATTATACCATTTTAAGATTATAAGTATTTTATATAAAAATATAATTATATTTTAATAAATAAATCTTTTTCTCTTACAAAATTTAAAACAAATACTTCGAGTGTTTGTGCATATAAAATTGATGGTTATGTAAATGGCGGTAATAATTGGGTAGTTAACAGTTTGACACCACCAATCAATTGGCATGGTTTTATGAGCTGTCAAAACGTCCATAGATTTTGTATGGCAATAGGAACCTGTGACGTCACTAGTTCGCAAACTGAGTTGAGTAACAATTTATTGATTTAAAAAGAAATAAAAATCGACTTTACACTTCATTTAAAATTTATAGTTTTTAGGGCTAAAATGCTAAAATGTAGCAATTAGGGTTCAATACCTCAAGAGGAAAAAAACAACTCTTGTAAGATCACTTTGTTGTCCGTCTGTCAGTGTGTCAAACCTTTTTTCTCAAGCGTGAAGTTTTAAAGTTATATACTCAGGGCAAGTCAACGCAATCAAAAGATACGTGCAATTACGTTGACTAATTTTCAAATTCTCGCTCTTAAAACCTACAGCGTAATTCCAGTTGACTTAGAATGGTAAAATTTGGCAAGAACCATTAGCCTACAGCACAAGTATAGAAGAATAACTTCTTTCCAGTTGGTAAACTAACCGCTACCTACTTCAATAACAACAGGTAACAGTTTGACCACCGGCAAAGTGAAGTTTGTTCATCAATCAGGTTTATCATTTTGTTAGAACAATGTTATTATCATATAAATATATATTTGTCTGTACAGAACCCTCAGTGCACAAGTGCAACTCGCACCTTGACCGGTGTTTTTCAAAGAAGTAAGTGTCTTGGAATTATTGGTTAATGGTGTCAACTACCCAATAGGGAATATGCATGTGATTCAAATATGAGCCAAATATTGTTTTAATAATATCTTTTGCTTAATAATTATGCCTACTATATCATTTCGTTTCGATTTAAAAAATAATTATAAAAAAGTGCCACAAATGACCGGGAATCTTAATGGTTGAAACGCAAAGCTAACTATCGGATGAAATGTGACGTCAAAGTCTTAGTCAAAAGTGCATTTTATGTTATAATAGTTGTAAAATACAAAACATTAATAAATTACAGAGAATTAGACTTTTAAGTTGGATATTATTTATAACATTTTTTTTCTCCATAAATTTTCGTTCTTTGGCGCAATGTTTTTGCACATTCCCTATTATATTAACGAGTGCGAGATGTCTATTTGAAAAACAAGTGCTTACACATTCCTAATCGTATAATATAAGGTATGAACTACGTACCTAAGTATTTCAGTCTAGATTTTTTTTTACCAAATTGTTATCGCCATCAAGAAATCGTTCGACTAAAGCAATGCAATTTTGTTTGTATTTTTTTAGTCCAGATATACACAAAGTTGGAGGTAAATTTATGAAAAAATGCATGTGGTGTATAACAAAAGAGTATTATGCAATGAATAACACAAATACAACCCTTAAAACTTTCATCTTAAATAGAGTATCAAAATGTAACAAATTGCAAATTTCTAAGAGTAAAATATAATAAACATGAAGCTGTATGGAACTTCTTTTACAACATAATTACAACTTTTACAATTAATCATACAAATTAGGCTTGGACAACGGCTTGAATTCATTTCGCCTGAGATATTGTCTCTTTGTTAATCATTATAATAATAATGTTTTCATGGCCGAATTTTGGTCATGGACCTTTCTCAGCTGAGACTAGACATAAGACAACAACGCACGAGATACTATGCACGCAAACACAGGTGCACCCTCTCACTCTCCTATTCCGATGGGACGGTAGACCGACACGACCGGAGAGATCAGGCGCAGGTCCAACGATTTAACGTGCCTTCTGAAGCACGGAGGGGTCTCGACATGTGGAAACGGTTACCCTTCGCAAGACTGACCGTGGTAAGCACGGCTTAACCGTTTATCCGCCGCTTATTGCAGATAGCCCCTAACAATTAAAATATATATTGCACTACCTTGAAACTACGAACATGTATTAACATTAAATGAAGTTTAAGTCTACATAGTGTTTTGATAGGAAGCAATTTTCCATTTTTATAAACACCAACTTAAATTTAAATTCCTAAGACTTTCAGCGCCATTTTAGCAGCGGCTCGCTTCGCTTGAGACTTGTTTCTGCCAATTCCGTACACGGTGTGCTGCCAGTCGTTCTTCGTGATAGTAACTGCTACCCTTATCCTTGGTATTTCGGGGTCGACTATAGTCGCTTTGCTGAAAATACATGAACATTTGTAAATACAGTTTAAAATATTTTTATTTGCGATCTAATTAATTGTAAAAATTGGTTATATATTATAATTACTTTATTTAAGCATAAATAATTTGTTTTAATCTTAAAAAATCATCTTTTATCAATATTTTAAGACAACACTGACTAGCATGGCAGTGTGTGATCAAAGCTTTTTTTTTTAAAAAGAGTGCTCTTTCTGGCCGGTATTATCTTAAGTGGAAAGATTTTTTTGACTTATCTTTTTTAAGAATATTGTGTATGTGTAACATTTCGCATGGTTATAGTTAATTGGGAGAAGGATGCACGACGATATAATGTTATATGCATAGTCGAATATTGGAAACTGGATATTATAATAATATAGGTATACTTACTGAAACACCGGGCATGCGTGTATCTTCTCATACAACACTTTGACTGGCTGTTGCGGGATGCGGTCAGCGAAGGAATGAATTTCTTTAGACATGATGCGGTAGATCACCGACCATACGGTTTCCAGGTTGCCGCCGCAGTCCAAATAAATCGCCCCAACTAACGCCTCGAAGATGTCGCTAAGAACCTGTATGTGGAATATAAGATTTGAAAAGAATTATGCGTAAGTACCTTGATTTTGGAAACGAAGGATAGGTTAGGAGTAAGAGAGAAAAAATTGGTAGAAATGGAAATTCAAGATCTACTTATCTAACTGGGAAACAACTCCCTTACCTGACTCAAGCATAACAATTTAGGGTATGGAAGCGCGATGCCGCATCACACTGTACCTAGGGGCGTCTCGCTTCCAAGTCCTAACTATTCTGTTTTATAATTTGCATAATATAAAAACCAACCTTGGGAACTTCGACGTACTCAGCGATATGACATTCCTCTTCGTCCATAAGATAGAGTACCTCTTCGACGATGTCATGGTTCCTTTGTTCTTGATGATCTACGAACATGATGACAGCTTTGTCTAGGGTTGGATTCAACTCGGAGCACAGGAACCTACGAATTAAATGACATCACATAAATTATTTAGAATACATTTGTTATAATATACGGTTAGCATACCGGATTTGTATGCACAAGGTTGCAGGTTCAAACCCAGGCAAGTATCAATGTGACTTTTTCAATGTTATATATACTTTCTTAGATATTCTAAGACACCACTGATTAACGGTGACCGAAAACATCGTGAGGAAGCCTGGATTTAATTATCTGAAATCGCTAACCTGGGAGAGAAGGGAAGGATTGACCATTGGTGATTAATGCTCAATCCTTCTCTTAACGAGAAGAGGCCTTTACCCTGCAGTGGGATAGTTATAGGCTGTTATTATTATTATTATACATAAAGTCACGTCTATTTCCCATGGTCGTAGATAAGATTGGCCGCAGTGACCGTAATTTAGTAAAGACGACTTAATCGACTGCGCTGTTAGTCTAGTAGTCGGTATGTGCGACTTCTGAGCATGACACCCGGGTTCAAATCCCGGCTCGGGCAGTGTTAATTTTGCCAGAATACATTGGGACCTGTAACATAGCTGTTTTTCATACACCTCTGCAAACGCGTTCGGGGATTACAAGCCTTATGTATGACGGTATGTCTTTGCGTACTTAATTTTACGTTAAACTTACTTATGAAGTCCTAGCTTGACCACGTAGGACGCGAAGGTAACATTGTTGACAAGCGCCGACCTGAGATCCGTCATTGCACCAGGTTTGATGTTCTCACAGTTCTCGAATATGTGTGCAGTAATAAGGAAATCCAATATGGCGTCCCCAAGGAACTCCAGACGTTCGTACGAACGAGTCAATCGATTCCTAATGTATGAAGGATGGGACAAAGCCTGAAAAAATGATTTATATTGAACACAAGTAATCCCTTACACGCCACAGTCTTGTACTGTGCATTATGGCAGAACAAAACCATATCCAAACTTTAAAAAAAAAGTCTATAAGGCTATTTTTATTAAACTACATACAAAGATTTATTATAGTCGTTTGAAGAGACTTTCACTGGTGATGTTTCAACTTAAAAATAACTAGGATATTTTAAGTGCATGTGGACTTATAGACTTGGCACGTAACTTACCTCAAGTAAATGGGAAGCATCATTAAATTTGTAGTTTAATATCTTCTCCACGTCAGGCTGAGAGGAGCTTAATAAGAACTTGATGTCGCTCTTAGTAGCGAGGTTTCGTGTGAGAACAGTCGGTACTTTTCTGTGAATATATTCGGCAAAATTGTCCTGGAACAAGTTGACTTTTTACACGACTGACCAAACAAAGGAGTATAATATTTACTGTATATTCCGGTTATACTCACGGGTGTATTCGGGAATGCCCGACTAGTTTCGAACTCGACCGGAGTCCTTATTCATGAGCTGGTTACGCGGCAGATTCGCGAGCCGAACTTCGGGCATTCCCGAATACACCCGTGAGTATAAACGGAATATACAGTAAATAATATGGATAACACTCACGAAAGTTATTATACTAAAAAAGGAGTATAATGTTTGCAGGGTCCAAAAAGTAGCTAGTATTTTGTTTAGGGGTCGTCCACTAATCACGAGAGGCTTGAAAGGGGGGGGGGGAGAGGTTCGTCAAAATCATGAAATATCAAAAGGGGGAGAAGGTAGTGTAGTGAGATGTCACGTGTATTTATTTTTTCGTTAAACGCGCGATGTGTAAACCCGAAAGCTTCAAACCAGGCATTGCACCACACGTTTTTCTATCTCACGCAATCTAAATTGAATACTCGTGATGTTGGGTAGGGGAGGAGGGGTTAATCTTTAAAAAGTAAATCGCATGAATAATGGTCGACTACTTAACGTAGATATTAAGGGGTGAAACATAAAACTTTTGGGCGGTGATAATAAAATATATCTATACTAATATTATAAAGAGTGAATGATTTATAATTTTGAATGTTTCTATAGATGTGTTAGAATCCAAAAATTGAGGGAGTGAAGAAAATTATAGGTAAACGAACTTATTTCTAAAAAAAAAAGTTCTTTTGGATATAAATATTAAATATTTATCACAATGACGCAATCCAAGTATCTTGTCTGATAGATTAATAATATCAGACATAATATTTTATTGGTGTTATTTACATTTTCCTTGACTAGTTTTATAGACGTACCTGTTGAGGTATGACCCTCATCCATTCAATCACTTTAATGGCACCGTAGATGCCACCACTTAGTAAGTAAGTACCGATGATAGCTTCCACACAATCGGCTACGGACTAGAACAAATAATTTATAATGTATAAACTATTTTTATTTTACAATATTGTTTATTCTTCTCATGTTTTTTTTCAAATGGGCAACTCCATTCTAATTTAATTTAATTACTATGAAATTACATTATTTATTAATAAATAGTATTACCTATTATTATATAATAAGATAGATTAATTAAGTTTAAGTCAGTCGAATTTGAAAAAAACAGTAAGTATGCACTAATTCTATGCATTATTTTAAAATTCGCACAACCAATAATGTTATTAATATCTATATATGTAAGTAATAATAATACCACTTGGTAGATAAGTCTCACTTTATTCCAAACCTATTTTGTCGTACAAAGATACGTACGACTTTGGGATATTCAGTTAGCTCTTTCCCAAATGCGACATTTCTTATTATCATTTAAATATTTACCGCACTACAGGCTATAACCTACTAATTTTTTATCCCGAGAAAGCGTTTGTGCATGGAATATTTTGTCTGCAAAAACTTTCCTTAAATAAGGAAGTAATGTTATTGCGTAAGTTTATTTTTAACAAAAACAATCAGTATATAACGTAGAAGGAACACAATGATATAATAAACTATTATAAAGACACACAGTAGTACTTGTCAGGTTAACTCGCAACCTTGAACCTTATACCATACGAATGCGGTCCAACCTCTTCAATGTCATCACATTTTACAAAAACCATACTTATAAAAACGAAGAATAAAAATAAATTTAATAAAAAAAGATAGATTTATTTAAATCGCAGTTGGGAGAGACCTTTGATACTAGATGTTTAACAGAAAGATTCCCCTACTTCGATGAAAATAAATGTTTTCCTATTTATTTCAACTTATTTTTTACAGCCTATGTTATTTCTTACTCGGAATGATGCAAGGATTCTAAAGACGTCGTATACATCATAATCAGTAAATATGTTGTAATCAATTAATGATTATAACATAATTTGTACCTACCCAGTATCCTTTTTTTTGGGAGTATTGAGAACAAAAAAGCATTAGCACAAGTGAATGCCTAATGTCATGGACCTACGCATGATATATGATTTACACGTGTAAATCTTATTATCTAATAGGCACACTTGAGTATACGAATTAATGTCAGTGGCCTGTATCAGAAATGGCACGTGTAAGAGTTTTTGTAGGTCCATATCAAATCGTGAAACGAAACTTGTCAGATGATAATTGTGTTAGTCAGTTTATCGTTAGGTACGTACCAAGATTCTAAACTTAAGAATAACTTTTTACTAAGCGTAGAAATAAATATAATCGGTAATAAGCAAGTAATTTATTTTGCAGGAACTTTAGAACGTAATTATGCGTGTCAGCATGAGCAAGTTTTGTTGAAATAGCGTTTGCCTTAGTGTAGCGATCGTAGCACTGACTGAGTATTTTGTACTAATACGCATAAGTATTATATGTTTAAGAAAGGCCTATATCCAGTAGTGGGATATTGAAAGATGTGGATTGGGATAAATAGTTTTTTACCGATAGCATTAGCTAAAAGCATACGCTAATAAGATAGACTAAAATTACTATCATAACTGAACTGTTATCCATTATACCATGGGTATGCATGGTCTAGAATTTGGTTATATTACCCCGTCTATAACAGACGCAAAAGTTAAGGTCATGAGATTATACGTGGCAAGTTGTATAGTTGTAGCAACATGTTATTTAACACAAAAAGTGTTGTTATAACACAATTTATAACAACGTAAAAAAAAACGTATTTTTAAATAAAATGTGCTTATATTTGACAATAACGAATTCTGACATATCGTTATTTACAGCTGGTAGGTAATGTGTACCTACGAAGGTGAATAATTATATTAATGATGATTGATTGTATTATGACGCTCTTGAGTAAAGAAGTAAGTATGTACCTACACTTCTACACCTTCACACACGAATTAATTTAAGCTTTAAATAAATGAAAATTATACTGTTATCTCGTAAATGATGATTATCATTCACACAGAATGACAACAGATGTAGAATAGCCTTTTTTCGTTTTAATTAACATTATTAGTTCCATAATAATGTAGAAAAGGCACGTGTAGCGTTTTGTTATGTAGGTATGTTTATGAACTAAAAACTACAGTTTAGATAACATTATTTATTTTTCTATTATGAAGTACCTAAGGAGGCATTAACTAACAATAACAGGATGACTATAGAAGATTTAGTGCACGGAAACGTTCAAGCTATCGAACCTTAAAAGCACAATAAATAGGATATTCTTGTCATGTCTATGTGATAATATGACTTTTTGGTGCCATTTTTGAATGTTGCCCAAGCTAAGCTAAGCTTGAATCAAAATTGATAAAGAAAATTTTTAAAATGATGGACCAGAGCGGGACTTGAACTCGCGACCACCAAACACGCAAATTATTTAATTTGAATATATAATTGTTATATTTATCTCTTTTTCTTCTTTAGCGCCGGCTCAAATGACTTAAAGATCTTAGTTAGTAAGGTTTAATGAAAAAGGTTTATTATTTTTCGCTTTTCAGTTTTTTCGGCGGTTTAACTTTTTGTTAAAACGTTTTTGTTTTATAATTTTTTTGTGGCTATAATGTAATAATTACTACATGGTTAGTTTTTGATATTTTAATTGTAATAGGTACACAACTCGGTATTAAAATCTGTTAGTGAACAATAAGTCACCCCTATTTTCCTACCCTTACGGTAGGTATTTCTTTCCAAATTTATATGGGACCAATTTCGAGGTATACACTATCCAATAAAAAAAGAATGATCAAAATCGGACTACTCTATAAAAAGTTATGCGTGGTCATAAATAAAAACAAAATATACGCGTCGACTTACCTCCTCCATTTTTTTTCGACGGTAAAAGTATAGGAAATGCCAACTGGCTAGTTTAAAACAACCATGTAAATATGTCATCATCGTACCTTGTCGGCCACAGCTTGTGAGTGCACATATGACTGCATGGCGTTTTGCGCCCGACCTTCGGGTTCTTTTTCCGCGGCGCCGTCGCAGTCCGTGTAACGCTCCCGCACCATGGACATACTCTGCTTCGATAATTTTCCATCGAAAGTTTCCATTACAGGAAATTGCACGCCAATCAAGAATGTTGGACGAATCTGAAAATTATCATGTATATATTATAAAATAATATATATAATAAATATTATTATTAAAAGTAGGTTAAGTCATAGATTATTATTTACAAAAACATTAAAAGACCTGGATACAGATATCGTCTTGAATATAACAAAATAACACATAAGATAAAAAAAAAATGTAGGTACTTTTAAATTAAATGAGACATCCTTCAAACAATATCACTGGTGCACTGGACCCTAAAAAATATGGGTCCAAAATTCAATAAAAATACTACAACTTTCTTCAATATTAGTAAAAAAGAACGATTTCTCTCTGTTACCATACTGGGCGGTATTTAATAACGACCATCTGATGGCTTTACTTACTTTACCCACTTTACTCAAGTACCTACTCATGAAAATACGAATCTTCCAATCGCTTAATTTGGGTTATTTCTTCTCAATAGTGTCTGTGATAATGTCAACACTTTCTTATATTTGATGTATTACATTAGTATCAACTAGCGCTACTTGTATTTGATGGATAATTGACGACTTCGATTGAAAAATCAGTCTGTCTTTCAAGCTCCTTCGGTCAAAATTGTACCAGAATAATTTTAGTTAAAAACTTATTTGCACGGTCTTTTCTAGTGCCTACTTAACTTAATAACCCTTTAACGACGAATGAAGACATAATACACTAAATTACCTAATGGAAAAACCCAGTAACATTTTGCCCGACCCGGGATTCGAACCCAGAACCTCGTGCTCGCGCTTAGCAACCACTAGACCAACGAGGCAGTCAGTATAATTAATTAGTAATACATATATTTATTAAATTCATCATTCATTCATTCACATCCTATGTAATGTAGATACCGATTACATAGGTATACGTCAATAAGTTTAAATTTAATATGTTTTCTCGTTATGTAATTCGCTGATAAGATAAAAATTTTAAAACAAATGCAGTTTTTTTTTATTAAAGTATGTTTTAAAATGGTTAACTTATAAATTAATTAACAAATTATATTATAATTATAATAAATTTTAAAATTAGTATTCAATCTATATATCTATAAGTCTCTATCTATAAGTCCCGAAATTGAAGAAATAGCCGCAATTCAACTGGTATCATAATTTCATTTTTAAGCAAATAATAGCTAACTGTATTCGTTTTAAAGTATGGCATATATCATTATGCACTACATAAATGTTTCATACATCCAATATAGACTTAATAAGGTCAAGGTTGGGGACAGGTCGGTGCGGCGAACCCGCAGCGAACACTACGGTACTAACAATATTATTATGATTTCGGTGGTCACCGGCGTCACACGTACCCACTAAGTGCGGACAAAAAACATCGGATCGAAAACTTTCGTGTCACCAGTGAAATTGAAATCACCTGATCCTTTGTGAATTATTGTTAATTACTGAATGTAGATTCAAGGTTCTGTGTGAAGTGTTTTGAGTAATATAACAGTGAGTTATTACATTATTTTAATTTATTTAATCAAAGCAATAGTGTTTCACGCTATTTAATTATGATACTTGGTTTATCAGTACATGATTGTAACTAGGGGAATTGATTCTTATTGCCGACTTATAGTTATTTATAAAACATATAATATAATACACATAACTAGATGTCTTTTGTTCTCGAAAAATATTTTCATATATCTAACTACCGTCTCAGACTTAGAAGTTGAGCGTAAAAATACTTTTTTACCCAATGAACTAATTACATAATTTTCACATGTTTGCTACTGTTGCATGAATGTCATACAACTTAAATATTAATGATTAGGACATTTTAAGGACTTAAAATACTCGACGTTTCTTAATATTGATATAATATGTATACTGTATACGAAAAAATCATATGCAAAAATCCATGTTGGTGATTTTCAGCGTTATTTTCGTGATATATTGGTTTATTCATTTCATTTTTAATAATTTTAGTATATGGTAAGTTTACTTAGTAGTGTTAAGAAAATACATACTATATAAAAATATTTTATAAAGATTCAGTTAATTTTATTGATTAAGTAATGAGGAATACATTTAAATACAATTACGGTTTAATTGAAGTTTATTTTTTTTCATGCATGTTTCCAAGCTAGTAGAATCAGATTAATTAAATAGGCAAACCTTATTTTCTAATTTTGTAATATCCACACATATAGCAAACAGAATATATAATATATAGCATAAGAAGATAAGTGTCAATAATACAATCTATTATTTTTTGAATACTTTCTATTTTAAAAAGAAAACCACTTGTTAGGGGACTCTGGTATAAAGCACCCACGTCTAAAATATTAGAAAAATTAAACAGCTGAATACTGAATCGTTTATTGGTAGTAGGAAACCTTACTAGCGCAGTGGATGAGTGGTTTGCTTTCTGTGCTTAGCAATACTTGTTATTGAAATATTGTTGATATTTTATGTAGGTAATTCATATTCACCTACCTTACCTAAATTTACTTTTTGTGAATTGTGTCTATTCATATCTCAGCATTTAGATATCGTTTAGGGGAGGAGGCTTATGCCCAGCAGTGGGCCATTTAAAAGCTGATGATGATGATGGTATCTCAGCAAAATAACAAATGGCAATGTAACAAGATTTTAATATTGGTACCTACATGGAAACGTATATTATTTTCAGATGAAGAAACTTTGTTTATCAATAGTGGCGGTCATATTCGCGGCCTTTTTTGGAACAATGTATTCATATATATATCGTGTGCCCGAACTGCCAGAGTTGAACCTTCAAAAATGGTGGGGATCGGGCCAACATCCACAGAAGGAAGATAATTCTATAAGGTCATTTAAAATCGACTTCAATGATACGGTAATTATTAAATAAGTTGATATTTCCTACTAGAAACTAGAATGAAATTTAACAATGTAATAGTATTTTGGTACTTAAGTCCTCTCAAATAATCATTTTCTTTTAATTAAAGCTGTCCAATTTTTTTTAAATTTAAACATTGCTTTCTATTTATTACAGATGATTCAAGACTTAAAACAAAGATTATTAACTAGGCGAAAGTTTACAAAACCATTAGATGGTATTCAATCCGAATATGGAATGAACACTGTCTACTTGGAAAAAATATTAACCTACTGGGCTGAAAAATATGACTTCTTTAAGCGAGCAGATCTATTGAATACATTTCCTCATTACAAGACAAAAATACAGGGATTGGATATACATTATGTAAGAGTCAAGCCGAATGCGAGCAAAGGGAAACAAGTAGTTCCGATCCTTTTGTTACACGGGTGGCCGAGTTCCTCTAAAGAATTTGTTAAAGTTATACCAATATTAACTGCCTCAAAGGACAGTTATAATTTCATCTTTGAAGTAATAGCTGCAGATTTGCCTGGATACGGATTTTCTGAGGTAAGAGTTCATTTAAAATCACTCATTAGTATTGCGACACAATCTCGACTTAAATCTAAGGTGCAAAAGATAAGTAACTTGAAACACGTCTCCATAAATAGATTAAACGAAGGTACTTTGTACGTAACTAAAGAAACGAACATAATAGCTCTTTGAAATACATATTACGCTTAATACGTTTGTACATTGATATGATGATACATGTAAACAAGAAATTTCATATTTACATTAAGTACCTATACACGAAGAAGCACGGAAAATAGAAACTGCCTATGGCTTTGAGCTAAGACAAAACATAATACAAAACCTTGAATTTTCTTAGTTGGTTAACTAAAATGTATTTTTATCCATAATCCAACTTCACGTGGTATGTTTTAAGCTGTAAGTGTTAAATCAATAACATTGTTTCAATTCAATCAGTGTAGTGTTTAACAAGATTTTACTTTTGTTTCAGGGCACAAGTAAACCAGGATTAAATCCAGTGCAAATTGGTATTATAATGCGTAATTTAATGCTGCGTTTAGGTTTCGATAAGTTCTACGTTCACGCCGGAGATTGGGGTTCCCAATGCGCCACACATATGGCTACACTGTTTCCTGATAATGTCTTAGGGTAAGGTACCTATCTACCTACTATCGAATAGTATAACTTATCAGTTCCAAAATTATCGAGATTAGCGATAGTATCAAATAAGTAGTACCTCGTTAAGATTATGATATTGTGATTACCTTTTTTGTCTGTTTGACATTGTATACAATCAAGGTCAATAATATTGAATGTCAGAATAAAAATTATAATCGTAGTAAAATGTTGCGTAGTTATAATTTGTATGTATAGCCCTCAAGTCTGAATTCCTCGTAAGTACAGGGCTAACTGCCAGCAGTTAGCAATTAAAAGTTAAAACAAAGACAGTAAAACGTCAATTTTTTTCCAGGTTTCATACTAATATGCCACTGTCTTTAAGACCGATTAGCAACATAAAGTTATTGATTGGATCCCTATTTCCTAGTTTCTTTGACTCGGGTCGCCCTGAGAGACTTTATCCCCTACAAAAATATCTCTCTTACCTCCTTAGAGAAAGTGGCTACTTTCATATGCAATCTACAAAACCTGATACTATTGGTGAGTTTCTAATAAAGTTTTTACACTTTTCAGTCTTGCACAAAAATGTTAATTATTTGGTCGTTTATCTATGTAATAAGTTGTACCTATAGTTGAGTAGTTTCCAAGTTGCTGCCCAAGTACATGGTATGAGTTGCAAATAAGCTTATTATACTTATTTTATGTAAAGGGGCCACTGGCCGTATGTATTTATTTTGTAGGTGTTGCCCTCTCTGACTCGCCAGCTGGGTTGGCCGCTTATATAATGGAAAAAATGGCCATATGCAGTAACAGGAACCAACTCGATTTGCCCCATGGTGGCTTGGAGAACCTGGACATTGACGATGTATTGGATACAGTTACTATAACTTGGACAAACGAATGCATAGTAACTTCTATGAGACTATACGCAGAAGGCTTTTATGGGCGCGAAGATATTCGGCTCCAGAAGTAAGTTTGCAAATAATATCCAATCATTTAAATTCTTTATTTCTATCTCATATATTGCCTATCTAGCAAGATAATTTAATTGCACGCCATTAAGAAAATTCTTAGCAGTTCGTTTTCATAAAAGCTATACTTTTTTAACAGTACGATTAGTTTGACGTTTTCCATGTGCTCTTTTATAGCCAAATAAATGATAACCTTTTTGTAATAAACATAATAAGATTTCCTTACATTGAATTTTTAATTTTATTAATACAAATTCATTATTTCAGCATACCAACGGAAGTGCCAACAGCCGTAATCAAGTTTTTACATGAAGTCGTCTACCAACCTGACTGGGTACTAAGAGATAAATTCCCTAATTTAATTAGATCCACCAACTTAGATTTTGGAGGACATTTTGCAGCTTTACACAATCCTATAGAATTGGCCGATGATATGTTTGCTTCGGTAAGCGAATTCCTCAAGTTTGAGTCAAGTAAATAGTATAATAAATAGACTTGTTAGAATTATGAGCAAGTAGATGGATTTATCGTTTACTGAATTAGATGCTTCTTGTCAAATGCTCGCTCAACTAGTGTTTTCCTTTTAATCATATTTATCTAAGTGTGTTATAATAATTTGGCAAAACTAAAAGCTATGTAATATCCTTAAACTTTAAACAAATTTAATTTTGTTTTGCGGTATAAGAACCATAAAACATCCATGTATTCATAAAATTACGTACCATAGTAATTTCCCATCATTCTGCTCTAGAATTGTGTTATGTGTCATAGGTGTACTTATTTTACAGACTTATCTACATTAATACTGTTTCTGCGCTAGGAATTTTAAAGATAATAATGCTCAGTTAAGGTTAATAAGTAATTAATTTGTGCATGTAAATGAAAATTGCCATTAAGTTATTCGTGTAGTTGCTATGTTTATTTGTAGTTATTTTATTTATTCATTTATAACTGTGATAGTCGGTTTATAAATCTATAGAAACTGGACGTTAATATTTATTATAAAATTATTAAGTGCATCAATATAATCACTGTATTTAAAAGCATTTGATTAGCCCTTATTTAATTGTAACACTGATTTGGCAAGAGCGCGTATTGTTTACATTCCTGATGATTAATCACAAACACATTGTCTGTACTATGAAGATAAAATTAAATTGGTACGAGTCACCTAATTCTACTATATTATGCTTAGTATCTAACTGTTAAGTTCTGTAATAGCTTTATGTACTTATTATTTCTCAATATAGTTCGTTCTCAATATAGCTCGAGATATTTATAGGACTGGCCCTGAGTAATATTGTGACTTAAGACTAGCTTTTATCACTACTTGTACTACCTATTTTGAGCTCCAGTCATAATGTTTGACTTGCAACCTCCTCTTCATTTATTAATCTAGCTTTAAAACGAATTGGATAATAGTTAGATTTCATTTCAATTTCATTAAAAAACTATTTTGAAAATAGTTCTTTATATTAGAACGTCACATTTTTGCCATTGAAATGGTAATAAGAAGATAAAATTATCTACTAAATTCATTAGCATGAGTAAAGGTACCAAATTTTACTATTATTATTTGGTTTTAAGATTTTATAGAAACTTTTTCTTATATGTAACAGTTTTTAATACATCATTTACATTAATTTATATATCGAAGGAAGTTAGTTATATACCAGTCAGTCCTATTTATTTCACAAATATAATAAAAACTCATTCATATTGATATGGGTAATACATAAACTTGTCTAAAATGTTTAAGCTGTAATATTATTATAATCTGAAACTGTGAAAGGAGGATCTAAAATAATTTTAACTTCAAACCAAATAGCATTTAAGGTCAATAAACCTACCTATTGTACCTATTCGTAACTGAGTAGTTTGTTCGGATTGATGATCATTACCACTATTAGGGGCCATTATTTAACATGTAAATAAATGCATTTGTTATTGTTTAATATTGATCTTAATAACCCGGGATCATTATCTAGACTTAAGGCCAACGCAGACCGGGACGGCATGGCAGGGGATTTCAATTGATACTAATGGACATTCAAACGTATAGTTTTCCATAAATAGAAAAATACTTTTACACTGTAAATAAAGACCCATAAAAAATCAATTTTTGCGAAATCGATCTTTTCGATTTCAGTTTTTTTGAATATGGATTCTTCCGGTTGCGACTCAAATTGATACAAAAATCGTTCTTTGAAAAGAATCGCCGTCCCAAATGTGTATTGGCAGCAGGCGTGCCGTGGCATACCTTGGCATGCCATTCCGTCCCGGTCTGCGTTGGCCATTAACCACTCTTATTCATAAACGAGAATTATACCGGCATTAACTAAACCCCGTAATAAGTCTATTTACATCTCTATTCTTTGACATGCAAACGACAGTGACGGGTATAATTTAGTCCATGGTTTAATTTGACATTTTATTATGAATAAGGGGGTACCCCCTTATGTAAAAAAAACGATCGAATCCAGAGTTTAAAATGTAGAATAAGTACTTAATTTTTGTATGAATAAACAGTAAAATAGTTTTTTCGTCTTGTGTTATTTATTTAATAAAAATGCTTACTATTATAAATACAATTTATTTATCTGTATGATATTTGCCGCATTATCTGCATGATGTATCTTAATATGCAAGCATACTATCACTCTTGTATTCCCGAGGAGGTTTGCTGTTATCAGTCACTTATACAATATAGTTTAAGTTGAAAGTATTTTAAACAACCCATAGTTCATGCAGAAGACAATGCCCTTAATATTTTATGCACTGCGATATATCAATACACATAAATCAAATTGAAGTGGCTGTTTGTAATATCAAAGTAATAGCTTTTTAGTCAATGCATATGATAAGTGTACATGATAAACGTAAAAAATGCAATTTAAAAAAAAATGTCTGCCTGTATGTTTCTTCCGGCTAATCTTCGAAACGGCTGGTCCGATTTTGATGGGGCTTTCACTGGCAGGTAGCTTATGGTCCAGAGTCTAATATAGGCTACTTTGAATTTCGAAAATATTTAGGACAGACAAAGGTGAGTGTAATAGACTCCTAATGTAATTAGAGGCGAGATTATTGCCATCAACCGGACTCTAATTCATACTCCCGACTGAGAATTGTCTAATGGAAACTTAATATTACTTTGCCCGACCTCAGATTAGAACCTAAGACCTCGTGCCTTAAGTTCGCTCTTAGCGATGACTAGACTAACAAGGCTGAACTGTATTTCTTATATTCAATAAAATAATTATAAACTTACCTGTTTATCTTCAATAAATTCTTCAACTTCCTTGGGTGCAAAGAATCCAGGAATTAAGAAGTCTTTACGGGGACTGAATTGCTCTATCTTCATGCGTCCACCCAAGTTAAAGCGCTCCCCAGCGTAGTACAGGTTCCTTAGAAAATAATGTACACAAATAAAATAATTATTACGTCCTCACTTTATAAAACGAGACTGTTATAGGTATTCATGTTTACCGGTTCCGACAAAATCAAAATCTTTTTTTAAAGAAAAAACAAAGCACCCCTTCAAAAAGAAAAAAGTTTATAGGAAATAGAGTTTATAAAAACATCGTGAGGAGACCAGCACAACTGTGATATTTTTCAACGGCATGTAAAGCCAAATCAGAGGCCTACAGGCGGTTTAAACTCTGACACCAGGTTGTTCATCAACCATTTGATAAGAAGAAGACGATGACAACCGCTTCATAAGTATAAGATATCTATAGTAAGATACAATTACAAATGGAAAATAATGATATAAGAAATACTAGTTACCTGTTGCTAATAAGTCTGCATTTAATATTAGTCAATTGTCCTTCATTGAGAGTCGGGAACTTGTGGAACAGGTAAAGGCTTGCTGCGAATTTCAGGAAGGAGTCGCCTAGCGTTTCTACTCGCTCCAAATTAAACGTATCATGAGATTTGATTGTTGTCAAGGCCGCCAGTAAGTCCCGCAACTCGGGACCTTTGCCAGTAGCCGTCTTCTTGAGAATCTTGATCGTATCGTTATACCTGTACATGACAATAGTTTTGGTAACCTGGATCTCTGTGCAACAGAGGAAAAGCTAAAGATTGGCTTTCAAATCAGTATTATACTGTTTCAGCATTTAACTGGACAGAAATTTGTTAAATATTAAATTTGAGTCTGCTCAGGCCTGAGACCAGACCTTCTTAGACACTTTTCTAGTTTTTTGGAAGGAATCATAGTAAATAAGTTAGTTTGTATAAGCAAGCATGATAAATATAGACATACTTGGCAGGCGGCGCGGATATGGCCGCTGATAATCCGATGACCCGTGGAGGTGATTGTACGTGCTTCGGCGAAGTGCTTTTATACAACGGCGAGGACGCAAACTCGTCGTAGCATTCGATGTCCATCACTGTCACCGTGGAGATATTGCGCTCGATATCTAACGGTTCCATTTTTTCCTGTTTACATACAATAAGTAATGTAATATGGATTGATTGACATACATAATTATAATCATAATAAAATTAAATCACAACACGGCAAATTTACAATGAGGCGTAAAATTTAATAATTATAAAATAATACAAAGACTGTAAGCGATTTTGGTGCCGCAAAGAGGGAAAACAGTTTCTGTGATAAATATGCTTAAGGTTAGTAGAAGTTTGGGGCTCCTGGACTAGTTAGACATTATGCTTTTCAAAATCTTACCCAGAGGGGCTGAAACACGAGATAACAGTTAATACCTTCGAGAAAACTCAAATTTTTGAAGTTAAAAACAACAAGTTAGAAATTAAGCTGGCAACATCTACTACTAACAATTAGAGGTGAAATATAAGATGGAATTTGTGTGGGGAAACAGTGGTGTACCGTGGCTTAGACGGGCCTTGTATCAAAATTTGTTGGGGGTCCCTTTTTGTTTACGTTATGTTATACATTCGGGGCCATGTAGCTCGGGGGCCTGGTATCATTGATACGGCGGTAGTTAAGCCCCTGGTGGGAAATCTGGTATCTTTAAAGTTTGTAACTTGAATAACTCGATAATAAAACTATATAATAGTTTGAGTTAATATTAATTGGCGCAGAGAACACGCGATTGGACTACTGCGCTAAGGTTTGAGGGTTCGATTAACACGCGACACAGAATTGTGCAATCCGCAGATGTTTGTCCAGAGTCTGGGTTTTTGTGTATGTGATAATCCATGTTTGTGAAACGCACCCACAATACAAGAGACGTTTCCAGAGATAGACGAGGTTATTTAAAAAAAAAACTGTTTAACAAAAACAAAGACGTAGGTGTTGAACACCCCTCGTGAATAATGTGTATGTACATGAATAATCTAAATCTACGCGGGAGAAATGCTAGTTTAAATTATGTTACTGCTAAAGCATAAGTGTATGACTAAAACTATTAATACTTACATCCCAAGGATATTCTTTGCTGAGTTTTTTCTGTAGCAGTTGGTATATGCTCTCTTTCAAAGACAATATGTTGGGACGTCTTTGCTTGTCATCGTCTATAGGATTGTTTATCCTTAAAACCAAAAGCATTTTGTATATTAGATATTCTAATGACGATTAGTCTTATTCCTTAGAAATTATTCATAAAAATCTCTGTACATACTGTATACAGACAGTTATGATTGTTCAGATGCGAGAAAGCATTAAATTTACTATGACACACTAGTGAGCGTATGTTTTGCACATTGTACTATCATAGGTTTTTGAAAAAGCATAATATAACAACTATGTTAATAGTGTTAAGTAACGTACGGAAAATGTATTAAAAAATACCTGTCGACCGAATTTATCGGCGGTGGTTCCTCCACTTGGGCTAGTAAGGAATTTGTAGCGATCTCTAAGTTGGATTTCACTGGCAGCCAATGGTCATCTAAAAGTTTGATGATCAAATGAAACTTCTTATATTATATGCGTGGCATACTTCGATCAATAATGTACTAGATTCCCTATCAGCGCTTTAAAAACGGCCCGATAAATTAGAGCACAAATAATTTTGTGTTCTTATTTGAACTAAGTATTTTCCAATCGTAGCCAACATTACGACGTTAACATGCCGCAGAGCGCGTTCAATAATTGTGTAAATAACCATTGGAATTCCCAGATTTCGTAAGGAATATCTTTTCCTCGGTAAAATTATGCCAAAAAGTGCTTATTTCCATAAAGTAGAACCAATTAAGAGATATAAATAATTTTAATAATAATTAATTTGTTTCGCCAATTTTTGACACAGATCAGAAACGCGCCAATATTTGTGTCCAGCGTAGACTATTGTGAATATAAATTATAGAAGAATAAATAGAATTCATGCTTGAGGATTAAGATTTAAAATTAATTGAAGTTATTGATACTCTGTAACGTCTTTCTGGTATAAAAATATATACGTTTAGCTTTACGGTCACGGTATGCGTTGTGATTTTGTTCGTGATCCTTTATCTTGTATATTATTGATCGAAGGTGGCATACGACATAATTATTTGATTGAAAAGCTGAAAGCGGTTATAATCCATACTTCCATAATAACATTATAAATGTGAAAGTAATTCTGTGTCTGTTACGGCTTCAAGACTAAACCGCTGGACGGATTTGATGAAACTTGGCATGTAGAAAGTTAACGCGGGCGAAGCCGCGGGCAAAAGAAAATTTTCAAAAAATTTTTTTCAAGTAATTTTAAAAAAACTACTGAATACTTGCATTGTCGTCGTCGTGGGGCTCCATACTTTGTGGCGTCGGATATTTCCGTAAGAAGTTCATGTGTTACCAACAGCATGAATACTCTGAAATTTTTTGAGAAACCAATTCTTATCAAGAAATAATTTTCATTTTTTTAGCCTTATTGGTGGCAAAGACGAGAATGGACGTAGGGTAGGTTGTTTCAAACGGTATATTAACGTATACGACAAAAAATAATGATCATAGAAGAAGTATGATGTAAAAGATATATCGTTGTTTATACCCGGGTAACAACGTTATTAGGGCTGCTAGTAAAAATAAACTTTTTCGTTATTACGGCTGCTAGAAGAAAACAAAATTGGTATTACTATTTTTAACATTTACGTGTGGGTTAAGTGAAGCAACTCGCCCTAACCAAACGGTATTATGTGTAAGACATTTCTATCTCTACAAAAACTAGACGTCACTATAGCTTGTCCTTTATCTACACTAATCATTGAAGTATTATACATATATTACATTACATTCAGTTATATTTATTTTATAATTTTACCTGTGCACAATGCTTGGTAGCATGATGGCTTTGTACCACAGCACTCCGGGGAAATCGTATTTGATACAAAACTCCGCTACGAATATCTCGGCGAAACCTCTATTGGTTTTATCGTCACCCTGTGAAGCCGAGACTAGTTTCCTTTGCTTGTCTGTAAATGTGTTTATAGTCGCCGCTCTTGGTAACAAACAATTCATCCTAGAACTTATGTTGCGTACCTTTAAAAAGTGAATTTAACGAGATTAATTATAATATAAATAAATGATTACTTCAAAGAGATGTATAAAATCTTTTACTTACTTCTAATAAAGGTTGGCTCTTGTCGCCTATAATTTCTAATTTATATTTATCAGCATAATAGTCCGAAAATTTCATATATGACTCTGAATCGAATTGAGACTCAGGTGTCATATATTCAAGGACCTTCGTTACAACATATCTGAAAACAAACACAAATATATTAGTTTATAAAAACTAAAAAAATAATGTTCAAATATCATGTCTACTATTAAGTTCCTCGATTATTTTAAATTACACTCACCTATCGGGCAGAACCCTGTACCACGGTGTGACAACGCAGTTTGTGTAATTGTCTGGTGTTACATTCAAAGACATTCTTTCCTGCAAATAAAATGAGTTTTAGTTACAATCCGAATCTGTTTTTGAATATTCTATAATTACAAGACTGCATCGTTGGTCTAGTGGTTGCTAAGCGCGTCTGCTGAGCACGAGGTCCTAGGTTCGATTCCCGGGTCGGGCAAAGTGTAACTGGGTTTTTCCATTAGGTCATTCTCAGGACGGAGTCTGGATGTGTGTCCGGTTGATGACAATAGGCTCGCCCCCTATTACATTGGGACCTAAAAACATAACTGGCGAAATGTGTACTGTATGTGCACCTCTGCCTACCCCTTGGGGGAATTGAAGCGTGATGTTATATCTTTTTACAAGCAAAGCCTGTTTATTGCCTGTGGTCCGATGGCGGAGTTCCACTGTTCGATCCATAGGCATGATTTTTTGTGGTCCAATTGATATGATCATGGGATCATATCAATTGGACCACAAATGAAAGACTCGTGACATTCATCAACAAATACCCTGGTCTAAACAGTTGGGTGGGTAAATTGAAATTTGTCAGTAAATAGGTTGGACCGTAGATACTTTATTTAATCGTGAATTTTCGAAGAAATTCCTAGTCCCCACTATGAATTTCTCATGTCGTGGGGGGGCGACGTTTAAAAAAAAGTTTTACCTCATAAGGTGGCGGCGCAACTGGTGGTATAAGATTGTGGGCTGTCATTACGTTCCAATCTATATCGTATCCATTGTCTTCTTTTAAGGGTACAACATACATGCAGTTGACTTTGCCTTCCAAAACCAGAAATTTCTTTGCGACCGCTAGTACTTGGTCGAAAATAAAGAAATGGAATCTGAAAAATTAAATTAAATGTTAATATAGGTGTAAAATTCAAACTAATAATGAAACAAAAGCAATACTGCCCCCTAGACAAGTGGCAAAACGACGAATAGAATTATGGAATAACGTTTGGGGATGGCAAAATGTTTTGACTATGTTATCGATGACAAAAATGTCAACCATGGGCGGCGCCAAGATTTCTTTCAAGGGGGTGCATAAGGTGCATTTCCATTAGTAACTACATACATACTGCTACACAACTAATAGAAAATGTAGAATAAATTGACTAGACGCATTGGCTTCGTCAAACATATTCGAAATAATGATAAAATATGTGAAACTCACTATAACACTCTTGAATACCATATTTTTACGAATATATTTTTGAATTTGAAAAAATCATAGATAAAGGTCAAACAAAATTAATAGAACATTCACAAATTAAAAAAGAATAAAAAAACTGTGTTTTCGTGCATGCCAGGAGGGTGCGAGTGCAACCCCTTGCAATCCCCCTGCCGGCGCCCATGATGTCAACCCATAAGTATATTTTTCATTCTATCCGATTTCGATTGCCATTTGTCTAGGAGGGCAGTAAATATATTCACTCAATAAGTCTGATTAATTTATTATCGGTTTTATTTATTATATGGTTGGGTACGTATTATATCAGTATAAAATAAACCGACAATCAATTTTAAAGTTTATAACATATTTTTTTCCAAAATGTCGTTTTAGATTATTATTATTACATTACGATATAATTCACACTTACTGTTTGACCAACTTCGAAAGTTGGTCGTTAAGTTTTATAACAGCATAATTAACATCTATATTCGTAGTCACTTCCCCAATAGTCATGAACATCGGGAATTCACATAGTTTCGGCAAAGGTTTCTGTGTCAAAAACCCAAAGCCTTCCTTTCTATGTAGTAGGTTATATAGAGCTTTTTCGCGCGATTCTTTTGGTTCTTCAAATGCGGTCTTTGAATGTATTACGTGTAAGTAGTATTCTGTTTCATTGGGAACACTGTCCAGTAAGGCGGGAAACTGAAAAAAGTGTAAGATCTTACAATCTTCACTACCTAGAAACTTTATTAAGAGGATATTTCAATAATTGTCGGTGGAGGAATAAAGAATACCATTTGACGACCTGACTGGCGCACTGGCTAAGCGATTGGACTGCTGCGCTAAGGGTTGCGGGTTCGATTCCCACACGGGGCAAACATTTGTGTGAATCGCAGATGTTTGTCTCGAGTCTGAATGTTTGTGAATGTGGTATTTCATGTTTGTAAAGCACACCCACGAGACACCACATGAGAAATCAGTAGTGAGGCGACGTTTAAAAAAAACATTCCTGCCGTTGCCTGGAAAACAAGCGATAAGAGGCGACTGTACTAGGTTCAGACAACATGAATGGCAATAAGCTGGACTTCATGAATGGCGACATGTGGATGCATTGTACCTCTATCATCATCAGCCGAACGACGTCTGCTGTTGAACTAAGGCCTCCCCTTACCTAAGGGCGGGTTGCTAAGCAGGTTTGGGATCGCAGTATTGGTGAAGTTATAGAAGACCCTGCTGCCCATCTTCTGGAGTTTCCCTTAGTCAACTCTTACGACACCCACGAGAGGAAAGGTGGTGGTCAATTCTAGGCCGGATACCACTCGGCAGTCTGTTCCTCTATAGACTCCTAATATTATAATACACCTATGCTTCGTGTTTTGAAAAATGCAAACAACTTATTACTGTATGTGTTAGTTATTTTTGAGTCACTTACGTACCTGTATTCTGTGCTTACGGATTCTTTTCTTAGTGCCCGGATACGGTACGTCAGAATTACTCGAGCCAAGGTCGTCGTTACGCCAATTAGGAAAGCACGACCTTACATCAGCGTCATTGAAGTCCACAGCTCTGTAACATTTACACAATTTTACAATTCCTTGATCGTCGTCTTCTTAGCAGTTAAGCTGAACTGTGGTCAAGATTAGTAGCATATTAAATAATTTAAATTTATTGGTCAACATCTATTTTGTAAGCCGGAGATTCTTAGAGATTTGTATTACTATGGGATAATAAATGTGCTCAAAGGTATTTCAACACCTGTTCGACACGAAATAGTCTAACAAAAAATGTGCACCATACTGATGTAGAATATGATACATCATAATAAAATATACATCAGTATATAATGGGTACATACGTATAGCGCACCGGTAGCATCGTCAAAGGATCCAATTCCCCAACTTCGTACAGCTTAATGCAAGCATTGAGCGCTGCGGAACGTTTGGCTGCCTTCAAATTAAATAATGGTATTCCCTGTAATAAAATAAATAGCAACCCTGTAATAAAACAAGTAGGAACAAATATACTAAACATAACATTTTAAGCTTATTTTTATTTGCTCATGTGCCTGATCCCTCCAATAGTGTCAGTTTGCCTTCCTAAAGGACTATGAGTGTAATGCACTCGTTAGCGCAAACGCATAATAACGAAAATAAACAATGTATTTCCAATATAAATATTTAATTCGTAATAATATATTAATATATATTTATAATTAATATATATACATTGGTCCACCTGGCTGGAGAGCGTTCAACGCTACGTTTGCCAAGCCGTGGCCGCCATTAGGAAACACGATGGACCATGAGAAGGGTAGCTGGGAGTTACTTGACGGCGAAAACGGGAGAGCAGGCGTAGTGGCGTGCTCTGGTGAGGGGGGGGGTCTAGGTCCAGCAGTGGGCTGATGTAATGTGAGGGTGATATAATTAAAAGTTTATAGTCGGTATATAAAAAACATTGAAGTACCTTTATTTCTTCTTTTACAGGACAGGCCATGGGAAGTATAATGGTCACCAAACGACGTTTCATTTCATTTTCATCCAATACCATTTCTTGTATCCACATAGGTGTGATAACAGTAAACTGATCATGTGGTAATACTGAGCAGTAGCGGTTTAATAAGCTAATAGCAGCTACCGCCGCTAAGCGACCTAAATAAAGAAAATAAGATCATTCAAATAAACTTCCTTAGCAAAGTTGTATGGCAAATTAGGCTCCCCACGTATCTTGTCATGTATCAAAAAGAACGCTTCTGACTACACTTACGGGGTACTCTCAGAAACCAAAAAAAACCGGTTCACTTGCAATTTGGTAAGTTTTAGTCTATACACAATATAAAATCATGTCTGCATTTCCCGAAAGCGTTTTGCCAGTCATTTTATAAGCCCCATATCATAGATCTCTTCTAGAAAACAATAAAAGGAGCAACATAAATAATCTAATAACCTACCTCCGTTTGGTGTTATGTAAGGGGGTACATCTTCATCCTGATACAGGTGACTATTTATGGTATCTGGTGCTGGTTCGTTTCGATCCTCAGAATGACCAATTAGTATCTAAAACACAACATACATTAACAATGTTTGAGAAAAAAAAAGATAATAAATCTAATTAATAATTATTAAAAAGTGTTTGTTTGAATGTTTTAATATGTGGAACTACTTGTCGGACGTTCATACAATTCTTTTTACATTCGAGCCAATTCTTGAGGAAGGTTGTATGTATTGACTGACAGCCAACACTAATCAAGCAATTAGTTGGTAAGCGATGATTAAATAGTATTACCCTTTGAATGAGACGCTCTGTATGCTGAAATTCTGAATAAATACCCATAAATCTAGACTCTTCTTTTTTATTAACTAAAATTACGTAACTGGATTCAGCACTTCTTGCTCGACCTGTAGAAATGGAAAGGCTTTTTGAATAAAGAAATTAATCACAGTAATATTAAAAAAGCGAAAGTTTCTGAGTATATGTGTTTGTATGTTTGTTACTTCTTATCGCTTAAACGGCTGAACCAATTTTGATAAAAATTGTGTGCAGGTTGTCAAACCTGGATTAAAACACAGGCTTTTTAACCCAAAATGTAACGGTTAAAACCGCGGGGCGCCGGTAGTAATACATTATTATTAATCACCCATACTAGTACAGTACATATATATAGGATGAGTGACAGTTCACACTCATAATTCCACTTCTTCTTATCGTATGGTTAATGAATAATCCACCGAAAGTTTACGTTGTCGTTTGTTGTTTACCGTTCCATCGGCCTATGAGTCTACACTCATAGGAGAGAATAGTATAGTATTGTGCACTGTCATAATAGGGAATATGCATGTAATCAATACGGAATCATATAAAAACATATAGGTATCATTCTTAAGCAAAAGAGAAAATATATGTGGCTTATTTTTGAATCACATGCATATTCCCTATTATCCCCTGCGTAAATGCCTGGTCTACGTCTACTACTAGTTACTTGTAAACATGGACTACTACTAGAAGTAGTCTTCTACTACTACTCAAGTTATTGGTTAAAATTAGAGTAAGCCATTTCTCCCTGCTTCGAGAATTTGCGAGGTTTCTAACAAACACATATTTGCAACTGTTTTTATTTAAAAATTATCCTATACTGGCTCTGTGCCAATATGAATAGAAAACCATACTTAGACATTTTCCAGTTGGCTAGGTTAGGTTCATTATATTACACGATTCTATAAACAATTCAGAACGCTTAAAATAGATAAATTTAAAAGACATGAAATAATTATTACAATTCTTACCTTTGCTTTGTATGTACGATCTGTATTCTAACGGCTGGTCGTAACGCAACACCAGTAAACATTGTGGTATATCTATTCCTTCTTCTATAACACTCGTCGATATTATACAATTAAGATCACTGAAATAACAAGTACTTATTATATAGGATATTCTATTATACATCTAACATCGATGCCATAAAAGCGAGTATGCTTCTATAAAACTGCCTCGTTGGTCTAGTGGTTGCTAAGCGCGACTGCTGAGCACGAGGTCCTGGGTTCGAATCCCGGGTCGGGCAGTGTTACTGGGCTTTTCCATTAGGTAATTCTCAGTAGCAGCACGGAGTCTGGATTTGTGCCCGGTTGATGGCAATAGGCTCGCCCCCTATTACATTGGGACCTAAAACATAACTGGCGAAATGTGGGTGTAGTATATGTGCACCTTTGCCTACCCCTTCGGGGAATACAGGCGTGATGTTATGTTATGCTTCTATAAAAGATGTATTTACTTTTGGATATCATTTTAATATTAGACACACACGTTAAAATTTACTTGCACAAGTGACACAGGCCTATACACACTGGGCCGGCATGGCAGATGATTTTAATTTTTTACCAAAAGATTTTTAACCTTATATAGTGGGAATATGAAACAAAACTCTAATGTTACAAATCGGTGCTGTGCCGATTTATTTTATTTCAGATTTAGGTAGGTATATTCCCTATATCGTATTCCTACCACATACGTTTGAATGAATTTTGGTAAAAATATAAATTATTTACCATGCCATCCCGGTTTGCGTATGTATGTCTTTATGCGTCTACGTCTGTCTATTTGAAAATATTAAAAAAAAAAGTTGTTGGTAATACGTAGGTTAATTAATAAAATTGTGTATTATTACAAAAAATCAGGTTTTAAAAAACTTAGGATGACTAAAAGTAAATACTTTTTGAGACAAAAACTCATTAACTCAAAAATTTTATTCTAGTTATTTTTTTTTTAATAAAAGCTACAAAAAAGTGTACTTAAAAGTGTATGTTAGTATAAAGCATGTTTAGGCAAATACTCACTTATTGCCAAACTTCAAGAGAGCTTGCTGACTAGCCTTTTTTATATAGTGCTCTTCCTTAGTATTTTTTAATGGATTTACATTATATCCAACAATGAAATCGTGTTTGAGAAAATCAAACTGTTTCGGATTAGCCTCCTTTACATCTTTTAACAGGTTATACAAAACTTTGGCGGTGAATCTCTGCCTTACAAATATTATTGCTGATAGAGGTTTCCTCGAATGGTTCACTTTTAATAAAGCTGTAAGTAAACATCAATATTATTTTATCTTTCTTATCAGGAGTTTCAATTAAAATTCAGCTGACAGTTATTAAAAAAAACAATTAATAACGCGATGACATGTTCAGAATATTATGGAGAATGTTGGCGTGACAACGTACAAAAAAAGCTTCACCGACAAGAGTCTGGCGCTTAAAATAAGAGAGATTTTTTGCCTGTCCCATACAATTAGAGTATATGTAGTGGTATTTGATAAGGGCGTGGAGTAGCCTTTCTCTACTTGACATTGTTAAGTTCATTTTCGAATGGATAGTTTCTGGTGTGGCCAATGTGTGTACAATAATCATCCAACATTTTCCTTGCGGTTCAGGGAGGGGATTATTACAGAATCATTATTAACAGCGATAGCCATGTAATTACCTCCTGGTGTGTTAACCAGTGTTGGATTATATTCTTCCAATATCCTTAACATTAGTTTAACTTTTTCCGAAGAATATTTTATGATCTTATTATAACCTTTTTCGTCATCCATTACAGCTAATAGCTTCGCCCGGGCACTGTAACGTGAAATTTGGTTAAAATACGTTTGGATTATTGTTCAATGTAACATGTAACATTTTACGAGTACTTAATATGAGATCGAATACTGTGCAAAGACTATTTATGGTAGTTTTATCACAGTATTAAAACGATATGCACGATTCACATTCTACTCTAGACAATTATATTTTTTACCGACTTCATTAGA
Source organism: Abrostola triplasia (assembly GCA_946251915.1). Lineage (NCBI taxonomy): Eukaryota > Metazoa > Arthropoda > Insecta > Lepidoptera > Noctuidae > Abrostola > Abrostola triplasia. The sequence continues at coordinate 5,945,063 of OX276431.1, forward strand.
CAAATAAAATTAACTTACGTAAAGAAGCCTGTGATAGCAATTTTATAAAGAAGTTCCTCCTCTTTTGATGTCGCCTTACGTTTCAGACGTTCCACCAATATTGTATAAGCCAGTATGCCTAAAGCGCCACCATATATGCCCAGCTCTTCAATAAACGTTATCATAGAAGATATCATATTCTTTACAGCTTTGACAAGCTGCGAAAAAACATTTCTGGATTAAGAAAATTATAATCTATATAAATTTTTTTTTTCTTTTTTTATAAAAACATCGCGCCACACTAGGAATTTCTCCTGTATCGTAGGTGTGTTTCACAAACATCAAATATTCACATACGCAAACACCCAGACTCGGGACAAACATCTGTGGTTCGCACAAAGTTTTGCCCCGTGCGGGAATCGAACCCGCAACCCTTAGCGCAGCAGTCCAATCGCTTAGCCACTGTGCTAATCAGGTCGTCAAATTATATATAATAGTTATATATTGATCTCATAATACAGTAGGTATGATAATAAAGTATCTTAATCTAAATATTTAAACTTTTTGCAATATTGTATTTGGCCTTAGTTTTTGGACTTTAAAAAAGGCTCTAACTTAATATAATACTACACCACAGCACAAAAGGCTAAGCCGTATACTATAAATTTAAAATTCATATTTTTAATTACCTTTTTAGGGTCTGAACTCATATCATGTTGTCCCCTTTGTAGTTGTACAGTATGCTTTCCAGCCACTGCGGGTAATTTCACATCGGATATCTTCTTTTGCAGTTCCAATAATTCATTTAAAACGACCATAACAGTATCTGGCGGTACAAAGTTGTTATAGAACTGGACCACCTCGTTTGGATTCGTAGAATAGCTAAATTACAAAAGAAAAATAAGTATACTATGTAATAAATCGTTATACCTACAGTGCAGTAAGTACAATAATATTTTGACCTGGAGAACTACATATAAGAGTAGAAATAAAACAAAATATAGTACAATACTATCATCTACGTGTAAGATATCCAATCCAGGGAGCTATCATAGTATGTGATTATAGATAAACAGTAGGTTTTTATATAAGTAGTTCATTATTGTTTTAAGTTAATATCCCGGTTATATATAAAAACATTAAAACAACAACTATTAAAAGTTAGGAAAATAATGTTTTTGGCTTTAAAGATCTTACACGATACACAGCTTTTGTATTTCTTCTACTTACGACAAATACGCAAAAAATAGTTTAAACTATCAGTTTTATTATTTTAAAGGTTTTTATACTACAAGATTCTATTTTATTAAAATATAATAGGGAATATACATGTGATTCAAATATGAGCCATATATTTTAAAAATAATCTCTTTTGGTTTAGAATTATACCTACTTATATCAAAATTTTTTTATATAATTTTGATTCTATTTCAAAAATAATAATTGAAAAGTGCCGGAAATGAGCGGGAATCATAAAGTAGTTTAAATGCAACGCTAATTGTCAGATAAATTGTGACGTCAAATCTAAGATATCGAAAGAGTATTTTACATTTAGGAACTTTAATACAATACTCATAAATTGGTTTTATGTTACTTTTCGTGTTATAATACTTGTAAAATACAAAACGTGGATAAATTACGAAGCACAATAATTGTATAGTTATTTACATATTGTTGTTTGATATTTAAACTTTTAGGTTATACCAAGTGCGCCAAAATAGCGGGCGTTTAAAGTGGCCGTATTTGGATAATATTTAATACCATTTTTTATCCGAAAATTTCGTTATCTTCGGCTGATTTTTTTTTTACAATTAAAATAATGATCTATCGTATAAAAGTATACATGCATATTCCCTATGGTGTTTAAAGTGAGCAATACGTACTTCAGCACTTTGCCGAGTTCATCAACAGTGGCAATAGTTGCGTGGAATGTTATCTCTAAGTCGTGCAAAGTCTCCTCAACTTTTGAAATTTTTACATTAGCATTTAGGAGAGTCGCCGTCAAACCTGAAATTATAAAATTACCAATTGGTAGGTTTCTAGTTAGTTGTTAGGTTAGGTTAGTTAGAGCTTAATTACAAAAACGCACAGTCAACAGCAAAAGTAGATATCCATTTCCATGAAAATATTACTTATGTATCTAATACTTATGCAAATAGATCCGAATGTTTATTGTCCGGATTACTAAATTTGAGACGCATCATAAATATTATTAATTCAGTTCTTTACAAGTTTATAAAATAGACGTTTTTGACGGTTGACTCAAAGGCAAAATTTTTTAACTTTACCTAGCTAAGAAGTCACTTTAGATACCTATGTGTGGCACGTGCGGGAAAGCGATTCTTATAGGCTTGGCACCGTCTTCAAAAAGTACCTATTGTATTTTATTTTAAGTGGCTAACATTAGTATTAATGTATTGAAAATTATATAAATTTATAAATATGGGCAGACCTACAAAAGGTGCTGCTTGCTTAAAAAAAATCGAGTTTCATATGTGTGTTTTGTCCAGGACGCGAACCACCTCGAAAAAAATACTGATTTTCTCTATTGACACTAGCTCTTGCGGAATCAAATTTTTGTAGAGACACTTTCTACTTTACATTTGACCATTGTAACTATCACAGTGATTTCCTTGCTGTTTAGTGGTTTAAAATGAGCCCAAACTTGAGGGGTCTACTCCATACATCATCCACTGAAGAGACTGTCTATCTTCTGACTCCATCATCAGAACCGAACTAACTAAGTTAAACACCGAACTTACTAAAATGTATCAAGTGATCTCATATTCGAAAGTTTCATTTTCTAACGTTGTGGCAATCGTTGAGGAATTAGAACTTTTTCTTGCTAAGCTTATGATGAAGGGCTTCCATCATCAGCGCCGCATCATAAAATGACTATTATCCAAAGTTAGCACTAAAGACTACTGACTTATCATGAAAAAGTGCGACGCTCTGTAATTTTTGAGCGTTTTCTTCGATTTCAGATCAGATCCTGACTTTGTGACAGTGAGACCACATGGCAATCATACTCTTTCGAACAAAAAGACAATTTTAAAAATCAGTCCATAATTGGCAGAGTAATCGGTGTACATAAATTTTAAAAAAATACGCACTGAATACATAACCTCCTTTTTTGAAGTTGGTTAAAAGAACAACATTTCAAAATAACTATATTTTTGTTTATTGATTACTTTGAACCATGCGAGCTAATCTGAACGGATATGCGTAACTTTGTATATATAATGGTGTAACTTCCTTTACGCTTCATGGAAGTCATAGAATCCCGGTTGTGCGTATAACTACCTACTACAAATAATTTCTCAGAAATTAAGATACACTGGGAATTTATTAATTCAATGGCATATTTACATTAAATACTAGAGTTATGTGAAATATTACCTAGAACTCGTGGCTGGTCGGATTTTTCACACCCCTCAAAATGTTTCATAATAATCCGCATAGGATGATCTTCGACGGCGTGATGACATTCGTCAAATATAAGTAAGTTTATATCTTCAATTCTTATATACTGGTGAGTAAGCATATCACATAAAATCTGACATGTCATCACAATAACCTGGAAGAAACGCAGAAATATGCTTTGTTAGCCAGAAACATGATCACAGGTTGTTACATTTTTGTTAAGACATACGGACATACCTACTGTTCTGCAGTGTGTTTTTTAATTATACCTATCTTGAATACTTTGTGTCTTATAATATCTACAGATTAAAACAATAACTAGGGACAATTTAATGGTGTTTTATTTTACAATATTGGCAGTAATATTGCTGTTATATGCTATACACACCAAGTTTGTGTAACACATCATAATACATTTTGGTCTCAAATAAGATAGAATCAACCTTTCTTTTATTTAAGTACCAATCGCAACGATAGATTTTTTTTCAGTTAACGAAATATTATGTCATCATTCTTTCATGCGCTGTTTATAATAACACCATACTCGATAACAGATCGTCCTAGAGAGAGAAGTGAGGGGTTTCAATATACACAAACAATACTAAGTGACACTACTTCGTCGTTCCTGGAACCAATGTCAATAGAATTATCTAATTTGGGACCTAAATCTAAATTAAGGATATTATATTGTATAGAAATATTTGTATGAACATTGGGAATTTTTAAAGCTACTCTCGCCCACGGAGCTTAGAGGTCTAAATTACCGTAAGTATTTAAAAAAAGGAGGTCGTTGTAATGTTCGTAACATTTTAAACTTTTTGTCCATTGCTAAATCTAACATTATACATTGCGCGCAATTTTCTTTATACTAAAAAGGGTTTCAGTGTTTCGCGTATTAATGATAGGTTTTCTGCAATTACCTGATTTTTTTCAAGTTCTGAATCCCATTTCGCTTTGTCCCAATAGTCGACTCCATCTTCACCGCTATATGCACCAACACCAGTCACAGCACAGAGCTTCTCTATTACGTTCTTCTACAGAGACAAAACATCCCAAATGTTACAGAATATTAGAAGCAGTCGGCTACTCAGCGCATGTGTTCCCTACGCTGATGTTAAGGCTGGGTACACACGTCAGATGTTGTTTCCGATTGTCTGATCGTACTTATAGGCGTTTCAGAGATTGCAATTTTGTTATATGTATAGCGTTTTGAGCCGTTTGGGGTCGAAACACTCGACTAAACGGTTGGTAGACTCTTCACGCGACCAAGGGGCTGGCTTGTTTTTCGGCCAAAGAATTAGCATTGCCGTTTAACGTGGCAATGCCGCCAGCCTTTTGGGCACCTTACTAATCGACAGCGATGAGGAGAAATACTTCGATGCATCATTTTTAAACAATGAACATAAAAAAATATTCTCTATAGTATACGTATAGTAAGTAAGTATAGATTAACAATCCGATTCAAGAAAAAATATCTCACTGTGCCATTCGGTCTTGCAGTTTTACTCTTGGTATTAACTTTAATGGAGCTATGATGGGGTTTCAAGCATATAGTATAGCCATACAGCCATCAGACCTATTGAAATTTTGCTGTTTCTTAATTTCAATAGAGTCACCGTATCATCCTAATTCCCAGGAAAGAATCTATAACGATTCCAATTTTCTTTCCCAAGGATTTATAAATGAGCAAATCTGATATAATGTTGGGTTAAGTCAACGGTATACCAGCGATATGTTCTTTTACGCTGTTTGTTTAAATAATTTTGTTTCAATGTCTAGTAGTCGCGTAAGTTATAGAAAATCATTAAGTTTCGATGACATTCATACAAATTCATTCTTGTAATAATAATAATAACACCGCTCTACACCCCTAGCCACTCACATCGGTGTTGCTCCCTGTTGCCTATAGTGGCGACTGTTTAGGGGCCCCATCTGTGTGGCGAGTCACCGTCTGCTAATATACTGAATATTTTATGTTAAAAGGCAGACGCCGTTCTTATTCAGTAAAAACTAAAATTAACCATTCCACGAAACATCCCAACACAATAGACCAAATCATTTTAGTACCCATTTTTCTCAATAGTCCCACACCTTCTGGGGACTTTTCATGGCTGTTCTTTTATAGACCAGTTGTGTGGTGTTTCTAGCTGGTGTCCCATTCCCTTTTAGATTAAAGTTCTCAACGGGCCTCTGCGTGTTGGACCTGTGTCCCCACGTAAGCCTTTTAAAAGTCCGGGTATCTTCCACATGGCTGATAGCCCGAGAAAAGAAAAGAGATACAAATAATAATAATAATCGTTTATTTCAGGCAATATAAAACAATGCTAAACAAAGCTTACAGAGGCCCATATTATATATACCTTACAGGCTAACATACATACAAAAATATAAACTTATAACTAAGTCACGTTTTCGCGACGTATAACGCACGTTCTGTGACAATCGGAGGACGCCGGCGGCCGCGGAATTTCCTAAATACAACCCCTTTCGGCCACAGCTCCTCTTTCAGAATCGCCGATAGTCGATCGGTCGGGACGCGTACAACAAACGAGTTGAAGTTAACTGTGTTGCGCGATTCCAACTTCTCGACCAAAAACCGGAGCTTCGTTTGCTTCTCCAAGTACTCCATCACGTCGGAGGCCTTCGTGGTGAAGTGGGGACGGGACACATACACATGCGCCACAGGCACAGCGGGGGACAGGATATGTTCTGACGGTGCGGTGCCACACAGGTTGTGACAAAGAGGCCTTTTCTTCTTTCTCTCGACCTTAGTAAAGCCCTCTTCATCCTGCTGTCGTGGTACCGCCGCACTAGGAAGGCGTGCGTTGCGGGTGCTCCCGGTAGCCTTCTCAGTCCTCAATACATTGCTCGCTTTGGGTGGCTGGCGGGCAGCAGCCGCGGCGTAGTGACGTTGGCCTGCGTTGACGTCACGACGACAGACACCTCCGCGGGGGGAGGCGCGGGGCGGGGCGCAGGCGACGGCTGTGTCTCAGGTGTCGCGCTCATGAAACTTGCTGACACGACTTTGCATGCGCCTCGACGCGTGTTGATGTTATTGACCTCCGGTGAACTACTTACGGCCAGCGAATTTCGCAATGATGTTACTTCGGCACGTAGCTCACTAATGGTGTCTTGCGAAGCCTCCAACTTCAACACTACCTCCGCCAGGCTGGCTTTCAGGGTTGTGATGTCCTTGAGCAACCTGGTCACATCTACGTGATCAAATGTCACTGGCAGCAACTTGTTCAAGTTTTTCGCCACAAACGACGGCACGTCATCAGGATCCGTTGTCTTCAGAAGATTGATGGTGTCCTGAAGACTCTTCTCACCCTTGTCGTCCTTACGGCGGGATGGCATTCTGTCGATCGGTCCGACCGACTTGTACAGCATAGTTTTCGCAGATAGTATCTCCTCTGCATTAAAATTGGACTTGCAGATCTGGATGATACTGATCTCGTCCATGGTGTCGATGGCGTGTTGTAAGAACGCCAACACTTCATTAGCTATGAGTTGCTCGGAACTCAAAGCCATTGTAAGCCATTGTAAACCGCTTTCCTTTAAGTTTTTCTTTAATTTTTGGAAATAAATAAAAATCACAAGGGGCGAGGTCGGGGCTATACGGAAGGTGACCCAGTAATTCAACGTTTGATGTCGCCAAATAGTCGATCGTTCGCTTAGCGGTGTGCGACGAGGCGTTGTCGTGGTGAAGGAGGATCCTACTGCGAGGTCGTTTCTCTCGAACTTTTTCCAAGACAAGTGGCAAACAATTGGTAGTGTACCATTCTGCAGAAACTGTTTTTTGATCCTCTAACACAATTGTTGCGAAATGACCTATCCTTCCAAAGAACGAGGCCACCATTTTTTTTCCCGCACTTCGATCTCTCTTCTCTTTAGTTGGCAACCTCTCGAAAGGAAACACCCACTGAGCAGATTGTCTTTTGGTTTCAGGATCATAACAGTAAATCCAGCTTTCGTCACCTGTTAGTATGTCGAACACAGCATTTGAGTCACCTCCGTTAAATCTTTCAATCATTTTACGGCACCAATCCACACGATGGAGTTTTTGAGCCTCAGTCAAATTATGAGGTATCCACCGGGCGCAAAGCTTCCTGACTGCTAAATGTTCGTGGAGGATTTTGTGCACTTGACTCATACCGATGCCTAAGCTTGTCCGAATCTGCTGATAGGTCACTCTTTTGTCAGTCTCTATCATACGCCGCACAACACAGATGTTATCTTCAGTCGTCGCCGTAGAAGGCCGTCCCTCACGTAAATCATCAGTGAGATTAGTGCGACCACGTTTAAACTCATTAAACCAGTTGTAAACTGTCGCACGAGATGGGGCTTCATCGTGAAAGGCCAATCGTAGTCTATCATAACTTTCTTGTTGACTTAAATGACATCGAAAGTCATAAAAAATCATTGCACGAAAATTTTCTCGTGTTAAATTCATGTTGACGTGACACAGACAATTTTCAATTTGCCGCCAAATCGTAAAACAAATGTCAAAATAATGAAATATATACTCAGTAATATTGGCAAAGAGTTCTATTTTCAAATTTTAGAATTATTTTTTTATTATATTGTTTATAAGTGGCCAGTTCTAAGAACTTTCAGTTTGACCCTCGTACTGTTGATCAAAAATGATCTCTAAATGCAGATGTATAGAGTTCAAGAGTGTTAAAAATAGGATTTCTAAGTTACCAAGACTTATCGCTAATATACATTTCATAACAACGGTGCCCTGTTTGCGGCTGGAGTTAGTTTTAGTACTGCTCAATGGTTTGTGTAAATGAGTCACAGTCACTTGCTGTACCTAAATTTGTTATTGTTCTTGAAGCATGGTGTATAATGCAGTACTATTTCGTACTTATATGTTAAGAACCCTACCTCAGTTGATATAATAATGCGGCACAGGAGTGAATGGTTATTATTGTTGAACATTTAGTTCAACAAACACCTAAAAAGTGATGCTCAATTTATATAAATAGTAATATAGTACAGTATTAAGTGTATTATTTTAAACAATACCAATCATTTGAGAGAAATAAAAGCATTACACACACATTTGCTTGGGCATTATGGTAAACACTTGTACATGAGGTTAAAGCACACTGACAATGTGCTGTGGTCTGTGACAACACACTAGCGCTGAGACGAGCTGAGTTTAAAATAAACTAAAACTCCTAGCATTTTCTTAATCTCACACATAGCAAGTATATGACAAGTTGAACATGCCTTAAATTAAATGAGTAATTTAAAAGTAAAATCAGATATATACACATACCTGTTGATTGACTAATGGCACGGTGTTGACAAGAAAAAAGGTCCTTCGTCCACCTTGTCCCCAAGGCAGTTGCAATGATTCTCGAAATCTTTTGATTAAACATATAGCAATAAAGGTCTTGCCGGAGCCTGAAAGTATTTTGTATTGTTTAAAAACGAATATATTTCCACAGTAAAAAAAATTCTAAGAAACTCATACCCTACTCAGAATTTGGGTCTTAACATCTAAATAAATAATCTACATAATTTTGTAATCTGCAAGTTACACATGCTTGTGTGTGTAACTTTCTCACACCTAACACCCGGTCACACAATTTTTTATTACAGCAAATGGAAAGGGGATGATTATTGCTATGAAACAAGTTGTTACTTGCCTGTTGGTAAATAAATAATAGTATTATTAGTGGTAGCAATCTCTTCAAGCTGTGCCTGATAGGGCCTTGACCTTAATTGCTCAACCCCATCTGAAGCATCGTCTACCTCCATTTTGATGGAACCTGTATAGCAATAAAAATTAGGTATTTATGATAGAATGTGACCACAATGTAATTAATAGTGATAGCCAGTCCGTGGGTTATTGGCCCAATTTGTTATTTCCCTTCTATCACTATTAGTTTACTTTGTTGTCGCATAATGAAACTATGTAAATTTACACATACAAATTTGTACCATTTTTCTTTTTTAAATGAGTAACCTCTGGCATGACATTTTGGAACTCTGTAACTAGCATCCTAATGTTTCATAAGCGCCTGTAATAGGTTTATGTGAAATAAAAACAATTTGAATTTGAGATGTTTTGTAGTGGATTGCATCAGTAAGTTCATTCAGATAATCTAAAAATAAATATAGGTACCCATGCAAAGTCTAATAAATATTATGAAATCCTAAACATAAAGAACAATGCCAAAGCTGTTTTTGTTGATATAGGTACGTGTAGTGACAGTACGTAACTGAATATTATATAGAATAGTATTACAGTTTAATATATAGTTATTGATCTGCAATTATATTCAGTAGATATAGTTTAATAATGTAATGGAATTAATAATACTGTACGAACTTCCAAATTTTATTACATGGCTTATTTAATAAAATATTCGAGTAAAAATTACTTGGTTAAAATATTGCGCTATTTATATACATAATGTTTTTATCCGGCGACAACCTGTATGAGTGAATAAAATAAAATATTCATCGTTTTACCTACCTGAATAGATGGGTGATGTGAAATGTATTTATTTAGATTTTATTGTAAACGTATCAACTCAAACTTTCTTCGGACATGAACGATACTTACTGCTCAAAAACATATACTACTGAAACTGAACTACTCCCTCTAAACTCTCACCATTTGTTTTTATTGACACCGCCAGGGATGCCATACTATTTTAAAATTCTCCCACAATTGACGAACATAATGCTGTAATTTTTATGTACATATTATCTAGGCGTCAAATAATTTTCATTAAAGCTTTATAAGGTTGCGGAAGGAATTATCATTATATTTATAAATAGCGAAATCATAGAGTTACGCTCTTATTATTGCTTATTAGTATCGCATAATTATATACAAATTAAGCAATCCAGCGATATGCCCATAGGTAAAAACGTCTCATGCCCTACATATCACCATCATCGGTCGAAACAGGTCCACTGTTGAACAAACAAAGGCCTCCCCCTTGGAGTGGCCGGGGGGAGGGGTTTACCATAACCCTCACGCTTGGCACGCAGCTTGGGGATCGCATGGTGGTGAGGTTACAAAAGTCGCTGCTGCACATCTTCTGGATTTTTCTTAAGTCTCCTCTTACGATACCCACGGGAGGAAAGGGAGATTCTAGGATTCCACTCGGCAACATGTCCTACACAACAGCGGATAAAAATAATAAGATTTATATTTTGTAGCAACATGAAAAGGCGTCGCGGTAGGCCCAGAAGGAGATGGCGGGACGAGCTGGACTCCTTTAAAGAAAATTGGTCTATTGCAGCTTACAACCGAGAGGAATGGACGAAGGAAAGGGAGGCCTTTGCCCTGCAGTGGGACGATCATGGCTGAAATAAAAATAATAATATTTTGTAGCTGCAGTGAAAATCAAGAAGCAAAATAATTATTTTGGTTTTTCATTTTAACACCAAATAAGGGAATATTATTTCGCTGTATCCACTGTTTATGGTCATTTTACGTTTCATTTTACGCGTGTTATTTATACTATGCTTACATATTCGTATTTAAATTTTTTTGTTGTTATAACCAACTTCTTTGCAAATTGTAATATTATTTTGATAAGTTTGCAGACAATAAAGTATTCCAATCACAATTGAACAGCTCTATGATCGTTTTAAAATTGAAAATTTTTCAGTTATTAAAAAAAGAAACGGAGTTTTTTAAAACTTGGTTATTCCCGTTCCCATAGAGTAATAAAGTACACGTCATTTATTATTATTATTTACCGAGTTTCTCAAAAACAGTGCAGCTAACTAAAAGTTACGCGTCACCGGATCCACATTTTCTATAAACCAAGGAGTAAAACAGGGCGACTCACTCTCACTTAAGATATTTACCAGCGCCTTTCAGTAGATATTTAAGAAGCTCGATGATGCTAGGCAAACAAAAGATAATAATAAACGGTCAACATAAAAATCAAAAATCAACGGTCTAAAGCTGACCAACTTGCGGTTTGCCAACGACATTGTTTTTTTCTTGTCAACAAATGCTCCAAGACCTAAGTACAGCAAGCCTTGAGATTGGACTATCTATCAATAGATCAAAGACTACTGAGGACCAATGCTATGAAACGGAGAATCGAGGTAGACAGGAGATACAATATGTCAACGAGTATGTGTATATACTTGGACCAGATAATCTCGTTTCTAAACCGACAAAATAAAGAAGTCGAAAGACGGATTAAAGCTACTGGTCCATGAAGGAATATATGTATGAAGAGGAACTTTCCGATATCCCTGAGACGCAGACTGGTCGACATGGTGTATTTTGCCTGTCCTACGGTGCCCAGACATGGTCATTGTCAGAACAGCAGAAGTCCAAACTCAAGATTTTTCAGAGAGCTATGGAACGCAGTATATTACTTGTTAAACGTACAGACTGAATAAAAAACACTACCCTGCGTTGCATGACTGGTATATCGTCGGGAGAAAGCTGCCAAATTAAATTGAGAGTGGGCCGGTCATGTCATGCGAATGGACCCGCAAAGATGGACTAATATTACCACGAACTGGATACTCACCGCGCGCCGCCCGCCGACGACCAGGCAGACCGAGAAGGCGATGGAGGGACAATCTAGACACCTTTGCAGGAATTACATAGCTGAATATAGCACTGAATAGAGATTTGTCTAGAAATAAAGGGGAGGTCTTTGGCCGGCTGTGGGACATTTGAGGTCTTGTAAAACATTTTGCTTTACAAGATCCCAAAAAATAATACATACGTACAATATCATCAACATGTTTAAAATAATCCCAAAAAAAATGTCACTCAAAAATGAATTAAACTATTAAAAGTGAGGGTCGGGAGATGTTGTTTCGCATGATTTCTAAATTTCAATGTAATTTATTTATAAACGATAAATTGTTTTCTTTTACAGAAAATCTGAAGGACGTAGTAAGACTTGATGAGATAATGAAAATGCCATTGAGCTTGTATGGAATTTGGCTAAACGTAAAGTGGCAAGTAAAAATATTGCCCTGAGTGCAGTGGTGTTACAGAACCTTATTAAAGAGTCGTTTGAAACCATAACTCCAGAGGAGTGGAAAAAATAGTGATCACGTCATACATGTTGAAAATAAATGTAAAGAAAGGGACAAAATTACAGAAAATAATTTAGAATACCGGGAAAAAAATCTGATTTTTCTAAATGGCACTGGCATTAGATTTTTCGCAACTTCAGACTAGTTCGTCAAATTGAAAATACTTATAAAATCATTCATACTCCTGTAATTTTTCGGTTGCCATACTAATATTTTTTAAATCTGCCGCGCTTTTTAGTCTACTTTCGTCATTGAGATATACACATGTATATCTCAATGACTTTCGTTTGCCAGGCTAAATACATTGAGACTTACTATCCAATTTAAAATCATTAATCTATTTATCTGTAATGTTTTGTTTATTTTTAAATAAAGTAGTTCAAAACAACTATCGTTACGAATTTGTCATGATAATAATAAGTTGTTTAATAGGGCCAAAGCTTAGATTTTGATTATATTTTCGCATTATTTTCTTTTGCAAAGCATGGGGATTATAGCACCCCCCCCCCTTTTTTTAGGGGGATGCCTTTGTTTAACTGTGGACGTTTTCCGGCTGATGATTATTTTCGTAACGTCAAACTATAAACTAATGTCAAATCAGTCTTGTTAAATGTCAATTGTCTTGTTGTCCTTAGGCTAGACTGTAATCGGCTATTTGATAATATTTATTATCGTTTGCTGCTATGATTAATGTAAAACTTAGTTTTAAAAAAAGGCTCGTGCCATTGTATTCTAGCTTGTTACTCATTATATTTATAAGTGCGGTCTCGCCCGGGGGTAATTACTACATTTTTGCGCTTTAGGTTAGGTGTAATTTTGTTTATAGGCGTTTATTTTTTTTACTTGAATATTTCAGCAAATGATTTACACTTCTACGATGGAGTGTCTACAGCAGACTTCATATTTGGTGACGTGTTTTTTGAAATATTAGATCCTCCTGAACTTCGGTATTCCTATAGAATTCGGCCAGCCAAGGATTTTGGTGCTCCTTTCGTAAGTATCTCATCCGAAAACATGTTTATAAAATAAGGTAAATACTCATGACCTATTTATTTTACAGAATGAAAGTGTCCAATTTCTGAAAGCAAAACTAGTACCTACAGTACCACTGCACAGTTGTTCTGACATAGTCAATCATGATGATATTGTAGGACAAATCGCGTTATCAGAGAGAGGGTAAGTATCTTTGTTTTAATTTTATGTTGGTGTACTAAAGGGATGCTTGTGATTCATTGGTCTAGTGGTTGCTAAGCATGCTTGCTAAGTATCAGGTCCTGGGTCCTGCGGTAAGTGTTACTGGGTTATTCTATTAGGTATGTCTCAGTAGCAGGGATTGCAAAGGTTTACTTCTTGACTATCTATGTGAGCACTTAAACATCGAACTAAATTGTAAATAAACATTAGTATGTAATTGTTTGTATCGGAAAGGGGTAGACCTAGGCAAACATACCTAGACCAAATCAGAGATGTTCTGCAATAAGGACAAAGTAGGAGTACCCTCAGGTATGTATGTTTGCATCATGCAAAGAAAGTGAAAGTGCATATAAGTTAAGACATACAAAGTTGTTGTATTTACTAACATTTTTGGCTCATGAGTAATATACATGTTTCTGGTACATATTCTTAATTAAGGTAGTAATTGTATTTATGTTCAGCACATTACAATAGTATCCCACTTATAATAAGCAATATTATAAGCGTGTAAATTTCATTTCAGGGAATGTTCGTTTGTATTCAAAACAGCCAAAGCCCAGCAGGCTGGGGCAAGGGCGGTTATTATAACAGAGTCTATAGACAAATGGGACGATTCACTTGATCACTTGATAGAGATGGTGGATGACAAGTAAGTCAAGCTTTCTTTAAATATGTCTCATGCATATATGATTTGTATACAGTATAGAAATAAGAATATAAAATTCAAATACCATTTATGTATTACATTGTTATATTGTAGGTCTACCCTGCCTATAATGTAATGTAGTCACTACTAGTTTTCTATAGCAGTTACTTTTTGCTGTTATTAGTAGCCTGGGTTATAATAGCAACAAAATAACCCCACATGTCTGAACAATGTCAAAAGTGTGCCTTTGTAATGTAAATTGAAATTCAATTCAGGTTAGGTACTAAAATGAATTGCAATAAGAGGTGATAATAGAACCCCTGTAAAGTTTAAAAACGAAGTTACATACATAGAAACAAGTGATATTAAATCATTAAAATTATATTTTTCAGAATGGAGCTAGATGTAAATATACCAGCTGCATTTCTTCTTGGTCGAAGTGGATCCACAATACTTCGAACATTAAGAAAGTTAAAAAAAACATATGCAGTTATTAATCTGCCAATAAATATGACACATGTGCCAATAAGTAAGATGAATCAACCTCCATGGATTTCATGGTAATTTACACTTTATTAAATTTTGTTGTAATATTATTGTCAAATATTTACTTCACAATATCAGATTTATAAGCCACCAAACAAAGAAACATTAATCTAAAAGGATAAAGGCTGTAGAATTACTGATTAAACATACAGAAATAATGTAAAAACTGTATGAAATTGTAATGGGTAACTATAATAACTTTTGGAATATTCATTTCTATGACATAACTCTTCAAAAAGAGGTATATGAAACAGAGGATAGAAGATACAAGCTCTAAGTATATACTCTTAGAGCTACTATTGATAAAACATGGCTATTTAGTTTGGTATAAGTGTTACAGCACATTAATTGGCGGCGTTCGATAGACCGCCGTACGCATCCTTACGCATTGACAATGTATGCGCCCATACTCAGTGCTCTTTTTGTATGGACGAAACATCAAAGGCCATCGATCAATGTGTTATGACCCTAAAAGCATACCAATGTTAAGTAATTATGTATGAATGTTACACATTAGCTGGTAGCTACAAATGTAATAATACCAGTTTAAACTACAGCTACAGCCAAAAACAGCTATGTGTTTAGCACTTATTGTCTTGTATTTACGCATGCATAAGTACTGTTTGTTTATACCATACTATACAAAAAATGTTGGTCAAAGAGATCATAATATTTCATAGTTATTTTAGAATCATCTGTACATAATAGATGTAGTTAATTGGCATTCCGTAATGTAGTACCATTACAATTTATTAAATGTATGAATGTAGGTATATATTATGTGCAGCTTGGCAACCAAAAAATAAGTACAAAGTTTGCTTAATTTATAAAGCTGTTATTTAGTGACTAGTATGGTTTGTACAATGTAAAGTGAATGCGCTGTTTTTGTAATTACTCACTCATGTATTGTAATAATAAATATAATCTCAAATTATATGCAAGTGACAATGTTATAAGATTCTAGTTATTAAATTATTTGTAAATATTGATCAAGGTTCTTGTCTCTTTGATACTACTGCAATTGTACACTATTGATTCTAGTCTCCCATCTTATTTACATAAATTGTAAGACTGCAGTTTTTATTTTTTGACATTTTCTATGCATTAGTAACAACTCTCATTAGTTAACTCATACACATACCATGCCTTGATATCATATGAATTCAAACATTGCTGTACAACTGAAATGTTCTTTGTAATATTATGTACAATATTTTCTTTAAAAGGTTTAAAAAAAAACACTAATGTCTTTAATCACTGTTTGTGGTTTATAAAAAATGGCCGAATGTTTCCGTATTCTTAAAGAATTATGGAAATGGTTAAGTTAACTTTGGCAACATTATATTGATGCATAATTATCTAACTGTCTCTGATTTAAAACCTTTTTTATTAGTTACAGTGTATGCCTTAAGATACCTGACCTCCATTCTAGAAGAAACTAAATTATGGCCTTTAACTATACTTTTTGAACGGGACATTTTCCGTTGTGGACGCGAGAAGCCATTACGTGTACTGTACAGTGTAGTACAGCGTCTCGCTTCCACAACGTAAAATGTCCTGCTTTAGAAGTTTATGGTAAGGGGTTTGGTATTTGTTCTTCATTGCCAATGTCTATGCTTTTTGCTATCAAATGCTCATTCTGGTCATGCTCGTAGTTTGAATTGGTTGCTAGTTTTTAACTATTTTTTTTTATGTGTCCCTCGGTTGTTTAGGGCGAGTTGTTTCAAGTAACATAGGCACGCACTACATACGAATAATTACGATTTCGTAAGATGTTTAATGTACGTGGAAAACAAAGTTTTGATTAATTGTGAATTGAGATTGCCAAACTTATTCGGTCTGCCAGTCGAAAATAGTATAATTTTCCAATAGGAAACAAATGGGTTGAGTTTTTTTAATATTATTGCATCATTTATTAACCTGTCTGTACAGTATTTTAAAGTTTTTTAATTATAATTTTATGTATTAGCAGTTTGTTCTGTATTCCGAGATTAACGCGATTGTAGCAAAAGCATACTGTTGCTTAAAGATTTTTAACGTAGACGTCGACGTTAGTGTAAAATCGAGCTTGAAAATGGAAACAACCCGTCCTTGTCCATATATCTATGTGCTTGTGATCATAAACATTTCTTACTTTGATACCCAATTAAATAATAATAATAGTAGTAGGCTGTCTGTGTTAATTATGTATGGACTTTTTAAGACATTGAATTATTAAACATTTTGTGACGAACAATAAACTCAAAGGCTTAATGTACAACATAACCATTTAACATAATAATATAGTAAACAATAAACATACCTCAGCTCAAATTTTGAGGTATTTCATAAGGATATGCAGCAGGGATGATATAAATATTATAAATGTTCCAGAAAATTATGAAATTATTTCGGATTATCTGTTAGTTCCAGATAGTTTTATTTGCTTACAACATGGCTGATGAGCAACTTGGTGTCAACGTCTAAACCGCCTGTAGGCCTCTGACATGATTTTTCACACCATTGAAAAATCGCTCATTTATACTACACACATGGATTCAAAAGGACATTGGTGCGTGAACCGGGTTTTGACTTGTCCAACGGTCATACCTCTCTGCTATCAATGCTCAAATATATCCACTGTAAGCGTAATGGATGTACATATTTTATTTCGGATATCCAGATATCCTATAGTTACGTTTCTCGCTCCATAACATCCCTGATATGTATTCCATAAAAATGTTATAAGTTTGTGTATATTAAGTTATGCCTTTGTACTGTTAGGTGTGCATGATGTGTACAATTAATAAACACCTTTTGCTTCAGGATATTGTAAATAGATAAGTTGATATACCGCCATGCAGAGGCGGCGTGAAAACTAATTTGCTTCGAAGTATCTGTCGAAAATACTACGGTCAGTGACCTATAATGAGGATCTCATTGTATATAACTATAATTATGTAATAAATCAATTATGGCTTTTGTAATTTATTGTGTGACATGAAATAAAATTCAAATGCTCCATGTGAAATGCCTACTTCATTTCAGCGCACGTACCATTTTCATTTTTCCGTTCGTTACTAACGATCGATTAGATAACTAAGGTAGATGAAGTAGGTGCTAAGTGTAATGTAGGTAGAACGAAAATCGTAAAACAGCACGAACTGTTACACCCTTTATATATTATGACATGTCAAATAAAACTGTTGTAATTCTTCAATGGTATGCTATTCATCTCGATTCTTAGGGATTTATTCAGATGTTACCAATACCAAAATATAGCCGCATCAATCCTTATAATTACGTAATTAATTAATTTATTTATTTATTTATACTTGATGCACATTTGTACAAAGGCGGACTTAATGCCATTAGGAATTTTCTACCAGTCAACCTTAGGGTGATGCAGAGTTGAACAGTGGTAGATGCACTGAGTGTACAAAGGGGACAAACATTAACCAAAAATAAAAATAAAGTACTAATACATAAACTAAATACGATATACATGCATAGATACATTACTACATATTATAAATAATAATATTTATACATACATAGACTAAATAACTAAATAGAGTAGAAACTGTGATTTTGCTAATTAAAGAAGGGAAGAGATAATCACAGCTGAGATGACACTGCCGGAGACTTATTGTAAAAAAATGCCCGAACTTTCTTCTTGAATGTGTACCGACTGTTAGCCATCCTGATTTCAACAGGGAGGGCGTTCCACAGAAGAATGGACTGTACGAAGAATGGACTGTATGAATTTAGTGGTTTGGCGTCGACTAAAAATTACTTAGGTATACTTACATTATTATAATAACTTTCGTGAGTGTTATCCATATTATTTACTGTATATTCCGGTTATACTTACTCACGGGTACTGTGTATGCGGGAATGCCCGACTAGTTTTGAACAATATTTTTGTCTAATTTCACCAGACTATGTCTACTGCGACACTTTATAATCAGCTCGAAACAGCATGATGTATTTTATATTGTTTGTATATGTACCATCTACAACAGTGGTTTCATTACATAGGTACCTACTCTAATATCTACAGCTGCGAAAAAAGTTACTGAAAAGCAATAACCAAAAATGACACATTCGCGTGTCTTATCCGCAGCATGCGATTTGAGTATTACATCTA
Organism: Abrostola triplasia; assembly: GCA_946251915.1. Taxonomy (NCBI): domain Eukaryota; kingdom Metazoa; phylum Arthropoda; class Insecta; order Lepidoptera; family Noctuidae; genus Abrostola; species Abrostola triplasia. The sequence continues at coordinate 5,964,028 of OX276431.1, forward strand.
CAGGTGTTAGTTCAACAAACAAACCTACTTTTTTAATGCACTAGAGATACCTAGACTTAATGCTAGTCTATGCTTTTAACTTTGTAAGAAGATTTACACTCCTTAGGGTAAGCAATAGCCAGCAGCTGCTGCAAGGACATTGTATAGATATGAAAATATATAACAAACAAAAGAGACAAGACTGACAAGTCACAAGTGGGACCTTACTTATAGTATACCGAGTAGATCCTACTAGATAATTATTAAATAGGTACCTAAGTAGGACCTCGTAAATAAGGTCTTTAGCTTCATGAAAACTATAAAACTTATAAATAAAAAGGTAAGGTTCATGATGATTGTAGGTTTTTTGGACTACCCCAGCAACGTCTAACGTTGGTGATGAACTAAGCATAGTTCAGAATAGTTTTTTTTTATTTATGGGAAGATTTATTAGGTTTTTTTTTGCAGTGGATTGGCTATTCTATGGAAACAATAACAAATGAAACATATACATATTTACTGTTTAACTAAAGGATAAATCAATAATTCTGTAAGGTGGTAATTATGGTATAATTTACTAGGTAGAATATCTTTAATTGGCGCGATTATCGCATTGTGACTATAATTATAAAGAATAATAATTATACTGTACATAATTTATGCAGAGTCGGCTGAAACACATGAGGTGCGTGTCCTGGCTTACGTCAGAACTATTACTAGGAAGGCACATAATTATTTATTAATTTTATTTTCTTTAAGTAAACGTTTTATAATTATATTATAGCTTGGTTACTGGAAAATGCGATATTGGTGCAAGGTATTAGGTACCTGAGTCAAACAAACACAATATAATTCTATGCCAGTTGACTTATGGATATTTTTTTTCTCTAAAATGTATAAACTGATTTCATGCGGTTTTTGGTAACTGATATATGGTTCATTAGAGATGATTCTTAGCTATCATTCATAACAATTTTTTAATCAAAATTTATAACGGTCGTGGGTTTTTTCAAATTAAATTTTAATTTTGTTTTATTAAATTTCGCCTCGCTCTGGGAATTTCTGCAATACGGTGTGTGCGTTTCAAAAACATGAAATATACACAGACACAAACACCTAAATCCGGGACAAATATCTGCGGATCACAAATTATTGACCCGTGCGGGAATCGAACCCGCAAGCCTTAGCGGAGTAGTCCAATCACTTAGCCACTGCAGTGCACCAAACAGGCCGTCATGGCGATAGATAGATGAAGGACAACTTGCACTAGGCGTTGCAGGTTCCACATTTAAGATATTAATGTAAGTATGACCTTTACATACTGCTCCCTTAAAAGAAATATGAATAATGATTTAATAAAATATCGGTATTTGTGCATAATAGACTATATGAAGTATTGTCTTTTCTTCAAATACTTGGTATCTGTAGTACATACAAAAATACGCCCGTATCCCCCGAAGGGGTAAGCAGAGGTGCACATAATTATAGTACACCCACATTTCGCCAGTTGTTTTCAGGTCCCAATGTAATAGGGGGCGAGCCTATTGCTATGGCAACTGGGCACAAATCCAGACTCTGTGCTGCTACTGAGAAATACCTAATGGAAAACCCAGTACCACTTTTCCCAACCCGGGATCTGAACCCAGGACCTCGTGCTCAGCAGTCGCGCTTAGCAACCACTAGACCAACTCGGTATCTGTGTAAGTAATAAGTACTAAGATAACCTTATTCTTGCTTAATAAAAAAGTCTGTACTCGCTTTCATAGTAGAAACCAGGGGCAGAGATAGAAAAGCGAAAGCATGTTTCTTATTGATTGCCGGTTAGGCCGCAACTGCTATACGAAATACGATTACCAATTAGACGCGCATAACACAGTAACACTGCACAATCGTCATTCGTCGTGAAGAGGTTAGTGAATATAACTTGTTTCAATTGTCTTGTTTTGCCTTTACGTAAGTTCGTTGTTCTAGTTCGAAACTGCCGAAGTCATTAATCAATTGCCGTTATTTATTACGTAAACCTAAGGGACCAGCCTTGTAATCTTTTAAATCTTAGATAATATAATCATAGTAACGTGGGCTTTCAACTGTGCCTTAAGCACGAATATTTTTGACTATCGAATAGTTAACGTAATACAATAGTTTACTCAAAACGAATACGTGACGATAGTGCATAATATTCGTGCTAAGGGCACTGAACTTTTGTAAAGAATAATCAATATTAAAATATAAATGAACGCACGCATCTGTTAGAATATAGCACGTGGGTACAGCTAGGCATTACTAGTAACCTACACGATGTACCTTATTGATGATTATGTATGCGTTTCGTATCTATTACAATCACGATAGGCAAGGCAATGGGACGACGCAATAGGTGTGTAGCAGATGGTTAAATACCAATCTACTACTTTGTATTCGATCGATGCAATGGAAACTTTTTTGTTGAGATTCTCCAATGAAGCTACTGTATAAAGATTGTTACCTTAATAGAAAATGTGAGCCCATCCTGCGCATTTTCTTTTGTCATTTATGTCTGCGTCACATTCCTTGAAAGTGACTTACGACGGAGTACGTTTGACAGCCCCTCGCCAACCGTATCAAACATTCAAAGCTATCGACTTTCCACACCCATTTCGTCGCGGACAGTACACTCGCTATCGTGAAATGTAAAAACATGACGTATTTACATTTATACACTTATTTTTATTATGAAACGCTAAACACGAAAAAATGTAGAAAGTTTCAAGCTTTGACACGAAATTTACACTAGGTAGGTAACTAGGTACCAATGTTATAGGATCTAATACAGGATGTTATAAGTAGGTTCGTGTAATAGGTTTGTTTAAGATTTCGTGATAATTGCCTTTTTCTAGGATTTCGTTAATGCTATCGTTGTTCAGTGAATTCGTTGAGGCAGGAGCGTTGACCTCACGAGGGTATCTTACGTTGATAATAAAACTTGTAGATAAACAGAAAATAATACAGCTCTACCTATAGGTAGGTAATTTAATTATTCATTAGAAAGTTTGTTCCACTTTTACTTAACACGCAACTTTATTCTATTTTACACTTATAATTATATTATTTATTGCGCTTAGTTAATAAGCGCCTTAGTTATAAGAATGAAAGGGCAGTAAACGACATTCGTGTCAGAAATATTCTTGCGTGTTCAAAGTAAAAAGAAAAACAAACGGGTGAAAAGTATTGTTAGAGGTGTTATCAAACTAGAACAAATGTACATACCTACCTAAGTAAACTTAACTTGCTTACCTAGTGTAGGTACGATGACTTTAAAAGGGTTTTAATATTTATTCAACTTTAAAAAATTAATTGACTTAGCATAACAACATTACGCCTGTATTCCTCGAAGGGGTAGGCAGAGGTGCACATAATATAGTACACCCACATTTCGCCAGTTAAGTTTTAGGTCCCAATGTAATAGGGGGCGAGCCTATTGCCATCAACCGGGCACAAATCCAGACTCCGGTAATTCTCAGTAGATACTGAGAATTACCTAATGGAAAAATCCAGTAACACTTTGCCCGACCCGGGATTCGAACCCAGGACCTCGTGCTCAGCAGTCGCGCTTAGCAACCACTAGACCAACGAAGCAGTCTCGACTTGACATAGCAACATGTACCTAATTATTATGCAAGCCTGCTGGTATTGTGTAAGTACCCAAAACCCCTAAAGGTAGGTAGCTAGGTACCTACTAGGTTGGAATATATTTTGAAAGTAAGCACCTACCTACTTATTACAACCCCATTTAGTTATTCTTACCTACCCATACAATATGTAGGTATCCATTGTTTGATATATAATAGTCAGAAAGAGACATTTTTGCAGTACGAATGGTCCTTGTCCCCTGGAGTGCCTGTGAAAACACCTTTTTTTTCTTTCCAGATTCCTTGCTTTAGAGGTTGAGTGGGATATACCTAAGTACAGGCTTAACAATTTTATATTCAATTTTGAATTTTCTAAACCCTAACAACTTGGTCTGTAAAATGATACCTTGCATGTGAATGTAATTGGATACAATTTTAGCAAGTCGATTAGTCGTATTTCTGGAGCTTTGTTAAAAGCAAGTGTATATTAAAGTAGATATCAAAGAAAGAATACATTAAGCACCTGTGTTTCCTACAGCTATTACGTATAATTTCTTCGAATACTGAAAATTGTGGATAAGTAGTCAGGATCGATACTAGTCTAAGATCCAGTCTGAAAAATAGAAACCCTCATCTGATATTCAAGTATATTATAGTATATAATTATGCTTCATAATAATTGAAACATCGTAAATAGGTTGCCTAGCTAAATTAGGTGCCGATGATGTTAAACAATAAAGTGTTTAATTAGATTTTTTTTATCAACTTCCCTGATTTGTTATTTATGACAGTCGAGCATCAGATATAATAATATACCTCAAGGAATTTGAAAATAAAGGTTGCCTACTTCCCCTCTGGCGTCTATGGAGTTGCCAGGTCTAAACAGGTTAGCTATAAGCGTTATTAATATACCCTCAGAAATTATTTAATCGTAATATCCAATGACAGCTTGCCAATTCCATCCACCGGTTGCCCGCAATTCTGACGATATCGTCGGTCCATCTGGTGGGAGGCCTGCCAGCTGTCGTTCTTTGTGGCGTTCTAAGGGGGAGGCCTTTGTTCAGCAGTGGACGTCTTCCGGCTGATGATGATGATGATGAATATCCAATGAAAGCTTTTTTTATTCCCAATCCAACCATATTAGGTCGCGTTGTTAGAGTTTGTTGAATCCATGATCGGATGTAAAATTTTCAGCGCGATGCAGATGAAGTGAGTTATTTTTAAAGATTTCTCCAATATTGTAAACATTAATTTTATTGTTTAACATCATCGGCATAATTTATACATTACTAGCTTCGTCCAGCGGTGTTACCCGCTACATTTTTTCGGTACAAAAAGTAGCCTATGTGTTAATCCAGGGTGTCAGCTACCTCCATATGAAATTTCATCAATCGGTCTAGCCGTATGAGCGTGAAGAGGTAACAAACATACAAATACACAAACACACACAAACTTATGCCTTTACAATATATTAGTGTGATCTAGCATTTATATTCTATAGTATGAAGATAAGGGTATACATTTCTGAGACGGGATCTTGTACTATACGTAGTCTATAAATAGCTACCTGTGTGAATAGACGCACATGCCACAATCAAAGTTGTCTTCCACAATTATGCCTTATAAATAAATGAATACGAACGCTACATCTACCTATATAATTGATACTATTGATGTGGACCTTTGAAATGGATATTTTAACAGTTGTAGAAGTTTGTGAAACAAACTTAGACGTTTTAATTCTAAGGGTCTGTAAGTTTTACTATAAGAACAATAAATAATCCAAAGTTTCTAAGTATCTAAGTACCTAGATACATAAAATATCTTTGTCTGCTAAGAAAAACTCGCATGTCATTAAGTAGGTACCTACAGTAGGTATTCATAAATAGTTTTACATATAGGCTGATTGATTAGCCTAAAAGTTTATGCTAGTTACAAATTGCCTTAAGTTTTAATTAATTTAGATTGACATTATTTAGGGAAGTCTAATACTGGATACATATTAACAATAATTTAAATTTTAAATTAAGTATAGATAACATATACTTATATCTAATCACTGTTTCGAAGTTAGTTTAACTTAGTAGTACATAATCGATAAAGACTGCGGTATAGTACCTACCTACCTACATACGGGCTCATTGCGTATGCGCATCGATATCATGTAATTTGAATAGATGCGCCTGAACAAGCTTGAACAAAGGATAATCAACCGGAAGCGATAAACAAACGGGTTTCGAACTAAACAACGTTGGAAACAAATGATATATTTACAGTGTGGTACTAAACCATAGAGTCACCAGAATTAGATTACGATGTCATCAATATTTGTGAATATTATCAAAGTTCACATCTCTAATACAGTTATCCACAAAAATAATTTAAGGAAAATTTAAGGTGTCAGATAAACCTGGCCTTAGAGTTTTAATTGTGGTGCAGGGAGATGAATGTTTGAGTACCTCCGGCGCATTTTGAGCGGTCTACCTTGTTACCTTTCCTACCTAACCTTTGTTGTCTGGCTAATCTGTTATTATGTGATATTTTTCTCTTTCTGCCCCCTTAACATGAATTCTTAAAGCAGGACCGTTAACGTTGTGGAAGTGAGACGCCGTATTATACTGGTCGTAGCGGCGTCTCGCTTCCACATCGTGATATGTCCTGTTTTAAGAGTTCATGGTAAGGGGGCTGTTATGAAGAAGTGAATTTGTTTCGGCATATTACCTTATTATGATATCAACCAAAAAGCAATACCTATTGCCTATGTAGTTTAAAATCAGAGAATGCACACAAAGATTTTGGTCAAATATATTATATCTTTGGCTGGAGTCTAACAAGTAACATTGCCAAATTATCTGGTAACGCTGATAAAACCTTCATGGGGTACCTGCAGAAGAACATTTCTGGAAATAAATAAAGATTTTTGTCGAATGAATCTGTCCAACCACTTGAAAAGTAGTGGGTAAACATTTATGTCATATAAGGCTTTTGTCTTTTATTCTGATACTTCCAGATTATACAGTGAAGTAATTGCTGACCTTATTCTCTTGATCGTTACTTAAATAGAGTATTTTCCTACCCTCGGGAAATTATGCAATCATCTATTCTTTGTATAAACAAACTTTGTAATTGATTATATCTAATATGATATTCATAAGATGATTATGTTTTATGTACTTAGGTAAGTATTAGTTGCGTATTTTATTATTATTCCGTATTTGATGTATCGTTGTTTTGATTGTAGGTGTATGGTTTTTATGTACCTGCGTAGGCTTTATGTCCACATTCTACGTTAGTAAAACTAACTATGTCATTACAGAATGTCACCTCATCTCATTCAGACAAACATTATCATATTCACGTATTGTACATTTATACGTTATTTTACCGTATCACGCTCTAATATTCTCTGCGTTTAGCTTCGTACAACAATGGCCGCAGTCACGCCCGTCGATTTCTCTACTGAGAACAATGTTTATGTAGAAAAAAACTGTTTGCGCTTCAGTGGTCAAGCGTAACGGACACGGCGTGTGCGCAGTGCTCTATGCCCGCCATCTTGGATGCGCGGATTGGGTTGCGCAGCGCGAGCGCATACCGCGAACACTTGGGGTTTCATTGACTTAATATACGGTTAATGTAAGCCATAGTGTTTTTACATTGAGTTCCATTGTGCTGGATTTTCTATGTCAGTTTATAGTTATTTTTATGGGTGTTGCTAGATACTAACTGAACTTATATGGGTAAGGGGCACCGGTACAGTACATGTATAATTTGTAATAGTAGGTAGTAGATAGAGTTTAACGTATTATTTGATATTTCACATCCATAGAGTACAAAAGTTTTTAGTCCAATTTATTTTTATAACTCGAAGCTCTTGACTGGACTGAAGAGGTGCGAACGTAAAATGTATAACTGCATTAAGATTACTTGTTCTAACGACTGAGAGTACTGAAGCTTTTGATCGCTCAAGTGCCAGGTTCGAATCCTGCAGTGATTTTTTTTATAATACCTTTTTCAGTCCAGTTACCGGCACACATCTCACAAGGCGTTCACTTTAATTCTAAATAGATTTATAGTAAGAAGTGCCTCAGTTTCTGATAGATATATATTCCCGAATTTGCAGGATCTAATCTGCAACAGTTCCGATACAATAACAACAGTCCATTATGTACGGTTCAATATTGTGATTTGCTTCAATATTGCTGCCATATCCGGACCTTAATTACACAATCTTGACAGAAACGTAATAATCTAGCATGGTATCATGTTATTGTTCTACATTCGAGGGGGCTAAAATGGCCGTTTTAGTAGAATCATATTTAGGATAATATCCTTCTTACTGATGATTGATGTACAACCTGGTGACAAGTTAAAACCGCGTGTAGGCCTCTGATATGGCAGTATAAAATCACCGTTGAAAAATCTTTCAAGTGTGCAGGTTTCCTCACGTTATTTTCCTTCACCGTTTTTAGCAACCGATAACGAATTTATATTACGTACATTAATTTTAGAAGACATCGGTGCATGCGTTTGACTGTGCAACCTTTGACTTCGCAGTCCAACCGTCATATCACTCGGTTGTCACTGCTGGAATGATTTTATATTCAAGATAATAATAAATTAAGTATTTCGTATATTGTAGTGGTGTATCTACTCTGGGGAGGTCAACGTTCAGTAGAAGACTGCAATAGGGTGATCTGATGATGATCAGGTTAAGTCACAAAAGGGTAACAATTCACAATACGACTTGCGTTCGTTTCTATCACTGAATTTATTTATTTCACCAATTATCTTAAGAAACGAATTGAGTATGACTCAGCATTTAAATGTATCATGTTTTATGATTTTTAGAGGATATGATGGGAGTTCGGGATAAGATTCACGTTTAAGAGAACTTTCTCTATGCAGCCATTTTAGAGCCCTACAGGGCTTGCTACGTGGGTAATGTAACAAAGCAACACAGGTGGATTTTGGTTGCAATTAGAGGTAACGTAGATACTTTAGTACGAGAGCAGAGTTTAACTTAACTAATTTTTTTTTTTGATAAAGAAAATTTTTTATTTACAAGGTTATTTACAATTCTTAAAAACAAATATATACAAAAATAAAAAATTTAAACTAAAAATTATGTATCAAAGTATTCGTCCTCATCGCTGTCGACTGGTAGGGTGCCCAAAAGGCTGGCGGCATTGCCACGTTGAATGGCAATGCTAATTCTTTGGCCGAAAAACAGGCCAGCCTTTTGGTCACGTGAAGCGTCAACTAACCGCTAATTAATTGAACAGAGTTAAGTGAGCAAGTTATGATGGTTTTAAATAATTTCATTTGGAAATAAAAAAACATAATACAAATTGTACTAGAACCTACATTATTTTCTCTACTGTCTATTTTTACTGTTACATTTACATTAATGATATTCCATTCAGAGGTCATCAACCTTTTATTGTTAATTGTAAGCGATATATTTTAGTTTTAGTGCTTTAAAAAGGTGGTTTATATCGCTAAGCTATATGGCTTACGGACACTAAATATAATAATAAATAAACTTTCATATCGATTACGTTTAATAGAATTTTGTTTATTCTTTATCATAGGTTAGCTTCATTTCACGTTAGCATCCTTAGGAAAAATATCTGCAAACTTTTTTATACATACTAAGCTTTTAAGATCTCTACATAATCAATCCAGTATTGTGTTGTTGGGTGAGGCCTGTGTCCAACAGTGGACGGAGATAGGCTGATGATGATGAATGTGTTGTCTCTCAGATATCAGAAACATTAGATGGCAAAGGTTTCTGTTATGCATTGGTAAACCATGACTGCGCCCAGCTTGACCCACTTGGTACGAGTTTTGCGAGTGAACGATAATCTTGCTAATTGACTCCTGGCCTACCAGGCGAGATCTTTGCTACTAATTGTTTTTGGTAGCACGCAAACGCGTTTGAGTCAGATTTCTAATTGTTTCTCTTAGCGGCCTTATAGTCTCAAGGCTCCTGTAATTTACGATAAACAATGGATAATTACTAGAGATTGATATTAATATTCAACCTTCGTCGAAATATGATATTTTTGTGACGTTCTATTCAGAATTTGTTGATTGATTTATTTGAATTAGTTTATGATAAGGACTGGATTATTCATGACTTGCTTGAATTTATGTGCAAAGGTAGTACTAAAACCACACGTAGGTCTACGGCTTTATAATGAATGACTCATTTTTATCATTGGCCAGATCCTAAGCAAGGATCCTCACTGTAGTGTATGTTCAAAACTGCGGACTGACATTCCTAATGTCGGACAAAACTTGCTATTTATTAGTATAGATCACGAATAAACTACCACCATAATCAAAATAATCTATAGCCCGACTTACCCAACTGCTGAGCCACTCTTTATGTGTCAGTCTTCACATTTTACAGTACCATTTCTGGCAAAAAAATCTTATCTGTTTTCCTCCAATAAACTATAGAACATAAAATTAGCTAACAAAACACGGTTGTGAATATCGAACAATAAACATGTAATTTCAACCTGACCCGCAGTTACGTAAACGGCGTGCGAGCATCAGCTGATCGGATACCGTTTTTGGAAATTAACTCGATAAAAGTGAACCTTTTTGACGTTCGCAGCTGTGATCCGAAATCCACGTGGCCGCGGCGTGCAATAATAATGTCGCACTAAACCGCGTATGGACAGGTGAACCCTGTTCTCAATTAGGGATTCCATTATTAGGTATAGTAAAATTTTAATTCATAATTACTTTACTTACATAAGAAGAATTATGTTATGTTTTGTCAGCTCTGTAAGCGACTTGACTGCCGACCTTGACTTGCTGACCACCTCGTCAATAAACTCTATTTGACAGTAGGGTTTATTGACGAGGTGGTCAGCAAGACAAAAATTGTTAGAGACTATTATACCTAAAGCTACTCACTACTCAGTTTATTTTATGGGTTCACTGATTCGATCTTTCATTGATATTGCAAATAAGTTTATCAGTTGTATTTGTTTAACTATTTCTTAATCTAAATCTTGCCGAAAATGTAAATAATATTGTCGCTAGTAATACGCTAGCTTCGAAATTTTAATATTAGTTTAATATTGGGTAGTACCTATAACTTAGTCGCTTGAAATTGCTGTACATACTAAGTATATGTACATATTTACATCTACATTACGTCTACGGTCCCTTAAGGGAAGAATACAAAACGAACCTTATGTGCGACGTATTTGTCTTTATAGTACAGAAATCTTCCAGCATTGGTATTCAAAACTTGTGCTTGTAGGATGGAAGACGTGGGTTAAAGGTCTAAAAGTCCTTCACACTATTGCTTTGCCATTCTATCATATTACTTATATTTTAAAATGATTACTACTTTGTGTGTTAGATATATTTTAATTAGACTAAAGTGCTCCGATTCACCTGCGAGCTACTGTTTGTAGCCGTAGGTAAGCGTGGCAATCCAGCTTTTTAGTTAGATTTCAAATGTTCAACTTAACTCTATCAAACGTCTTTAAACTGAAAGTTTTATAATGATAAATGTACGTATTACAACAGTCTATGTTACAGCAGGCATGTATTTCCAGTACCTTTTGCACATTGTACCAAAAATACTTGTTTAATAACTGTCACTTAGCCAGTGCGCCAATGGACCTTCAAAAATAACATCTTGGTCCATGTATAAATGAATAGTTCAAACAACCACATTGATTTTTATTAACCAACCAGATCGAGGAATCATCGTATTATTATACCCAATAATCCAGTATGATTCGGTCGTAACAAAATGGTAACATACCGAATACCAGCGAAACGGACGGAGGTCGACGATATCCATTTAATCTTGAACATTACCGACATGGTTATTCTTCAATATTTATATAAAATGTAAATTGTTCAGGGGCTTTGGGCCGTGACTGTATTATACGTCATATTAACGTTAGATGCTTGTTTTTTCGCAAAAAAATAACGTGTTCCGTAGAGAGTACCACTTTCGACGACTTTACATTTCATTATTTATTCCAGCGTTTTAATTATTGAAATATAATTGTGTTTATATTACATCTTTCTTTTGTGGCTCGTAGCTACGTGACTAACGCGCAGATCAGTCGATCTGCGAGGTTAAGCCGTGCTCGCCGCGGTCAGTCTGGTGAAGGGTGACCGTTTTCACATGTCGAGACCTCTCCGTGATTTGGAAGGCACGTTAAGCCGTTGGTCCTGCATCTGATCTCTCTTCGGTAGTGTCGATATGCCGTTCCGAAGGACTGAGAATACGAGACTACGGGAAAGGGTATACTTGTTCTCTATAATACCTACTAGTTGCGAGTCTCATGTGAGGTGTGTGATAGCCGCTGTGACCGAAATTCTGGTCAATCTCCGGTCAGGAGAATGTTATTATTATTTGTTTTTTGTATTGTTTTTCATTATTCTGTTGATTCGTGTTTTTAATGCAAGCGTAATTTATTCGCCATTGATACTGTTGTATAAGCGTGTTCATCACACATACACTAATATTATAAAGGTGAAAGTCTGTGACTGTGTTTGTGTGTTGTATGTTTGTTACCTCTGCACGCTCAAACGGCTTGACCGATTTTGACGAAGTTTCATGTGGAGGTAGCTGACTCCCTGGATTAACATATATATCCTGAAAAAATGAAGTGGGTAACACCGCGGGGCGCAGCTAGTTAAAAATGAAAAGCGGTTAACTGCAGGTATATGTATAAAAAAGGACAATTCAAATGGTGAATTTTCTTCCCCAAAAAGAGGTGCCTGAATGATTTGTTTCTTAGATTAACTAACCATCTAGTCTAGGTGAGAACCAGAATATTATGTTTTGTCAAAACAGACTACCATCATATACATACTGATATCTCATTTTCAGCTCGAATACCCAGAACACGATTAAAGCAGGCTACCAAAGTAATGTCTTAATGAAAAAAAACTTTCGTGAATGTTATCCATATTATTAACTGTATTATAGCCAGTTTTACTCACGTGTATCCGGCTCTGTTAGAGTTCGAAACTTGTCTAGCATTCCCGAATAAACACGTGAGTAAAACGTCATAGCATATATATTAAATAATATCCACCAAGAAAAAGTCTACCAGCCATAATTGGTTTTACCACACCATAATTACATTAACATAATATATCGTTAATATTAACGTTACACTCATAGACAGTATATAGTTACGTGGATCATTATCATAACAGTACAACAAAGCACAGTAAGTTCCGATCCATTGGTCGCTCACAAAGAACAATAAACCATTAATTTGAAGACACTTTATTGCGACCATTAAAACAATGCACTGCGACTACCGACTACCGTGCGTGGTACAATAAATACTCTAATGTTATTGTACTGTTGCGTGGTGTTGCTGCTAGCTCAACTCCACTTTAGATCTCGTTAACAATGTATTTTATGTTCTTATTGTTATAGATTTTGATTTCACCCCGTCTTATAGAAGACGACTAGACTAGAGATACGAATTTCGAGCTTAAAGTTAATGTTTTCGTGTATACTGGCACGATATTGCAGGTGCAGATTCAGAATGGCACTACATTGATAAGTCTCAGTCTCCATAAAACCGTTTAAGATTTTCTCCCGGCTTCTAATTACACCTGTCAGGTGTCAATAAAGAAAACTTGCACTTGAACTTGGAAATATTGGAAAGTTGCAGTTTTTGGATGGTTGTAGACGTACGCGAATATTTCGAATGTTAGCAGTGTGTATGTGAGAAGACTACAGAGGGTTTTTATACGTAACCTCTGTACTGTCGTAATAGAGTGGGAAAGATCAGTCCAATTCTAAGAACAAATAACAAAAGGATACTGCGGTCTTAAGTTACCTTGCCCCAAGGGGGTAAAAGTAGGGTGGTATAAAAGTCTGTTTATACCTATTTATAACATTGTTCAGTGTTTAAATGTCGCCGTGACCGCTCAGCCATGAGTCTGTCGCGTTTTTATTGTCCTCTAGGCTTTTTGCTTTATGTTATATTCTTAGAATATAACAGGGCGACTTTATTAGCCATGTTATGTTTTATTATAATTTGACAATAGAGCAGAAACTCAGCCATATTTATCATTAAAAGGTTAAATTTATAGCATGTATCTAATCGTGAATTCGAAATTGCTTTTGCGAGCGAGATAATAAAAAATTAAACTACCTTGAAAAACACAAATGACGAATGAAATTGATAGGTTTAGACATAAATTTGAGAGACGCTCAAAGTAGAAATGAATACCCAGCAGTGGGTGATACTGGGCTGAAATGATTATGATGAAGACCGATTTCATCGAACAAAAAATGTATATTTGGGAAATAGAGTCTAACGAGTAATTCAGGCTCTATCATTCAGCGCGTAGACATTTTAATAAGTCACATTGTTTTTGACGCACAAAAACGTGTAGGTTAGGCGGTAGCGTAGGTAGGTTGTACGACTTGATTTATAATTTTCCCCAAAATTGCTAAGATAAGTTTTATAGTTCACAATTATGAGTTGGAAAGTATGAATCTAAAAGCGAACGTTATTACAATAAAAAGCTTTATTAATAATAATCACGCAACTTGAGGTCGTTTGCACCGAGAAAATGACCGCAACCGGTTCTTTTTATATTTTACTTTTCTTTTACAAAGAAAACGTTAAAAAATATAAGTAATGCTATAAATTGTCACGCCATGCATACTGAAATAGTGGCTCATAAAGTACCTAGAGTGGTCAGGTCAACCATACTACGTTTTGATCACTATCACGAAACGGGAGGTTTTTCTTCTGTGGTATGAATTAAAATCATGTTGCTTTTTATCCTTAGTATAATGAAACTTAATTGTACCTTTTCTACTTTTTATTTCACTTCCGCATATAGCATAAAGAGTTTATTACTTATTAAAATATGCATTTCATTAATAGATTATATATATTTTTAATGGACAATTAAGATATTTCCATATGGAAAGGTTCTATAGCAAAAGAAGTAATGGTTCATATATTTAAAACTTATCGGTGCTTGCTATATGCTTCAGGCACGGAACATTTGCTAACTGTATCGTAGTCGGTTGTTATGGTAGGGTGTTCAGCGAGTCGTTTTAACTCGCCGACGTCGTGAGGCACTCGCTCGTGGAAATTGCGCCTTATCTAGGGCAGCTTTTCTGGTTACCGACTTTTGCTATTTACAAACATTCCCTACAAGTCCGCTCTGCCCCTGTTTTATCGACATCTTGTAGCAACTTGTCGAAGGGAGGCTAATGCGCATGTGCACACCATCTGACATATCTGACATTTTAAGGCTCGCTTAGAAAATCACTGCGAAGCAATACACCCTGAAAACAGAGCAAAATAATAACTGCACTATCATCAAATCTACAGCAGTGTTTTTAACATACCGCTCTGGTTTTTCTATTGCCTTCTTCGTCACAGTTACAAGTAGATTAATTATTAGCTTCTGTGCTTGTTTGTAGGCGGTTTCCAAATGTAACCAATCTAAACACATCAAGTCGCCATAGCCCGGAGGAACCATGAAATAAGTGATAATAACATTCATAACATCGGACATGGACAGTGATACTCAAGAATGTTAGGAAAAGTGAACTTTATACGTACTCCTTTCAGCCAACCTTGAAGAAACTGTTTAATGACCGCGGCTATGAGGCATGGAAACAACATGTACAAGCAAGATATGACATAACAAAATATACGCAATGAATCTACTGTACTGAGACGAATTCTATGACTTAGCATATAATATATTATCAAACAAATACATATCATTACTGTGCCTGTAGATTAAAATATCCCTTATATTTACCTTAAATTTATGAATATTGCATTATAAGCATTTTATAGTATTTTGGCAATTTTAAATAGAAAATAATTATATTGAGATGAGCATTATACAAGTGAAATTAAACTGAAACTTGAACATTCTTCAAAACAACCTCTTTTTGGGAGAAGAAATTGTTTGG
Source organism: Abrostola triplasia (assembly GCA_946251915.1). Taxonomy (NCBI): domain Eukaryota; kingdom Metazoa; phylum Arthropoda; class Insecta; order Lepidoptera; family Noctuidae; genus Abrostola; species Abrostola triplasia. Next base: position 5,979,577 of record OX276431.1, read on the forward strand.
TGAGTACATTAACATCTTTTAATAATTAATACTTATGTATCTTTATTTATAAATGTTGTTTTATGTGCCTTGTTGCACATTTCAACAACTCACATTGATTAGAAAATCTATAATTATTACGCTAAGAAGAAACTTGAAAACTCCTCATTCTCATCGTAATCTTATATCCTGCAAGTCATCATCAGCCGGAAAAATTCCACTGTTGGAGAAAGGCCTTCCCCTTAGAACGAATGACAGCTTGCCAATTGCATCCACCGGTTGCCCGCAATTCTGACGATATCGTTGGTCCGCCTGGTGGGAGTCCTGCCAACGCTGCATCTTCCGGTTTGTGGTCGCCACTCGAGAACCTTTCATCCCTAGCGGTTATCGGTTCTTCGAGCGATTTGGCCTGCCCATTGCCACTGCAACTTGAATATTCTTCGAGCTATGTCGGTGACTTTAATTTTTTCGTGAATTTTCGTATTCCGGGTCCTGTCGTGCAAAGAAACTCCGAGAATAGCTCTCTCCATAGCTCGGTGAGTAACTCCGAACCTCTCCAAAAGTCCAACCGTTAACGACCACGTCTCAAAGCCAGAGTGGCAACACACACTGGTTAATTTTAATTTTTGAGTACCCTACAAGCAGCCTTGAAATAATTTACTATACTAATAAGTCATGTTACTGAAAAGCTACATAACACGAATGATAACGATATATGCTTTTGGATGTCACCGTAAAAAAGTGCATCGCTTGTAATGTTTTACGACTTTTAGTCATGCTAGTATTGTCTCTTAGTAAAGCATATTTGTGTTTCGTGTACAGATATATGGCGAACATACCGTAGGCACCTGCCATACGAAACTACTAGCTGTGCCCGCGACTCCATCCGCGTGGACATTAGGGAACACTAAAATTATTCTAAAATTATGTTCTTACCCAAACTAAGGGACATAATATATGTATGTATGTCGTAACATTGCCTCTGGGTACTATAATCTACATTCAATATAGTATTTTTTTAACACAGATAAAGCAAAAATTGGACGGCGATAATGCAAGTTACAAAAAGACTATTATTCAAATCGGACCAGTATTTCCTCAGATTAGCGCGTTCAAATAAACAAACAAACTCTTCAGCTTTATAATAATAGGTGTATATTTCATTGTTTTGTACAGTGTCTTCAATTTCATGCAAGTATCTATATGTATTTTATTCTATAAATATCACAATGAATCCGATAATATTGCAATCGTAAACGCAATTTTGAGTATTTTTTGGGAAGGAATAAACTAAATATACGCGTAGTTTCTTTATTTTACCATATCGTGTTCGTGTAGCCTACACAATATGTATTTACCTAGTCGTTTCCTTGATGGAGTGAAAATTTGGGGTAGTGACGGGAAGCCAAACAAAGGTGAGGTAAGACAACACAAGTTAATTCAAATTACGTTTTTCCGTGGAATAGTCCGTCTTCGTTATAGAAAGTTTTCTGAATAGGAATATTTCGCGTAGCGCTGTTTTTGTATCTACGTTACGTATTTTATCGGGAAAATAATTTTTATTTTGGAGTATTAAGGTAAAAACTAATTCATTGTGTTATTTCTGTGTTGATATACAGCTTACTGGCTTTCAAATTCAAATTTTGATTTGAACGAAAGAGTAACTATAGGCCTACTAGGCTGCCTATTGCTACACACACTATGCAGTAACACCTACCTAGGCTGCTAGTCGTCGACTGTGCGTTTGTACTTTATGACCATTTAATAAAGCCCTCTTAAGTCATTCGCGTGTGGAATGAAAGTTACAGTGGTTCAAGTATTTTATTTGATTGAAGGAATGTTCTCGAGTAAAAAATAATACGCGTGCGGCATTTATGGGCTACAAAGTTCCAACATTCGTAGCAGTCGAGCGGTTAATCCTGACATTTATCAACCTATTTATTTGAGATTCTTAAGTAATGAAAAAGAAAAGAATTCATAATATTTCGATTTAAAATTGTTTGAGGCCTGATCGTTATAATAAACCAGTAAGTAATCCGTTATTTTAATCTAAACATCTGAATATTATAGCAATGCTGATAACTTTTTATAGAATGGGTTATAATTCCAAAGGCCGTTTCGATACCATTATTTAGAAATGAAACAAAGGAGCAATTTAATATTGGTTTTCTATGATACAGATCAATTAATCTATTATGTAGGTATTATATTTCAAGGTAACACCTTCAAAGGTTGTAGAAGGCATTATGTACAATATAATACGTAAATACTATTATAAGTTTTACTATTTTGGTATCAGCCAAATCAGGGCTTAACCAGGCACTTTAAAGTTGTATTTCAATTTCTAATGTTAGCGAAAAAATATTTAGTGACCACGAAAACGTAAAAGTTAAGTTCATCCGTGCTATTCTAAAGACATCACTCAGGACTTCACTTCTAAATCCGCGGTGAGATTTGACACTAGCGCATAGCAAAGTGACGTGTGAGATGACTTTCGAGATGATGTTAGTGTATCAGAATAGCATAGGAAGTTGGGTACTTAGCCTTACAGTGTCGTTCGACTGTTCTGATCCGAATCTCTTAGTTTTCTTTACAATATAAATGTTCGACGACTTTCATAAATAACGACTATGGGCTAATGTTTTTAGAAGAAAAGTCCTTTACTAAAATAAAATCGACTGTAATAATTTATTACATCAGGCGTTTCCTAGAAACTTAGGTCAAAGATGGGTAAAATTAATTTAGAGGAAAACAGTCCAAGTCAAAATTGCAATTGATTTCAACGTAAATAAATATAATAAGACGGATATTGGAGGAGGTTCGTGTTCCTTACAATTTCCTTTCATGCGAGTTTAAATTGATAACTATGTGACGCCGCTTCACTCGCACTGCGGGTACTTTTATGAGCAAACAAGAACGTTATGTCAATAGCAGAAAACATTAGCTATTTCCCCTATAAAATGTCGACTGGAATGGAACACCGGGGCGCGGTTCGCGTGCTCACAAGCGCTTGCGTTTCATTCGCATGCTGACGGTACCTAACCTCTATAGCGGCTGCCTACATTTTTCCACATTTTAGTACACAGGCAGGCAATTATGGATATTGACGTTCGTGCTTTCCTATATTTAGGCTTCCAAAGAAGAGACCGGGTTTTGTGTACCTATTGTGTATGTAACCCAATTAACGCCATTACTTATACCGAATGGGATTATTGTTTTTATTAATCCAATAGATATGAGTTTTTATGATTCAATGTTATGAAGATATTCTGATGACGAGTTGGCAATTTGGCGTGAGAGTTTCAGTTCCTATTCAATAGACTGTGGTATCGTATCGGCAATAATTATTAATTTGGTCTCATCATAACACGATTCCTTGTAGATAGTCCAGGATTTTAGTCAAATATGGTTCTGAAAAGGGTAATTGTTTTCGAGTTACTCTCGCGAAGGAAGCCTGGCGATAATAATTTAAAAAATATCATGTGAGAGGAATCCGCTATTGGTCTGCGCAATCACCAGAGCGTAGGAAGTCCCCTAGAATCACCAGGCCAAATAAATAAAGCTGTTATTCTATTGCCCCTTGAACATTAATATTCTTTCAGTGATCTTCAGCGTGGGCTATCGGGTATTTGCCTATACCATAGGGAAATTATGTATGGAGTTACAATACAAATTGTATAGCATATCTTTCTGCATTCGTGGTCAAAGCATATTGAATTCAAATACAAAGCAAGTATTGAAGCAAGATGTTCAATATGAAATAATGACACACTCATACGCCACACAAGCTCGAGTATAATGATAATTACTTGAATCCAAGCCAATTAGGTAATGATGTGATCTCGGACCGACCTCTTCGAGTGTGTCGGTCAAAACAGGTCGCAATACTTCTAAGGCTCTTCATATTCTTATTTGAGAATTATGTGTCTTGGAAACGAGTAGGCACTCATAAAATATTCATGTAACTGTTTTGATGTATATACTTTTGAAATGAATTTATTATAGGGACTTTTTATATGAGAGGTTACTTGTATTTTTCTTGGGTCAAATCTGATGTTGGTCCTGGATTAGAATATTTTGGAGTGGCGTGGTAAAGGTGAATCTAAGTACTCCTATACATAGGTATCGATATGATGTTTGATTTCAGTAGCTAGATAGTTCTTTTAAACCTGTAGAGAAAAATAATGAGTTCTTTTACTGATGAAAAAAAGTTTAATGGTCACTTTGGCAACCACTACTTATCGATAAGTATACAGAAATCAATGAGTTGGTTAAACGATTAAGTAAGTAGCCTACATTGTAACAGAGCGCAGGCGCGGCCAGGCAGTCCGTAACGCATCAAAGAGCGTCCTAATTGTTCGGTTGCGATTTCAAATCCGGCGCGGACGCAGAATGCCGTGACCGGCCGACAATTCTATCTATTTGTAAAGCAATCATTTCAAAATCCGTTTCATTTTCTTCTGTCCAATGGCTGTTATGTTTAGTAAGTACGCATTTTTTCGGAAAAAATTATAATGATAATAGGGATCTAGTGGAATGTAGGTGTAGGTACGCCTGTGCTTCCCCTTCGGTATACACGCGTGATATGTAGTAGGCAGAAAACGTATTGCACTATTGTAATTGGCTGGCAGTCTAAGTGCCTTTAATAGTCCTGTGGTAGCAGCCCTGTGTCTTGGGTCGTTGAGCTGCGTAAAATATGTATGAGTGAAGTATGATTACTTGCCGGCGACGTCGAGGCTGGTCAACTGTATAGGTACAGTGTTCAACCATGCTCCTCAAGATATTACCTTAGTTTTCGGAACCAAAAATAATTAAAAACATTTATGAATATAATATAATGAAAATGAATCTTTAATTATATTAGGTTTAAACCCGATTACCGCAGGTCACTTCGCCAGTTACCACTGCCGGTACACAGTCACAGTAAATGCTGTGAAGAATTTGTAAACATCGGGTTATTTTTTAAAGAACTGTAATAAATTACGAAATAATAAATTTTATAAAAATATTTAAATGAAAATACAGTTATAATAAAATGCTTTAAAACGTATGAACAATAACAAGCGCGCGCGCATCGCACAATAGATCAGCGGGCATGTCGGACGCGATTTCATTTCCTGCGGTGCGCGCGCCGACCCGTGGACCAATTTCCGGTGACACTATGTACCAACTGATTGATACTATTATTGAATTGAGGCCAAATTAAAAACGAATTTGCGATTTCACTGCACCCTATGTATTTTATAACTAGTAGGGAAATATTAAATTTTAAAGCGAATTATTGAGCAAAGTTAGAGTCGCTTATTAAAATAAAAATATATATTTTGTTGACGTTCATTATTAAAAAAAAAACATAAAAAACAACATTTTAATTGGGTTATTTGTAAAAGAAAATAATGATTTATATGTTTCTATTTACCACGATTTGCACAGTGGCTTAGTGGTTAGTACTGGAGTCTGTGTTGATTTTCGCGGCTTTTATTTCACGTCATATGAAAAGGTTTTACTTCTAAGAAGTATTTTTAAAACTAATGAGCAAATAAATGCTGCTGTAAATGACACAAGCTATATTATAATAGGTATATAAAATATTCACTAAAATGTGCACCTCTGCCTACCCCTTCGGGGAATACAGGCGTGATGTTATGTTACGTTTTAATTGAATCAAGTTTAATGACCGCTAACGATTTATCAATTTATTTATTATTTAAGTACACATTTTTAAGCTGATTCTACATTTATTAAAGTAGGTACTTCAGAGTTGTAATTTAAACAGGACATTATGAAAGCTTAGCTTTGATTTTAATTTTTCTACAAAAACGCATGAGGTGTTATCTAATATGTCCACTTCGGTAATTGTTTATATTAATTACCCGTTAAGTTTAATGGAACACGTATTATGCTATATATTAAGTCAAATATGAGTCACGTTATAAAACCAGAATTTTTTTTTTTTTTTTTTTTAGTTAGCCTGATTAGTGTCCCACTGCTGGGCAAAGGCCTCCCCATTATTTCTCCACAAAACCCTGTCCGATGCCAATTCAGGCCACGTCTTTCCCGCAAAAATGTCCAGATCATCTCGCCATCGCCTTCTCGGTCGACCTGGTCTTCGGCGTCCGGCGGTGGGGATCCATTTAACCAGAATATTACGGTAAATATATGGTTAATTTTCATAAATAAAATCAGTTATTATTTTTGTTGCGTGCCCGAGCGGAATGACAGATTTTGAGATTTGGCGTGTTGCACGCAGCTCCATACCGGCTGTCGTACGTTGACATACGACAAAATGGCGTTTGAAAATCGGGCATGCACACTCACAGTCACAAGTTATATTGTACGAGGCAAACAGAGTGGCAACACGTACCAGATATATCTGCATACATTTTTCTCTGAATGTTCACTTTATTTATCACCGAGGAACTGTAAATGTGTGAATTTTTTGCGATATCGGATTGCAGATTGACTCTTTGTATGCATTCGCCAATTTTATTTCATGCTGTAATTGCCATCAATTTTATTGCATATTTTTGGTCTTTTTTGGTGATTTATAAAATGGATGTTGACAGAACGTTCGCAAATATGCTAAACCATTTAACTCAGGCAGCTACGGAATATAAAAGTCATTTATTATAGACCACTTGTTTTAAAATTTTTTGTCGACGCATCGCAAGACTGTGGTTTTGATATTTATGAATTTCACGTCACATATATGAGCATATTCATTTTGTGACCTCTATAGAAATGTGAGAAAATATTATAATATAAATAGTCAACGACATGATTGTCGCAGTTGCTAAGCGATTCGACTGCTGCGCTAGACGTTGATGGGTCCATTCCCGTACGGGACAAGAAATTGTATGATCCCCAGAAATTTGTCCGAAGTCGGGTGTATGTGATATTTCAAGTTTGATAAACGCACCCACGATACAGGAGAAATTGCTAGTGTGACATTTAAATAAATTAATGCCATAAACGAGAACCTCACTTTTTCACTGAACGTTATTTAAGTTTTAACAACACGTTATTGCGTGTATGTTTTGATATTATTAATAATGATAATTAAAAAAATTAGGTAATTCTAATTAGGAATACGGCCTTACATACCTTTTGCTTGAATTACATGTATTTTAATTTGAGTAAACTAATTAATTAGACATGCGCCTGTTTCTGTTGAGTAATTAGAAATGTATGCACTAATGACATAAGTTAACTAGAATCTTATTCTTTTTATGATTAACAACAACATCGCGCCTGTATTAACACTTCCGAAACTAGTCGGGCATTCCCGAATATTCACGTAAGTAAAACCGTCTATTATTGGAAAAGCTCAATAATACTTTTCCCGTCCTAGAAAGCGAACCCAGGACCTCATGCTCAGCAGTCAAGTTACGACTACTAGACTAACATGGTAGCTAGTTTCTTATTATAGTACTTATAAAATCGTGATTAAGATTTCAATTAAAACGACAGAATCAAATCGATGAAGTGCAGCAACGAATCGCGGAACGCTACCCAATAAATATCAATATGTTGATTACGTCCAGCCAAATTTTGTAATTGTTTAAAATAAGTCGGATGTTTCATTTCAACAGCTGTAGCGTTTGAGTAATAGATATTTTTATTCTGACGTATTTCAGGCAATAGTGAACGAAATGAAATTCTTAACGTCTCAATTTATCATATCAGCCCGTTAACGTCTATTGCTGAGTTGGAGCTACGCACTAGGCGGGCGTAATAGATGAATAGACGGTTGCTGGAGAACTCTAAAACTAGGAATGTCTTGGTAGCGGTATATCTTCATCTTCGAATCATGCCGTGCTGTAGAGATTGGATATCCGACAAGGATGGTAGCGAGGTTGGCAGATCAGTTTGTACGTACTTAGGGTATCATCACTCGTGATGATTCCACTGATCACTGACACCACTGAATTATTCATCAGTATAAATAGGAACAGGCTTACTTCCTTTTTTACCTGTGTCATTCAGGTTAACGGTATGAGGGTGTGGAATAGTACATATATACCATCGGGCATACGACCGTGACGCTGTAAATCCCTACTAATATTATAAACGCGAAAGTTTATAAGTATGGATGGATGTTTGTTACTCTTTCACGTAAAAACTACTGAATGGATTTTAATGAACTTTCATATGGAGGTAGCTGACACCCTTGGTTAACACATAGGCTACTTTTTATCCCAAAAAAATATAGCGGGTAACACCGCGGGGCGCAGCTAGTATACACATAAACTCGACTAATTTATTAAAATACTAGCCTTTAAAAATAGTCCCAATGTCGAGCTACATATACGGAGAAGGAATAAAATGGTATCGTAAATCTTATACCTATCGATAACAGTTCTGTTTGACTGCTTTCCATGCGTTTTATGAATGCGTTGTTCCCTGACTATATACGGCTTACTGCCCCCTTACCATGAATTCTTAAAGCAGGACGATTTACGATGTGGAAGCGAGACGGCGCTACGTGGAGTATTATGTGGCGTCTCGCTTCCACAACGTTAACTGTCCTGCTTTAAGAGTTCATGGTAAGGGAGCTGGGCAGACTTTTTATGTATCTACGTACCTGTTGAGAGACTATTATTTACCAACATGCGCTCGCATGACTCAAGATGTTATATATTCCCGTATAATTCTTCCATTCCATCTACATACAGAACGAGAAGTATTGCATGTTTTATTCTAAAAAGGATTAGGTTCTTGGGACTTACATTATTTAGATGACTTTAAATCTTGATACTATTCTATTTAGCTGGTGAAGTGGCAGAGTTCGATTCCCATACTAGACAATTACCTGTGTGTTTTGGTTGCGATGTCTGTGTCCTCGATACAGATTGAGTTTTACAGGTTCAAACTTACACAGCACATACACAAGTATGTATGGAGAATCAAGAGATGAATGAAGAAAAAGAAGTATGCCAGGGTTGTAGCAAATGGAAATCCATTGTCCTTTTATATGTATCTGTTTGAGAAACAATTGAGACTTTATGTATGTATTTTTAATGTAATTAAGTCTACTTTTAGTTGTAGTTCCACAGTCTTTTATAACCGCGTCACTTAATGTAATGAGTACCGTTTAATGTGCGCGCTACACACATGTATTGCCATGACTGTAATCTTATTAATAATTACTAAAATAAACACGAGCACGAAATAAAGAATTCATTCTTAGCTGTCCGCGTTGCCGGTCGGTGTGCGTGTGGAAGGCCACCAACACAGAATTTGTTATAATAACGGCCGTCTAGGGTAAACTATCTTTTATAGCATCAATTACTAACATAACGCTTCTGTAATTTCACCAAATGTGTGCGTCTGAGAAGCAAGAACGGCCGGAAGGTTTCGTAGATAATTGAATATACAACTAACGTATGTAATTGTAACAATTATTGTTATTAACGGTGCTTTGTTGCTTCGGAACGAAACTAAAGTATGACGAATGAATTACTGTGTAGTTCTACACATGCGAGTTTAATTAAAATTGGTTTGAATACAGTTTAAACTTTGGATGAACTGAAAACGTTTATATCTAGGTAGAACTGTTAGAGATGTAAATAAGTTATGAAAATCTCGCTCGTTTTAAATTCTATATTTTTTAGGTATTCTAGATAAACTGCCCTATATTATTTATACCAATGTCATCAAAACGAATTGTATTCAAATATCGGTTCTATAGTAAAGCTTCGAACCCTATTAATTTGGTAAATACACACACGGCTAATATTCTGAGTAACGTACCTACGCCTGTCCTACGTTTTTAAATATTAAAACACGTTCTATTTCCCGCGCGTATATTTATTCGTACGTAGGTGTTTGCATAGATGTGGGTATGTGTATGTTGGCGTTGCAATCCACGTTACAACCAACAAACACATAAAACATACATAATAAGGTACGTTTGTGTGTGGAGCGCGGTCGGCGCCGCCGCGGCGTGTTGTGGGGCGCGGTTGCCATGACAACGCCCGCACCCCTTTCCCACACCCCCACAGGTTTCAGCTGACCCGTCGACCTCTAGTGACGAGTCGTAACACTGTCAGTGTTAAAGGGATGGGACGATATAACGATACTGTTATCGATAACTTTCATTATTTGCCGTTAATTGGGAAATTAGTTATGTAGATATAATTTTTTGATTCTCGTTACAGCAGTTTTATAAAGAACATAATTAAAACCCCTTAGTTAAAAAAAGGTTACAATTATGTGGTCCCATTTGTGTTTTAGCAAATGCAGTTGTAATTGCATAGGTATACCTTTTTATTATACACTGCCGTTATTTCTTCCAAGAATGATCGGTATATGAGCAAAAATATATGTACGGAGTATGATATTTGTATGCTTCATAAACGATTCATTTATATAAGTAAGGTCGATATCATAAAAATAGTGCACTAACTACACCTACTTTTAGTAATATTATGATGACAAACGTTTGAAATTTTATTTCAGTTCCTGAATTACAATCATTGCCAAAGTCATTCTTTAATTTGTACAAAGAATTAAAAAAATAATGTCACATGCATTATTAACGTTTATCGATTGTGTTTGGGTATATCGCGCTTGGCCACATCACTACAGGACGAAGTCTAGTCTAGTTCTCGACGTCCTCAGCTTTATGAATACTTCAAGCTTCAGGTGCTTGCACATCGTACACTCTGGGCCAATAAAAGGTAATGTCCCAAAAATCCAAGGCTTACCCGCTAAGCAAAGAAAATCCTTCTTTGAGGTCACGATTTAAAAATTCTAGTTGTATTTCTTGGTAGTATTTTTAGCAGATCGATAGACTCGGTAATGACTTGATTCCGTGTACGGTATGGCTAAACGAATACCGTTCTATTGTACGAGCAAATAGAAATGGAATGTTTGTAAAAATATAACGAAACATTTCAATTTTAATATTATTATCTTTTCAGTTTATTAGAATAGGTTACTGTCACGCTTAAAGCTTTGCGGTAGAGATTTGCTTCACAAGTCGATTATTAGAATTGTAATGTTATTGCTTGGCATGAATTGACTCGGCAATATGAGAATTCATTTTGTATTCCGTCAGTTCTGAGGGGGATAACACCATGAGATTGGAATAATGTTAATTTAATACAGTAAAATAATGTGAAGGGTGATTTTGTCCACCACTGCAGAGGTCCGCCATTCATATTTTCCACGCCAAATGAGTAGGTACCTCACCTGTTAGAGATCAAAGGTATAATTACGAAGCGAGTTGCTCGTTTTTATGCAAATTCTATATACGTTAATGTTAATTTGTTTGTATTAATGTATAATGATTCTCCTGGTACGAACCAGCTGTTTGAAAGTGACGTCATTAGACGTTTAGGATAATAGAGGTAAAGTCTAGCATGAGTAATGAGCTTGAATCAATTTTCCCCTAAAACTTGCGGCTATTCTGTAGAACATATAAATATAAACGAACTAAATACTGTATTGTGTTAACTCACTTGAGAGTCGACTAAAGAACTTAATGTATAGGTAACTAAAAATACCGTCGAAAACAATTTAACACAGCAAAATGCGCTCAAAAATTATTACCGCAACGAACAAAAATATTGAAAAATACGACAGTAACAAAGACATTGTTTCCCTCAATAGTCTGTATCTACAACGCAATCGCAGTTGCGTCGCGTCCTACATAAAAATAAAAAACCAGAGGCTTTTCAAAGGACTTTTCATATACAAAAGGATAATTTCGCTTTAGTTTCCATTATGTGCGGTGGCCATTGTTGTCCAATGCCGTGGTTTAAACACACCAATTTGCAAATGCGCCGCTTTTAATTTTACTTAATTGACCGTTTTACGTGGCCACCGAAGGTCTCGTGAATGTGAGGCACGAGCCACTTTTGTCACCGCAGTCAAAGGGTTTGACCGTAAAATGTAGCTCATTATATGGCGATCCGACAGATCTCGCGTTCTCGGAAATTAAGCTTAGAGAGGTATAAGAGCAACAAGTCGAAATATTTACTTGTGTTTGTCTGGGACTAGGTGTTTGTTTTAAGCATAACTTATATGCAAAACAGAAATTATACGTAATAGTTTTAAAGCTGGATTTTCGTATAAAAGTGGATTTAGTAGCATGTAGGTACTTAGGTTATAACGATGAGCCACTAGTTACGTCAAAAGCTTCGAGTATTTCAGGATTTAAGAATTGAATGTATGGCCACGTTAGCAGGTTAGATAATAGTACCAGTCCTGCTAAATAGGCCCTAAAAGTGGTGAAGTTGGTAATTATATAATTTGTTGCTTTTCTATGGAAACATTGATTATAATTCTATCGAATACGAGAAATCATTTTATCTTATAAAATGATTTTAAATCAACACTGAATGAGCAAGCTTCGTGACAAATTATCGTTGTCAACTTACGAATGGTTTTGAAATAGTATTGGTAATATTTATTCTAACGTGTTGACGATAATGCTGATAAACTCTTTTAGAGTTATACAACATTATCTCACACGTTATAATTACATTGATCACTGATATTCTCAGAGACTTAAGTATTAGATTTAAGTTTACGAACTGACTTGGTTTTCCAACACAATTATTAACTTTAGTAACTTAACGTGTAAAGTTCGTTCAACAATATAAACTACGATAGCTATCTACGGGCACAACTTGTGTCAACACCTACTACATTGCTTAATTAACTCGTTACACTTAGTTAATGTTCTTGGCGAGTCAGCAACCTGTCTCTACATTTGTGCTCGGTCGCAATCTTCGAGTGCAACATGTTTCACATACTAGGTAGACATGTTATTATGTAACAAGGCCAACCAGTCTTGCCATAGGTGTCGTGAAGGAAATCGCGACGTTTTCAAGAGGATCAAGTCGTATCTTGCCCTGAGTCCTTGTCACAAGATAAACTGATCATTATTACAATTCTTGATACTTTATATGCGTTTAAATTCATTGGTTTTTAGTTCGCGATATGATCATGTAATATAACAACCGTAACCGAAATCCCTGAAACGTTAAAATATGCACGACCGATGCGAATGTCAGATTTAAGCCTGTATTTATTATTCATCTAAGTCTTATTATTAAACAGGTTTCGGTATCAACATATCTATTTTACATCCATATTTCTAGGAATTAAGAGTTATTAAAACAAAATTGGTGTATTTATAGCATATCAGATAGGGTGAGTTCACCTCTCGTCGAACTAAATTCAATTCCACGTAGGGCCTTTCGTTGTATCCGATGCCCAGCGGCTACGTAATGTTACCATTCGATCCATGGTTTTAGCCGAGCTTTTATCGCTTTTAGAGCTCGCGCGTAGAGTTCGGGCAAGCGCTCAACGATCCGTTCCGCATACTGGGTTCTTGGTAATAAAGGAATTTTCTAGAAACGATGTACACTAGATCTGTTTTAACACAGGCAGGTTAAGAGCAACAACAAATAGACAATATCACATGTACTTGTGTTACCTTTTGTTTATTATTCCTGAAATAATACAGCACCACATACTTTATTTCATAAACAATACTTCTGTGTGTATGTTATCTGAGGCAGTCAGAAACACTATCCGATAGTGTAGGTTTGGAATCGATACGATAAGGCGTTGCTATGACAACTTCTAATAGGCAAACATTATTTATAAACAAAATAAGGTCAAGTTATATTCGATATTACAGTTGTATTTTGTAAACGTGTATTGAATACGGTTTGTAATATACTAGCACTACAATATAAACATAATTTCAGTCAATCTGATAAATGTAAAAGCCTGGTCGACTAGTTAAAATTTGATTATTCTCAAAATATTTTTTTTATTATATTTTTCCATACTTTTTCTTTTATTATTTTACATGTATGACAAATTTAAGTACCGACTCAGTAAATAGCAGGGGGGAAATTAGTAACTTGAATGTACAAATTGATGAACACAGGGTAAAGATGCTACGCGATTGCTACACGAGGCTAACGAAGCTAAGCACTACATATCTTGTAACTTAATGGCATTGCTTTGAGATCGGCTTACTTCGGACGGAAGAAACGGCCGATATAGGAATAGGAACATACCGGTATATGCATATAGGTCAAACTAATCTTATTTGGAAACACACTAAAACCCAATACTAATATCTAAGGAGCGTAATCGTATTATAACACGTTTGCGGCGAACAATACGGCTGAAACAGGATATAAACGAAAGTATGTTATTAGTTGATGAATACAAATATTCTTCGATAAATTACAGCTATCCGTGTTAAATTATGTTTATTAATCTGTGGTACAGAACACGCAGATTAGGTCTAACGATTAAACCTTCTGTAACCTACCTACTCTATGTTTTTAGATCAGTATTTTTAAAATAAACAATACTCTATCACGTACACAAAATAACCACAAAAAAGGATACAAGCAAAAACATGCATGTCGGTAAGTTTAATGGTAATTTTAATGGAATTTGTGGTATCATTAATATTTCGTAACGTAGTTGCGTTGGCAAATTGTTGCCTTTAACCCCGCAATGCGGCTCGTTTTTTTTAACATTTATCATTTCGCACCGGACTACCGGCCCGCCTAGCAGTAATAGGCTTTTTGGAACATTACCAGGTTTTTGTTTGTTACCAAGGTTTTAGTTACACTTAAATGTTCTTACTACTTTACTCTTTTCACGTGATATAATTGTGAACTGGATTATTAGTAACGTTTTAAAAAGTTCGTTGGTGCTGGCTTCGTTGTTAACTTGTGGTTTGTCAATGTAATCAACACATATTTGTAGACATACCTACTAGTATAATTAAAGAGCCATACAATAGTACCATTCTTTTCAAATCAGCTATGGTGTCGTGTGTCATCAGATTAGGCATTTCTGATCATGGATCAAAAGGTAATAGTAATGACCTCGGCAAACATTATTCTAACATTCAGAAATATTCGAGACAAAGGTAACGAGAGTACTCTAGTGTACCTAAATGGACGAGCAACGAGCATGTGTGGGGACTATTGTGAGAGTGAATGAAGTAAAAGCGTTGTCAGGGTCGTAGGAAGGAAATCCGTAGCCTCTACCAGTAGGCAGATGGGTATCACATAGAAACACGTGTGACATTATGTTTATGTGAATACACGTGCCTTTTAGCGCTTAAGGAAAATGTATCTCTTGTTTGTTTCTGTTGACAAATATTTACCTAATTTACCTAAGGTATAAATAACACAAATAGGTAAGAGATTTGATAAATTCTTAATTCAAATTCAAAGAAATTCTTAATATTTTCGTAAAATATATTTGTTAATAGTAACTTTACAATAATAATAATTATAATCAGTCGGTTAATGATGCTCGTGTTTGGCCCTACAGTAAACATTCAAAGCTTAATTTTACGGATTATCCTCAAGCTTCTAAATGATTTTCATGTAGCGCTCTATTGGCCCTAATTAAAGTCAATATTGGGGAAGTAACAGCAGAAGGGTGAACCTGACAAATAACGAAAGCCAAACATCAATACATTATGGTAGTATTATACGGTTTCCTAGAAGTCAAGTCAATGTACAGAGTTACATAATGTTGTATAACAGGGATGTTAAGTTCATACGTGGAATTGCCGGGTAGCGGATAATTGGTGTTATTATTCAAAGGCTATTTATACTTCCTACTCATCTA
Organism: Abrostola triplasia; assembly: GCA_946251915.1. NCBI lineage: Eukaryota > Metazoa > Arthropoda > Insecta > Lepidoptera > Noctuidae > Abrostola > Abrostola triplasia. Next base: position 5,995,186 of record OX276431.1, read on the forward strand.
ATTGGACTTTTCATCAATCAATCATTCGAGTTGGGTTTGTGACAATGTAATATGTCATAGCTGCATGTGGTAATACTGGTAATCCATTTTCATAATAAGACATGATACAAACGGTTTCGTGCCCTAAAGAGCACGCGCGAAATTCTGACAGCCAGTTTTCCAAAGGGTTGTATTATCCACTGACTAGGTTTCAGACCTCAGATAGGCAGTCGTTCGAACTAGAATACTAATTGGTTTATCATTATTTGCGTGACTCATGACTAACTAATTCAGATATTAGGTTTAGTTTCCAATTTAGATTTGTATAGCTTGCTCTGTATAATAGGTACCTATGTCGGTATGTTTCGAGTATTTGGCAAAGGAACATCCCGGCAGGTACCTCTTCGTAGCGTTAATAACTTCAGCGGGAGGCTTTTTCTTAAGCTCGGATATTAATAGGCTGTTGCGAACTAACAACTTTCAAGTCGAGAAAACTCCACTCCACTGTAGCGTACGAAAGTAAAAATATTTTTCTCTTTTCTATTGTACTGCGGTTTTATTTTAACTTGAACCCCGTATTTACGGAAAGTTTATCAAATATATTATTTTTAAGTTTGCGTCCGGAATATTACACAATATGCTGTCGAATTGCTTTTTATGAGGAAAAGTCCTTGAAAATACCGAGGATTTATTTGTAAAGCCAGGTGTCATAAGCTATTTCGACAACACTTGTACGTACTTGTTAAATTATAATTCATTTAATATTATACGAATCCGGTGATTAAGTAAAACGAACTAGGTATGCTAAGCTAGCTAACTAGGTATGTTTAACTTCCATTTCGGAATAGGCGAGAATTAAGAATCAATATAATTATAGTCCTTATAATAATATTGATTTTAAATTCTTACCGATTTAACCGAATCTCAGCATTGCATCAGTTAAAGTGGGTATTTTAAAAACTTGTTAGGGAAATTGTCAAGCTTAGATTACCTTTTTCGGTATTTAATGGTGGACGTTTTTGGCAGTTTCTGAAAAGATGTCCAGACGCGATAAGTTAATAATGTTGGTCAGACCCAATACATCATCAGAGACGGTAAAAACTGTAGTTATACATTGAGGACCAGCTGATTAAAAAATTGTTTAGTCCCAAATGCATGATTACATTAAAACTTTATTTTCTTCCAGTAACTTTTCCTCGTATAACTCAGGCAATATAAATTTACAGTTTCTTGACGACTCGCAAGACCCATAAAATTTAGGCGATGGAATATTTATCGATGAGATTATCAAATGATTTTGGCTGTATTAACGAGATAGGAAGAAAGAAAGCCTCGGGGATCCGTCAAAGTGATTACTCTTGAAGTAATTGAACTGCTTATTTTACTTCTTTAGGTTGAAGAGTGGTTTTCTTATGGATAGGATTCATCTCCTGCATTTGTGAACGAGTTCACTTGGTTGACTTGAACTTTGAAGTGTCCATATAAAACTTATTTAAGCAGCTAGTGTGTAACGTCGAAGTCGAATCAAAGTTACTAAAAATATCATACAGTAAAATGTATGCGTAATGTACATGGTTTTGCTATGGATTTCTTACTAACAACGAGTATGAAAATGAAAATCAACATTCTCATGAAACTACGAGTAAAAACCAGTATAAAATGTTAGAACTTATTTGAAAGCCTTTGTGTAAAGGGTGCGAGAAGTGATAAGAATGATTGGCTATTATTCGCGCTTCGGTCAATTAGTTTAATGCTGAAGCTTATGTCACTAAAGAATGCCATAGAGTATTCTTTTTATGGTTTATTTTTTACTACTTAAGATGGATCAGAATGCCTTAGTACTTCAGTTAACATAACATTACATCGTGTAATATTGTTATTCAGTCAACTTTGGCATTAATTAATTAATCATAAATAAAAGTAAAAATGCAAGTCATAGTTGCAACAACAAAATTCGAATGCCTTCAAGTTAATGTAATCAATTTTACACATTTCACCCAGTTCGCTCAAAGTTGATTAACAAAACAAGAATTATTTTGAAGCAACCTAAACCTTGTAATGGGTGTTAAAATAATGTTTTCCCAAGAAACAGTGTAGCCAACATTAATAAAATTCCTTAGTCAAGAAACGCGAAACTTTTTTTTACTCTAGTTCTCTCGCAACAACTTGGGAGCATTTTTTCCCCCTAAGTTAATAAACGTAAGAAGAATTTAATAAAAGCGTCATATTTTGAGTACGACTTTTGTTTTTCGCGAGATAAGAATATTGTGTAGATGCTGGACTAGGAATTGGGAATTTAATTGTCTCGGAGCCCGCTAGCTTTGGCGGAAAATGAACCAGTTTCAGGAAAGCGTATAAAGGCAAAATGTTACCTTTAGACAACAATGCATATTTATTTCAAAATGTATCTTTATATCATAGAATTGCACATTGTTTAAAAAAAGAAATGTTTTTTTTAATCAATGATTTGCTTGTTAAGAATAGTCTAGCTGGCTAGCTAAAATATAGATAACAAACCAATAATTATTCGACTGCAGGTCAAAGGTTTCCTATGCAGAGAAGAACCAGGCAAATAGATCACATCGCTCAAAACGAGATGTTGAGTTTCAACCATAAATTATTTATTTACTAGCTGCGCCCCGCGGTGTTACCCGCTATAATTTTTCGGGATAAAAAGTAGTCTATGTGTTAATCCAGGGTTTCAGCTACCTCCATATGAAATTTCATTAAAATCCGTTCAGTAGTTTTTAAGTGAAAGAGTAACAAACATCCATCCATACTTACAAACTTTCGCGTTTATATTATAATATTAGTGGTTATCTAATATTAAATTTCTAAGTCAGTTTTTCTCTAACTTTATAATCCTTTTGTAGTTACCTCATTATTCCATGTTTAATCCACACTGAAATTTAAATCAACGATGTTGTTTATTATGCAATTGTTTGTTGGATTAAATTGATATTACGTGAAATAAAATAACGTTATACAAACAAATTAGCGTGTGTACTAATTGGCTATAATTCAACTGAAAGATACAAAGGTTTGATAAGCTGCGAGGTCGTATAATAAATTTATTTATCGTTTTTGTATCGACTTCAAATATTTAGGGGTATAATTTCGTATTTTTACTTTTAATGTTTTGTTTATTAAGGCTAATTAGGTAGATAAAGTTACATTTTTACATTGTGAAATGTTTTTCAAACGTTGCGCTAAATAAGGTATTCCCAGTATTAGATGGATGAATATACAAGACATAGGTATTTATATTTACAAGGCCGCCTTCGTACATTCAACATGTGCACAGGCATGCACAAGCGATCCGTAGGTTTTGGTAACATATTTATGATCAGTGCGGGAATATATCTAGTGTCACGCGCCGCGGTCCGTCAATTTATAGCTACATCTGCTACTAGCTTCGTCTATCATAGTGTTTAAAAACATTTTTAAATTCAACGCTGTAACGCTCAGCTCAAATAGATCGGAGATAGGAAAAAGGGTGGTCTATTCTACTCCGGATGTAGTATCCGGAGTAGAATAGACCACCCTTTTTCCTCCCGTAGGAGGAGTAAGGGGAAACCTAGAAGATGGCAAGCAGCGTCTTCTGTAACCTCATCATCAATACTCCAATCCCCAAGCTGCTTGCCAAGCATTGGGATTATGGCAACCCCCTCCCCCATAAGAGGCCTTTTTTAACATTGGACATCTTTCGGCTGATGGTAATGTTGTAATGCTTAGTATAGAATTGTTAAATAGTGTTTCTATAGGCTTGCAGCTCTGTAGATACATAATGTCTATCCATACGGAATTTGTAATATTTTCTAACAGAAAAACAGCAATGTTTTACTGGAAAATTAAACAACAACTATGTACGTCGAGTCGCACGGTCAAGAGACAAATATGGAACTCGGTTTCTTTGTTTGTTTTCCGAATTCTAACAAAAGGGAAAGAGTTCAGTAAAAGGAAATAAAAATAGAAAATCATTCAACCACCAGGTACCTTTTGTTAAATGTTTTGTTTACCTGGTTTAGTAGAAAGCACAAGAAAAACAATCCTAAATTAGGTATTCCAATTCCTAGCACTAAATACCAATGAATACGTATTTCTGTACTTATTTTTCTTAATAATAATAAGTACAGATTAATAAAGATACACTTTTTCCTTGAAACTTTTACAATTAACCGAGTGAAAAATTGTGAAAGTCAGAGAACTTGGTTCAATTTTAAGAGAAAGTATACAAATACAAAACTACAAAGTATGATCCAACCTGCGTATTTAAAAGTTGATACTTGGCGTCCGGAACCTAGAATGTGACAAGGTACAATGAATGACTCCAAATATGGGATTTGCCTAAATAGGACATTACCTACATTTCGTAGAAGTGTCTAAAATAATTTAAATTTACAAACATCGTTGTCCGTATCTCGGCGTGAACGTTGGGCGTACTCGCTCGTCTAACGGGGATCACATTCGAGAAACTTTTAAAAGCCGGTAAGCCTCGGCTCGCTACGAACGAAATCACAGCCTACTAAAGTATATTTCACCCTTTTGACGACACATTATGTACATTTGCAGCGCGTAACGACACGGGCACGGCTCACAATTTCCATTAAGGCGCGCCGTAATATGAACAGCCTAAATTTTAAATGGCACGTTCAAAATTCGACTCTACATAGTCAGCCATTGGGCTGAATTTTGGTTGGAGTTTAGAAACATTTGTATCCAAAGCACATTGGTCTGAAGCCTCGCCCCGTGTAACACATATCGAATTAGTAGAAGGACGGTATCTTACTGCAATTAGCTTCAACATATTAGGAGTGCCCAATTGTCCGCTGTACGATTTCGGTGTATCATCGTGCCCAAAAATATAGTTGGTGCCTATTTGGGGCGTATCTATGTTATGCATGACATCCTGGTTTGATGACCATTTAATACGTTAATTGTGAGGCTGACTGTAAGTAGTGTTGTTCTCGGGTTGACCACACATACGTTGATAAACAAGATGTAATGATTACTAGTGTTGGAAGACACGGTATTGCAGTAAAATGAAGACTAACTTAAAAGACTGTTAAGTGGTTCCAACTAGAACTTAGAGGGCATACTTGAAAAGGCGCTTGGCTTGTGGTAAGTTAGACGTCTATCTTACCTAAGCTAATAAGTTAGCATCTACCAATGTATCTTCAGAAAATTACTTATAGGTGGCCAAAGTACGCTCAGATTTAATGGCATAATTATAAAAAATTAAAATATGTTTGCAAAAACCAACTTGTAAACCCCTAGGTGTCGTTGTCCCAATTAATGAACGGAATTGAATGGTCATGCTAATGATGTACACAATTATTTTTATTATACACTATCCGTTTACTTTTAAGTGAGATAAGCAGATTTGTTGTAATTGCCGTAGTTCCACAAATACCTCTGATATTCGCTGGACGGAAAAGATTTTTAAATCTGTAGAAAAATGAAACCAAACGACAAAGCTTCCGAAATGCAAATTGACTCTCCCTTAAGTGGATTTATTAGTAACGAATTAAGCTTGTATCTGTTTATTTAGAGAGGCACCGACGAGTATAATTATTTATTAAAATTGTTACCATACTCGACGCGAGTTGCGACCGTTTCCCAACGTATTAGCTACTGTGAAATTCCCCGGATGAAAAGTAGGCGGACCATTCATCTGACCCTGTTTTGAGGATGAGATTTTTATTTTCCCCACTGAATTATGCATTATGCTTATTACTACATTTATGTTAATAAACATTCTAAACACACAGGAAAGTTGTGTTAAATATACTGAAGCGATGCTTTGTGGGATACACGATAAACTTATTCATTTCACAGTCAAAGCTGTTTGCTTGTTATCTCACCGTTTACGCTGTTATGTTTAAAACTGTAAAACGTTTTTATGCTAGTGTATATTTCTCTTTTGATAATAAAGCGTTATTTAATAACTTGCGTTGCAGTAAAGAATAATTGCTTTTCATGTGAGCGCTTTTAAATATATAATCAGAATCATCATTTTTGGATAAAAATGAATTGGGTAGCTATATTGTTGTCGTATTTAATTCTAAAGAAACCATCCATAAGAGGGAAGCATCTTAGTTGTTAAATTGCGTATTGCTGTGGACTGTGGTAAATTATTCAAAACAGCGCGGTAAAATGGGAAGTAAGAACCTTAAATCCTGTTATTCTTTAATTCTCGAATCCGTTGGAAAGAAAATATCTTCAAGATTTTATAGAGGACAGAAAACGTACAACAATTTGCATTTATTTTTAACTTGCGCGGAGAACAATGTCGTATGTGCCACGTAGCATAGTTTTTAGGTAGTTTTTAACTTTAAAAACGAGAAGTATAAGAACTGATTTGACTACGAGTTGCTCTAGGTCTAACAATTCAATAAGTGCTTATTATGCGTTTTGAATATTTAGCACACCGGCAACTGACTGTGTCGCGGCAGTTATCGTTATGGTCACCATACACAAAGCGAGGACATTATTATGTTTCTGTTGACACATCGTGCGCGGTGACGAAATATTCCAACAATTTCATGAACGCCATTGCTTTAGTTTTCAATGTTTTCCTTCGTTCACGGTCAGATTGACATTATTGTTTCCGATTACATTTCATGGGTTCTTCGAATAACTCACGATTGGTGGGTAAGCTTCCGCCATACTTTGTGCTTTGTTTTACGGTCATAGTGGTTAATTGATAAGGTAGGTTTTTAAACGTTTAGCATTAAAATATAATTCTGTAACGAGTAATTAAGTGAGAAATCCTCTGCATACGTTTCACTGTCTGAATTCGTTCGAGAAACGCTCCATGTAGATCGTAGGCCTTAAATTTAATCTCTAAGTGGAACACATCACATATACGCAACGAAAGTAAAAGCCCTTTAATAAGAGAATGAAAAACGAGCAAGAAGCTCACACGATAAACGTTTTAATCTCTTTAAGTGTAGCTACATGAGTGTACAATACGTTGGTACATCACATCATGAGAATACGTAGCGTTGGTGTAGTTACTATTAAATAACATATTATAAGAGAAGTATCAAACTTGTTACATGCTTGTGGTCGTAGAGTTCGTAGAAAAGTGATATGAGCGCGTACAACACATAACTTTATGATGTTGTCCTCTGTCTTAAATAAATGAACAAAAGTATTAACTATGTAAGGTTCGGTTTCAGCTAAGACTTCGTCAGATGTCTGTAGCTATGCTTTATCTATCCTAGTCATCCTGATCATTTTCGATAGAGATACCAATCAGTGATGATCATTTGCGTTCTTCAAATTTTTCAATGTAGTAGGTAAGTAATTGTTGTTGTAATTTTTACACAACAACTCATTTATTATTAGAGAATGCTGTTTATGTAAAATGTTTGATGCAGACAAATAATGCGTAAATATTTTTGAAAGAAAAACATTGTTTTTGTTAACCCATTATGCAAAACTTTCACCAAAACCAGGTATTTGTTTTCTTTGTGTAGATTGTAAAAGGTCTGTTAGGAAAACTCGTATAAACTTCAAACACCTAAGAGGAAAATGTTATTGAGATAAGCATAACGCGGGTATCAGGACGGATATCGCGCAAGGTGTATCAAAAATTCAATTATAAAATTTGCCATATCCTGGTTGCGCATTGCAAAATTTTGTGAATGCCAACAATTTGGCTACGTAACCTAGGTGCATTACATTAATTTCTAGCTGAAAGCTGGGGCATTAATTTGCGTCTGCCTCCACAGGGAAACCGCAAAATACTAGTTCCGTTGCTATTCATAATAAAACGGGTGCAAGCCGCTAAGTGCTCCAACATCTGGGCGCAACGAAATACTATTATGATGACAAAGGCCATGAAATACTACCGCTGTTAAGGCAGACTTAGTGATAAATATCATATTGTTAATTAAAATAGTTCGACGTTGAAATACTAATTGTTGCAAACTATTGAAGTGACTTTACGGATTCAACTGAATTTGATGTTAGTTTACAAGGGCCTGTTTTATAATTACAACACGAGTGGACAGAGGGGAAGTAACAGAAGGAGTAAAGTAACAACCACATGGGTGGATCGATCAAGGTCGTGCTACGGTTACCGCTGTCGGGCCGTGGACCGGTGACCATCAACCATAATCCCTCTATTCCTTGGATAACACGTAAAGCCGTCGTCATGGGCTGTCGATCTTTCTGACATGCGTAGAGCGTAGATTTTGATAGTAGCAACGGGTGGTTAGAAGCCCGACAGACTTGGATATCGTATTGCTCAGTAGCTGGAGGCCCAGTAAAGGAGCCTTATTCGGTTAAACCGAAAACCGACCTTAAAGACGGCAATATTTTACCTAGATTTCAGACTGTTTTAAAAACAATACAAAAACCAGATTTTAATCATTATTTTTGAAACTTTTCCCAAAGTTCCTTTTGGTAGGCCGGCGGCGAGCCTTTGAAATTACTCTAGCTGCGTAATATTATGATATAATATATGGGTATGATAAAAGGTACCCACTGTATAAGTTACCCATCTTCCCGTGCTTCCAAAGTTTAAGGTTTTCGTTTGTAACTTAACAGGTAAGGTTTGGGTATAACCAAATTAATGTAGATTAGAAATACTTCTCTAATAGATGATGTTTCACATTATTATTATTTTTGTGGCAATCTTTGATAAAGTTACGCTGTGGAAATACTTGTAGTTAAGTTAATCGAAACTAGTTTGCGGATAGATAGATTTCTCTTTATTGTGCACTGTGCAGTCATTCAATAATGTTGTATTTCGATCTCTTAAAGAATTTTTTACCAAACTTTCAGGTTAGGCACACACTGTTACTTCTTATACGATGGACTTAATTGTATTACATGAGCTATGCGTATATAATGTCCTCCAGCTGAGCAAAAATCTTCTACTTGAAGCTCAATCACGTACCGACAACAAAACTCCATGAATTACATTCTACTCAAATATAATCTCCTGACCACTTTTTAACAGAGAAGAAAGAACTCAATTTGAAGCGGATTATATCGGAAATTAGTTACATATCGCCGTTCATAGATTATTCAAAACAAGAACCCTGCAGAAAAGCAATTGCAACCGCTAATCTGTTTAAAATCCTATTATAAATTAATGCATTTAATTTTTATACCCGAGCACGCTTATTACTTCAGTACATTAGTCACCCGACTCGGAAGCCTTTTGCGTCTTATTTCGTTTTAATAGAAAAAAGCAATGCTCGCCAGAACGTGGCATGTTATTCTGAAAGAGTATAATTTATTACGTTTGCTGCTTTGGAGCCACGAACGTCGAGAAAGAACTTCTTTTGTATATTGTAAGGTTTGACAAAATAATGGCAGTGTTTGGAAAATTGAATGGCTTAGGTCGATTTTTAGAATGTAGATTGTAGACGGACTTGATTGTCTGTTTTGGTACTTCATTCCTATGAAAAACTAGTTTTTTAGTAAAGAGATTTTCCTTACCTACTAGATGATAAAGCTGATATTTTTTGACTGATATAATTAAATTACCTAAGCAATTTTTACAAAAGAAAGCTTGGCCGGTACCCCTGTCTCTTTCTTTTATTAGAGAACCGTGTCAACGTTAAACCGCTGAACCGATTCTAATAAAATTTGCTATAGACATTGTTTAAAGTCACGGGATCGAAAAAAGTTAGGTACTTTTAGTCCAGAAATGTTTAAGGATAAAGTTGGGTCGAGTCTAGTGTATGTTAACTACAATATTTATTTCAACATCATGGTCGGCCTGTCTCAGTCCACTGCTGGACATAGGCCTCTCCTATGGCTGCCAGTTAGATGTTATTTAAATATCATCATTATTTAAATAACATCAATAACGGGTCAAGTACCTAGGCATAGTTGTGAAGCCTAATTGAAATTGAGTATTGTGACCCCATGCAGAAAATTTCATTAGCAACCTGCGTTGTTAATTGGATGAAATTATGGGAAATAACATTCGTCCAATGATACGAATAATTAAATATTACATTCAGTTCTACTTAGGTTGAATTTTTTTTTGATAGTGTTCGATTGTCAATGACGTATCATTTTGTTTTTCAAATCATAGGAATTGTAGGGTATTTTTTTGTGTATTTGAAAGTTTCTTACTGTCTGGTCTTATTAGATGTGTGTGTAGAAAATAGATTTGCTTTTCTTTATTTTTACACGCTCGTGAGTTTAACCTCTTTGGTAACATACTCAAAAAATTAACCTTATTTTTTTTGTAATTTGCTCTTATAATTCCTTCCGGGACTCACTAGGCAATTTCTTAAGGTACCTAACTAAAATTTTAATTTCTGACTAAAGAGTTCATCAAAGTAATTAGTAGTCCGTAGCTTGACAGTAGAGTGTGGTCACAGCAGGCAACTGTACGATTGGCTTGCGGCCTGTGTCTAGTTATGCTCCGTTCAGATGTTTAAACCCAGCGTCTTATAGCCGTACGTGGCTTCAACGGGACCGCAACGCATGAAAAATTTAGTGCGATTTGGGAATAAGTTTAGATACTACGTTCTTATTAATAGTCAATGTGGTAAGATATTGCTATCGTTATACGGAATGAAAACGGTAGAGCTTTATACATAAGAGTACTCGGGGAGCTAAATCAGTCTGATTTAGTTTCCAATTAAAAGCTAGTTTGAATTGAATATTTAGTTAAATTCTATTTGGCTATTTACTTTACAGAATATCAATCGGATTTCGGTCTCAGAATAAATGTCTAATATAGCCTAGCGTAGGTTGAGTTAAATTTAATATCATGCTCCATGAAACTGTAAATATTTGACTTTAGAGCTCACGTCGTATAGGATTTTATGAAGACGTTTCGTTCAGCCAAAGCGATCCCGATAACGTTCATAGGTAAGTGTGACTCAAGTAATAGTGCGCGCCATAAACTAGGGTCGAAAGTTGTCGGCGTTTGGGATCGATACGAAGGTTTACTCATCCACGGACGCACGGGCCGGACACATCGCGTGCCACCTTTAATACAAAAATATCGATTTTTCCACAAAGCCGCGTCACCGCAATCAATATACCTTTCCGCCCCGTGCCTAATTACGCCCGCCTACATCACTCAAACATCCGTAAAAAGCCTCGTAATCAGGCTCGCTGTGTACATTGATGATATCCACCCTGAAAAATAGCGCACACTGAATCATTGAAAGCGCACAGGAAAACGCTTCATTGTAAACGTTTTATTTAATTTTCCCTCCATTTACTTTTTATAATTTCTGCCGGGCATAAAAAACGATCCGCCGCCGCAGGAAGCGCGCATACACGCGAAGCCAGCCATATCTGGACGCACACAGGGATAGGAACACCTGTCTCGTGAACGAAAGGTGTGCTTCAGCGTGTGAGAGCGAAACGACCGTATGGGTGCCGCAGGCGTAGGACAGAGAGGCGTTATGCGCGCGCAGAGTGTTGGCACGCCCGCCGCGCGTCCCGCTCGCTCGTAAGTCCACCCGAGAACCGTCAGTCTATCGCGCGCAGAGGCAGCGCTTGTACGTGCCGCCTTTTGCTCTGACGCGACCGACGCAGTGTCCGTAATCGGTGTTCGGAAAATTGTGCATGTGCGTTTTCCGACGAATGCAGTGTGTGTGCTTGTGAGATGTGCTATTGTTTTCTAGGTAACGGAGACTCTTGTTTGCAAAAGGCAATCGGATGCAACGTATTAATTGATGCACTTGTTGGCGCGTTGTTAATTTCGCTTTTATTAATATTTCCCACGGAGGTATTGTCGGTTAAGCTGCCAGGTTAATAATCACATAGCTACAGTTTATCTGCAAATAAATTTAAACATAGTAGCGTTGTTATGTTATCAAAGTTTTGTTAAAGCGCGCAACTCTTATTAGTCACGATATGAATTTACGATCCGTTAATTGTTTGCGCCGCTTTAGATAAGCCTAACAAACTGTGAATGTTAGCCACCTCTGTGCAAGTAATAATGCTACAACTTATTTGACGCTTACAAGAGTTAGATGGAAGTCTAGCCTTATGAGAAGCAAAAAATATTATTGTAATGAACTGTAAGTTACGCAAGAAGGAAAAAGTTATTCTAAAAAATAAGACTCGAAATGAGAAACACGCGTCGTCATGTCATTCATGTGATACACAAAAGTCACAAAAGCGAGGCTCACAACAATAGCAACGTAGAAATTACTGCCAAGTATCGACAGCGGGAGCACTTTCTGAAACCACTACGCATTGTACTGAATCCAAACAATGAGAAAATACATATGTAACAGTTAGTTATCATACGACTAACTTGACTGACTCTGTCCATAATTAATGTACAGTATCGGAGGCAGACGAAATTCTGAAAAAGTTATCAAATTCTCCAACAGAAAATACAAACTATGATTGTAAAAACAATCGAATGAGAATATTTTTGAACATAGAATGTTAAAGTGATACAAACTGACTAGAATGTGTACGAGAATATCAGAAAGCAGAGAAAGTGACTTGTCTAATGATTTATAGAATATAAGTATCATTTCAGTCGTAATGCAATTCAATTACGCGATAAAGACGCTAGAAAATTTTATTTTTTCTAGATTCGTCGTCACACTTCAATACAATTATTGTAAATCATACGAATAATGACAGGAGAACTGGCTTCTTTCACAGGTGTATCTAAGTTATAAAGTATTATTTTTTGATGATCAAATATAAAAGTATTTAAGAATAACATGATACTAATCGCATCATTGTTGAATCCATTGATTGTTTCGTTACCGAATTGTACTCGAGATGATACTGCTATTGATGGCATTCTTTCGCAATATCAGTTTCAATAGCCGTAAACAATGGCTCTTGTTACAAAGATTTTGCATAACACGAGCTAACAAGCAGCGCACAGTTTGTTAAAACTCTAGCAAATTATTTGCATTCACTTCCAGTGGCATTTGTGAAATGAAGTTGATGTAAATGGATCACTTTTTTCACGGTGGATGGTCGCACAAATCCAAGACAGACGAAAGAACCCGCGCTATGGTTGAGTTCTCGTCTGCTTCTTAAGATAGACGTTTAAAGCTTACGACAATTATTATGATTAAGAAACATTTCCACTGCAAAACAAAATATCTCGGATAATTTTTGACGTCACAGTGAAGCCAATTCTGTCTGCTCCAATCTATCGACTAGAAAAAATAAATTATTTATGATGTAGGTACCGTGGCATTCTACAGCTTTAACTAATTGATCTCAATAAATGAAAATGACCTCTAAAATAGCGGCGTGACCATTAGACTCCCTACCGTAAGAAATGAGAGGTTAATTGAGTTAATGGAAGTATTCTCCACTGTGGATTGAAGCACTTTGAGGGCAAGGCGTACGATTTTAACATTTTTTTAAAATTGATTGAGGGTTTTTCGCTGATTGTAACCAAAATTTCTTAAGAACCTACCTATAACTCACTTGGTAGATGGTGTTGCGGTGAAAGGCTGCTCTCATAAGTAATTTCTTTAGTTAACTCATACGTGTGTGAGAAAATAAACAGCTAATGTCTTCTGTTTTTCTTTGTTTCCCATATTAGGATGGAAAATTATTCTCAAGTAATGTAATCTTAATCACATTATGTCAACAACGTTAACTACACGTTGGTTGCTATTGTACAAATTGCTTATTCGTATTTTAGAATTAAAAACGTTTCACGGCACCGGCGTGTGAATTTGTTAAAGATTTTGGTGGAATACAATTTTCTTTTAGTGTCCATTCTCGTTAGCCACTTAAAAGTACGATTGTAGCTGTAATTGTCTTCGATTGAGTTCGTGCCTCTGGATGTTCAATAATTGCTAATTATATCTCTCACTTAAACACGTTCTTCACGAGCTTAATGTTGCCTTTATTATTTTCATCCGATCATTTTATTTTAAGAGGTGTAATTTCTATGGTCATTGAGTACCTACGTATCTTTTCTTTTTTGTTATTTGAATGTAAAAATCTTATTTATATTAATACTTTTAAGCTGCAATTTGTTTGACAACTTTATTTCAAACGTTGTTTTCGGATTATTCTTATTACTCATTTGGAAAATTTTCATGTACACACTTTTCGTTATGAAAATTTAAATCAGTTTGTTGTGAATCTAATGGAGCTACAAGTCGTGTAATTGATGGAAAATTCAACGAATCTCCTCCAACAAAGTTGCTAAATATTTTTGGGTCAAAGTCAGTGTTACAAAATTCAGCTGATAATTCAGAGACGCTATATTTCCAGTTCCATTCTAAAAACAACGATGTAAATATATTCGTCTGTCTTATTTATGAGTCACTGAAAACTGCTTTAAGTTTGTTTATCACAGTTTATTTTTTTGTTCTTGTATCTGAATACAGTTCTCCAACATGAGCATCGAGCATGTCTTCTATTATGTCACTGAAGGTATTCTCGCGTCAGTATTTAGTTTGTATAATTACTGCAAGACCATTTTGAATGGTTGAAGCTGTATTAAGGTCCGCTTTTGTGGCAGTTGCGTCACTGCTTGACATGACTGTACTCCATAAGGGCGGCTAATAGCTGCTAGTTAAATTAATTATAGGCTGCCCAAATATAGATTGATGGGTTTGGGTCATACTTTTGTGACCTCTGTAGGTACATTTAATGGGTGTTCGTTAAAAATTAGTCATGAAATATTTTACTTTAAGTCCATTGAATATTTCATTGATATTATTTACCTTTGTGGTGTTAACTATGTTATAAATGCGGTATTATGTGTTTAAAGTTTATCATTATTTAAGAGGAAATAAATAAATACCCACCTACAGTAAGATACTCGCAGCAGCAGCAACTTTCTCGTAACAGTTTATTGCATGAGAACTGTAATAAATATGATCTAAACTAAATATAAACAGGATGCAATAGTTCCTTTTGAATAGTTTTGAACTTCCTTGAGGTATAAAACTTGTTTCAATCTTCAAAATTAAATTCGTACGCAATACTAAATACCTTTTTAAAGGGATGAAAAATTACTTGGACGATTTATTTGTAGTAAAAAATACTAAGGTAACAGTTACAGAACACTTGGCAAGAGACATCAAAAACGTGTCGCATCGCATGGCGCATAGGTATAAAATAGCTTGGCTAGGATTTTCGCCGACTAGCAATTTGTTTTGTGTGTTCCGAAAAACGATCGGATAGCATTGATTTGCAATAAAAAATATTGCTTTGTCACGTTTTCCGCGGTGCGGCCTCTTTCACAACACTACAACAGCCAGCAGTGTCCGTACCCGTCGACTAATGACCAGCGAAAACGTAACAAATAATAAATTATTTCATTCAAAATAGTATGATATAGATATCCACAGGTGGGCGATGTGGATAGGGATAATTATGAGGTATCCCGGTTGTTACACACTTTATAAACAAATGGAATCGAGAACAGCTTTATTTGCTGGAATTTCAAATATACATAACACGAACCCATATAGAACGCCGCGTGCTGACCATAAATACTCATTTTGCTTGTTGTACATTCAGGCGTCTCTTCATGAGCGCTGGTTGCAGAATTTTCATGTTATTTTTAACATGAACTGGTTATGATTCTCTAGTGATTAAAGTATAATGGCGACAATATTCATGAATCGTCGGAAGCTTTTTGTATGGCGTAACATTACTTCTGACTTTTGCCTCAAATGGCAACAGCACACACTTGTTTACTTTATTCCTGTCATCCTGCAGTTGCTCGGATAATTTAAATTGTAATCATATATTTACAGTCATCACAGACATGTTTTGGTTTGGAACATAATAAAACGTAACATTTAACGTTTCTAAAAACCTGTAAAATAAAATAAAGTAATGAGGAGCACCCGCCGTGCTCGCAGAAATAAACTGGAGCGCTGGTTACAGACATCACTTTGCAGCAAATGTAAATATTTGCGGTAATAAAATCTATTTAGGTGATTAATTCAATGTAGGATGACGTGTTTTCTACAGCTTACTGAGCACATGTCTTAAACAAATGGAAAAATGCACATAAAAACCTTTCAAACGATCGACTTGATGGCCTACCGTGTTGAGTTAGGACAACCATGCACGATAGTGCGATATTCTAATTTTCTAGTCAATTGTTTGTTAATAAGTTATTTTTTACAGTTTATGGCTGTTGCTACCTGTATATCCTATCCCTACTTGATGAGAATAGTGACTGTTTATGTAACTATAGCGGAAAGTAGCTACGTGCCAATCTAATTATTGTGCTCTCTGAACGACGGAGGTTTTTTTAATTTGGGTGGTAGGTACGGTAGACTGCCACACATTGCGTTTTTGAGATTTTACTTCTTTATATGAAGAAGGTATATTACTAACTGCTGTTATTGCAGGCTCCTTTGATAAAGTAAGACAGTTAAGGGTAGGATTACATTATATCCAAGTAACAGAAATAAATTGTACGCTAAGAGGTTGATTTAAAATAATTTACATTTCTAGTCGATTTTTTATTTTGGTTTTAAAAAGAAATAAAAAAATTTAATAATTACGTCATCCCTGTATGTACTCTTCTTTTATACTTAGCCTAATTCTGGAATAATAACTTTTTCTATTTTATGGCACTAACAGCGTCTGTTCATTAATTTGAACGAACTCAATTGAAATTCCCGTATAAAAGTTTATTTAAAAAGCTTTAAAACGCATAAAATAGTTGCGTATTAGGCGGTGTTTCTGTAATCGCCATCAAATCAAACACATCAAAGAGTCGAAATAGATTAAAATAGCATTTTAGGGTCATGTTTTATCACTTTACCTATATAAGGTCTAGTTAGTGTAGGAACGAGATCGCAAACATTTAAACGATTTTGGCAACTGCTTATTAATTTTATTTCATTTCCATTTGTAAGTTTTTTATACTTGTAATACCTACTTAATTATTGTCTGTTTTAATTGAATGTAGATCTATTGAATGCTGAATATTATGATTACGGTCTCTAGTTTCTGAATCATCGGAAGTTGAACTGTCTCGTCTAGAGCGAACTCGATAGTGGCAGATGGCATTTAATGAAGACGGTCGCGCGACAGCTGATGTCACCGTCTCGCGAAAATTTCATTCCATAAACAGGTGGTCTGTGGGTGTTCAGCATTTCTGATCCTAAATGGGTAAATAGGTGCAATTTAGGCCACAGCTCCGCCAGGGCCGCCGGTCTGATTCAACACTTCGTTGCGGCAATTAGATTCAATTTGCGGGACGCTCTGCTCACTATGAATATGGGCCCGAGTGTAACAAAGGTTCATTTCTCTCGAAATTAGACTGAATTTGAAACGAAGAGACGCTAATTTCCCTGTAAATGTAACTAATTAGACACTGTTGTAGAGAAAGTTCTTTTCACGAATGTTTTTCGACGAAATTAATTTTGCAATGTTGTGGGTGAAAGCGTTTAGTAGGTAAAATTACAATTTAGTTACTAAACGGTAAAAAGTCATTATAAATAGCCCAAGCTCGTTTTGTGTTGTCCAAATTTCATTACGTGAATGGCTCTATCGGTCGTCAGACCGACATAGTTAATTGAATGGACTTGTTTTGTTAGCCACATTTCTGGAATGGCTTCAAATTGTGAGCCATTATGGTTTTTAGTAGGTATGTATTTATATTCATATAGGTATTTTATGTTACAAATTAACTGAAATTTGCTCTATCTTTCCATCAGGGACTCCCTATCTTCAACCAGTTTAAATTTTGCTTCTTGATTTAGAACGCGTCCTAGATGATACGTTTATTAGACTATCTTCTTATTTTACTGTTTTATAGAGTAAGCTGTTTACAAATTAAGTTATTAACATTGGCATTAAAATATTGACCAATAAAATATAATTTCACAATTCGAAATATCAACTCTTTTTGCTAAATGGCGCAATTTTAAATAACTTCTCGTTTTAATTGCCTCATGCACCTATTAATCTATTCAAAACTGTGTCATTTCTGTAATTTACCATCAAATAATTTAAACATAATGTGTGTAATAAGTGATTAAAATCTTACACGTTACATCATCTACATAGGAAGCGGTCATGTTAAGCTAAAAATATTTATTTGAAGCAACCATTTCTGTAATTATACCTTTTGATATAGCCTTTTCATATTATTGTGTAGGTAATATGAAAGGTGTATGCCATGTAAAAGGGGCTTAAATCTGCAATCAGATTGAAGTCCATTTGAAGGCGATCCTTTTGCTTTAACTAAATTTTATTTACTCCTAGTTAACGTCAAAGATAGAAATCATCGCGTTATTTATAACGATCTGATCTAAAGAATTTACCTTCTACACAAAAAGGCCGGAGAAAAATCTTGTCTGAAGCATTTCCTTTTTCTTCCGTATTTTAATGAAGTTACCGTCGACCTGTCTCATAATATAAGGGTTGTTTTTGTCTGGTTTGCAAACTTGAGCCGCAAGCACACCTATACATCCATGCGAGGGCTTGTCTAACCAAGCGAACTATTTCTTTGTGTTCGACCCCATAGTTTTCGAATTAAATTAAAGGAGTTGGTAGAGGCAATATGAATACTGCGCGCTCACCACATGATTTAACTTTAAGGTTTTGGGATAGGCCGCTGGGTAATTATTTAATGAAGATTAAGTACATACCAATAGTTTAGCTAAGGGTTAATCTAATAAACAATAATTGGCATAGAGTATGGGTAACACTAATCACGTTATTCGCGAAATTTCAACGGCTTCCGTCGTCACTAAATATAGTGAGAGATTTGAGTGAGGTATTAATAGCATTGCGGAACACGGCAGGTTAAATCGCGTATTTATTTGATCACTATAGCGAATGGAGCGAATTAAATGTAGCTCTCACTTCACCGAGGCGCGCCTATTGATTTTATTCCGTTATCAATAATGACATTACCATCCTATCGAATAATTTATTCACACAGTATTTAACATCGGTTAATAAAACGATGACATTGTTTACACGTTTGTAATTTAATTTATAGGTGGAGAACGTTTACTCAATGTCGAGAACATTATGTACAAACGTTATTATGTCATGGAGGTTTTGCATTACAGTTAGAATATAATATTGGAGTATTAGGTACTATTAAATGGTTTATTTGGTTTTTGTCTTGTATAAAGAAATTATGAAGTTAGTTTTCATATACAACTTTTCCGAGAAAACATAGCGTAAAAACTTTGTAGAAAAGAGACGCTTCAAAGGTCAGCAACTAACCACGATGTAGATGAGGACTGGTGCTATCAGATGACCTGTTAATTTATACAGATACTAGAAAGGAATACCTACATAAAACATAACAGTTAGGCATTCATTAATATTATTAAAAATATCATTTTACCGAATGATTTCTCGTTCTGCGTAGGTATAGTATAGGTACTCGAACAAAATTGTAATCTCATATCCTAATATTACTGTTCTGATAACAAAACCAAAAATAAGGAGCTCATTTCTTTTAAGCGTGACGCCGCATTACACGTAGCGGCATGCGTCTCGTTTCCACATCTTAAACTGTCCTGCTTTAAGAATTCATGGTACGGGTGCTGGTATAATAATTCCAACAATATTATGAACACGAGAATTATGCTAAAGTATAATTGATTCTGAATTTAAATCAATAAAATATGTAGTACTTATTAATTCGTTCTTGGCCGACTTACTCATTACCTACGTAATGCGCTATAGAGTAAGTTCAAGTAAAGGAAATATGGAAAAAGATTCACATACCTATCTCACTATCAAATGTGTCCTCTTAGCCTTCTGATGTAAGTCTTATTTATCATAACCACATCGGCAAAATAGAGAAGAATAAAACAATATCTTGCGCAAATAATTGTAAGTCGACTCTAAGTTTGTCTAATTAAAACTTTGGGTAGCGTTGTAAGATCTTAATCTCGGGTCCTAAATAAGTATCACGTCTGATTACCAGTTGGCGTCTTTTAAATGGAAATTGGAAGCATTTTTATTTTTCTATGTTTTCAACCAGTACTTCTAGCATCCGGTATTACCAGATAATATAATTGAGACTTCATTAATATGTTGCATCCTTTTTTGGTTACATCAAACATATCAAATCAATATCAAACATACATAGCAACAACATACTCCATCATCGATCGCAACATAGGACTACTACTCATATGCTATGATACATATTGCACAATACTTAATTATTATTATTTGTCGAATTCAATTTACTTATCACTTATTCCAAATTTCCACATCCCGTAGGTACAAAGTCCCGTCGAAGTCCGGGATCCTGCCGGGACTTAGTAGTTATAACAAATGGAAACTGTAAGAGTTGGCCGGGACTTATTTACCGACACCACCGCAGCATAAATACACGACCGGATTAAAGTATTCAGCGAAGTAGGAAATATTGCGCGATGTACTTTTCTGCGCGTATGTACTTTTCAAGTATAAAAGTTTGTTCGCTTTACGTTGCGTATTAGGTGCCGGTCAGATGTTTGGTGTAGATAAAATTCGTTTCGATATGTATAAGTTTGAAATATATTTAGAAAGTTGTACGGCAGTATTGCTGTTTCTTTGTCAAGGAAATGTTAGCGAAACTAAAAATACAAATGTGTTGTTATGAACGGAAAAGTTTATGTTGTTGTCCCCTTTATTGGTTTAGCTTTTGTCAAATAGTCTTAAAAATCTAAGCAATAAATTAAGTTCAAAGGAAATAATATTATATTTGTTTGACTTCATGCTCATCTGAGCCTTTCAATCTGAGATATGAACTTAAGCTTTGATTTTAATTTGGATGCTATAAAGAGATCAGATACGCAATCCTTACAGAATCATTAGAATATCCTTACAAAGAGGAAGGATGAATTGCGGAATAATTTGATAACGAATATGTTTTGTTATTCATAAATATTTGTTCATTTTCACTTTAGTGTAAAGTATTATCGCATGAGGAAATTAAACTCCTATTTAATTGGTCACATACCAGATTACAATCAATTATGAGTAGACTATGGACAAAATAAATTTAAGTACTCACAGTTTTGTTTGATTTATACATTTTTAATTTTAATGTTTTTTCTCAGTCAATTTAAGCCGTCTAACAAGTAATTAGTTAACATAGTAACATTGATAAGTTCACACGTTTAGTTGAACACAATAAAGCAATCTTGCGGTCGTAGTAAGGACAAAACAGTTAAGTTTTGAAGACATATTATACCAAACAGATCTACAATCTCAGTTACTTGTGTACAAAAACTCATTGTGCTTCTTGTTATTGCGTAACTTTAATAGATAATGTGCAGAGGAACTATGTTATTATATATGTATCAGGGACATTAAAATGTCGGTCTCAAATGGCCTTACATTGTGCGTACGTCATTGTAATTTAAGTTGAGATGTATGAACGTTTTTAAGAATATGTACGTAGTTTTTTACTTGCAGTCGTGGCTTAGTCACGCCGTCGAAGCAAAAAGCAACCTTGGCCAACCTAATGGTCTTACACGTGATTGTTACATATTAAGTCTACGTCCGGTTTTAGTATCGCTTTTAAAGACAACTGCTAGTAATGTTTTACGATTTTCTGCTGTACCTATAGGTATATACCTCAATAGCAAAGTGTTAGTAATTTTACTATAATAACTTTCGTGAGTGTTATCCATATTATCTACTATATATACCGGTTGTACTCACGTCGATATTCGGGAATGCCCGACTAGTTAGCTTGCAATTTTCCCTAGATACCAAAAGATTTAAGGGAGGCTTATACCCAGCAGTGGGATATTGAATGCTGTGGATAATGATGACTGAAAGACTTAGTTAAATAGCCGTAGTTATAACTTTTGCGGAAACCGTTTTGGATTTTTGGGTAGGTTAGTTTTTGTAACTATAATGTGTGTATTGCAGAATTGACTAATAAATATATCATAAACACAGTTGTTGGCGAAAGTTGGCACTGGCATCATCTTGGTTAAGATTCTGCTCATAATTATGTATCTAATTTATTAACTTGTTTAATTAATAATAGGTATACCTAATTCAATAATCTTTAAACAACCTAAAACAAATCGATAAACTAAAAACAAGTTACTATAATTTGTCAGTAACGTAACATACATAAAGTCACGCCTGTTTCCCTGAAGGGTAGGTAGAGTTAGTAAAATAATACTGGTTTTGAATATTTTTGTCTAGGACTAAACTCCAAACAGTACGTCGGTCACTAAAGTAAATGATTGTACTGATATCATCAGTCTAGTCTGTAATTTAGACGCTTCTAGATGTTGGTTGCGATGACTAATCGTTTAAATGGTTGACTTCAACCCACACGATGGCAATCGGCACTCTTTGACATGATATAAAAATACCTATTAATATGTAATGTAAATTGTATCATACAAGGTATCGAGCATTAGGCGTGGAATGATGTAAAAAATAAAAAAGCGGTGTTTACAAACAGATAAATTAATATAGTTCTTTAATATAAATTGAATTTATTTCCAATTCATATAATACCTATCCATAACGATTGACGAAGAACATTATTTATTTTTAAATCTTAATGGTTTCATTATTTTGAAGTGGATTCAAACTTTGTTTCCTAGCCTGTCCATTACCACCATTTTGTTGGATATGAGGATGAGAATGGAGAGGTAATTAGAGCGAAAAGTAAGCTCTCTAAAAAGAAAGATAGAACAAATTTTACAAATATTCTTTTCGATGGCACTCATTGATTCATCGTACTCGTGTAGGGGATTGCCTTCTATCTTTGAGCTAACAATCTCAGTCACTTACTTTGAAATGCAAAACTTTTATAGTAATTCACATTATACGTTGCATCGCGTGCCTTCACATATAGTTTTAATTTATGAAATGTACTAATTGTTCCGCCCAATATGTTCTAACACTCTTTTTTCTTTTCAGGAGTGGTTTACAAGCTGAGGATCAACTTTTGCGAATGAAAGCAAAAGTGCTACATACATAAAAACATTCTTAAACAATCTAAATTGATAAGTCAATTAATATCGCGTACCACAACGAGCGTAGAGTTGCGCCATTGTCGATACGTCGATATCGATACCGCGACGCGTCGCGCGCGGTCCTTAACCTGTCGCTGCAATAGTCGGTGCTCGCCAGAGTCACGTGACTCTGCCAGCACGCCCAGCCACAGCCGTGGATAACCTCGGCCAGAGCCCCCTTCCGGTGAAGAGGCTGCACGAAGCGCTGCAGAGTGCGCAAGTGAAGCGCCAGCGGCTCTCCCCTCCATACCCCGCACCCCCTGCGTCTCTCCACCCCATCCACCAGCTTGCAGTGCATCAACACATCAAAGTGCAGCAGAGCATAGTACAACAAAGTATCGTGCAGCAGCACCAGTTGAATCTGGCCCATCAGTCGCTGCAAAACCTGCAAGCGCAACAGACTCTGCAAGCTCAACAGAGCTTACAGGCAGCCCAGAGCCTCCAGGCGGCTCAGAGTCTGCAAGCGGCGCAAAGCCCTGCAGCAACGGGTGGCGCAGGCGCGCAGCAGGCGGCAGGAGCGACACAAGGCGCGCTGGTGCCGCCGCAGCAGCCTTCGCCCCGGCCGGCTTCTCCACAACACAAGAACATGGAGCTCGCGCTCTGTCAAAGCATGGACTCGGTCAACACCGCCACCACTGAGGAAGAGGTAAATTGTTTTATTATTTATTATAGTGTCTCATGTATAATCTACAGGAAAAACACCAAAATTAATTACAATCACCAAAATTAAATTCCTACGAGCCGATAACTGTGTCAATTGAACCCGTTATCCGGACCCTTCCTACAATTCATTTTCACGATTCTCGTAAATTAACAATAGAAACTAGAACGCGCTAAATTCCCCTTTCGAAGAGGACTTAATGTATCGTTTCGCTTTAGCTATTTGTCATCTTACAATTGTAAAGTAATACCGAAGAGGTGCGGCTCCGTAGCTGTTACAATGGGGAAAACGTTCGGATATACAATAAGCATTCGCTAACACAATAAAAGGAAATTTTCCTCGCGACAAAGGCGGCTTCGGATCGAAAGATTATATTGCTCTCACCTATCATTATATTGTAGGCTCTATGTCTTTACAGTTAAAGATTCTATTTGGAAATTGATATCGATATTTCAAAAGCAACTCTACTGGCTACGTGGCGCCATGTCACTTCCGGGCAGAATCGCGGGTTGTTTTCTGCAATTACGCCGAATTGAGTTTATGAATAAATAATTTTGTACTGTCAAAATAATGTCTACTTTAGTACCTACTCAAGTATATTGTTACTAGATATTTAACGTGTCGCTTAAAAAGTATCTATCGGCGAGAATCTTTTATTATGACTTTAACTTTTTTTAACATTTTATACCTCCTTTTATCGTTATATAGTTAGTGCTTAAACTGTAATCTCTTAAGAGTTAAACTAGGTTATTTCTAAACCATAACGTCAACGAAAAACAGTAACAACCCTAGAGAAAAAGCGATAAAATCCTTAACGCAAACTAGGAGGAGGCGACGCGCCGAGAGAAGTGGCCAGCGGTTGTGTTAGCCGAGACAAATAGAGTAGATGTCGCTTCACCGCTTTCAGCCGCTCTCCTCAACGGACAGCTTTATAAATAGCTTGTTTTATTGTTACATTATCTTGTATTTTTGTTTCCATCAGCTAAAGAATTGGATAAAAACAAAGGTACATATTATTTTATTTTGTGCAATTGAGAAGTGTTATAAATGACAAACGACTACAAAATATCGTCGTCGAACAAAACTGTTGCAAGTATGTAATGCATATTTTGCCTGCAGAGATAAACTCTGTAACAGTAATAATCCACAAGTCGTAGCAATGTGACATTTCTGTGTTCCAGATGCATCAATGTTTAGATTCCGTGGTATAATTTAATACCTGGCAAAAATATCAGTACGAATTCTCAAACTATGAGTCAAAATAAATTACTATTACGAGTAGTAATACCAATGTAAATATTTCTTCTTACATTTCAGCCGTATATTAATTTTATAAATATTTATTATTTACGGTTTTCGATCATGGCGTAGAAAAAATATTTTTGACTGAAATAATGAGTGGTTCTGGCTCCATCTAAGCTTTGCAGATTATTATGTTGAGGAAGTCATACATTACGAGAGATGAGCATGGGAAGCATGTATGGCATGTGACTTTAAAAACAGAAAGGTGTAGGGGCATACATAACATCACGCCTGTATTCCCCGAAGGGGTAGGCAGAGGTGCACATATAGTACACCCACCAGGTGTAGGAGAACTAATATTATTTACGACAACAAAGTTATAATAAAGCTATGTATGGTAGGTACGCGTAAATAAGGATGTAGAAAGTATGCACGAAAAATAATTATAAAACATATACAGTGAGTGTTAATGGAACAGTTGGAATGAAGCGCTTCGGCTACATATCCTGAGATTTTTTGGAGAAAAGCCAGGTTGGGCGTACACTAAACCTACGAGTATGTATGAAGCATATGATAAGAATGATGAGGTTAAGGCATGTCAGGATCGTAGATAATGGAAATCGATTCTCTCTGTCTTCACCTCTGGGACGAAGCGAGATTGTATGTTACAAACAGTGTATTTACCAAATACCACATATCATATTTTTATAAATAGACTTCGCTCCCATAAATTTGGATTCCATTTTATAAAACGTTTATCTTTATTAAAAACTCGAAAACATGATATTTGTTAAGAGCTTTCTGTAAAAATTATAATACGAAAGTTTTTATGAGTGATTTTCTAAAGAGTTTCGTATAAAGGCTTTTGCTGAATTTCTTCTGTGAAAACTTTATGCTGACAAATGTTGTTCCACAATATTCTCAAAGCCGCAACAATAATCAAAACAAAACCTTACCAATGTTGTTAGTTGTACAAACTTTGTTCAGCACTTTTTGTGTAAATCCTTTCCATAATGAATCCGCCAAATAAATACTGTTGTCAGTGTCCACTGTCCAGTTTCCATTGTTTGACAAGTTAGTGTTGATTTCCCACTTCGCTTTGATGTGAGCCCGTCCGGCGCGCGGCGGGGCACAGGGGTTGGTTTATAAACAGGGTCCTTTGCTCACATAGCGTGGATGCATTCATTCATGCGGTTCACTATTGCTTGTACCAAGTTACTACAGACGCCTGTGCGACGCAACATGTGCGTCCTTATTCCACTCCACCTTTATGCTGGTATTGGACATTGGAAAACGGATTAAAATGGTTCCAATATCTATTGAAATGGTTTTCGTGTTTTTTCTATTCGATTGTTGATTTTGGAAAAGTAAACTGTGAGATTAATATTTTGCGCAAGTCTTTCATCAACCAACTTTAGTTAGTTTTTTTTTAATTCACTTATATCGAGCATATTGTGTATAATCTTACATTTGTTTGCCAGTTACAAAACTAGTTCTAACTCATCATGACATGTGTACAGTAAAGTATTGTATGTTCATTTATTTTCACAGTAGAATTGGTCTGGACCAAATCTGCTTTGTTCAGTTTTTGCGCTTACACAATCGCAATCGAGTTTGACGTCGTTTCGTGTGTAATCTCGCGGGGTTACCGGGAGTGCGTTTGTCTGGTGCCGGCAGACGACGGAGCGATGGCGCCGTCGGGTCTGCCGCCCGACACCACCGTCTATTTCAGTATTACAATTGCGTGCAATAAACTTCTATCCTATGATTTTTAATGTAAGTTACGAGACTTTGTGACCAATTCGAGTTATCTGTTTAGCATTTGGAATAGTTTGCGTACTGGTTTGTACGTTTATATAAATAATTTAACTCGCTTCAGAAGTAGAGCTGCTTTATATAATTATGCAGAAAATTGTCAAAGCGAAATGGCTCATAAAACTAAACTCAAAAAATTGTAATCACGACGTTATTGATGCCATCAAAATTTGATGGTTTGCGTTTCTCATAAGAAACAGCTTCTAATAAAATATCAGTACGAAGCAGTGACAAGAACACCTATTGACTCGTTGTAAGCATAATAAAAACGTCGATCGATTGTTTTTCCTCGTATCCGGAGCGATCGGGTGGCAAGTTGGATGATACGTGCCGGTCGGCTATCGGCCCTCGCAGACAACACTGCTATGGCTTCCTGAAACCTGTAACTACTTTTTGTTCAACGGTTCGTTCACATTTTGTCAGCGAGAGTTACGCCACGGCTCCCCCGAGTCTGACGCAACGTGGTTATCGACCAAAATATTTACAAATGGTGATGTACGCAAATGTAGCGAGTATTTTGTTGGTGTCATTTGGTGTGTATGTACACTACAAAATATTCTTACCTGTTAGCCTAATTCTTAATAGTAGAATATGCTAGCAGGTCAACAGTAGTCATTAGTATTATGTGTTTGCCTTGACGTTTTTTATCAAAGTCCTCGTTGACTGTAGATATATTTCGGATTGTATACTTCAATCTCTAGGTAAGCAGTGCTTATCTGTGCAAGTGCCAACTCAGTTACAATAAATTTAATGAAAGGACTCTCATAAACATTGTTGTTGGGGACTATTTGTATTTTCCGTCGGCCGCGCTGAAGGGAAACAATGCGAGATTTTTTAATTCTAGTAGCGTTATTCTTTTACGCAGTCAGATCAATAGGAACAGTTGTTTATCATTTATATATTAAGAAATATGTAAAGCGAAAACTTTGTACCAATTTTTAGGAAAATTACAAGGACGGAAGAGTATTTAATTTGGCACAGTTAAAGTTTATATGGAGAAGGAGTGCAGAAAGCTAAAGTTTTATAGGTATAATATGCATTACTATAAATTACCTAAATTAATAAAAAAAAACGCTACACCCACTATACGTTTCGCACACACATATTATGACACTCAATTAATAATGTCATGATCATTGACATAATCTTACACATTATTGTTTATGGTTAAAGCCTAGGACCAAACTTTTGAGATATAATTATTATTTGACTTTAATATCTAGTCTTACTGAATGTGAAACATAATTTCTTCATCTTTAGATTTAGAAAGAATTTAGTAGTATCAGTTCTGCAATAAGTAAATGTGTTTACACAACCGACTCTTTCAATAAGTGAATTTGAAGTACATTTCTAGCCCCAATATGTTGTTTCACACAAACCCCATTTCGCCAATGCGTCCGTGAGTGCTGTAGCAACACTACTCGGAAGGATCGCAGACCAGTGTTTTAGTAATCTGAATCCCTAATGGCTACAATTTCTTTGTATTAATACAGTTCAGAGAACATACGTCTATACAGAGACCGTGTAATTAATAATTTTGAAAATTGAATTACCTCCTTTGTTTTTTACTAAATTATTATAAGGTCCCCCTTAAAAGAAATAAAAAAGATACAAGTAGGAACCTCCTTTTTTAGGCAAAATATTTTTTTTTGTAATAAGTCTACGTATATTGCGCTTTATATAAAATTTATAGGAACTCTGGTATTGACAAAATTAAATAACTTGTATGCTACCAAATAACACTACACGCTGAAAAATGCCTTAAGATAGGATGTTCGTATACGTATAACGTAGAAGATATCGCTTTCGTTCTTGAAAATCCTTTAAGTATCTGCCAATAATACGCAGATCGAAGGAACATCTCCATGGGAACTGAAGAGAAAATTATTACCTCGCTCGAGTTCAATCGCGGAGACATTCTCTCAGGAACGATTTTAAGAGAAGAATTTCCGCAGAGTGGAATATAGACACCTCGACCGTTTCAACAGTTTGTCCACCTAATTTGTTCGTCGGCGCTCGACTGTAAAAACAAATAGCTGCTCCCGCATTTCCCCTTACAGAACGATAAAGACAGATATATTCTAACTAAACGGGGAAAAAGGAGGGATAGTTTTCCAAGCTTCGCGTTTACGGGTCGCTTCAATGAGCGATTGGTGTTTACGTTCAAGCTTTTGTCTAGTTCACTTGGAATCTTGTTTGCCGGGCATTGCAAAGGTTCCTTTGTCCATTAACAGAGTAATAATTAATTGAGCTTTATCTAATGTTCGACGGTTTGAGTTACTCGTAAAAACTTTTAATTGAATTTGTTGGTCGATTTTGGCTTTTTGACTGGAACGTATTACGGCTTTAAAACATTTTTTAGGTAACGCTTTGTGAAAGTTCATTTACTTTACCTTTCGTAAAATTTCCGAAATTAGTCACACTCCTGTTACTACTGTTAGGTCTAGAGTTACAGATATCTACGAAAATGTATGTACAAAAAACCAAATATTTTTTAGTAAAAGAGAAAACATTTAAAACAAAATACATTCAAAGAATTGCCGTGTCGGTATTGCATGAATCAAAATTATACTGACGCGTTGACAGCGAATATGTTTAGGAAGTCTAAAAGTGGTTTAGTGATTTTATAAACATTAATCTGACACATACACGAGACAGCTGTAATCGTAGCAATAACTCATGAAAGACACTTGAACGCAGCTACATTTTACGACATCCCGGGGCTTTATAAATCAGAGCACATCACTGTAAGGTCAGGTCCAGCTGAGTACACTGGACTGACCACGCAAGCAGAGACGTTGAATAACTGTTTTCCAATGCGCTGATCACAGCCTCCCCATCGCCTTTGCACCTCGGATTACCGACGATCGTCCGCCGACAAAAGAGGACAAAACGTTCTCGTTTGATGTTTTAACGTCCGAAAAGGAAATTTAAAACGTGAAGGTTAATTATCCGTGCAGTTCCATGCGTCTGGCTTTAAATTGGTCTAGAGAATTTTCGTTTACATGATTTTGAGGAATTTTCATTCAACGCTTATTTCTCAAACTGAACAGTATAGCGCAATCCAACCATTGAATTTAATTCAACATTTTCCGGGCGCAAATATTTTTTCTTGAGGCTCTTGGTAAGCTTAAAGCAGTGATATCGATTTTGCTTACAACAGTCATATGCTACTTAATCTGAATGAAATAATTAAGAGTAGTTGCAGTAGTAAGTATTCGTTGTATTGTGTAACCAACTGGCCGCCTGCCAAAATGGACGCACCCTAAAGCTTTATGAATCCTAGCAATATTTTAATTCACAGATATTGTTAAGTAGAGTCTGATAAATGATGTAAAATACTTAATGTAAAAATATGCAATTGTTGCCTCGCAGGCGTAGCGACAAAGCAACAGAGGGAGCGCCTAACAATATAGACGCAAACCGAATGGACCGTGGAAGTATAATCCAGAATGCAAGACGAAAATCGACGCCCGCATTGTGAGCAGAAAATCGAACTCGAATGTCGCGAGACGAAAGGCTCTTTGTGCGCAATCAATGGGCCCTCGATTGCTGATAACTTTCTTTGAACCCTGGGAAGTTTGAGTTCGAATCTGCTGGCCGAGCATATATTTAACTCTTCACTTAGTACTGTTCAGTACTTAGTTGTACTTCAGAATAGTTGTTTCGGAAATACAAAGCTCTATAGATAGACGCATAGATATTTTATCAAGAATAAATTATTGTGAATGTTGGTCACGTTGAAATCCTTCAAACTTTGTTCAACATTATGAGACCGAAATGGAAAGTGGATTTGAAGTTAGAAATTAAACGAAGACATTCTTTGTTTAAATGCTTTTGACAAAAAATATAATTAGCCATCTATTTTTACGTCAGATTTGCGCAGACGTGCAAAATTGTTATATAATTTACGAAATTTGTTCGTGCGCTCGGATCAATCAAGAGAAATTAAATAATAAGTGTGTCCTGTAGATTTTCTGTAACGAGGACCGGTATCACGGCGTCGACATCGGAGGTTCGCGTTCGAACAGGGAGCATTAGCGCGGCCAATAATTCACAATCTTCTTGTTACTGCACAAATTAAGTTGTTGCCTCGTTGCGGTCACGTACTGGGTCGTCTTGTTTGAAATACGAAGGAGCTCATCGGTCGGGCTCGTTAAGCGTCGGAGCGTGCTTTTATTACAGCGAGGCGTGCGCCGCGGACGCGCGACACTTGAATATTAAACTGTACGCCACTGGGTCATGCATATTGTCCCGCACCAATAATAACCGGCCGTGGAACTCGACGCACTATTCGATTTGCGGTATTCCATCGGCTCCCTGAATTACAGGTGGGTTCGCTAGTTATGTGATAATTACAAGGGACCAGCTACTTGATGGCCTGAGAAATAGAAGGGTCGTGGTCGAATTTTTTTCTAATTAGGGAGACATGAGTGCCTCCTTATAAGAAGTCCTCGCGATTTGTTTAAAGTGCCATTAGTACGCGCAACTTCAAACTCTGTATGTTTGAAGTTACCAAGTATACAATTACGTCTATCTATCAGCTTAATAAAATATGTATGAAAGAGAAGAAGAAATACAGGTGTTGTGTAGGTAAAGTTTATTTCAGCTATCCGTATTTTTATGCATTCTTCTCGATTGTTGTTGGCCGTAACTATTCAGTAAACATTATTGTTAGGAAACGTTTGTTAATCGGCTAGTGCGCCTACGCGTAGTTTATCACTGACATAGGTACAATATACCAGCTATATACTTCAACATTATAATCATTACTGTATAGTGTACACGATACATCGTTCGATCGATGCTTAGGTCGGTTGATATAAGTAATTAAATTGTTTATAACATAGTTATGCATGGATTTATTACCTTGAAGATATATTTATTATGCGTTATGTAATGCCACTACTTGGTTAGTCGCCGTGGGAGTGGGACGAACGTAACACTATCCTTTAGTTTCGACGCACATTCGCTATCGGTATGCGAATCGGAAATTATTACAACAGATTTATTACATCGTCTATTAACTACGCAAGACTATATTCAATTATTGTATGATAAATAGCGATGCTTATTATAATGGTCCAGTCGTAATGTAATTGACGCAACAGCGCAGCGCAACAATTAAAATGCGCGGTGTGCGACATTTGATCAACTCGTGATGTTTCGAATGAGGTCATACTTCTTATTGTCTTTGTTATTGTTTAGATTACTGTTTTCTATAGAACTTTTCTGTATGTAAGTAATGGCGAATATTTAAAGCAAAAATACAAGGAAGTGTTATGTTTTGATATTGCAATATATCTAAGGCTTTGAATTGAATAGAATTCTTTTCATTTGTAAATTTTTAGGATAATATCTGAATATTTTACAACAAACAAGCCGGTTGCTATAAAAACATAATACCTACTATTAATTTCAAAAGTTCGTTGATATAATAGGAACTCATCTAAAACGAATTGGCATAGCCGTGTGCCCTGTATGGTATTAATAATTCTAATCTATAGTAATGGCTGGGGTGCTCCGAGGGACATGGAATCCTCCGCATGACGCTCACCTCACGTACCGTCTACCTGTCCCAACTGGTATACTCGATCGATTCAAACTTTAATGTTTCCTAAGAGCTATGCTAACGGGAAGTAAAAGCGGGGTAGACTACCTATGCCATAGTACGGTTAGCGATGTATTTTAATAAGCAAGTTTGATGACTAAAGTTTTGTACATAGTGAAATAGGTATGCATTAGAACTGTGTAGACTGTAGGTGTTACATAAAAAGGTTTATAGGAACCACTCGAATTGTTAACATGGTAGATATGCTCTTTGCAGCCACCAAGACTAATCGTTAGATTAAACTTTAACTAATAGAGACAGACATTTGTTTCATATGTTGTACGATTCAAGAATCAGTAAATACACTGTTCGGATGTAGTTCTATTTATATTTCAATATGTCTGGTCCTCTACAAAATTCAATAGCCAATGTTACAGTCAAGTCACTTTATTCGATCTATTTCTTCACTTTTCACTTGAATATTGAAAAATTGTAATATCCTTTTTGACAGTGCCAAGCAAACATTACTTCGCTCGGTAATCTCCACGAGGAAATTGTTTTATTCCCTGCACGTGCAAGAAGTTATCCTGAATCAATTTGAGGAAATCGCATTTGTATGCACATTGACTTTAAACAAACCGAAAAATACTGACAACAAATATAGACAAGGATGTTTCGTAATCTTAATTGTTTCGTTTAAATTAAAATATTCCATTTTTAGACGTGATAAATCATCAAGAGATAAATCAATTTTCGTAAGGAACGCCGTTCAGAAACCATTATTCTTCCAAATATAATGCATAATAATGTCACGATTCCGTCATGGATTAAGCGAGTTTGGCAACATTGAAGGTGTCTCGTACGATCGGTAGTCATGTGTGGACAGGGACGCACGCCGCAAAAGGTACTATGATTTATGGCGGCGGGAATACGAAGCGCGGGCGCCCATTAACATTCGTACCGTGTGCCTGTCAGTGCGTTTGTTGCCTTATATTGCGACTTGAGGTCTAGTTGAGTCATTATTGGGATGTAATCGTGGTCATACGATGATTCCACGGACTAATGTAACAGCAAGATTTCCTAATTTTAAATAACGTCTCGAAAGGAATGTCGTTTTAATTATACAGAGTTTAAACTTGAACGTAAATAACTAACTGTTAGTTATATTGTAGTATTTTAGTTCAAGTTCTAAATAAGATTAACTGTTAGAGTTGAACAGTTTATACCAGACGGTGTAGTAATTAGTAGATTTCAAATATTTAATGTTTTACTTGTTTATATAAAAGATCAAAGTTACATTGGCATTGTTAAATTGATTGCTAGTTTAGCGTACAGAAGTCATATCATAAATAACGTAGAATGTTCCGTTTTAAAATTTATTGGTAAACTGAGTCGCTATTTTATAATAAGATCTGAGAATTTTATTTTAGAACTAAATTAGTGTTGAATTGTGGCTGGTTTTTTTGTTGGCAAATGTCAATTGTTAACTGAGGCGTAATTATAAATTGGTGGGTGAGTTCGATTAACGTCGGTGTCGCGCGTCCGAACGATATTACGCGACATCGCGCGACAGTTGGCGAGCGACCAACGCTGTGTCGTTGACTGCGGACTGACCATTTGGTTTTATTTTATGTTCTCATCAGAACCTTTATCGGACAAGTTACTGGAGGAGGGAGAACCGAACACCTAATTCTCTCTAATGAGTTCTATGGCCTACGTATTTTTTTAATAACATAATCACGTTCACGATGATGCCTAATTGTTTTCTCGTTAGCATGTGCCTTCACAAAACAATTAAGGCTTTCTTATTGTGTTTGTTTAATCTGTTAATTGATACTGCTTTGATAAGTAAACACTCATTAAAGTAATTAGATTTGTTAACCTGCCTAAGAAGTTAATTTTCCATTTCGCTAGTACGGAAAATCAACTCGTAACATTTAGAAAAGTCAATAGACTATTATCGGTAAATTGCTGTTATAATAATACCTTTTAAGCGGAAGAATGGATATTGTTTTTTCATTGAAACTGTAAACTGTAGTTATTTTTAAAGAGTGCGATAAAATATACGAGCATATTACCACGTTATCGCTCACAAAACGGCATTTTATTTCACTAACGAGAGTTAAAACTAGTTTGCCGCGGATATTATTTAATAGCGTATCGTGACGTGACATCAATGCAACTAAATCGTACAAACTAGATTATCTTTCATATCTGTTAACCCGCAAACGCAGCGATGAATATTAAATTTACCTCGTTGTTATCAATGTTTGATTCAACCCTTTCCACATAATTTTGAGCGAATTGAATGAGGTAAAATAATAACGAAAATCTGAATGCATTGGGCATGTTTCGTATGCGGGCGAAGCCTTATTATGTAAATGCGACCCTTCATGTATGTTGTTGATAAAATTGCAGGCGCCTTACGGACTACATGCTCCAAATAGGAATAGTAAGCTATATAATAGAAGTTTATCCATGCTGACCGCCGGGGAAGTAGGGTGGGATGAATTCTCCACACACGCAGACATTTAGACGACAGACGTTACACAAAACGGTTCGAGAACTTCTCGAGTGTTTGCTTTCGATCCGACTCTTAATATTTAATGGAAAATGAACCAAAAAGTTTTATACATTTTCCCTTCCTGCTTTAAATACGGAGGGCAGCGTCAATATCTATCGCCATGTATATTGACCCAGCGGCGCACCATTTGCTTTGAATTCCAGTCATTAATTAAATCGGTGTCCGCTACCAGTACTGTCAGTCGGGGCGGACCGCGCGGCCTGCGATCTCATGTGTCCAACGGTGCATCTAAAATTTCCCACATCGCGTAATCGAACCTGAATATGAGCGCATAATTGCTTATTTGCCTCATTTCGGATTCATTCGCGGCCGGAGTACGTGGTGTGGGTAAATACGGACATAGGGTTACGAGTGAAATTCGCTTTTGTCCTTAGTGATGTAGGGAAGGGTTACCCCTTTGTAGGATTACATACATTCGTAAAAGAGTTACGAAGGGATGAGTTTTACGAAGACTTGTGCAAATATGTTTTATTGTGGGCTACAGCCTACTACATTCGTATACCCAGAAAGCCAGGCACTCTCACAATTATTGGACAACTAATAGATAGATTATATTAAACATTATAATTGTAAGACTACTAAATAAATAACCTTATACTTAAATTGTTTCAGGTAAGCATCAATGTTGAAGCACAGATTTATTCAACCGGTAAAGTATACAATCCAATTAGAACCTTGACACTCAACCCTGTACTCGGGAACATGGAAGGTACGTCCGTCAGGCAGGCCAACAGGCACTTACTCAAATGAGAAATTCATTACAAGCGCTGTTTTTGCGGATTTCGGTAATGTTCATAAAGCCGACGGTGCAGTTCGCAATACTCTACCTACCCTTTGTTTGTGTTCTTAACGCTAACTTGTTCTGTGTTCACAATTTCAAAGCGTAAACGTTTTTTGCTTATTAAGGGAGGTAATTACGCGCACGCTGGATTAAGCATACTCTAAAATGTACAACGCTAATGGTTATTTGCGTAGTCCATATCACTATCAAACATGCATGATAATAGCACAGCCCGCTGAAAAGAATAACAATGTTATACTATATTTAAAATTATGTAAATATTTAGTGAATATACGTTTTCAAGAATCGTTAAACTTTGCTTCGGATTGCTCGTCTGATGTAGGTGCAGACACATTATAATAAATTAGTTCTGAATACGTAAGTACGGTTGCATGTATTAGTAATTGAATGAATGAATTCTCTTTTGTGAATAACAGAAAATAGTGTTGAGTTGCCAGACATATTTCAGCACTTCACCAATCAACGGTTTTGCAGGTATTTTACTTGTAAGTAATAGCTAATAGAAGTCATGCGAAGAGCAAGCGCATTGTAAATAACTAGAATGTTGCGTTTGAAACAACTTGTCGATTGTTTGCTCGAATGTTTGGAACGTCTGTTAAATTGATGACCAGTTCTGTGCGAACGTCATTGCTTTTATTTCTTATTGATGGCAAGACTAAGATTTTATGCTGGCACCATTGCCAGATTGATCTAGCGGATTGATCTAGCGAAGCAGGTACAGAACCGATCTGACATTTACTAATAGACTATAGAGCAAATAGAGTCTAAAGTTACTATTTCAGCCTCATCTGATTTTGTTACATAAGAGTTAGAGCAAGGAGCACCAGTTACCAAGGAAGATAAGAATGTTCCTTGCAAGGGCTAAAACTAAATCGTTAATCGATTCAGAACAATATTTGTCCGTACAATGCTTTGGAGTTCGATTTCCGTGACGGTGAGTACCTGATTGGAAGACGCGCACGTAGGCCATACTCATGTAGTCTGTTTCGCACAGTTTGGGAACAAACAATTGTTCCGTGTGAATTTTGTAGCGTTTATCCGATTTATTGGCAGTAAGCTTCGGTCGAGTACTACTACAAACAATGCTCATAGGCTGTGCTATTGCGTTTTTATAGTTGAGGATGATTAGTTATCTTTCTACAATTACAATGTAGTGGAATCACGCTTACGGCTCCTGAATTCCGTATCCTTTAGTGAAATAGTTCCCACTCCGAACGTTCCCAGCTCTTGACATTTCTTGGAAAGGTGATGTCGCAATGCCAAAATGGATTACACAATGTCTTGCGACTCAAACAGAAACATTGTTTAAAGTTTAGAAAAAGAGAGCTCAGCTTCAGAGCTCTGTGGAATCACAAGCTAGTAAGAAATTAAGTTAGTTACCTATATTTTAATTTAATTAGATTATTTTACAAGGATTGATATTGCCATACTACCCAATGTACGATAATATTAAACTTTGTTCTTTAGGAATATGATAGTTTAATTGGAGGCTATCGTAATATTAGCTCAAATCTTAAGTTGCAGGATATTATTTACAGACAAATATAATTTGTATACGAATCAGACTCCAAATCACTGTTATTTTTAGGCTCTTCAGAATATTTTGGTGTCAAATGAACAAGTCACACAGCGCTAACAAGCTTTCAAAATAAAATTATAGGTAGATACTCGTCACAATAAAATGCATAGATACCAATCAATTATTATCACAAGACTGATTCAGCATAACCAACATGGCTTCGACGCGTTGTAATTCTCACATGCTTAATTTATTCTCTCATGCCCTTTTAGCCTGTTTCTCAATATTATATACTGTTACAGACGTCTACATGTTAGGATGTGCTAAGTAGTGAGTATTGGAATGATGTTTCTTTCGTATTCATAAATTGTGTGCTATTTATAATGGGCAGCTTTATCCGCTTTAAGGATGTTCGGATAGACTTTTTTATCCCCTCGACTTTTGTAGCGTATTTGCCACCTGTTGTTTATATTGGCCACCTGAGCTAACTTATGTAAGCGCTAGCAAACTAAATATTGTCTTATATATTCTAAGACACCACTGACTAACGGTGACGGAAAACTTCGAGAGGAAACCTGGGTTTAATTATCTGAAATTGCCAACCCGCAGTGAGCTAGCATGGTGATCAATGCTCAATCCTTTTATGTACGAGAAGATGCAGTGGGACAGCTATAAGCTATTATTATTATATATATATCTACTCAAGATAAAATTTACAAAACTTGCAGTACCTCGTTAATTGTATACATTATCCCCCGAGGGCTAAATTACATTCTTGTATATACCATTTTAATTAACACCTTATATACTGCGTAGAATGCAAATTCACATACACTTGGTGGTATTAGGGGTAATCTAAATGTAGGATTAGCACATACAGTATGTAGACGTATAATGTACATGTACCTACTTCGTAAGGGATACAAAAGGTTTGTATGCGCTGCGTATCACTTGAAATATTGGTCGATGTCCCTTCGTCTGCTCCTTGCATACTAATGTAATTTGGAACACCGATGTAGGTACCTACAAAGCCTTATTAGATCTTCGTTTAGTATTAATTAACTTGCCACCTTTGGTTCTAACCATCATTTGGTTTTCGTATTAATTGTATGGCTATTTATTATGTATTAGTTCGTTGAGTAATGAGATATGTGGTAATGACACCAACACATAGATTTTAGGACTGAGCCATCAGTTAGAGAGACGTCCGTGTTTGCTTGGATATACTCGTACCTATGTATAATTTGATAGGTAGCTATATCTATACCCTTTGTATATGTACCTACTTTGATGTGTTTACTAAATTAGGAAGATATTACCTAAAAACTGCCAAATTATTGTTTATGTTCTTTTAACTGATTGTTACTGGGCTTGTCTCTACAACCGTTTAATTGATGTGTTTTTTTCATAGAGTTTAAACCTGGTTCTCGTGTAGAAATTGTATAATAGAAAGGTCTCGGTGCCTCTGGCGGTACTATGCTTGGTTGTGGCAGACGTAATTACGAGCTCTATAAGAAATATTTAATAAACATGCCGATTCAGCTTAGGAGCAATTCTTAAGTTGGGTAAATTAGAAATAATAAAATAAGTTTATAAAGTAAAAACCTTGCTTGCTCAGTAAAATCACTATAAATTAGTTGTAGGTACTATGAATTTATCGTGTAGGTACCTATACTACGTATGTAGGCAGGCGCAGGTATTTATGTCAATAAAACAGTTAGACAGTGGCATTCCAAAATCTAAAACAAAAATATATATTATTACTTATCCTTGGGGGTTTGAGAGGAGATATTAGTTTCTCAAAATTAATCAAAACACCAAATCTATTGAAAAGGGAAACATACTATGTAACTAGGTAACGTACTAAGTAGTTAGGCCACATTCTTATATTAGATGGTTGAAAGAACTGGCATTATGCGCCGTTTACGAATTCCATGCTATATGACAATGCATAACTACAAACATACGGCCAGACGGACGTGTCTACACAAATGTTTCGCAATCGTTGCGAATTCAGCAATATTGCACAAGAAAACAACATTGTGCTTGTAACAATGCTCTGGGAATCTCGACTAACACCCGTGAAGTATTACCATTCCGTTCGCCGCGCATGTTACATATGAACGGTATAAGCCGTTATATCTCAATACTAGCTGCGCCCCGCGGTGTTACCCGCTACATTTTTTCGGGATAAAAGTAGCCTATGTGTTAATCCAGGGTGTCAGCTACCTCCATATGAAGTTTCAGTAAATCCATTCAGTAGTTTTTACGTGATAGAGTAACAAACATCCATCCATACATACAAACTTTCACGTTTAAAATAACGTAACATACGTAACTGAACACTCTGTTATAAATAGATAAAATACGTTTTTTTTATGACAATAAAATGAAAGGTGATATTCAGATTTCTTTACGGCGATTGGTTTTCAATCTAAGCGGCCGTGTGTAGCGACTGTAAATCGCCACCGTCCAATGAATGAATTGACACAATAGTGAGAAAAAAACACTATGTAATTCAATTTAGATTTCAATCTGTTGCGACCTTAAGTTATTCGAAGTGTTATTAGCGCTATTTGTAAAACAATGTTGTTACAACAAAGATATAATTTCCATGTACTTGCGCGTGAGACGTTTTGTCTAATACCCAACTCAAAGGTGATTTATGTCAACGATTTTTCACATGGCTCCGGTCTAAGTCACGTTACTGTAAACCACTAAATTATAGTTAGAGTTTTTATGGCACATAACATAATGACATGTTGCTGAATACAGTTTACATGCCCAGGTACTGTGTAGCAATTATTGCTTAACTTAGCTTTGATCGTTATACACTAATCCACTGATGTGGATAAAAAATGGCTATAAAAGACGTAACTAAAGCTAATAAACACAGTGAAATCTTAAAATCGTTACTATGTAGGTAACTAATTAAAAAAATAATTAATTAGTTTAACTACGAATTTACTATCAGCGTTATGGTAATGTTAAGGTGCGGCCACATAGAAGCGAACAGGCGAACATGCGGGGTAAAGGCGCGTCTACACGCGAACACGCCATTAGCTCCTCCGACGATATTTCATACGCGCTCATATAATATGTAAGTGACGTGTCCACATTTATGACACTTTGTTGGGTGACATAGAAAAAAATATCATTTCGTGACAGAATTATTTAGTGTGAAACGTGTCGCAAAGAAAACCGTTTAGAATATTTTTTTAGTTTGGGGAATATTTACTGCCCCATTGCATTTATTTATACTTTTTATGACGTCTTATAATTTAATTTCAAATGCATAAAATGTATAAAGTTTAAAAATGTCCGAGTTCGATACGAGAGTTTTGTTGTTAATGTTCTATGTCGCATCGAAATTTGTAAACGACTCGTTAATGTCTGTTATGGGGTGTTAGGAAATAGTTGACGACCCTCACAAATTTTCTGTCACGACATGATTTTTATGCGAAATAAATTATACTAATTATACTATTTTTAGTTGAACTATGACGTAATTCTGGTAAATTCTTGGATGCTTTGCTATCAGTAAAGATCGTCGATAAAATAATAATATGTGAGGCCAAAGAGATAACTTAATAAAAGGTTAATGACGTAGAAAATAGGGCTGGCCGAGGGCTGTCCATACAAGATAATCGTTACACACCCTCGGACATTTTCCTCGTGTCTGAGGGCCAAATTAATTAGGAAAGTCGTTAAAACATTTTGATTAAATTATTAAAAGTATCCTATAGGTTGTGCCATGGATACTTCATTTACGGACGGTTGCTATGCTACCTACATAATTATCACGAATTGTTATTCAAAATTCCACTGAAATTTATGTTAGGTATTATTAGGTTTTCTTGGTATTTGAATACCTAAAATTAATAATTTGTTGATGTCGTATTGAATTGAATAAAATGAGCTCGTCATTATTGACTTCTTATCCCGAATGTTCATTAACATTCTGGCAATCATTTCCCTTTGCTATGGAATTGCAGTCGCAGTGTGTTAGTCCGATAAGCTGGTGACTGATGACATCAGTAACAAATCAGGTGAACAGGAGCTCCAGCATGGAGACACATCCAACTTCGACGTCTGACAAGGACAGATGATACCGAACACCGCTTGTTTCATTCTCACTAAAACGCTACCTACTACGTTGTGCACGAGTTCCTACAACCTTGATGCTTGCTAAATCTTACAAACATCTCCGAGCTATAATCTAACCTTCTTGATTAAGTATCGTGTTATTCAGTTAATTTGCGGCGTGCGTACACTAATCCCGTGTTACTAATACGCAGTTTCAACACCGAAAGTTATTTGAGTTTAGATGCCCACGTATTGTTTCCACCCGAGGACAGAGAGCTGTTACAAAAGTTACATTACGGTTTATTGATCCTGTGATAGCTTATCGCTTACATTTATCTCTACCCCGATAAGTAGAGATGCAATGAAATAATACTCTTTAGCATATTGCTTTTATATGTACGTGTATAAGTTTTATATAGGTACTTACTTATCTGCGTGTTCATTCTCTTTTGTTTTGTATTAGTCGGTATGATAATTTGGCTTTTTTTCGCCCTGATACCTGGTAGAAACATAAGAAAACATAGAGCCAAGCCGAATTTAATTAACATAAAAACTTTTCTACTTAGTCTACCTAGTTGCCATACGAATGTTCTCTGAACACACGGAAACTGTGACGCGAAACTGGAGCGAGGCAAAACGACAATAGCGTCGACTAACTCAAAAGCCAATTTTTTGAAATGCATGACGCGACGGATGAAAA
Organism: Abrostola triplasia; assembly: GCA_946251915.1. Classification (NCBI taxonomy): domain Eukaryota; kingdom Metazoa; phylum Arthropoda; class Insecta; order Lepidoptera; family Noctuidae; genus Abrostola; species Abrostola triplasia. Next base: position 6,037,044 of record OX276431.1, read on the forward strand.
GTCATAACACCGCTGTATATCAACTCGATGCGTATCTACCCCCCTTAAAAATCTAATACGAAAAAATACTAATGTCAACGTATGAATGGGACAGAGATATGGAACGCGTTGGTTTGAAAGAGACGAATAGCTATTGTTCTACACCTGCCAGTCGTCCTGGTGCGGGGATACGTCCATATTTGATTAGGTTTTTTCGGGGTTGTAGTCTCTAACTATGAATGCGAGTGGCGAATTGAATTGTTTAGAATTTTTGAACGCGATATTTTTAAAACAGAACCGTGTCCACAATTCAAATGTCGAATGTCGTGAAATTAAATAAATTCATAACATGCTGACGTATTTATATGAAGAAGTATTTTGGAACAGTGAATGATTGGATTAAAATACTAACTACATATTATTATTTTAAACAGCTTTTCCACTATAACTGTTGCGCAACTTATGCACTGTGGTCAAAATTTGAATATGTATAGTATGTTACAAGATGTTAATTGCTTTTGTCAAAATAGCCGCATACTAAATAGCACAGTGTGTCTAAAAATGCAAAGTGTAGCAATAATTGTTATGAATATACTTGTTAGTCATAAACGTCCTACCAGTTGAATAAGAATTAGACCTTGCTCTAAACCTGTTGTTTATTAGCTTACGGTGAAATTTCTGCGTGTTTATTGTTATCGATCGAATGCCGCTCACCTTTAAAGGTCGCATAATTTGAACTAGCTTAGAACTTATTCATTACCTAGGTACTATTTATTGATTAATTTAAATAATTAATGGATTAAACCAGGAATATTTCTTGATAATTGTATCTAATTCAATGTAACATTTGTCTAGCAGACTTACTTTGATTAATGTTGTAAGATAAACGTACATTTGTTTAGTTTTAAGTAAATAGTTCAAAAGGGGAGGCCTTTTTTTCAACAGTAGATGTCTTCCGGCTGATGATGATGATGACGTGAATAGTGGCGACGCTGATTTTTATTAGGATTATTTAATATTTATGACACTGTTATGGTATTGTTAGGAGATTTTATAAACCATTGTTCTGAGTATGATATTTATAAAACGAATAAACAACGCTTATTTTATCTTCTCATAAAATAACCAGATATTACGGTACTAAATTGTCGTTACGCTTATTTCCCTTGCGGAGTAAGCAAGCGAAAATGCATTCAGCCAGTGCCCGTATATGCGCCCTTCTCCAGGTCTTTTTATTGAAACAACGAATGTGTTTAACTGTTTACCCGACACAAACATTGCTAAGCACGTAATTTGCTACTTTACACAATAAAACGTGAATTACTTCTCTGTATTCATTTAGTCGTTTGAAATGTCCGTAATCCAAGCCAACAGAGGGTCGGTGGTTGACCGCAGCCGCTCGCCGACTCACAACTTTTGCCATGGCCACTGTCAACTTGGAGCGCCGAGAAATTATTGGTTTAAAGAGCTTACACAGAAATTAGCTTAAATACCTTTTGTTTTTACATCGGCAGGCCGCACCTTCCACGTGCTATCTAAGGTTAACAGTGAACCGCATTTCGGCTGACTGAAGATAAGCCGGTGAAATACGGGCGGCCGCCTTGTCTCGCAATTTATTCCAATCTAAATGTTTTTCTACACTGGTTACCTACACACATGTTGTGTCATGCTACTTTCCTTCTGTCCTTTTATTGGTATCTGTTGTCACATAACTTATGCGTACCTTTCTTTGGAACTGTTTTCAATAATTAATTAATTAGAATTATTTTGTCTTGACGATTTTACGCTACTCTACAAGTCGCAAGTAAGTATACCTTGATATTAATGTTTTGCTTTGTGCAATACCCGCTGCGTTTCTACTTTCATATAAATGATTAAAGTATAAACGGGAAAACCGATTAGAAGACTTTAACAGCCTATCGTTTGAAATACGTCTCTTGATTCAATCATAGGATGGTGATGACTACTAGTTGAAAAAAGTACAGTTGCAGCCTCACGAAGTTTCATTACCGGTTTTTTATGGTTCAATGTCACTGAACCAGAGCCTTTTGTATTTTTTCCTCTTTCCAACGCAGAATAGCCTTAGCACGAGAGACAGTCAAATTTATTCTTGAAGACAGTTTAATGGCGCGTATAATTTGTTAAACGTACTCGTAACCTTTGCTTCGTTCCAAAATGTCGTACTTTTTGAATATAGTCCGAACGCCAACTGAATGTCACGTCATATAACTATTATCTCGTGTGGTGACTCATTACGTACAAACAATCGGCGGCAATTCAATTTCGGCGATATCAGCGCGCTGAGTGCCACATATAATAATATTGTCCACGTGTATCTATTTGAGTTGACAGTTAGTAATCAAACTTACACAGATATACCGGGAATGTATTTAAAATTAAAGGAATCTCCCATTTTCTTTGTTGAAGTGAGTATATTAAAAGCTAAGGAGAAGAACGGGGACGTGAAAGTAATGTAAGTGAATTTCTTATCGCCGTGCCAAGGTTAATTCAACAGGCCTTGAGAGTACATAAGTATTCCGCGCTTGGCGAATTTCTCCTCATGATTGTGTCAGGGCTAATTTAAAAACCCTTGGGGCGCCATTCTCTCTCATGAACCCAGCTTTTCATAGCACAAGTACTTTATTTAATACAAGCCCAAAAGTTTCAGTAGGTATATACTGGAGGTATATAGACCATCTTATATCGGCAAAAATATGGGATGTATTATTATTCGTTCCCGGCCGTTATTTGTAAACTCCCGGCAGAGTTTCGTTGACCGGAAGTGCTTGCGGGTGGAAGCGCGGGATTTGACCGGAAGTTGTGCAACCCCGGGGATGATGTGTTAAGCTTTAGTACTAGGGCTTAACTGAGTTATTAATTAATGACCGCGAGCATCCGGCTCCTATCAAATGTGCCAACTTTTTATATTCCTCGTATTATTATAAGCAAAAATGTTTCAGGGAAAGTACAGGCTATTTAATTCACAATGAGAGTTCTAGTAATTCCAACATTTTCTTCTCCTTACTTAAAGCAACAAGTGCAGGCTTTTAAATCCACGAAGTGCATTTGCTTTTTACGCTTAGCCTGCCTTTTTAGTTTAAAGCGAAAGCTGTTATGTATAGCACAAATTTAAAATCAAATTCAGAGTATTATTATAGTGGTAATACACTATTACGCTAAAAAACGAAAGACAAATTAGACGATAAACCTTAACCGGGCAGTAAAACGTGTCTATTATGGAGTGGTGGCTATAATTTTAATATTTTAAACGATCAGCTGTTGCCGTATCAATAAAGCGGCTATGTTTATGTAGAAGCGGGGTCGTTGGCATTCAGGGGAGGCATATGCGAAGTCACCTGCCGCTCGCAAACCCCTGCCGTAACGATTCCCTCCCCCGACTTGGAAATATTAAATGTTACTTGTTTGGTAACTTATGTGGGTTCAGTTCACCTCCGCTTAGAATGTGGGGATGTCTAGTGGATTTTTTTTATTCCAGATTATATCTTTCCAAGTAAAGTTACTGTAATCGAGCTGCAAACAAGCCAGGTCCGTTGGGCGCTGTGGCCGTAAAGAACTGAAATTATTCGACCCGAAAGATAATTTTTGTGATAAAAACATGAAGAAATTTCGTTGCTGCGTCAGTTTAGCTGAAGGATAAAAGAAAGAACAAAAAGTAGTAAGATTCAGCCATGGTGGGTGACATCATGACACACAACACATAAGTGCTGAACACACGAGATAACGCGTGGTCGTAAATAAGGGTATAATTTATTAGTATTATAATACTCGTTAGAATATTAGATTACCAACTGCGAGCGGAATGGTAAAATGTTTATTGGCACTTTACTTAATCGTGCACAAAGTGGAAGCACCTATTTTGAGAACCCTGCCTAATTTGATTTTGAGCGTCTTATTTCAATAGCGTTCTTTTTCATTTTTGTCGTATTCTTTAAAAGCAATTTACTTTATGTGCCCGTTTAAATACTCGTAAAATTCTCTTTAATAAACGGTTATGCTTAGTTATGGCTTACACATTCGACCTCTTTTCAACAGTACATAGCAATTAGGGTTAGGTAATGCAATATCTAGATATACACACATTTATAGAGGTACAGATACGCAACGTAAATGAAACAGCTCGGTATCGGGGATGGTAGATACTGGTTATCGTGCGAGGTAATAAGCATAACACCTGGCGAGTTCGGTTCAATTTTAACGATCCCCTAAATAGAGGGAAGTCGCACCAGCCGGTGGACATTGGCCGATTGAATAGATAAAATTACCCACGAACGAATTTAGGGAATGCTAAAGTAAAAATTACAAATAAAATACTGCAGCACCCTAATTTAGGGGAACGGTAAATACTCGATCGTTGATACGAAACGAATTGATAAAACAGCGAGAAAATCTGTGAATGTTAAGTTTTCGGTTCGGGCACTCGATTGATTTTTAGGCCGGCATCATTTGCGTCGATGAATTGAAATTTATGAAGCCAGCCCCTATTTACAAGTTATTTTGAACTCATGATCGATTTCTACATTATCTTTAAATTGGAACTATTTAAATTTCAATTTCACATTATTATAAAAATAGACTATCGTGAACTACTTAGACTGAGTACCTATGTTTTTAGTCGCTGCACCTATTCGATAATTTAATTTAAGTAACTGTTAGACTTCCATTCGGTAATATGAGAAGTTTGTAACACGAGTAATAACTATATTGTATTTCGTGATCACATAACATGCAATTACGTAGGATGCTGATAATGGTTTATAATATCCACAATACGATTTGCTGCGAGCGATAATGAGTCACTGTTGAATCGAATACACATTACACATAATATATTGAGATGAACTTAGTTTAGAAGGAGTTCTAGCATTTTTAATATTTATTTGCTTAAAATAGATTCATGAGTCGTACTGATATGTTGGTCATTAGAACAGAATTGTCTGAAGCAAAAAATACGTACAAATTGTGTTTAAGTATTGTAGAGTTTTTGTGACGTGCTCTTACATTAGGATTTTTTATTTCGTTTCGTTGTTGATTTACCAAACACTTGAATAATCCTATAAAGAATACGAGAATATTACGACAACCTTTTTAATCTTGCCTACATTTGTTAATGTAGTTTTTTCTGGACTAAGCTACTGTTGAATTATACCGATGAGGTTTATAAAATGTTTTACTTGCCCTACAAAACCAGTTGAGGAGAGGCATAACTAGATCATATGACGATAACAAATGACTCTTAAAGCGTCGCTGGGGACAGATGAGTTAAGCTCTAGTTACTTTATGATATGTTTCAAGCTACTAAATCAGGGCTTGCAACTTGCAACAATAGTGAGCTATTTTCTCTTTTTCTTCCATGTTCTCTTTAAAACTGAGCCTTAAAACGGTTTAATAACATTACATTCTTTTTACATCATTCAATTACTTAACTCCTAATACCTTACTAACGCATAAAATGTTTCGTGTTTGAAGTAACGGATAGGGAGATGCGTGTCGGGGTATTTTATGCCGGCAAATGATACAATGTTATGTCTGATGCAAAATGTTATGGGAACTAGACACGCTCGCGAGCGTTCGCACATAGCGGAATAATTATGATCTACGTTGCCACAGAATGAATGATACAGAAGGTCCACAAACCGATCTCTAGAGACTCGTGTCTGTTGCTATAGTGTAGCTGAAACATTGTGTCAAGCCACAGTAACAGATTTGTAGCCTTGTTTTTGTAATATTTGATGTGTGTGTGCGTGACGACTCTTTTGTATTCCGTATACAGTGATCCTTCTGCGCTCATTTACTCATGGTTATGATACACCGAGTAGGTTCATTTCAAGGTCGACAACTACGTACACGACTCGGTACCTACTTCAGGAGTTATACCATCTAAGTTTAAGCTAAACTCTTTGATCATAGACGCCGTAGGAAGAATATTGAATTCCTCAACGGTGTGTGTAACATATAACGTTGTTAAGATATTGAACGTCTAAGTAAAATATATCGCAAATATTATCTTAATAACTAGGAAGCTTAGGAAATAGGGGTTTTATTAACATTCTTGGTAAATGTTTAAATAGAATTAGATTATACGTTCTACGTGTAGGTATTATACCAATTATTCTGGTTCCCTGTAAGTACATTAGTCATTCAATGTCTCATAATAGTTATCAATTAGAATATACCTAGTATAACAGTAATATAGTTCTAAATCGTAAGAATAGAATTTACACTAATTAAGGTTACCTTTATTAGTGTAAATTCTATTACTTACCCATATTTAAATAAACTACTACAGTTACTATATTGAATAGCCAAGCTATACGTTTTATTCCCAAATTAATATTACCTTTTTTTAAACGTTTGATAATGCGAGATAAGTCATTATGTTATTTACCCATCAGCTAGCATGAAACAAAATATACAAACAAAGTGTTACATAAGCTTTGTTGTATGATGTTAGAACTCAGTTGTAAGTACGTTAGCTCCAAAACATCGTTATGTTTGTAGCCCGGTGCAGTCTACTATAATATTCCATTACAGCACTACACGCCACTCAGCTCTTCACGAGTCATATAAAAATAAACAAAGTTAATTAGAGTTAGTGCGAGAGGTGAGATTATAACGAAGATCGTCATTATATTATTTGTTGTGTGTTAATGAAATGTTATTGTAATTACGAGTACCAGGCACCGGTTTGAATTGAAGCTGTTATAGCTTTAATTGAATATCAGAGAAACTGTTAGTGGTAGAGCATGGTTGTGACGAGCGGACGATTTCTGTATCACTTCTTTACCAATTGTTTGGCTTTGTTTGATAGAGTCACCGGGTTCAACGAACCCGATAGTCAAAATATATTTTTATGATGATCTTTTAAGAATACATACATTTTATGGATGATATTGTTTTCGTTTACACTACTATTATTATGTAGATTTTTATAAAAAGATCATCGTCTTGCTACATGTAAATTTGATCTACTTTCTATTCGAGTTTAGTATTCTGACTTACTGGAAATGGATTGGGATAAAAATTACTTTTAACTTTAAAGACTACAAGCTTAATAATGGGGAGATGTAATTGTACCTCTATATTGGTTAACTTAAAAGCTACGTCTACTCGAGCTAACAAACCGCGTGATGGAAAATATCGGAGCAATTTTCATAATGCTACATCATCCAGTTATCTAACTGAAGCTATCAAACGCTATCGATACGACGGTCTTTACCATATTGAGAAAATCTCAAACTGTCGTCGTTGCATTTTCCATTTTCTTGGCTCAGCTATCCATACGATTAATCTTAAATTTTATATGAATCAATCTTTCTTGTTTACCGAAGACGACGCTAGTTAGAATAGATACTTGTTATCCTCTAAACATCATCCTCATTTTATAAAACATTCGAAATTGAAACGTCACCCCGTCAAGTGTAATATTGTTTTGTTTCAATAATTTGTCAAAGGCGGCTGTAATGCCATCGATATTGCGATTTTTGAATAAAAATGAGCCGAGCAGAACGCTTTTGCTCTTAGTAATTGATGAAAGACGATTTTATTTTTTCGCTCCTTCCGACCCACGAGGAGTAGCTGTCTAATATTTTGATTTATCGACTTAAAGTTATGAGGCGAAGGGGGGTATTCTTACAGACAGATATTATTTCAAAACATAATATTATTTATTCATGAAGGCTTCGGTACTGCCACTGAGTTATATAATACTTCCCTAAAAGTGTTCTTCAATTCTGACAACAAAGATGCTCTTCCAATGTTATATTACAGTAACTAGTTAAAACTTTCATGTAAGGTACAAAGTTACTAAAGGACTTTAACTTTCATCTGCATGTTGTTAGGATTTTGTTAAAGAAAATCTTCGTAAAAAGGTTCTTCACGAACTCTTTAAGCTTGAGAGAGGTCTACAGAATACTCAATTTTCATTTTAAAATACTCAGAATACGAGAAAATAATGGCGTGTATTTGAATAGTGATCATGTAGCAAGTTCGTTATCTTGTCGGAAATGTTTGTAGTTTTAGGTTCATTAACGTTCAATGTCGTTCATTTGAAGTTCGAACAATGGCTCAGAGGGTTGTGTCGTAATCATAGATTTAAAAGTAACTGTCTATAGCGTAGTAAATGGAGTGGCGATGGCCCGTGCGAAAATGGCCCGAGAGGGTCGCTTCATTATTATATCAGTTAGGGTCCCCAACAGGTGATTACTAAACATTATTGACTCCGTGTCGCTGATTTGCTTAAACATGGTATTGTGAATAGCATTGAAAAGCTTTTGGATATGAAACTCTTTAAAATTTGTTATTCGCGTCAAAGTTGAGCAGTGATTACTGGCTATGTCGATAACTGCACCGTTTCAAGCGGTTTGCATAATTATTAATATGCGTCGGTACATATTTTATTATATTTAGCGAGCAGCTTCATAAGCTACGCGGTTACTAGACGCGGCGCATGCGCGTCGTGTTTGTTTGCTCTCTCGCGTTTGTTTGTTTTAGTAAAAATTTATAGCGTTTCGTGGAGATTCGCCACGCTTGGGACGCTCCTTGCCTTTGAACTGCTTTACGTGTTTGCACCGAATATGCATTCATCTTTTTACTTTGTACTATTTTTTCTTAGTATCTTGGTTATTGCGCATAATATGAACATTAACATGTATAATGACGTTGTTAGTAAATGTCGTTGCAAGAACTGAATATTTGTGCGCTTGTATTATGTTTATTTTATCAGTTGCTTCTCCATTTGCTTGCTAATTCGGTTTGAGGAGCAGTTTAACAACTAGTTATTATCAGCAAGCCGTTTGTGTAAGTTTAGTGAGTTAATTGTTTAACTAACAACAGTAGGTTTAGTAACTATCGACTTACAATAGCGTCAATACATCAAATGCGTAATAGAGTAATAAATTACCCACAGACAACTAAGCGAATGATCATTAATTGCCAGATTATTGCCAGGGAAAACAATCAAATGGACTTTAATAGTTAAAATATTTTCATTAGACCGCCCATTTAAGCCGTTGGAATCGGCGTTCATTCCGATTTATGCACTGTTATTTTTATGGCTGCTTTTGTGAGCTCATTTATTTGTCTCGGTTTAGGGTTGTTTGTTCAATTAAGAGGCATTAATTAACAATTAGGATCCGACAGAGAATTATGCCAACATTCTTTCATGTATTTATTGGCTTACCTAATAGGCTTCCATCAATCACAATATCTTCGTATGTATAGACGATGTAAAGAGGAAAATACCGCAGTATTTTTAACAGGTGCCATTATATTGAAAGGGCTTTTACCTAATGATCGTAGCAACGCATTGTGTGTGTAAGTATAATGAAAATGATTTCATAAAAATTAATAATCACCCTCAAAATATACCTCGCATTTGGTTACAAATATGAATTTACATAAACATGTGGACGAAAAACCTCAATTAAGTGCTATAATCCCAGAGATAAAGAGACATAAAATTAAAGTACGTTATTAAAAAGAGTATCACCGGCCAAATGGACTCGATAAACTGAGGTTATGATGTCCAGCGAATTGCAAAATGGCTGCTTAAAATTAGTTTAGTCGCTAGGCCCAGTCTCTTGAGCATTTAATGGTGGCAATTAGCATTTAGGCGGCAAGTGTAAATTAAAAGAAGGAACATTTAAAAAAAATATATAGCGCTGCGCTAGAATGTTTTATCGTTATCGAGTTAGGTTAAACACAATTTGCAATTTCGCGTCGTTCGTCGCGCAACATCCTCTGTCGATAAATGGCGTCGTCGTCGGGCACCGCACTGTTTGATATCGGTGTGCCACTCAAACTAAGTCTTATTTCAATGGAGGTAATAACCATTTTCCAACGATTGTAACGCACTATCCGCGCCACACAGGTTACAGGTTGTCACCACGTATTTGTCGTATTAGATAATGCCGATTCTATCTACACGAATATTGCAGTTTTATTTATGATTGGCGTATATATTTACAGGATCATAATATTCATTTTTCTATGAGGCTTATTAAATTAAACCTTATAATAATAAAAATAGTTTGAACATTAATATTGGATGTTAAACCTGGCATCTGCTATTAATACTATCTTTTATTACCTTTTACCTACTCTATTACCTGATTCTGAATGACTAAATGTGCCTACTTTTCTTTATCTTGCTCTATTCTGTACCTACCATTAAAAAAGTAAAAGTCTGATAACTATCATATCTCATTAAATCCTGTCCCATATTCCCAAAACTAGTTTAAAATGAAATTGTAGAGTTTTTGTCTAGAGTGCCTCATTTCACTAAAACTGATATCAAATTCATCTTGAATCATAATTTGAAAGCCAAGTGCTGCTAAATTTTAAATTGGTTTTTGGTAGAGCTTATTTTATTTACTCAGCTTAGATTTAGTAAAAGGTTTTAAAAGACCTTAAATAAAGTCAACTTATCCAAATCAAATTGAAAACAAATAATGGGTATCGCTTGAGATGAACTTTAGCGCATGAAATATTATATAGGTATTTACAATCACTTACTATCATCAGCATTAGATACGTTGAATTATTAAATCTACAAGTAAATAATCAGGTGGCTATAGAAATAAAACGTCTATAATCGTCAGAAGCGACATTGTCTGGCGGTAGGTATTATTCATCTAAATAATGTTTTGTAATCGTTTATATTTTTACTCTATTGTTTTACACGTGGAGGCTCCACGTGTGATAGTACCTAAGTACGTCCGGAGCACCCTGGGCGGTCAACCTTTGCTACCGTGTTTGTTGACTGGCCAATCTCTACACTATGGAATGAGCACCACCCGTTTCTTACGACATTGCTTATGACGATTCGAAGAAGTTGACCAAAAAAATGTTTGGACATCAGAAATGTTGATTTTTATACTTCATGCTAAATTTATTTAGTCAAAACAGATGGGTATCCAATATTTATCTGCTTCTTCTTCTCGTATGGTTGATTAACCTGGTGTCAGTGTCTAAACCGCCTGTTTATCTGCTTACCTAACTGTTTATTTCAATTTCATTCTCGGAGTAATAATTTTCATTTTGTCATGACAACGTTGAGCGCTTTTGATGTTTATCTACGCTGAAATTCCGCAAAAAAGAGACACACGCATCTTGACAGTTTTACGGACGAAAAATCCTTTACATAGCAATGAATACGTAACCGGGCCCCTTCCCCGCTCCCCTCGTCTCATTCTCATCAATTGTTTCGCGTGTTTGTTTGTGTTTATTCTCCGTTGCTTGTTTTCATAACACACTGTCTGTCTTTGATGGCGGTGTGTGTTTGTACAGCGGTCGGATTGCTCCGAGAACTTATGCTTGAGACACCAAATTTTCCGAGTGTAGGCTAAGAAACGTGTTGTTTCTCTTTCTGCGTATTCTGTTATATTTGCTGTGAGTGTCGAAATGTGCTTGGTATTTTGTTTTGATGAAAATGTGTGAATGTGATTGCGATATTTCCTTTTTTTAAAGATCTTCTTGAACTTGTTATTTTTGGGCGTTGTGTACAATATTCGCTAGCATTAACATCCTAATTTAAACCAAACTCGCGGGTTACATTGAATTTTAGGTACTGGTTTGAATGATGAAGATGAGCATCTTTCTGACAAATTGCATTTTCATGTTACTGATACATAGATTACTAAATACCATGCGTTTACAACTCGTTCAAAAGTTGATGTAATAACGGCTGCCTAATTATGAAACTGCATATTGTTTCAGTAACCATTGCCACTTTCAATCTTGCGAATGTGGCTTAGTAATTAACATTTCACAGCCAACGTATTCTCATCAACTCTCCAATGTGGTCGAGCTTTGTACTCGGTTAGCAAAACTATACGAGTCTTATAGGCTCGAGCAGTTTTGCTTACCGAATTATGAAACGATACAATGAACAATAACCTTCCATTAAAATAGTCTTTAATACGAGACTTAATTATTTATCCAGTCTCACAATCATGCAAACGACAAACATGAGTCTCAATTGAACATAGTGTTATTTTGGAAGTTACAATACTGTTATAAGTAGTATTATCTTTTTCGTAATCCTAGTAGTATCCCGCTCTGCAGAGTTGATGAAGTTACTTTCTGATTGTCTTTTTCATTTCGCTTAGACTTTCCACCTGTTAAGTGGTTTTTGGGGCTTATAGCTGTATTAATTACGATTTAAGATTTTTGGGCTTAAGGATGGAAATGTGTAGCTAGTAAGCTTCTAAGCTTTTTGCATAAAGAGTGGATATGTGTGACTGGTGACTAGTGAACATGTAGACATTTGCATATAGGTACCATTCTGAATTAGTGACTGTATTTAGACAATATTAGGTACCTACTAGCTGCGCCCCGCGGTTTTACCCGTAACAATTTTCGGGATGAAAAGTAGCCTATGTGTTGATCCAGGGTGTCGGCTACCTCAATATGAAAATCGGTCTAGCCGTTTGAGCGGGAAAGAGTAACTAACATCCATCCATACTTACAAACTTTCGCGTTCATAATATTAGTAGGGGTATTCAGGACATGAATCTTGTATGATCAGTCTTTGGTCTCCTACTTGGCCATTGTTAATATGCTCTATTGTAAATAATATATAATATCTCATTAAATATTCGCCGCAAATTATCTGCTTACCAAATTGTTAATCCGCCGAGCATTACGCGCTCGGCTGGAGCTTGGCTGCCGTCCACTACATGAATCTCACCGACTCTCGTGTTCTTCGCTTTGTTAATCCATTGTTATTTATAGGCTTGAAGCGGCTCTCTCAGGTTTTTCTGTGTACTTGGTAAATTAATGGAAAATGTGATTTGTGCCGGTTTGTGATTTTTGTGTCGCTGCAGTGTGATGCGAGGATGTTTTTTTTTTAGTTAGCGTTTTCCAAATTTAGCCATGTTGGACGATGGATGGGTGTTAGTCCATTATGTGCACTTCAGATACCTTCTTCCCTTTTGTTTAATATTTATTCCTTTATCGATTTTGTTACTAGAATTATGTAGGTACCACATTATGTACCTACCTATACAATCACAATCAAAATTATATCTCAAAGCTACATAATATTTTGAATAACGTATCCTTTAACTGAAGTTTGGTTAGATCAACACAATTATTTTTTCTAACCAGCATTCCTAAAACGTTATATATTGTTACGAGTATTATGATCAGTCTACTTATCTATTCAAGCCATAAAGGTTACAAGCCATAATTGCAGCAATTATAATTAGTCGAGCACTCTTAATTGTACAAGCGGGATGGACCTCGCATTTTATAATAAGTACAGATATGCACAATTATCATCTCCGGTAAGGTGCCGCTATGCTGTTAATAATAGGGGGCGATGTATCGTGGCCACATACATGCAGGGAGAAACGACAGAAGGATTACTTAAATAGTTATAGGTCCGCACTATAAGGTACTTTTATTTTCTTGAGTTGATAATGAAAAAAAACTCCTGAGGAATTGCATAAAATTTGTTTGCCTCAGCTTCCGCCATTAGGTTTTCGTGGTCTGTTGTTTAGGACTCACATGTCTAACACTTCAATTTTCATTACGAAGCCACGGTTTGAGATCTGATGACAGGTCAGAGTCTCTACCTCAAACAAAAGTTATGTTCCTCGATTGTAATCTGTTCTTTGCCACTTGCTATGTGTATTTCTGAGGGCGTGAGCTTATAATCATGTCTTAGTTAAGTGGCTTTTCTGTATGATCTTATTTAGTGGTAAATACTGGTTGCACGCTAGTTGCTCACTGAACTTGAAGCGGAACGTCTGCTCGCGTGCTATGGCTTGCACAGTTAGCTTTGTGTGCACAGTCGAAGTATAATTTCTGTCGTAATAACACTGTACTGTTATTGTTACAGCTTCAGGTAAGAACTCACAAAGAAGGTGGCTATGAGGTATTAGAAGTGTTAAACTGTTTGCTGACAAGCTCACATAACAGTTAGAAGCAACGATATAACTATGAAAGTGATAAGTTAGAAACACGGTACACGGTATTTCATATGAAATTCGATTATTGCCTTTTGGTTTGTAGTAATGTACTGACTGACGGCAGGACATGAATATCATTCGGAATGATTGTTAAAAATTCACAACAATTTTCGTAGGCATTACTTTCGTTTGATATTACTTCAAGTACAACATGTTAGCAAAATATAGTTCCTATACCTTACTGTATTAGATTGCCAAAACGGTCCTGCGCAGCACAAACTTGAGAAATACAAATTGTTGGATAAAAACATCATGATTTTCTGTAAAGTCGTAACATCTAATTGTAAGTACAAGTGATAGCGCCAGTCGTGACTAAAAAAAACAAAATAACATCGATTTGTCTCGGATGACGGACACTAGAGTAGCAGCGATAGCGGTCGCGATTGGCTGCCCGCCCGGTCGTTGACTCGGCGGGAAACATTCCTATTGGTCAGATGTTCTCATTGAAATGACAGAAAATGCGGAATCCGCGCGTGCGGCCAGTTATTTACACTTTATTTTAATTAATAAAGTCTTCTTCGTTAATTATTTATTCTGATATTAACGGTTATTGCTTCCCTGCAAGTTGATTAATATTTGCTCGTGATGGCTTAATTTACTTTGAAAATATATGGCGTAAGTTTGAAAACATAATGCTATTGAAAGATAGCACATATTGATTGGGCTGCAGTGACTTTTTTACGCTTGTTAATCTTAGATATGAATTCTGTCTAACCACCAGATGATTTATACATCTTGTGTAAGCTTTTCTCTACAAAATCTGATTGCACCATTGTAATGAATCTAACACTCGCCAATCTGACACACATTTGGTTTTAATATTTATTTTCATAAGAAATTATTTACAGATATAGTTATGTATTTTTCTTGAGTGCACTTTTCCAGTATTCTCGAGCGTCTGCGGAGTAGAATCCATCAAAGGATTATGCGGTGAGCCAAGGGGAGGGTTGTCCGGTATCCCTATCGGTCTATCGTTATTTCCTGGGATGTGGAATAAATTATCTACCACTTAACGCCATCTCGCAGATTACACATACCTACTCAACGTACCGTAAACGAGTTTAAAATTTAATGCTAATGTAAAAGCAGCAAAGTAACTGTTTTCATTTATTAAACGAGTAACTGTTCTACAAGAGAAAATTTAATTTAATGTCGTCTGTGCCAAATCCGGACTCACATACAAACATTGCCTCCACGAGAACTCTTATAAATTCACAGTATCTCATACATATTCCGGCAATTTGTTATGTTACGTCATACAGTGTAATTCACATGTTATAATATTGTTGCGCTATTTCATATTATTTGTTTGATCACATTCATAGCGATGACGGGTTGACTGTAAAGAATAAAAGAACGATTGCATTACGTATGCAGTCATAACCGTTCACCAAACGTCCGTCTGGAAGCGAAACGCTCGGCAAGCACAGCCGCGTTTCAATCAGTGCAGATTGAGGCCCACCGCACACAGTGGCACAAACCGGGGGGATTATAGAATGCATGACGCGGCAACATTAGACGGAGCCGTCATTTCATACAGATGGAAATTGGATGTGGCTTAATGGGAACGAACTCGGGACGGTTTTTATAAGTAATTGGTGGAATGGTGATCTACTGAAGCAATTTTCGACGTCAAGTACATTTAAATTTGTCGACTTATTTGGTTTCTCTATCTCATCTGGCGTAACCGTGTATCTTCTTAAGCCGAATTAGATTACAGTGTTTGAATATTTCTTACGTTGTATCCGAGCACATAGTCCCATTGCTTATCTTAAGAAGTTAATCAGTGATTTCGATTAAATTACGTTTTCATATGTGCAGTTTCATATGTATGGACATAACGTTATCAATATTATTCAATTTGTTGGAATGTTGTTTAAGGGTGCGACGTAGGATGAATTATGATGATAAGCTGCAATATACGTCATTACGCACAATCTAAATTTATCCAACGGAATGACTAAGATCTGCGAATTGTTATAACTAGCGTAATATCCACATGTTCTTGCTTGCTCTCCGCCTTCAGAAAGCTAACTCGGTACTTAACACGATCTAATTTCCAATTTGCTTACAACTCCGAGTTGGCGTAAGATCCTTTACGGATTTGGTGGTATTGCATACGGGGTGCATTAAGGAAATACGTTGAAGTCCCGCAACTAGTTTCTTGAGCGAGATTCGTAGGTACTGTGTGTTTGGTTTCACAACGTTTTTAGTTTGCAATTTCTGTAGTGTTTTCGTTATTGCGCTCAAATCTGATACACACTGATCTAAATGTGTTAGAGTATACCGTTTCATATTATGTTCCTCATTCCGCATTCGTCATAAGTTGTCTTATTTCGTGTTTGTTTGGAACACTTTGATCGCACTGATACTGCCGGAACCATATAGAAATGATTAGTTAATGCGTCTGCGATATTTCACAGTGCGCCACGATCTGACGACGCTGTCACAATCGCTCACTGATTACGACCTTCCTCTGTTCACAATTGTGTTCCGATCAAAGTGATTCCGATCACAAAGGGTTATAAAACGCCGGCGTCACCGTCGCAGGGGTTGCCATCGTACCGATTAATTGTACCTCCGATACGTTAGTGGTTCGATTGTTTGTGTCTAAATAATTCGCCGTTCTATCGGATGGAATAATACTGAATAGGCGTGGCGGTGCTTTGTTATAATAATATTCAAATGTGCGCTCAAAATGATTCATTATAATGATCACGTTAGCATGGCTTTAATTAACAAACCAATGTTTTCTTACGATATGTGGTTGTATTTTTCAGTCGCAACGAGCAGCATGTTTTGGCAATATATCTCGTGTAGGCATCAAACTAGCCTCATTTATCACAGAAAGTCATTTCCGACTATTGAATCATCTCCATACACAATACAACTTTACGCTTCGTTCTAATTCCGACTGAATGCTGGAAGTATTTGGAAATGACGTTTTAGTAGTCGGTAAAGTTGAATCAGACTAATTAAAAAGTTTTGTAAAAGCATTTACGTTGGAGAGTTTCCGTTAAGCCAAAACGAATTTTCGTGACATGTGTAAAAAACCATGACTAACGGATAATTTTGCATGCACTAAGTAGGCATCATTAACAGTTTAATAAATTGTAGAAACGTGTACCTACATTGTGTTTGATAAATAACAGTTGTTCATTTAATAGGTTACGTGTCGCTTCACGCTTGCAATTGACAGCAACAGTTTGACTCTGCATACTTGGAGTGCGCACCGTTGACGCGTAATTAAGTCAATGCAATTCGGTGCGCGCGCGCACGAAAGTGAGTGGCCAGTATCGATATGGCACATGGAACGCAACTGCTATGTATTAGATATAGGGCTGCGCTTACAATTTTATAAAAACCAAATTGCCTATACTTAACTAGATTTAAAAATATTTTATTATATCGTAATTAAAACGCGTAATAAGTAGGTATTTCATGTGTTTTAAGACACAATAATAATAATTAATATTAAACTTTAATATATATGTATAGTACTATCAGTCTACATATTTACTTGTAGATCCCAATTATTCAGCTTTCAATTGATAGTTCCTATGAAGTGATTAATATCTTTTGGCAAAGGGCTCTGTTCTTATGAATATAATTCAACAGTTCGAGCAATTAATAAATAATAATTTGTTAAATTATAGTATTGTGTGTAACACCCCTAGAACTAAGAAACGCACGCCACGTCGCACGCGCATTCTCTTTTTGTAAGTCTACTGCCAATGATGTACTAAGAATGCTTCTATTAGTTGTTCTCTGTATGTCAACTACAAAACTTATTGGTCCTTGCTATAAAACCTGAACTATGACGAAATACTCGCCGAAGAAAAGTATACTACCTATACATATAATATACGTACCTTTATTATGAGAAATCATTTCACCACCTCGCACAGAAAGCTTTGCTGAGTTATTACATCAGTCAAGACTTTGATTATGAGTTCTTCGACATCTCGTTTAACAATTGTATTACGTAAGTATCTACAATATATTATCTACATACTGAAAGATCGCATTGAAAATGAAGTCGTTTACAAAATCCTCTTGGTTGAGTGTCTTTAGAAAACTGATAGTATTATAAGTATATATTGGTGACATGAAGCATGTAAGTTAGTTAGGAACTATGCTGCCTACGGTGAAAATTTGTCGGTCGGCGACGGGAACTCATGTAAGTGCCGTTAACGAAACATATTAGAAATTAGTTGCGTTACTCACCCTAATCGACGTGCGCAAAGTTACACTATCACTTTGATGGTACGCAACAACTTGGTCCCACATGCGTGTTTGTTTTAAGTGACGTAGTTTGAAGACAAACGATATTGTTCAGGTGATGTTACTTGTTTTGTTAAGCGAATTACCATTTCATCGTGGAACACGGTCTACGCACTAGTCTACGCAATCGTGTTCGTGCCATTTCCTTGATAGGTGTTTTAATCCCTGTGACTTGTTTGTTACGACTTGTGAATTCCGTTTCATTTTATACGTAGTCGGTAGGCAGGTAGGCACTTAGTAGTGCGCTCAAAAGATATCCTGAATTTACAGCCATGTAATGTAAAATATTTCGGTCTGATTTTTCATGCCTAAAAAACTATTTAATGTTTTAAGATGATAGAACATGAGGCAACATGTCTACATTTATATAATATCAACAGCAATTAAGTGAAAATCCGTGTTTAGTTTGCGTTCTCCAAATGAACTGCTCGATTCGTCGTCACTGGCGCCGGCAACGGCAAGCATTTCAATTTGAGAACGTCATTTAAACTACACCAGTGTTACTTTGACAGTTTGCACAGACATCACTCCACCGAGGAGTTTGATTGAATTGAACTCATTGTTTACGTGTTACACCATATAGATGGAAGTAGTGAGGAATTGTGAGGTCGGCGGGAATATGAGGAACAAACCAAACAAACGTGAATTAGTCTTCATGTGCCATTTCTTTGTCTCGTATAAAATCATTTTGTTAGGAAATGTTAGTGAGGGAGAATCTCGGTGGATTGGTTGTGTCTATTCTTAGGATATTGATCGAATTTAATGCTCAGAATTATAAACTTTGTGTGTAACCTTACGCGCTCAAGCTTATTTGTATCAAAAAAGCAAGCATAAATATTTTTCCTGCATTATCCGATGGAAAAAGAAAAACTCTGCCAAGATATCAGTAAAAAATATATAAGTAGTCCATATTTAAATCACGCGCGCTGCGAGCATGGATAAAAGCAGTCATCCACAGAAACGGAAAAGGCTATTACTAATAGAGGTGAAGTAATAGCAAAGGCGAAAGATTGCGTGTGTCTCTTGCACGCCATTTTGTTCAGTAATCCAATAGTGGGGAAAAGATAAAAGCGAAAAAGATAAAAGGGGTGGTTTAATGGAATTAAACAACGTCGGGAGGAGAAGGGGGGCGCTTCACCGCTGCTCGGCCGGTGCTGTAAGCCGGACTTGTGGAATGTCTTTGTTGGGATTGCTTTATTATAATTTTGGCTCACGACTTAATTTTTTCTTTGTTTTTCTTGTGACGATTACAAGAGGCTTTCTTAAACCACAGTATTATATTTTGTAGCGTTCTGAATAAATGTCAATGACGATCTTGCAGCCTAAGTATTTGCCGAATAACCAATAATTATATTGTTTAAGTCGGATAATAACAGTAACTATAAAATATAATTACAGGTCATGCACCGATTACCGATACATAATTGCCGAATAACAAGACATTGAGACGATTAGATACTGGAATGTTTGCGATCAAAGCATCCGTTGTGTAGCAGTAAATTCGATTTTAAGTATTTCGCTGGCTGGAGGGCTTTATTGACTGAGCTTGACTTTATTTAACATCAGTGGATGGTAGGCTAACTGCTCGGTGGCCGGAGATTAGTAGGTCGATTAGCACGCGGCCAAGAAGCGGCTTCACTGTCGATACTCGATTATTTACGCAGGGATGGCAAATGGAGCGATCAATTATTTTTTATTTTTACAGCCCCGGTATTAGAAAGGTTTGAAGTTCTTTCTCCTCCTACCTACTTACAACCTCTTTAAAGGCTAGGTATTTCTTTGTAAATCTAAGTTATGTCTGGCGTTGCCATGGTAATACTTCGTTATCTATTATGATGCCCTTTACTATTTTTTGCGTGTAGGCGGGGCGTTGTACGACTTTGATAAAAATATATGAACGATTTTTAATGAAAGGCTTTGAACGTGGCCTTGCAAGTATCTATCTTAAATTGTAGGGAATCAATGTTGAATTTCGATCTATTATAATGAATATATTCTTAACAAAAGTCAGCTCTACTTCATTAATAAGATCGATTCTATCAGACAGATGTACTGTCAATTCAAGAAGTAACAATCGATAGCGTAATAATTGCTTGGATAGCTCATTAGTCGAAGAGCAGTTGTGTCGAGCCAGTAACGCGTCATTTGTGCAAATTGCTGGGAAACTATAGCGATTAGTGCTAATTGCTCGGTTTGCCAAATCATTGGATCTATGGACCTTTGAGTGGTGGAAAACCCCACTGTTCTTCGTGACAAATGAACCACTTTAAACCCATATAATTTATAGCAATAAAAATATTTTGGTGCCACAATAATTAATTTGGTATTGATATCCGTTAATAAGCTTATTATAATAACAAATGCGCTACGATATAGTAAATAAACTTTTTAACACGGCCATTCATAAAGTTATTGGCTACAAATAAGATAATTACAATGAATTATGTCAGCTAAAAACGTATAATGCTCATCGGATCGTATAAAATCGTCGTTGGTGTGTGAATTAACATATTTACAAAGTGATTGGTGGCGTGTGCCAGCCCTGTGTGCAGCGTGCACCTGTCTCGACCGCTCAGCGCCGATGCGCCCGCATCTGTCGGGGGCATGCACTTCTTACTTTTTTCCTTCTTGTTTCTCCTTGCCTAATTGCGTAGCAACCGCCGAACTCGAAGAGTTATTGTATTACGATACTTAACGATGTTTTACGACGGCAAATTTATTTCGAGAACATTTGACTGTCATAAGACGTTATCTAATATCTTGATCGGATTAATTATGTTATTTGCGAAGGAAAGAGAAAATATTCTTTGTGAAAATATAATTTGCATTGAATTTTATGAGATAGAAATAATCCTTATTGATGTATTCTGTTGAGTCGTGAGTTTGTAAGATTTTCTAGTGTCGTCTTCTCCAGGTAATGTATTTATCAGAGGAACAAGAACACCTGTCAAGCTGTGTATTAGTAACTGTTATGTGATTAGTGCCGTCTATTAAATGAAAGAGATGTTATGATGATAAATTGCTCTATTAATTTTAGAATATTACAATGTATTTTAACTTGTACTGTATTTTGATCTCATGTGGTTTGTTTATTTCATTATTAAGAAAAATATTTTGGTTTACATAAAATTTTACAATTTTTTTTATCTTTTTCAGGTAAGTTACTTTGGGAATATTCCACATCGGTTGACCCCAGTTGTAGATGTGAGTATATTCTAGCACGTATTTACGAAAAACATCCACCTACGATAGATATTAATCATACCCAACTATTATTTTAGATAAACCAACAAGACGACGGTATCGGACATTTCACGCGCGTCTAAATTTATAGTCAGATATTTTAATAATTACATTTGTCGCCCACAGAAACATTTTTTTGTAAATTTTATCCGAACAAAATTCACAATATTGCGAAATGTATCTACTCGCTTTTTACTGATGAAGCAAATTTAATATTCGGCCGAAACGGCTGTTATGATGGCTGAGGGGAGGGGGTAGAAGGGCGCGCTTCCGAGCAGAATGGTTTTCTCTTACGGCCCTGTGTATCAATCATTGTCTTTTTCATTTTATCCATCTACATCTCGTTCTGTTACATTTTACACCTGCTATAACTTACTACGCATAAAAACAGACGCGGCCCCTAAATTCAGCTTAATTTTCCCAAAGAATCTTAAGATGGCAATGGAGAACTTGTTAGAGGTCTGTGGTTAATTTATCTAATTGCTACAAAGCTACGTGTTTGTAAGAGCACTGTACACATTTTCAATCAAATATAAGATGCACGTAGGTACTTTATTCGGTAACCAATTGACCTGGGAAATGTAAAATACAAATAAGAATGATCCCCTTTTTGTTTTAAAATTGCCAATTTACTAGGCGACACAAAAATCAAAAACCAATTGTAAGCCCCCGAACTCTAATCCTAGTTACGCCCATGCGACAACCTGTTGTTTTGGCATCCCCTTTGTTTCCATTTGCGATTGGTACGGATTCGCACGGCACTCTCTCGCTCCTTGGAATCCCTGATGGTAATTTATTTTTCCTAATTGCGTTATTTTCGTTACTACCCGATGAGGAATTTAATTTAGGCAGTCAAACATATTCTTTTTTATTGTTTCCGTAATTTATAATTATCAGGAATTCAATATAGTCTGCTTGTAACTGTATCCCATTTTTTCAGAACGCGATTAATTAAAAAAAAAACAAATAAAAAATTGGAACGCGGAGTATCGGAAATTGAATAAAGAACAAAGTGACGCTCGGAAATTAGCTCGAAGAGCAGTTGAATTCGGTTCGGGCAACTCGAGATCCATGACCGGAATTGCGTCAATCCGTCGAGTTTCTTAGAAGTTTGTGTAAACTGAACGCAACACTGCATGTATTTCGGTTTACATTCGGTCCAGGTAACTAGCTACTTTCCAGTGTACAATTTTCCTAATTATAACTCTACACTAAGTGCAACTTTTATTACGTTTTAGTAAAGCGAACATTTCTCTCGGTATTTCGGCTCATAAATAAACAGAATGCCGGATATTTATAAAGTGCGAACGGCATTAGATGTCATAATCGCAATAAGACTCAAACCGTTTGGCATAAATTTGCCGGGTACGTATTGAATAATTCTATTTCACATCTCAATATACATGACTGAATCTCTCGCCTTTATTGCTTACATCTGATCTATTTCTAATATTATAGAGGTGACATCGGCCAAGTTTCTCGAAGTATTGGGGTCTAGTGTTGAATCGATACGCGGCTTGCACACCCGATCGTTTTCCGTACAACATGTGAGCCGGATTACCCTCCATAACGTCTTGATGTCGGACATCTGCTGCGTGCCCGGACGGCCACATGTTTTTATCGGACGTTTTTTAGCTTACGATTCCCGAATTGACGGATTCGATTCGACATTTTTATTTTGGACTAGAACCCTCCGTTGATAAGGTGCATATTTTTTATTCGCAGCTGACGTAATATGGCGTTCTTTGAGGGTTCGCACGCGACCTGTCACAAACGCGAAAGTCAGGCTTCAATTCTCAGGTCGAAAGTGGTGTTGTTTTTATGTTTGAGAATTTAACTCCTGCTCTTTCAAAATGAATATAAAACTTTTATTTTGGCGAATATTAAGTAGGACATAAATAAATTTTACGAACTATTGTTCTAAAACGGGCGCCTGTGTTACAGCGTTAATAGTGGTGACACGGCGCACCGTGGGATTATACATACATCGTGTTAATGCAATCACGTCGAATGATATACGTTCGAGAGTAGCACGAAACCGGTGCGTTCAAGTTCCGCATATACAGCACTCGTGGCGTTACGTCGACGTTGCGTTTATGTGAAAATAGAGCCGGTTTGAATTGTCCGTTACCTGGACATGTTTCTTGTGCTCCTCGGGTAATAAAGATATGAGATAGAACAACTTTGAAATTATGATACAATTTAATAATTTCTATAATACCTACTTGCATAGAAAAACATAATGTGTATTTAAAATACTACTTGTAGGTTTTGTACGAGCTCATAATATCAGAATCAATAGCAATAAGCAGATATCAGAGTAATTTGCAGCAGCAGTATTTCACGGCAAATTGCTGATGTTTGTACAACATTAAAATTGAGAAATTGGCTTAAAGCGAAATTGTTTCATTTTAAAACAATTTTTCTCTGCATAACTTTATCTTTCTGCAATAGCACACATTTCTCATTGGATTATTAAATATAAACATGTACGTATATTTTAGTTTTCGAGAGGTAATGTTAAGCAGTAGTTAACTATCCTATCATATTTAAATATGCATTGAATCATGTGAATTTAAGTAAACTCTCTTAATCATACACATTACCCCGTCACGATCTTTTTAAACTTTACGATATCCATGAAATCATAAGGATCCGCAAATGTTATAATGTAAAATATAACTGTTAACCGCAATAAAAATCATTGCTATCCATCATACATTACCCGTTTTATGAATATTCTCTAGAATAGAAATATCATACGCGGCATTGGTCAGCAAAATACAGCTCGCAGCTAAAATGTAACGTTTCAAATCTGGACAACGTCCAACTGTATTCAGGTGCGAGAAAAAACATTTTAATGATATTTATTACACCTTTTAAAACAATTTCGAGTGAAATTTGGGATAATTTATGACATTTTTAGATGCGCGATGCAAATATATTATTTTTATGAAAATACGTGAAAAGCTGTGATTGGCTAATACGAAGGGATTATTTGGTGCGCAACAACTGACACGGTAATTTATACGGATAAACAATTTATCCCTTCACTTCATCTAAGAATATCCACGGGTGTTAACACTTGGATACGTAATTTTAATTTAGGATTGGCCTACATTTGATAAATAATTAAATTCTGGTCAGTTTTAATCCATTTGAAATCTGCTGGGAGTTTAACCGATCACTCGTCATTGCGTTGGTACGTAATTAAAATGTCACATCACTTCGTGCATTGTAAGCTTTTATATTATTATTATAGGTTGCCCTATTTTGAGAATTCGCGAGATTAGGATTATGTAATCTATAATTTGGCTTTTGCATGAACAAGTTTTTGCACTAATATTTCCGATAGTATAAAGAACGAACATGATAGACTAATACATTTGTAAATGCCAATAAATAAAATATCGCGCAAAATCATGAATATTTTGTAAGTTTACTCAGCTACAGAAAATGTAATTTAAAAGTAATCCCAGTTGTTTAAGTTCAATGTTTAATAAAAAACAATACTTCGTTTATCTGAATTTCAATTTCGATCTCCGTTGAAATGAGCTGGGCTTACAGCGCTTAACAGGAAGAAATTATTTAAAAGGACAAAATTATTTAGACTTGACTGTAAATATAAAATTTAAATATTTCAGAGGATATCTTTATGAAGAGAAATATTATCTTGTTATATCTGCATCTTGTTCAGAACGGGAACAGAGTGAATTCACGCGACCGACGGCTATAAAAAGTTACGATTTAAGTTAAACAAGATGAAATTTTCCCTGTAATGTCACTTCTCACAAGCTAATATAACTAGAGCCCATCCCACAACTTGTTTTAAAAAAGACAGATTTTTAGATAACGTTGGCAACTTTTTAATGGCTACTGAATTTGTTTTTTTTCTCTCTCGTGTTATTAAGTACTTTCGTGTTTTACCTCTAATTAGGGGTTTCGGGGAATTTATAAGGAGAATTTGAACGCATAAATGTTGAAATTGTTTCTTAAGTCTTGTCTATAGCATACGCGTCTGCTTGTCGAGTTTGCGGATCTCAGGCCAGCGCAGTGAGATTAAACTATTCGAGAGCTTATGTTACTAGCGAACCCATATGTGACAAGTCTAAACATGCTCTTCTTGCAGCATTTCAGAGAATTTGTCGGCAAGTTGAAGCTTTGTAGGTTCTTTGAAATCAGTGCTGCATGTACTCAGTTTATTATAAAATTACAACGATCTAGCTATAGGTACTAATAATAATTTGTATTTGGTTATTATAGTTTTTTCATAGGCATCTGCTGCAACTTAGGATTTTTCAGCCCTGAATTTTATGGGTTAGCATTTTGGTTAGGTGTTTTACATCAATAATAATTATAGTAATTGGACAACTCATTAAAGTAATGGTAGCATGGGTCTACATTATATTATGTGAAATTAAATATACGCTCTATTTACAGATCCGGCGGTAATTGAGCATTAAATATAACGAGAAATGGGCCAATGATGATAAAGCTTTTTTATATAAATTGTTGGCAAATTTTATGGCCGCTAGGGTGACGTCATTTAGTTAGGGTATATTTTGAAAATTTGTGTCCTTAAGGTCGACATAACATTTATATTCTCACGTATGTTCTGAAAGTTATATTCACACAGTGTTCGTATGTAGCCAGTCGTTCGCAGCCACAGTTGTTTGTAAACGCTGCGCTGCAAACTAACTAGTGGTTGCTGTCTATCGAGGTTCAGCTGTAAACAATGTCGATAGATTTCTGTCAAAGATTTTTTTCATCTTGCATTGCTGTAACAGAGGAAATAGTTACAGTATATTTTTAAACAATCATTCTCGTTACGGAAAGTGGCATGGTAACTTAAGCCTACCATTACCTGTAACTTCTTATCACCTTTTTCATGGTTTTATAGTAATTCAGTCATCGTTGTTCATAAAAATTCATGTGAAAATGAAATAACTTAAAAAACTGACACAATTCTCCCATCAGGCTAATATAATTACATTTTTGTTTGTCCGTTACGTAAAATATTATTCCAATATAAAACGTAATTAAACGCGTCCATCATTCTTGTAATATAAATTCTAAAAGTATCTTTTGTCTCTAAAATAAAATTAAAGGTACTAACTTTAAATTTTTGCCGTTAAACTCGTCGTCTTTACATTGGCCGTGAAAGTAGAAGCTTAAAGTTAAATATCTTTGTAATATCCACACAATTAATTAAAAATCTACGTAAGTTTTTGCCGAAAATTCTCGTCGACATATTTTAAATTCAAAAGAATTAAGGTTGAAAAGATTTTCATTTGATAAATAGCAGGTTGTCTTAGAACGTTAACATATAGGTACCTAAGTATAGACTCTAATTTAATAGATTCCTTTTTAAGGACAAGAGATTAATTTACTACAGAACTGACAATTACATTGCGCGGCAAGTTTTATACCTAAACATAGTATTTGTCGATAGCTGACAACGTTGCATACGACACTAGTCGACCGGTGCTTCCCACGGCCCGGTTCTAATGAGCCGTGTTGTGTTGAGTAACAGAGGTGAGGGAGGAGAGAGGGGACAGGCTTTTTGAATAACTAACTATTCGCCATCGTCAAATAGATAATTAGGCGTGATTCTCATTTGTCTCGCCATGTCTGGCCTTTCTTAATCATCTAAGAGTACGAATGGCTCACTTGTTTACTCTTTGTCCCTATGTTACATTGTTAAATTAATTAAGTGTCAATCTTTGAGATGTAAAAACAGCAATCGTTAACATGATTTTAGAACTCAACAGCATACGCCTGTGAAATCACGAGTGTCAGTTTTTATTTACCTTTGATTTAGTGTTACTCGTATCATGAGGAGATCAGGTCAATCACACAAATAATCTTACCTCTACCATGACTCACGTGACACCTACTTCCAAAGTGAGTGCAGAACATCAATCTTTTCGTTTAAGACACTCTGTGCCCGCTACAAATTACATTGTTTGAGAAATACCTTAAAAATGTCAACCGGAAAAGCAGCCATAAAAGCACCACATTGCGAAATAAAGCAAAACAAGTGCGTCCTTTGTTTGGCCGGGCCATGTTGACTGTTCCTTATCCACTATCGCCTGAACTAGAACTCTGCGGTACAACGACCCTACTTCTTACTATGGAAACTCGCTCACAATCCGATTTGTCAACCTTTCGAGCGGTACAAAAACGAAGCTTGAAACCATCAAATTTTAACAGACAGTTTACTGCTTGCCTTTAAGCGCTAGTTTTAATTTTATTTGCGAGCTCTTTATGATGCTCGTAAAATAGCAATTATGCAGTGACCTTTGAATATTGCGTTGTTTTTCATTTAGATTATTTTCAGGCGCGGCTAACATCAATTCGTAATTTAATTAATTTTACAAAAGGTTATAAAGAATACTTTAATTACTCAACGATTTCCTGACAGTTACAAACTACTTCGGTGATCTTTCTTACAAAAGAGTTTTGATCAACATAACGCATTGTGAGTAGTTTGCGGCCTGCATCAGTTGCTACAAGTGTAGTAGCACAACTTTATACAATGGTAATGGTCATCGTAACTTTCTCGGCCATTGTTCGTTCTTGCCGAGGCTATGTCGTTGAAGTGATTACGCGCATCTTTTTCCTTTTTTTAAACTCTATTTGATGCATTACGACTGAAAAAGAAACACTGTAAAAGTGTATTTGATTTACCAAGACTGCTTTTTTAGCTTTCGTGTCTAAGAAATGGATTAAATTGGAGAAAAACAATTTATCGTGTCGTTTAATCCGTTTTAAAATTACGTTAATCTTTTTATTAGATTTATCTTAAATGAACAAGTATCTACCTATAGCTGTAGAAATATAAATAAAAAGACTTTGAAATAATTTCAAACAGAAAATAACTAACAAAGCATTCACGATTTCTATAAAAGACTAAATTTAGCGATTGATTGGCTAATAAACAGAAGGTGATACAATAAATGGACATTGAACTATTACAGCGTCGGTATAAAAGATTCTGATAACAATAAACAGTTTAGAAAGTGCTGTAATGATTGATGTGGTGTTCTTTTTTTGTGATGGCACGATGTTGAAACCAGTTTTTGCTGTTTCATTTTGTATCGTCTGGACGTACTCGTGTGCCCTGAAGCGTGACGATTAGAGGTGGTTATTACTCTACCTTCACATACTTGGCCGTATCATTGAGATGCAATGATAGTGATGCCATGTAATTGTGACTGGTAGGACCAGCTAACATAAATATAGAGAAGCACGTAAGCCAGAGAAATGTAGACTTATTTAGGTGGTTTGAATGCTTCATTGTTTTGGCCAGCCCGTACGAGTCTAATCTAACCTGTTGATAGAACCTTACCCTTTAAATGGTTTACCTACTAAAATAGTTGTTTATGTAGCAATTTCATACTACATTGTACCTTTATCCCAAAATATGTAAATTTTCGACGTAACGTCTGATATAATGAACTAACTAATATCATCAGATTAGGGCCCGACTTATAACGGTAGTTAGTTTATATTAGAAGTAGTTACCCGGTACACGATCTAGTCACGAAAATCTTACATATCGTAGCGGTTGCGCAGATGCTCGGACCGTGTCAGCAATGTTGCTCTGTACACTCTACACCTCGTACAGTCATTTTACTCTAATGGTCTCGGCTGACGCATGTGACGCATCGTAAAGGTCCTAAATCTTCAACAACCACACATGCTATTCCCGTCCTTATTCAAATATATTACACTATACTTTAGCATGTCACCAATTTTAATATTTATACCCTTATGTGGTTGAACGTACGTGCAGGTACGCTAGTTTAACCAAGTTAAGACTTGCGACGCACTGTTTAGCTTACTCAGATTTGAATATCATTTACGTCTTTTCAACAGCGCCGCTGCGATATAAATCTTTATTAAACTAACTCAATTTTGCTAAAGGAAGTTATTTTCGTAAATGGTCGTAGATTAATTTATAGCCTTAGATGTATTTGATGATTGAAATACGATACTTGTAAACGTTTCTACATTAATTAATAATATTATATATTACTTGTTATTGGTGTATGAATAGCAGATTTCTAAACGCTGACATGCTTTAAGAACTTCGTATTTTAATGGATTGCTTGCCGGTACAAGGGAGTTTCTAGCTATTCATCCGACGTCCTCAAGATCTTGGCTTTTAATATAAGAGTCGATCCGAATCAGAGTTATGCTGCGCCGGGGCTCACCTTACTTACCGTATTTCCAATACGGAGAGGGGATTAGAATTGTGATACCATTTCTCTTACATCTAACCCTCTTTGCAGGAATGAACGTTACGTTGATGTCAGTAGATGGATATGGAATGGATACATTAAATAATAATATACTTACATAGGTGTATTATTTACTAGTTTTTCGCCCGCGTTAAGTAGCTCTTGTCCTATATTGGGTCTTAAACTTTTTATTTGCCAAATTTCATCAAAATCCGTTTAGCGGTTTAGTCGTAAAGGCATAGACAGACAGATATAATAGTATATAGTATAGTTGCGTCTCCCGCTTATTTTGGAGGGAAGTGGGAACTATACTTTTATTCCTACTCCTCCTATATATTCTTTTATGATTAATTTCGTAGTGGGTTCCAAGACAGTCGAGTCATTTCTCTGGGACGCCTCGGGCTTCATTGCCTCGATGGTGTCCAATGGTTAACACTATACTTTAGCATGTTACAAAGGATTTAGATTAGATTCTGGCTTACAGGAGTCACAGTGATGGGCACGAGTGGTTGGCTTGTCCCAAACAAAAAAAGTATATAGTATGGATTATACAAAAAAAAACAAACTATAAAGTTCTAAAAAAATATTTTTACCTCGTCCACTACTTAAAGTATTTTGAAATAAACTGTGTTCTGTACCATGGAAAAGGTTGGTAAAATTATTGTGTACCACGGCGTCGTCAAGGTTTTTAAGCCTATTACACAAATTCAACTTTTACTTAGTAGCTAATTTATTTAAATACCTAATTACTTGCGTCGTGAGAGGCAGCCGTGACTCTTCAGATTTGCCAACATTCCGTCAAACCTTAACCAAGTATTTAGGGTGGTGGTGCCCTACGAGTTCCCTTATTGTAAGGTGAATTCGGTTAACGATCATGACTTGTCCTTTTATTGTTCTTTCTCCTGATAATGACTGATGGCTTTCTCTGCGTGTCTTTGTTCGTAGTTGACAGTGACGTGAAAATGTAATCATGGTGCGACATTCTGGCCAAAACCGCTGCGGATGTAAACAATGAAAAATGTACAGGACAAGGCAATTAATATAACAACAGCTGTTTATTGCTTGGGCAAAATTAATATGGGGTTCTGGAGTTAGGGCGTTCGTTGTAAAGGTCGTATGCAGGTGAATGTTTTTTATAATGATTGTAAGATAGGTAGGTACATGTTCGTTCTGGATTTTAATTACTATTGTTAGCGGTATGGCATACAGTTAATATGAGAAGTGGCTAATTAAAGGAACGGTATTTGGTGATGCGTACTCATTTTATACGCATGCGCATAACAGTTACGGTGCATGTCGCTTTATTAACGCTTCGTAGACTGCGCGCGCGCTGGTGCTTGCAAAATATGCGCATCTTACTAACAATACGCGCTTAGATATTAATGCTGTAGTTAACAGTTTCTCAGAATTTATCAAGATGGCATAACACTTAAATATTTATGTATCTTAATTAACAAGAAATTATATTATGCTTAGTGTGAACTGAATTATTTAGCACATTTTTTTTGCAAAGTACGATTCCATTTAATAATAATGTGTTTGTCTGGAATTTGGCGAACAGGTGTTCAGAAGGGATTATGTAGACGTGAGTGGGACTCTTACTCCCAAAATATGGCGGTTGGCTTTATAAACTTAACATTTACACGGCACTTTAATAACACAGTTTAATGAACACTTTGAAGATCCCTTTGATATTCGTAGAGAAGCTTATGATTTATTATTCAACAACTCGACGAAACATTCAATTTAAGATCCTATGCCGTTGTTTCTAAATTTATTTTCACTCTAATTCTAAACGTCCTCTTCTATGTGTGATATAATTTTATAATGCATGTATATTTTTATAGTAACAGTGGTGTATCTAACTTAAAATTTGTCACAAAATTCAGTGCCAAATAATGTGTGAAGTAAATTATTTAGCAATACTCTTTCACTTTCACAGGGGAAAGTTTCCTAAATCATTTGCTGGTTGAATAAACAAATCCTACTTAATTCTAGAACTTTACAAGTTAATGTCGAATTAATTACAAAGAAGCCAAAAAATCGGTAAAGAACCAGCAAAAAGACCGCGCTCCAATTATTTCGAAGACACTCGCTATTTTGCAGCTAAAACCGTGTAAAAGTAGGTAAAGACGTCTCGAATGAGAATAGAGAGATTAGTTGAAGGAGTAACGGGACTGTGCAATGACAAAAACAGTACCAATTAACTTTTTTCTTTTCGAACTTCAGAC
Organism: Abrostola triplasia; assembly: GCA_946251915.1. NCBI lineage: Eukaryota > Metazoa > Arthropoda > Insecta > Lepidoptera > Noctuidae > Abrostola > Abrostola triplasia. The sequence goes on from OX276431.1 coordinate 6,069,021, forward strand.
ACAAGTATTTCCAATCGCTCGGAGCATTCCGTCCGAGAGAGCGTCTTTAGTCGTGCGATTTGCTCTCGATAGGATAGAGATCGATTCGCTTTGCTCGTTTTATTCCGATTTAAATTGTATCGATGCTAGAGGCGATTAAGGCTTCCGTGCTTGTACTCATGTATGCAGGGAGGAAAGAAAAATTTGTTGTTACCATTAGCGAATATACTTCATCTGTAATATAATTATCTATAATATGTATTCAGGCGTGACTGAATCGGAACAGTCTATCGTATTTACTTTTTCAGTGAATTCCGGTTAAATATTCGCATGTCTACTATTTACACAATATGTAGGTACCTATGTACTGGAATATCATTGCATTGGAAGCATGTCAATACGAAGTTGGACGTACAGAAAATGAATTCGGCTTTTGCGGGCGACAAATGAAAAATTTACAGCCGTTTATTCGGTGATATTGGGGATTTCATCGGGTACCGATTGTACCTACGAAACGAAAGGACAACGGAATTGAATTTCAATTGGTATTGAAAATTGATCAGAATGTATTGAAATGTATTCGTACACATGTCATGAACGCTTTCAAAATGTAATAGTTTATGCCTAAAGTTAATTGTAGTTATTATATTATCAGTAAATTAATCCAATGTATGAACGTAACGTTTCAGTCAAGCCAATGTTTCCTTTGTTGAACATCCGAATTTCTGCAAGACATTTCAATTATCTCAGCACAGTAATCGCCTTGAAACAGTTTACGTGGAAACAAAGCATTCTATCGTTAAGTGTAGCTGTCACTATAAACGTTCACAGTCGTTAGGTGGATCGCGTCGCGGGGTCGTATAAACAAAACTGCTTAAATAAAACCGCTAAGGTTGCCGTAAACAAAAAAAAAACACTTTTTTTCTCTCACGTGTTTCTCACACTCGTCACCCGTAAGATAAAGTCGTACACTTCCGTCAAAAGTTAAACAATATGTCAATCTACACTTAGTGAGAGGCACTGGCTGTAAGCGGCTTCCTAGCTGTTTTAGGGAGTTTTAAAATGACGCTGCTCGCCGAATGGTTAATGTTACTTCGCGGCTCATCTGTGTTTAGATATTGGTTTGATAGATGGGGTATTGTGAGTTTTAAAAATTCTTTCTTTTTATTAAACACAATCGTCGATTAGCATTTGCTAAAATATCATTAGCAATACAATAAAAATAAAGTAAAAGTACCTACTCTAATTTTATCCTAGTCAGCAAGGTATTTTTTTAACAATTGATTCTTAATTTCACAAGTAGACAACTAAGACAATTAAGCAAAAAAAATAATTTCAAAAGTAAATATAAACGAGTAGTTCATCTATTTTACGTACATTAGATAGGTCCTTATGACATTTTGCAAATGGTATTTATAGAGAATGTTATAACCAGTAATTAAGCAGTAAGCACGTTTCAAGCGCCATTGTAGCTTCCAGACCGCGAACAATGTAGTTTACAGTTCACGTCGCAGATGTTTAAAAAGAATCAACAGTTAACAACATCGTAAAAAAGGTCGGACGTAAACAGCTACCGTTGAAATTTCACAGTCACTGTTTCCTTATTTTTTACTCTCCATTCAACGCTAGGCTAAATAATATTAATGCATAAAAACTAGGAAATGCATTCCATATAAATATTAATGAGGAGTGAGCTTACAGATTGTCGCGTCATTACACCAAAATTTACATTTAAATGTAGTACGCAAAAATAAATGGATGGAACTGTGAAGCGTTAACGTGACTCGTTACTTTGTTTTAGTTGTTCAGTGGAATAAAAATGTGTCTAATCAGTTTGAGTGCACTCCATAAAGTGTATCCGTGTTGGATTCGATTGCTGGAGCTTTTTTGGTTCCAGCACACAGTTGGGCGAAGGTAACAATGTTAGTAACCCTGATCTGATTATAACTGTATAATATTTATCCGTAGACATCGAGCTTGTATTATGTCACGCTTACTTTATAGAGAAAGGTTTTATGAGATTGTTAGATAAACATATATCAATGTTATGAATTCAGTTGTTTTTGTGTCAACCATTCGATATATCTGTCTTTAGATAATAATTAATAAAACTTTAATATCTTTTTATATTTATTGCTATGGTGTGGATATTGCTCACATAAAAAAATGTGTTTGACAGGACCCGATCAACGTAACATGTTACCATATGAAAAATAGCCCTTTTAAAATATTAAATATAACATTTTTGTTATTTCTTTTATATTTGATGTATGATGTATGTGGAGATATAGTCTTACAATTCTAACTAATACATCTTATGTTGGTTTTGATGTTAGAGAATTCTCGGTAAGTAGAACCCCAGATTATAATAACTCGTAGCATATTTCCCAATAATAAAGTGTACGATATAAATACGATCTATTTATAAAAATATTTGGCCATGAAATGCTAAATATAAGCAATGAAATACATATTACTGCCGTACTCGAAAACACTCTCTAATGTGAGCGGTTAATCAAAGAAATTCAACGTGTTTTGGTAAACAAGCTGACAGTAATTTACACACAAACATTTCGAATGCATTCCGATGGCGAAAATAAGTATGAACAAACTCATTTGTTCCTTATTGTAACAGTTTCAACCTTACAGCGTGACAGCACGCTCTTAGCAATTTCATTAAATTATAAATTGGATGTCTTTACTAAGAGTATTAGTGATTCATTGCGGTTGCGATTGCCAATACGTTCTGTGCATTCAGTGCGATAATCTAGCACCGCTCTGCGATAAAATCAATCATTGAGTGCCGACGTCACTGGCTGTAATTGTGGACTTATTTAATTAAAATGTAAGAGTATTTAACTCGGAAACTGTTTTCAGATATTAATTATTGAATTATTAATATCTACCTATTGATAATGTGGTTATTTTTTTTGGTGAATAATCGAACCATATTAAGAAATTTAATTTAATAATCGGAAATATCATTCAGACTGCACGTCTCTCTGATAATTATAGATAGATTACGGCTCAAATGCATAAGTATGTCATAAATCATAACAACTAGGTACCTATCATTGTTGCAAATGTTAGTTTTTTCGAATTTCGTTTCATAATTATTATGTCGTATGAATGGATTTGGCAAAAATTTGGTGCTGACGTAAAAACTCTACGAACTTTAGGTCCCGGAAAACTAATAACTTTTTCACTCGGGTGAAGTCTCGGGCGCAGCTCGTTAGTCATAGAGTTGTTTAATCAATATAATCGTAGCCTCGATAGACTATTGCTTAACCAGTTATTCCTGTAGGAGAGTGTTAAACAAAAAGAGGTTCCAAATTGTCCGTATCACTCCTCATTGGCAAGCTGTCTAGATAGCTGGCTGGCAACGTTGCCACATCGGATAACAAAGTTAATTTTCTGGCAAGTGCCAACGTATTTTCACTAAGTGATTATTAACCAAACCAAGTTACTCCGAAATGTTGTTATGAAATTCCTTTAGCATTTGGGCATCTTCTTTTAACGCTAATCTTAAAGTAAAAGGAAATTATAGAACGTATTATCTCTCTCATTCTCCGGATACTGTACTTTTGTATTTGGAGGAAGTAAACGTTGGTTGTAGGTTTGGTTATTTTAATTTCACATATTTTTGCAAGTAACTTTGATAGTAAAACACATTTCCTTAGTTTAAAGTGTGGATCAAGCGTGCACGCATTCGTTTGGGAACTGTTTCAAGTATATTCAAAGCCGCGTGCGCTCGGTCGTGTGGTTTATCGACGGGTGAGACACATCTAGGTACTCGCTGTCACTGAACGAATTGCAGTATTTTGAAAGTGTTTTCGAAACACCATTTGGGCGTGTTGTAGCGGTGGGATGCAAATAACTTCTTTGAAGTTTAGAGATTTTATTATACTCACTACCTCGTGTACCTATATCTTCACTTGATTTGTTAGTAACAATACTTATACAATACGAACAATTTTGCACGTGGTGTAACTGCTAACTCGTCGTCGTCTTTGGCTTGCTTAACTATAGTATCCCCGCATGTCGTTTGCGCATGCAACGTCAACTTAAATTGTTGCAACCGTTTGCTGTCTCTTATTGTTTACGTCGTATTATCATATTGCCCGTCACATTATCATCAAAGGTTACCTAAATAGTGTATAATCAATTGGTTCACAATAAAATTACTCGTTCCACTCCCGGCCCACACGTTCGTATAAATCTGTCAACGTTGGCGTAAGGTGCGCCTAATTTACGGAGCTAAAGTGTGTATGTGCGCGGGTGTTACGCCAATTGGTACTTATCAAGTATGTTCTGTATTAACATTGTATCAATCGCATAATCGTCCGCCGCCGCACCGGTGCGCATCCAAAACAAATAGTCCGCAAGGCTGCTGACATTGCCGATTGCCAAATAAATAAAGATGATCAAAGCGTTCAATTTTCTTTTGTAACAAATTGTTGTGTTTACTGGGAGCCAGTTGGCGCAATTAGTGTATCACCTTCACCTTCAACAATGTTTGGAGCTGTTATGAGATGAGTGCTCATATTTTAGGCCCAACCATGTTGACCTACGTGGGAAGAAGTATTTTTACAATTTGTTAAATGATTACTATCATAATATTAAAAATATTATTTTCTCTGTTTCAGGTAATAAAACATTTTGCTATAATTCACAAAATAGAGGTACCGATACAACAGTATGAAACGCGGTAAGTAACTTTAAATGAAATTATAAAGGGCCGCAACGTTATCGCACTTCCTACTAATGACAAAAGTACCTACTATTAATATTTTCTGAAACTCGATCCCTGAGGGCGTGGGGTGGGGTGGAGCATGCTCACGGGCACGGCGCGGCGCGCGGTCTCGTAGTTGTTTATAATTTTGAAAGGTCGCTATTGCATGGGGAGTTCCTCGACCTTGTTTTGACATTTCTATCCTATTGATTTTCCCGTTGCGACAAAGCTGCAGGCCCTATATCATTTTTATTGCTCCCTGGAGGAGCACGGCGTCGTGCGACTTTCTGTCCGTCCGCCCGCGGCACTTACTTATGTATTTTTTATTACGGTTTCGTATGTCTACGACGATATTAATCTCTTTTCGTCGAATCTACTTTCGTTCACAATAAAAATATTCTCGTTTCTTATTTTAGCTGTTTATTTGCTATCTAACGTTGTCCTTGTCGTGATCTTGTATTGTTTTATTATACCAAAACGTTGACATGAATAGAGATAGCAATTATGTAACGTTTCTACAAAATAACTTATTTTGTAACAGTTATCGAAAACAATATTTTCATAACGTATTTCATTTCAACGTTGTGCAAATAGTTTTTATGTAATATAACTGCGCCTATACTGAAACCGAAATTGCATAGCGTTCGAAAAGCTAATTGAATGGTTGTGCACTAAAAATGCTCACATCGCATACGTTTATTTGAATATGACACAAGAGTGTGTCGGACGGACGCACCAACCGCAGGCCGGGCGGACCTCCTATCCGACTGTCATTGGATATCTGACAACATTATGTGGACGGAAGTTGCATAGTGTACAGTTTCACTTACTGTAACCATGGGCCGTGGTCTCGATTTCACCACCGCGTGGATTGGACCGTGTCGGTTTTGTGAGCACGTTGATTGAGTTTCAGATTAAACTCTTGGACAACAGTTGTGTCATTCTTTTGATCTCACTGTAGCGGTAGTGATAGTCGTTGGTATCGAATTTAAACTTTAGTGCAGTTTTGTGGAATTAGAAGAGAATAAATGCGCGTTCAAAAAGTCTCCAACATTCGTGTTTGTAGCTCGTGGCTATAAGTACATGACGTCATGATTTCTACTTCTAAAGACTTAATAATTACAGGCTGATATATAGATACAGTATTCTTTAGGTCATTGCAGATTAACAGGACTCATACATTTTGAAAACATTCATTTGTGTCAATAAAGATTATTAGGTATTATATACATATTTTCCGGCCCATAGTTTTGTTTAATACCCATCAAAACATTCTTAACATTTAACTACAGTAGGTACTACGAATGCTCTATATTTCGAAAAGTTATTATAAACACTTTAATTTCCCCCCTGTATATCAACATTTATGTATGTATATTATGTTGCTGACTGTACCGTATGAATATGATTGAGTGAGGTTGGTCTGTGTCTTACGTCACGTATTTACTGCTTCATGACAGGAAGACAAAACGTCGTAGGATATAATAATGTCTGAGAACTTAGCATTATGTTGTAACTCACTTGGTTACTGTACTTGTATTGCAGAAATTAAGGTACTATTTTATCAGTCTTGTATAAACAAAGTATTCAACTAGAACTGTACCTACAACTATGTATAATGTTCGTGCTAAACCCACATAATTATATTTTTTTATGTAAAACATGTTGTTATCAGAGATCGTGTCTTACCGCTAGATCTTAATGATAGTTGTTAAGATTAACCTGAGATTAATCTGTGAACTAGTTCAGTGGTTAGCTCCTTGCACAACGCCGGTTCTCACGACATTGGATAAAATTACTGTTATTTGCCGCACTCCACGCTCCCGCCGCAGCTCAACACGAGACAAATACACGATCGTAACAATATACATACAAGCGACAATACGCCGTAACGTTTGTCAAACTACTTAAGAGATCGTAAACGTTTACCGAGACGATAATACCTCGTAGGTAAGTCAGCAAGTTAGTTTGAAGGCAACATAGACGGTAGTAAATTGCAGGATACATTAGATACTAGCGCAACTTTACATATCCAGATGTGTGGAGAAAGTTTGCGAATGTATTCAAAGTACATTTATCAAATTCGACGAGTGTAGAGCTTAGTGAGAAACTAACGAGAATTTCTCCATACGACTGAACTCATTCATGTCTAATTTATTTAGTAATCTATAAATGTAAGAATGGCAGGAACAATTATACTTGAATTTAGTATTGTAATAACTTTTAAAACTCCCCCATCTGTTATTCAAACAAATGCAAAAATAGTTGGCAGTAACAATTTATATTAGCATTGAGTTGTTTATGTACATTAAGACTAACAAGTTTATAATACTAGTTTAACGAGCGGCATCGCTTTGTGGCATTTTTAACTACATCATGTAGCTATTTACTAGTATGTTTTGCAGATGTTAGATGGGAACCTTAGTATTAATGTCAACAATTTGAAATACTCAGAACTAGCACTCTGAGGCACTTCGTCACCCTTAGACTTCAAGTTAGATCGTCATTTCGATCTTTGACTATAGATATCAATTTCTCATAATCTTAAGTAATAAAATACACATCAATTGTTATCACCAATTAGATATTTGACTTCAGGGTAGGTACACAGGGCCTACAAGCATTCTAATCTACCAGCTATTTCCGTACAAAGGCATAAGACTTCCCGACCTCGACCGGTCAGTCAGCGAGGCCTACGTCTGGAGCTTACTCGATCCTCTTTCGTTCACAAACTGATTGCCTACAGAGCCAGTGTCGTAACGTCACTAAAGGCTATACCAAAGGTACGCAACAACGGCCGTGTTATGTCTCAGTGACAAGGACAAACAAGCCAGCCATCTACATAGATATCTGTATCTACGCCATTGTAGTCCGCCGTCCGAGAGCAGTGATTACTGCGCCTTGCCCCAAGGCCGACCATTGTTCTAAGCTGAATTCTTGCACGTAATCCTCATGTCGTTGTTGCTGGTTTTTTGCAACTATTCATTATCTTGGGTCAGTTGGTCTGTTGTTGACGATTATGTTCATTCATATTTGTTTAAGGAAAGTGTTACATTTCCTTTTTCGTCACTCTTTAAATAGTAAATGTAAAGTTGCTGATAGAGATATCTCATTTAGATAGCGGACGTTTTCAATTAAAAATTATAATCACCTCGTTAGTCTAGTAGCATATACCAACTAGCGTCTAGGCGTCATTCATAGGTTTAATTTGTAGACGGAAATGTAGAGTATGCCCTACAGCTTTATTATGAAGGAAAATGTAGAGTTCGTGAATTAATATGACGTCTAACTGGTGTAGAACAGAAAGATCTCCTTTATTGAGAATTTGATGTGATAACGGAACGTCATTTAAATGAACTGTAGCCGTAACATAACACGTTAATGTCATAATATAAATTATACCACATTTTACCGCAGATTTTTTAAGTCTAATTACTGGTGGTATTTTAAACAAATTGTCATGAATTGCATGTTTTCCACTGTTATTCTTATTTATGTGATTACGATACTTAGGTATATGAAGCCAAATTGTTTGCGTTCGTTGATGTTCACTTAATATATTTTGTGTAAATATATTTAAACAAATTATATAAGTGTGAAAACAGCGCAACAGTGCCAAAGTCAGTTTCCTTGTAACTTCTTTATTAATTTACAAACTTTCAAGATTCAATATTAAATCGTGTTTCGTATCTCTTTAATAACAAGGGATGATAAATTTAAGTCAATATTAAATTTCATTGAGTTTCCAGTTGTTGTGTTATGAAGTACTGCTTTCATCTCTTTTGTGTTTAAGTGATACGATATTAAAACTCTTAGAAATATTTCCAGCCATTCATAGGAAACAGCTCCTTATAAAATTCAAGGAACTCAAGTGAAATAAATAAAATTTAATTTCAAAATGAAACGAGACACCTCGTTGTTTAAGAAGCCGTTTGTCTGTTTTTATTCAACTTTGTCTTATCTTGATAGAAATTTTCTTGAATAAAGTGACCGCATAATTTTTTTATAAGTAATTTTAACCTTTGTTTATTAACCGGGATAAAAAATTAACCCTTTTATTGATAAACAAGGATCATGCCCTTTATAAACATTAAGATTAACTAAACCGCTCTATTCTTTGACATGCAAACTGGGTAAAATTTTGTCCATGGTTTTAGTTGATTTTTTATGAAAAGGGGGTTTTTTAGTTTATTATTTATGCTGGTGTTGTTGAACATTGCAAAGTAATGATCTCTACATAAGTTTAAGTTTTGATTGAAGATAGATAGTTATTAAGTCCACTTTGAAGTACTTCACCCATTCATAAACGATGACAATACTTGACTTAACTTAAACATTATTAAGTCTACTTTTAACATTTCTATTCTTTGTCAGACAAACGACTGTGACAGGTACCTATAATTTCATCCATGGTTGAAGTTGTCAATTTATGAATAAGGAAACCTCCTTATTCATAAAAAAGGGAGGAGGTTTCTAACTTCTAGAGTGTTCTGTGTAAAGCTTCTTCAAGCAAATTGTATACCGTAATGTCACGTCGCAAAAACTTCCGCGCGCGTTTGTTCACCAACTCTTCCATGGAATTAAATAGACCGGATAAGCAGCTGGGGAATAATCGAGAATAAAAAATTCACCGCGCCACTGACCAACGGTATTGTGACAGTAGTGGTGCGGAAGTGGGTTCGTCACGACTATCCACGTGAGCTTATCCGGCACGAATATTTGATGCGTCTATCCTTGTGTAATGTGCGGGTAAGACGGTGTTACGCTAACGGAATTGTATATTAGAGCGCTAAACAAACTGGTTATGATGTGAGGGTAATACGTATCTATTAAATCGCAGTTAGCTGTATAATGCGTGTTACTTAGCCAGGGGCCTTACAATTGACAAAATGCTTGTCGCTTGAAATCGAATATAATGAAATAATGTTTCGAGTACCTATGTATTTTATGTCAATCACACATCAATCCCATGTATTTTTCATTCTATATGGATATATCTTCATTCTTATAGCATTTTGCCACTTGTCAAAGACCCTGCAGTTGTATGACGTGTTTTATTGTAAAGATTCGGCTGCTGAATTAATGAAATGATCGATCTTTTACAAAAAATAAAATAGAGGCCCTGCTCGAACGTAAACTAAACATTTATAAGACATACCTACATAATGTAATGAATTACCTCGATGTGTTTGAAATCGTATTATAACTATAGGTACGTATACCCTGAAGCCTAAAAACGCATCAATCTTTGTTATTCCCAACGCACTGTTTTCCAACACGCAAGGAGACATGACACACTTTGCCTACAGTCTGTTTCCTAATCCATCTCAATGTCACAACCCTTTAGAGAAAGGATTTAGTCAATAAGCAAGGGTAGTGTCTAATAGAGAACATGTCACGACGTATTTACATGCACATGGATAATCCAGATTCCAGCCGGTTTTCAATGTAATATTGGGTCAAGCTTAATGAACATGGTTGGTCAGCTTTTAGAATTAACTTGTTACCTTTTAATAGACGCGTGATTAATCTAAAGCTAGCTTTGTTTTGTGTACCAAATAAATCCAGCACTCAAATTAGGTAAGGATCTTGATATATATAAGTACATATTCGAGAAGCATTTTCCTCAGGTACCAAAACTATATTTAAGCTTACAAGATTAGACATCAATAAATAACACCCCTTTGAAGAGCTCACATATCCTTACACGAATGTGAGCACTGATATGGTTTCAATGGGCCCACACCTAAAGCTTTTATAATAATGTATCACGAAGGCTCCATTCTCCCGTACTTTCGTCACCTGTCTGCCGGACGGACAGACCGACGCTCACTATTTGCATGCAGCGACGCGCGACCACCGGAAGCGGGGCGTGCCCCCAAACTGCTCGCTTCCGGCGCTACACGACCGTCGATCTACTGTCGTCAGGTGCTATACCTACAAGTTTTAATAACCTCTTTTACTTGCCTGAAAGCTTCCCATTTGGAGCGGAAAACTGACTTGGAATTTTTGTGTCGGCGCCAAATTCTGAATGTAGATGTATTGTATTTTATCTATTGTGAAGTAACTGAGTAACCTGATTTCCTGACATATTTCAAAATTTTTAAAGTCAAAGAAAGTATTGAGAAACTAAGACCTTACAATACTATAAGTATACAATTTTCTGCAATCATCGGGAATTCAAAGGCGACGAATCCGTCGTTGTGGTCCTGATGAATGTCATTGGGAAATAGCTTATTTTACGTCGCTAAATGAGAGAGTATATACTCCAGATAAAGGAAAACATATCATCCCATTTGGGAAGTAGGTATTAGTCGGGAATATATTATGGATGATGCATGGATGTGCAAATACTATACTTGCGTCTGTACGAGCTTGCGTCGTTACGTCTTAGCCTTGATTGTTGGATCAAGGTCGTCTTCCAAGTCTATAGTCACAACATTGAGAAGGATAACATCATCATTATACTATCAATCGCCTATAAATAATATAACAAGTCATCTGTTAGACAAATTACTCATCTACTGTTATGTAAATTTAATAAGCCTCAATCAATTTCAACGACGTCTGTATGTTTAGATACAAATCTAATGTTAGTATTCGATTTTTTGCGTGTATCGAATAAATATATTGTCTTCGATTATAAATTGTATTAATCACTCATTTATTCGAAATGGGTCTTTTTATACTTTGAATATGTGTTAAATCAGTGTCATTAATGTCTTTATTATTAAACTCAAGATCCAGTCCTGTGATTAAGTCACAGGTTCCTTCTATTTATGTATAAAACACACAAAGCTGGTGCCCCTCTGATTAAGATACGAGTTTATTTATGTTTACAATTTTGATGGCTCAGCTTCCATGTTTTTCCACCATAATGTACGAGTATAATTCTGCGATGATTGTTGTCACAGCATCGTGGTTTCGTGGAGACTATATGTTCACATAATGACTGTAATTTGCCAGCTGCGTAATTTGTTTCGAAAAATGATCCTACGGTATACTTAGGCTGATGACAGTGGTTGAGGCTGAGTCTCGAAGTGGGGCATTAGCTGGCGTTAAGCCGCGCACACACTCGCCTCGTTCGCTCGCCTGTTGCGCAAGATGACATCCGAGCCACAGATTAGCATAACGATAGTGCTGCGACCAACTTGTCGATACTTTTCTTTCTTATCCATTGTTATTATAATTCAATAATGTTTTCGCTAGTCGTGTGGTAAAAATGTCACACACAAAAAATGTCACTTGAAAAATATGATTCTGTTAACTTTGAACCTATTCTATAGGCGATTGTTTTCGGTTATGTGTAAAAAAGCGTACCTACATTTAATGCTTTACAACCATATCGCGTATTGTTAGTTTTAGGTAAATTTTCCTGGAACGTTAAACTTTACAAATAAATTGTCTGCAGGAAGTAATGCAATTGCAGCAATGTATTTAATAGCAAAGCACAATGCAAACGTTTCAACTAAATACCGGGAACGCAATTTATTGACTCTTGCCGTATTTCCTAAATACACTTTGTTGTAAATGAATTTGCTACATTTCTATACCATTAATATTTCTTATTGTTTTTTCAGTACCATGCTCGATTTTAAAAAACAAAAGATCTGTTTATTTCACTACAGTGTTAAGAGATCATTATCTTTTAAAATTGTTGCGGAACGCTTTATTTTGGCTCGTTAACTAAAATAATGTAAACCAAGACGTCAATTAGACGCCAAAATATATAAAAACCAACTTTATTACTAATAAAAGTGTCTATCGACAGACAAAGTGGTCAGCGTAGTGTGTCACTTGTGTTAAATTCGAGGTCGTAATAATGTGACATGACGGAGTGTGCATGATTCACCGGCGCACGTCGCCGCGCGCGCGTGCGCCGCTCTACCTACTATGATGTAAATATGGTTCAGTGTACGCGATCATGTTTCTGGTCTAGACGGGATCTAGTAACCAATTGCGGGTGTAGTTTGGAATTGTTATTCAGCATGACATAATATTTAATTTAAAAACAACCTGAAGATAACTGCTGATCCTCTAAGGATTTCTTCGAAAAGGTTCTGGAAAGATAAAACATGACATTCATATAACGTTAATTGTATTAAAATGCCGTTACCAAGAAAATAATTTTCACAGGAATGGCTGTGATGGCAGGTAACAAAGTACCGGTTCTATTATACTTTTTAAATTGGCTATTGTTAGAAAAGTTACGGGTGATTTTAAGTGTCACGCCACGTACGGAATATCGTGTGCTATCGTCACTGACTTGACGGATATCCTCCTACCTTGTAGGGCAAAATGCTCAACTTTTATGAATGTATTAAAGTAGGTTGATATTGACACATCAATATCGTGTATGTCTGTGTCGTCGTACCTTAGAAATTGGAATGGTATCATCAAACAAAAATGCGAACAGCTGAAGCAATGAAATAGGGTTGTCTTGAAAATTGGCTGATATAATGTCTTTTTATAATTCTAATGCTCCATTCCATCCGCGACGGCTTATAATCGTCCCGGATATTTTTAAATTTTATTTCGGACAGTATTTTGATGTGTTTTCGGCACAAAATTGATCGCGGCCCGACGGCACGGGAAGTCATAAAATGCGACTCTACGCGAGTCGCGCGCCTTAGAGTACGATCTCACTGATGCGAATATTCCTCCTTGTTTGATTTCATACTAATTGTTTAAACCCCAAATTAATTAATTAGTAAAACACGGACATTGTATTTAAATATTTGTGAATTCAAATTTAATATTTTTATTATACAGATAAGCATTTGGATCTATTTTTGAATTTATTTATCCGTAAATGCTGGGAACCCATGAGCTCTTTTGTTTTGTTATAAACGAGAAAACCTTTAGTTGAGCTTTGTACAATAGCTAAGTACTATCCGTGCCAAAATTATTTAATTAACCCTACTTGCCCTCCCCCTACGTGTGCGGAGTCCAAATTCAGGGCATTAAACTTTTGTTTTACCCTCAATAATATTGTTTTATTATAACCGTTACATATCCAGCTAGTAGGTATGTAGAGGGAGATCAACTTGTAGTGTATAATTGTGTACCCGCTGACAGAATTATGTCGATGGTGATAATATAGATCTTACACGATTTCTATTCGGGTATTTATAGGGATTTGACGTAATCATAATGATATTCTGGCTTGTATTCAGAATTATCAATAAATACTGGACACAAATTCATTTAAAAACGTACCAAAATACCCAAATTTCAGTATTCAACCCTATTATGCAGTGTTTTACCATGATCGCATACTAGAAATTCTTGTGTAAATAACACATTTATTAACAATATTCACGTCGATGCGCATGAAATAACATCTCGTTTAAAGTATTTTCTGAGGTTTACGTATCGTTTGAAACGAAAACAAATAATAATATTGAAATAATATAACTCTTTATGAATCTGTTTTCGGGATTGCGGCCTTAATTAATATTTTATGCTAAAATGGAACATAATGTTATGTAAAATTCTGCGTTCAGTCGACCACAGCGACCGTCTTTAGCGCAGAATAACAAAAAGTTGGAGCTTTCTGTAAAGAGACTTTTTTCTATTATATATATCGGCGCGACCAACTAGAATAATTAAGTTCAATCATTTGATTGTCCTTAAATTAGTTTATAAACCATCAGTTGATTACTTTGAGTTTATTACGATGTAAAATTAATGTTATCATTGTAATTTCAATACTTAACCTAAAAACTTGTAAACACGCGCACGTGTGCCGAGCCCTATAAATACGGCCGCACGGTAGGCGATCGGGTCAGTCGCACTCGAACCGCCGTACAGTACGGACCTCTGGGATGTCGTTACGCTGCCCATTGAATAAACGAAGTTTATAAAGTGTGAGTAGTTTTCTTTGAAAATGAGTGGTCATCAAGGAGACAACAACTGTGACGTCAGCATTGCTGACGTCACACTTTTTAAAAACAATAAGGAGGTGCCTTCTCCGTCATCAGAAGTGAGATTGCAAGATGCTCTTACCCAACCCGCTTCTTCATCAGCTCTACCACCTGATCAATTGGAACAAACCAACATCCAGCAGGAAGAACCTGTGTTGGTTACCAATGCACCATTGGAAGCCGTACTGCAATCAAGACCACAAGCGTATCGTCACCATGGAATGCAGTTGGGTGGGATACCACCACAATTCCTGATGCAAATGATGGAGACGATGCAGAAAATGTCGGAGCGCTTATGTGCTCCACCTACCGAAGCGAAAATAAGGATCAAGGACGTCTATTTACCATCATTCGATCCGGACACTCACATCGGTGTACGAGAATGGTGTTAGCATATAGATCAAGCGATTGAAGCGTACAAGCTTGATGATTTCGATGTACGCATGAAAGTCTGCAACCTGATGATTGGATGGTGACTACTACAACGTGGGAGGAGTTGCGGAAAAATCTCATCACCACATTTGAACCCGAAAATAGGTACTCCCGGGACGTCATCATGTTTAGAGAACATGTTTACGACGCAACTAAAGATATTGCTGAGTTCTTATCACGTGCCTGGATCCTATAGCGAAGGGTCACCAAAGACAAACTGGGCGACGAACACGCTGTGGAAGCTGTGATTGGATGCGTAAATGACGAGCGCTTGCGTATCGAACTGATGAATGCCAGGGCAACCACTGTCCCTGAGCTCATCTCAATTGCAACATCCATACGGAAGAAGCGGAGTCATCCAAGCTCCAGTTCCACAACATTTAATAAACGTTCACGTTTTTCGGACAATACGCCGTCAACAACAAGCTGCCGTATATGTAAGAAGACAAACCACTCCACTAATGACTGCAGATTCAAACCTTTGGAGTCTAAACCTGAAGCTAGCAATAAGGATTCGAAAACAACAGCCGCAAACACTACAAACGAAAAACGAAACGAAACAACTGCTTGTACCTATTGCAAGAGACCAGGCCACACTTACGAAACTTGCTTCAAACGCGAACGTTCGTTGACTTCAAACGTTAACTGCGTAGCAAGCGCTAAGCTGGCTCCTATCACCATCAAAATAGGTGAAAGGTCTTTGCAAGCCGTCTTTGACAGTGGGGCAGAGTGTTCAATCGTCAGAGAATCGGTTGCTACAGCCTTACCTGGTCAAAGGAGACCAGTAGTTAACTATTTGAAAGGTTACAAATACGAATACCTGTTTATCCGTGGATACCCTAAGACTCGGGTGAACACCGGCGAGCTAGAAATCAGATTGAAAAACTCTGATAAATTCGTGGAAAGAAGACCATATCGCCTCAGCCCAGTGGAACGAGAGAAGGTTCGCACCATAACCACGGAGGTTGAAAGTTGCTACCACTCCTATGAGTTGGAGACACTGGCAGTGGTACGCGCTATAAAACACTTTTGCCAGTATCTATAAGGACGAAAATTTACCGTGATAACTGACTGCAATGCGTTAAAAGCGTCAAAACATAAAAAAGGATCTCCTGCCAAGGATTCATCGCTGTAGAAACCCAGCTGAGTTTGCAGTCAATGTTATGACAAGAGACTTGAACTCGCTCAAAATTGAACAGCGACGGGACAATAAACTGCGACCAATAATGGACAGCCTCAGTGACAATAACCCAGTAGAAGACTATGTCTTGGAGGACAATGTCTTAAAGAAGAACGTCAATGATCCTGTCTTCGGTCAGCAACTCAGTACGGTCGTCCCCAAGTCGTTTCAATGGAGCATTATAAACTCTTTTCATACTGCGCTGAAACACCCCGGCTGGGAAAAGACTCTACAGAAGACCAGAGAAACTTATTGGTTTAACAAAATCAGTTCTACTGTTCGGAGATTTGTGGATAACTGCGTTATATGCCGAACATCCAAAGGAAGATCCGGGGCCGTTCTAGCCCAATTACACCCTATACAAAAACCGACGGCTGCCTTCCAAGTTATTCACATGGACATAACAGGGAAGCTGGGCACTCCAGATGATACGTCATAGTCACCATTGACGCTTTCTCGAAGTCCAACAGAAAATGATTCGTTCAAGCGAACAAGACAGACAACGCTTCAACCTACATAAGGCCAAAATCCATCATTTTCAACGCGCACCACAACCTGACAATCCGGTGACCGTATCGGCGGAAATTGAACAATCTCCACCATTTGAGATGGCCAGAGAACCTTTACCAAGTACATCACGCGCTGAACCAGGTCAACAACAAGCACAGATCAAAACGAGGAAGATCAACCAGCTGACTAAAACCATTTTAGAGCCCCTGTGCATAGCACAGCATCGACCTTCCCCTACTTTCCTTAGAGCCTCTGTGTACCACGGCGAACAAGACCGCCCAGAGCACAGCATCACCCCTTCCACTACGAGTCTTCGAGAATTATAAAATCTTCGAGAATTATAAAGTCTTCGAGAATCTTCGAGAATCATATCCTGAAATACGTTTAGAGCCCCTGTGCATAGCACAGCATCGACTTTCCCCTACTTTCCTTAGAGCCTCTGTGTACCACGGCGTACAAGACCGCCCAGAGCACAGCATCACACCTTCCACTACGAGTCTTCGAGAATTATAAAATCTTCGAGAATTATAAAGTCTTCGAGAATCTTCGAGAATCATATCCTGAAATACGTTTAGAGCCCCTGTGCATAGCACAGCATCGACCTTCCCCTACTTTCCTTAGAGCCTCTGTGTACCACGGCGTACAAGACCGCCCAGAGCACAGCATCACACCTTCCACTACGAGTCTTCGAGAATTATAAAATCTTCGAGAATCTTCGAGAACCTCCGAGAACTCTACGAGAACCTCCGATGACGTCCTGAAATACGTTTAGAGCCCCTGTGCATAGCACAGCATCGACCTTCCCCTACTTTCCTTAGAGCCTCTGTGTACCACGGCGTACAAGACCGCCCAGAGCACAGCATCACACCTTCCACTACGAGTCTTCGAGAATTATAAAATCTTCGAGAATCTTCGAGAATCATAAAAGTCTTCGAGAACCTCCGAGAACTCTACGTGAACCTCCGAGAACTCTACGAGAACCTCCGAGAACTCTACGAGATCCTCCGAGAAGTCTACGAGATCCTCCGAGAAGTCTACGAGATCCTCCGAGAAGTCTACGAGATCCTCCGAGAAGTCTACGAGATCCTCCGAGAAGTCTACGAGATCCTCCGAGAAGTCTACGAGATCCTCCGAGAAGTCTACGAGATCCTCCGAGAAGTCTACGAGATCCTCCGAGAAGTCTACGAGATCCTCCGAGAAGTCTACGAGATCCTCCGAGAAGTCTACGAGATCCTCCGAGAAGTCTACGAGATCCTCCGAGAAGTCTACGAGATCCTCCGAGAAGTCTACGAGATCCTCCGAGAAGTCTACGAGATCCTCCGAGAAGTCTACGAGATCCTCCGAGAACTCTACGAGAGCCCTTCAATAAAATCTCCGAGAAACTTCAGTGTCTACGAGAACCCTTAACAATCTACGAGAAGCAACGAGGCTGGTGCAGAGCGCGCACCGCCTGTCAGTATGGCCGTATCGGCGCGACCAACTAGAATAATTAAGTTCAATCATTTGATTGTCCTTAAATTAGTTTATAAACCATCAGTTGATTACTTTGAGTTTATTACGATGTAAAATTAATGTTATCATTGTAATTTCAATACTTAACCTAAAAACTTGTAAACACGCGCACGTGTGCCGAGCCCTATAAATACGGCCGCACGGTAGGCGATCGGGTCAGTCGCACTCGAACCGCCGTACAGTACGGACCTCTGGGATGTCGTTACGCTGCCCATTGAATAAACGAAGTTTATAAAGTGTGAGTAGTTTTCTTTGAAAATGAGTGGTCATCAAGGAGACAACAACTGTGACGTCAGCATTGCTGACGTCACACTTTTTAAAAACAATAAGGAGGTGCCTTCTCCGTCATATAATAGCATTATAAAATAAATTCAAATACGTTGGCACGATATAATTCGTTAAAATATAGAATATTCCAGATACTTAGCTGAATTTTACCACGTGTTTATTAGCTTGACTATGTGCTACAATATGTGTTATTGTCGCGGTTCTGAATATCTTGAATTCATGTGCGGTGCGCGTTCTGTTATAACATCTAGTCGGCCTACTTTCCAGAAAATAGGTATTCCAATTAATTTGGTGACGAATCCTCATTACTGTGTGTCCTGACAGATATATTATCAACAAGGCGTTTATCGGCCATACACACCTACCTACTCGGGACCCGTTTGCAGATATCTGGGAACCGTTTCATATAATTTATGTGCCGTTTGATGTAGCTTCCAAATATTATGCGTAATGTAATACGATGACTGGCTTTTCCTGTAGTTTTACTAATAAATAATTGAAATATCCGGCATTTGATTGTTTTCCTGTAATATTTTCTTTTTGGAGACAGTTTTCTCTACTTCCTGCTTCAGATTTCATTTGTTAAGTATATCTTGCTTTCAATTTATTGGGTTGGTACTTGTTGTGGACACTAATTAGGTTTCTCAATACTGACAGACTGACGAGACAGAGATTGACTCAAGAGTGACATATTTATGAGTAAAACTTGTCGACAGATACAGGCGGTAAGTCAAAACTTGGTTTTAGATTTCCTCTGAGCTGGCCAATTTTCTCGTAGCGGCTCCGTTGGCAATGATGTCAATGACTTTATGTGCTACATTTTATATAGTAATAACCGTTGTACTGATTTTTAAATGTTTCGTCTTAATAGTGGGTTATTAGTCTACTAATAATTTTAATTAAAATTAAATTAGAATAATGGATCGACTTGGACGTCATGTTTTGTTTCGATTTTCATATTTATTTAGGAGGAAAAGATGGCTGTTCGAATGGCTATCGGCAAATGAGCTGCGCTTATTGCTCTTTTTTAAAAAACTTCATTTACCCTGACAACTCGACAGCAAGTCGAACACACAAATGATTGCAATGACTTCTGTCGGGCGGGCTGTTATGACATTATCTATCAATTGCACGCGGCATTTCAGATTACGTTGTACACCGTCGTATTGTTCGGATGTCCACGGGCAATTCTCTGAACATAACTGTGCACATGTTATAGGTACGAGAATTTATAGTGAAAAATGCGAAAAAGGTATTCGGGATTCAAGTTACCGGGGGTTAGTCGCGCTCGCCGGTCAAAGCTTGACAATGTGCGCCGCGATTTGTGCAAACACTCGCCCGCTGTACCACGTGTGTAATCGAAGCGGATTTTATTACGTCCAACACGCGAATGTGACACACTTTCGAGTTTCTTAATAGATACTATAAATTAGAACGTTCGTACATAATACTTGATTTTGCTTGCGGTCGGTTTATGTAAGAGGACATTATTTTCCCGTTTAAGAAAAGTCAGTCTGTAATACTTTGTCGACATAAAATATATAGTTTATCGTAAACTCTTAAGTACAATTAATGAAATCTATTTACATTAACACGGACATTATTGGAGGCTTAGGATTCATAAATCAATATAATATCATCAATAAAAGACAATGTACCCAATTTTCTTACATATCAAATGTGCAGTACATAATATTTTCAGTAAATCAAAACACACCTCACATTAATTTGCCTTGCAATTATACTCTCGCACCAAAAGTCTCACTTCTGAAATATCTCTCTTTTGTTATATATTGCGTTGAAAGCACACCACACTAGCACGTGTATCGCAGTTGCTGTGTAAACGCACAAGTGTCGACACTTGGGTGACACGTTCTCGATAGGACACGCTCCTGCAGTTTTGTGCACTGCGCACTGATTTATTTGCGCCCGCATACCGATCGACGAGCTGCATAGACTAGTCTCATTTAAATATTTTATTTCAATACCTACATTTCGCTCGATTTACGCCATTCAAACAACGTTTACAGTTAAAATATCACTATTGGATATCTTTTATAAAAATGTTGCCGTATTTTCCGGTTAAAATACGGCACATGGCATAACGAAACGTTGACCGTGACGAATGTCATTGCCAAAGACAAATCATTTTCCAATAAAACAATTTTTAAAACCTAATAATTAAAATCAATGCCTGTTGGTGGGATCGGAAAATATACATTGGGATCCGTTTGAAAGCAACCTTGAATACATTTTAAAATATTCCTATTTTAAATTAAATTTGAAATACCTTAGTAAGGATCTCTAATCAAAGTCTTAGTTGTAGACTTAGTAAAATTTGTTTTAATAAGTTTAAGAACTATTCTAAAAAAATCTCAGTGACATGTACTACTTTTGCATGTCTTTTAAAATCTGGATCTCATCTCATATACCATGCATTTTATGCTCTTTATCCACCATCTAAATGCTGATGCTGGTGTTAAATTTAAATACAAATAAACGTTGTGTGGCTGTATGTGTAACGATGATAATCTGATTCACACTACCGTTATGAGACGCACTAGCACATTAATTATGATCATTACGAACGATAAAGGTTGTAAATCGTCGATGTATACCACTGGCATGCCGTACTGCTGTATTGAGGTATGACGTTCAAAGTACTTACTTGTATTTTTTACTCAATTTCATTTTAATATTATCTTAAATACTCTTTATATCAAGAGTTTGTAATCTTCGTCATCTGGTAAATATTACAAATTATTGAGACCACTACTACTGCTTAGAAACGATGCTAAACTGTGTTTTTAAGTTTAAGATTTCAGAGAGCCACGTCTTAAGTCTATTGACAACTCTATTTCCTTTTTTCATGCAAATGACTATAATAGATATAGACTCAAAACAGACATTTTTTTTTAACAAGGGGGCTTATATTTTGATTTTGCGTGCAACTTTATTAGTGTGGTGGTGGACATTGAAATTACTCGTACGAAATGAACTGCTAAAAATGTAGGTTGGTAAATGAGTATTATATAAAATTTAAAAAAAAGATGTCTTCCTGTTCCGCCGCCGACAGAAATAATAATAAGGGTGTGTAATCACCGCACACGTCAGTCTCACTTCAATACACATCCTTCTGGCGGCGCGAGGGTAACCCTAGATTGATTATATCATCCCCTTTTCCCACTTCACCCCTTTCACCCCTTTTTGCGTATCACCGTTAAAGTAAAAAGGACCCAGTTTCAATGCTCACGAACGAACGGAACATTTATCATGGCTGTAATGAATTATCGGGAATTTTCCAATAAGCCTCTACGAAAGCAGTGTTGCTAAGTACCTACCTACGTAAGATAACTCCTCGACGCCCCTGCCCCCGAATTTCACGATTTGAAATTCGATTTGTTAAAATAATATTGATATACGTAATAGACTACCTATAAATGTGTTCTTCATTCCGTAATGCTTCTTAGCTTGACAAGATGAGAAGGGTCAATTATTCAATCCATTCATTTACAAATTGAAACCCTTTTTAAATTATTTTACCGTCAAAAATTGAACGAATATCTCAATTGCCTTAAGATGCGATCAAGAGATGCTTTTAGTTTTGCATGGTGATGTTGAAACCACAGTACATTGTAGAGTCCATTCAGTAGAGGTCTAACTTCGACGTACACTAACTGTAGATACAGACCGGTCAGAAGTTTCTTTGCCGGGCGTTCTCGATCGAATTCCTTAATGCTGATTGAAGTCCCACTGCGATACTAATTACATTTATGTACTACTACTGATTTCTAAGACGACTTTTGGTCAGTGATGTAATATGGCGAGAGACGTTCGAGTACCTACGAGACATATCAATGCTTGGAAGTATAAAAATAAAAGTGTTTGATGGAGTTGAAATGTAAAGCTTGTTCAATGTTTTAAAAAAGGAATGCATTAAAGAAAATCAAGACTGCATGCAGTGGAGATTATAAAACTAAATAAACGGAAATCTGTCGATAATTTTTGCCTTGTTTTTAATAAGCCGATTAATCAAGTAATAAGTTAGTTATACACCTCTACCCTACTATTCTCCTTTTCTATGTCTGTTTTAAAATGCACGAAAACTTCCCCATCAAATGGCGATGCCGAGAGGAACCTGCTAATAGGATCATCTTTTTTCACGGCACGAGTGCATCCCAATCTAAAAAAAAACATGGCTGTTTTTCGGTGAAAAAAGAAACATAACCTCGGACCGACGCGAAAGAAGAATGTAGTTTTATTTTGTGCACACATGATACCGTTAGCAACGACGCCGGGCTATTAAGTTGTTTTCGGGAAGAGAATGCAATGAATGAACTCAGAACGCCAGCCACTACTACAGCCATTAAGCGATACTGTTTCTGTTTATGCGTTGTGTGCATGAGAATCCCCGAATCGAGTTTCCATACGTAGCTAAACCGTATGCGGTCGGTTTTTGCGACTATAGCGACATGTGGAAACTATATTGTGTTCACTAAATATTCAGGTAATAAACCACGTACCTACTATGATAAAATGAAAAGAACCTTTTTATAATTTGATGATAACGTTAGCAAATTAGAATTCCAGTACTCTACAATCAGACATGAAAATACAAGAATATGCAAAACTACTTCTAATTTATCACTCGATTATATATATTCCTTTTAACGAAATTAATTTTGATCTGAGTTTACAACAAATGAAATGTACTGTATAATACATATTACACACACATGTTTAGCTGACTTATGTGTGTGTATCGAAGATTTACGATAGGAAGTAAAATCATTTTCAGTTTATAGTAGGTGGGGGTGCTGGTGGATTTTTTATTTACCGGTAACGTTATACGGAAATTACGTAGTAAAAATGAGGTCCGTAAGTTATATGTCACGCACGTCTTGCTTTTACACAGCTACATCATTAGCATTTGCGTAATTAGTGTGTACAAATTGAAGAGAAACCTAGCTGAATAAAATATTCAAATGGAAACGTTCGTCGTATGTTTTGTCACTTGCGTTGCTTTTACTTGTAGGTTTATTTGCTCCCTGGTCCTGGAACATGTTGAAAGGTGTTAGATGTAATTACTATATGCTATATAAATATGTAATTACAACACCTGTATGCCAATATAATAATCAAAATATTAAAAGCTTATTATAATCATAAGTTTACAATTTGTGATTTATATTATATACGGTAAATGCGCTTTTTATTGAAAGCGGTGCAGTTGTTCAGGTGATAAAGGGGACATAAAAATGAAACGTAAATCATAAACCGCTATAAAATTTAAAGCCATTAAATGGCTACACGAGCATCCAGTTCATACCAGGTGACTGCGGGTGAACAGTTATAGCTAATAAATAGTTATAAACACAAGACGCTAGAAGTTAAATTTATTAATTACGTTGTACATACATGCTAACATAAATACAAGTATGTAAGTATCCAAAAATAATGAAAAAATATTATTTTTTCTACCTGTGTATGTACCTATATACTTTACCAGACTAGGCAAGCCTTAGATAAATAGTGAAGTATTGTTCTTAAAAGTCATGTTCAAAGATCGAAAAAAATTGCAGAACTGACACAATTTTAAATGTGCCATCGACACAAGAAGACCTGTTTATTTTTCAAACAATGCTGTCCGTCAACCATTCGTAAGTTAAATGTGTTGAACGTTTAAGAGCTCTATTTAAATGCATACCGTAACAGGGTATTAGACTGATGCAACATGTAATGTAAACAGTGATGTAATGCAACAAGGTTGTACAGACGTGTAGCTATCGACCGTATGACAGCGAAAAGTTAACACGGGGATTAAAACACGTACCTATTATATTACACTTAACCAAATAACATAATATGTTGCGCAAGTATCAAGTGGTAGGTGATGTACTTTGTATTTGGATAGCTGAGTATTATATAAATTAAATATATTAGAATAACCCTTTCCTAGTCCGATGACCCATATAATATCGTACACGTCGATTCTTTGCCTATAGTGCCTGCTACGCGGACAGTCAAGGTTAATATGCATTATTCAAAATTCGCAAAAACATCTTTCTATATACAGCGTATACCTACTCGTATTCGAGACGCGTATTTTCAGTCTTGTAAAATCCTTTTTTTTGTCGCCACCAAATATTAGACATCAAGTCGTCCTACGTGATGCGACTGTAGAACGCAACTGTCGCACGCGACAAAATCTGCGTTTATTTCGTGACTGAAATGCACACGATCGTTAGACCTGTACCCCTATTCTCTGAGGTCACATCGCATCAGCCAACCCTCTTGTAACTCTACACTTGTAACATTGATCCGTGTAATCCAATAACTTTGCTGAATCATTGGCTATTCCATTTTGCTTCCATTGTTTTCGTGTTAAGCAACATTTTTATGAAACGTTTCAAATATTATAACGCACAACAATTCATAGCATAACATCAATTTCCATTTCATTGAACTTTGTTTCCTCTAGTGCCGCTTTGTGTTGAATTATTAAGCACTTTACTGCCATGAAATTATTATAGGATGAAATCGATATTTAGGCCAACGCTTGGTGCCTACTTACAATATTGCTCACCGAAATTGACTTGTTTCCCAACGTGGGCCAACGATCTATGTTTTTATATGAAAAGTGTTCTACGTCAGAACCCGTGAACCGAGACAAATGTAATCTCACAAGATTTCAACTTTACATCCACGCGAAAACATCAGATAACAATTTTTTGAAGTTGTTGGATATTTTCGCTTGAACGCATTCAGAAGGACTGTAAAGAGAGCCAAAGGTAAAGATTGACGTCACGGTACACAGAAAGTTGTGTTACTTTGGCCTTTCCTGCTTCACAATAACGTCCAATGTGGCAAAGAATGAAACATGGCCGACGGCAACATTATTTCTATGCGAAATTTTGCAAGTTAACAAGGAAAACATGAAACTTCTGTCATTCCCTTAAGGAATTTGTATTCAGTAAGCTTTTGAAATTATGTACTAAAATGGATAGGGCTTCATGTTTTAATTTTTAAGCTTTTGGATATTTATACCCACCCTCTTGCTGTATTCCCCAAAGGTGTAGGAAGGCTATTAGACAAAGATCACTCCCATTTGTACTTAATGTTCCAAGCAGTTTTTCGGAATAATTAAGGGTATGAAAAAAATACATTTTATAAAAGTAACCTCGTAACTTGCCACTTAAAGTTCAATAACCTTTACGGTTTGTTAGAGATCTGCTTCATTATTATGTCACGATAGAAAGCACTTGAACTTGTCACCCCAAATTTATTTATAGATACAGGTGAACTCTACGTAGTGTAGAGTTGTGTAGTTATAGAGGTGGCGTGTATACGAGATGTCATCTCATCTGTGCCCGCGGCGACAAAGCATCAGGCAGGTCAAAGGGTGGGGGCGGCCGCATTGTTAACTTGCGACTCGCGCTGAAGGGCTTTTGATGACGACACTTGCCTTGTACCCACACGTCACTCGCTCCACAACTAAAAATGTATTCCAACAGGTTTTTCGGCATTAGCGGTACAAAGATTCGGCAATGAGAAAATTACAATTAGAATTTCTAGAAATTTCATGACCATTCTAAGAATATTTTTTTTATTGTATGGTCGTAATAAATGTTTCTTCTACTTACAATCTTAACGTAAATAAACTTAATCAAAACATGCAAATTAGATACATTATTCTTTAAATAATAAATGTGTACAAACATTAACAGTTCGGTACGCTAACAAAAGCACCGATATTTTACGGACAACCCCTTATATTGAAGCTATAGGTGTATGTTTTCCTGTACCTTACCTGTAGGTATAATGTAATCGCCCAAAACTGAAGATTTCTAAAACCCTTCCATCACAAAAGCTGTATATGCCCTTAGCTACGCACCCTTTATAGGGTGAAACCACCTTTAAAGGGTGAAACCAGGTTACATTCTGAAGGTGCTTTTTCACTTTATCAAAGGAAGACGCCCTTCCTGTCCCCAATGTAAAGGTCGAAAAGGGAACATGCTATAAAACACTTTTTTTACTTGAAGGCTAACTGAACCGATGATTCGATGAAAAATTGCGAAATTATTCATATTATTCATAAACTTAATGTTTTTACAGTGGATAATATTGAGAAATGTTCGACGAAGCTTTATCTTCGGACTGCTTATAAAAGCATACACTTTCGAATTTATGTATGTATAATTTTGGCTATTATTTAGTTTCTGAAAGGCAAACCTATGTGTTCCCGTGGGCATCATAAAATGTTACGAAATAACGGGTTGACGGGGAAGAACCCTCTCCTGATTCAATCATAGATAGGCAGCAACCTGAAAATAGGCACATAGATTTTTAGTCTCGTTTATTAAATTGTACACCTTTTTGCAACTATACTCTGTGTGTCATAGTGTTATACCTATATTCCTATCAACATAATGTTCTTGCCTGGTAAATTTCGGTCTATAGTTTTTACACTCGAACGGGATCCAACCGCAAATCTGTCGTCAAACTGTATCCCATCTCGGGACTAGTTTCAATTCAAACTTAGCCTGAGACTCAACTAAAGTAGTATTCTTGTGAAGGCTGAAATCCTGAAAGCGGGCGCGACAGACGGATCTTGACTCGCTGAAATTAATCCATCTTCGCTCTCAATAGCAACGAGAAAATGTATTAATGTCGGCGTCGGGGACAAGATGGTATACTTCCGTTCTTACTCCTAACTAGTGTAATTATTTTGATTTTATAGGAAAAAGAGCATTTTAGTGTAGTGGATTAGGTTTTACCATGACGATATAATTAGTAATATTGAGACAAACGGTAAAAGAACCGTGGTGTATAGTGTAGTTTACTATTAAAAGTAACAGACTCACGCTAAATACGATCATAAGTAGTCTGCAATCCATTATATTCCATAATAATATTTTTCAGGAATATACTGAATGATGGTGATATCCATTTCAATAGATATACAATTATACCTAAAGTATAAGCTCATAAAATGCATTTATCAAATAGTCATTCATACGTAAGCCCCTGCAGCGGCACTTCGCTGCATACAAATGCAAACAAGTTGCTCAATAAAGTCGAGCAGGCGTTTAGACGACACCGCGTCTTGTGTTCCAGCAATTTATATAGCGCAAGGACAGTTTTAAATAAAATGTTTTATGAATGTCTATAAAATGCTTTTAGTGCAACATGTGTTTACTCTTACGTCGTTAATCCAAACTTTGTACAGCAACAAGCGTCGGTTTATGGGAGGAAAGTAAATATTTATGGCGCGGCCTCATCTGTCATCAAGTATTTAAGTAATTTTCCGGCTCACCCCTCGCTTCTAATCAGCTAGTGCTTCGAGGCCGGGTGCTTTCCCTAATTTTCGCGACACCCTATTAACCAGGCGCAAGTTATTGCTCACTCCCGAGGGATCACAGCCTGGTTGCCATGGGAACGGGTACTTGTGTGCGTTAACTCACAGTTTTCTGTTTGTGTGGGTGTGAAAGTTGTAGTCTGCGGTTTCTAGAACTTGTGGATTCTTATCTATCGGTTTTTCGTATACGGCGCTCAGTATAGTTTGATAGTGAAGCCGGAGATTAACCGAACTACAGAAACTGGATACGCGAACAATCGAGGGCGGTATAGTTGGCTTAAGGTGTTATATTTCATTCAGAAAACTTATTCAGGTATAATGAAAAAGGATTTAATTAAGTTTTTTGTTCTTCATATTATTTATTACCCTTTACAGTGGTGTTGAGAGTTATTGATTGAGGATTAATGATAACCTAACCTAATTTACATTACTGGCAAAATGTGGGTGTACTGTATGTGCACCTCTGCCTACCCCTTCGGGGAATACAGGCGTGATGTTATGTTATGCTAACCTAATTTAAAGAGATTAAATTATATAAATTTCATAGAGATGAGTTTTAGGTATAAGATTAGGTACGTATTTGTATCATAAGTATTTTGACTATAAGTATTGAGTTAACACTACAAACCTACCACACACAACTTTACCACTTTATCTTCTCTTCTGTCATCCCTAATGGAAAAGAAAACATCCCATAATTTCTCATGGCTTACATAAAACCGTGTATCTAAAATGCTAAAGCGCAAACCATCGTTGTGACGGGATCAAGACGATTCAAGTTCGACACGAAGTAGGCAATATAACGCAATAGGGCGGTCTCCGGGGATTGGGGGTGTATCGTAAGTGTTGATACGAGCAGTTTTGTGTCCTCGTGTTGTCGGATAATATGTATTGCTGACGCTCCGGCCCGCTCTAAGGAGACTTTTTTCACTATTTTGTTTAACGAACACAAATAAAGATTTTATCTTTCGTACTTAATTCTATCAACGAGGCGTATTCGGTGTTTAGGTAAAATTAGAGTTCTATTTTACCTGCAGAGGTACCTACTACTATAATCATATAATATATTATTTGTGTATACAATTGATTATTTTTAAGGAGTTATAAGTCGGTACTTGTAGTTATTTCTTACAGAATTTACATTAGAGAAAACAAATGCCTATGAAATATTCCGGTATGGTACTTTAGGTTCAATAGTTTATTGCAAGAATATCTTCGATAACTTTTCTAGAGAGACTGGCGTTTAACAGAATGGATCTCACTCTTTAGACATTATAACAGCCATTCGGAAAATTAGTCAAAATGCAGTTACTAAACTTAAAACTTTCAAAGATGTTATATTCTGCAAGAATTGAATGTTTTTTTAACTACTGTTCTACTAAGTGACTTAAATCTATTTCTCTCTTTGTTTTTTTAAATTTAACTGCCTCATTTCAAAGTCTTTTGGAATGGCTCTTTATTATAGAACATCCTAAATATAAACTTTATAAATAACCTTACAGACACCGATGTGTACAAAACCATGGCAAGCATGTATGTAGGTGTCTACACATTCGCAAATATCTGAGACGAGCTCAATTCCAAAATCAATACGGTTATCAATAAAAGAGGTCTGATATAGGAATAATTAAGTCAGCCAGTTACTTTGCGGGTAGTTACCTACTTCTAAATGAAAGTCAGATACAAATAGTTGCAGTAACATTGGCGGTCACTCATTGGCTCAGATTTGAAAATTAGGGTTGGAGAACGTTATCGATGTCCATTAGAACAACAGTCCTAAGTAAACATGGGCCATGTGTGCCCACAGAGATAAGTGTAGCTACGCCATCTATATTTTGTAATTAGAAAACCCCATGTGTGTGTAAATTTATTAACTAGCAACACGAGTCCACGAACCGGTGACGTGTTGCTGCGGTTAATGTGATGACGTAAAGATTTTGGTACATTTAGTACCGATATTTGACTTGGCATTAAACAAAATTAAATAAGTCATGGATGTGTTGCAGTCTTGGCATTTAATTAACTAGTAGTGATTATAATATTGTCTCCGTAGGCGATTGCAAGCGCTAAGGTTAGTAGCTAGAGGGTATTGCCACTCGGACCTGCCGATAGCTTTTCCATTGCAAAGCCTAGCATATAACTAAATCATCAATCGGAATAAGTCTAAGTAAGAAAGTCATTCTAATAAAAAATGTCATAAAGATGAATATATTTTTAGTAATGTTGGTCAAACAGGTTTAAGCACAAATGGTCGTTTCAAAAAATGATTAATAGCGTCAGTGTGTCAGGAATCAGTTGTCGGTAAGACCACAAATATTTTTTTTATCCTAAAATAAAAGCATCCTTTGATTCGTCACTGAAATCTAGAAGGCATAACATTGATGTGGCACAAAAAATAAAACTATTCACCAGCCAGTCCTTAGGTAGCGAAAGATAATAGTGATTAGTCTGTCACTTATTGCGTTCAAGTTACATTTAGTCTGTGACGTCGGTATCACGCTATTAAATTTGAATGTTATTACAATGTAATATGAACTTAGTAAGCAAGCAGAAGCCAACACTGACAGACACAATCTGCCTCGGCTAGGGACACTAATATCATTTACGCGCCGTCCCTTCCGAATCCGGACCGTCCTGAACTTTATGGAACATCTTGCTTCGACTTTATGGTGGTTCGTCTATACCCAACGTAGAGCATGTTGGCATGGTTATTGCAGAATTATAAAAATATCTTTCTCAAAACCTTTATTTTGTTTTTGCTATTATCAATAATATAGAAATTGTTGTAGATGTGATCGGAGTCCTGATTTTGCTTTCGTAACTAATAATATAGCATCGTAATAATAATACTTTTAGATTGTGAGCTGATAAAGCGGTCGATACTTAAGAGTAACCTTTTAAGTCCCATGTCGATCTGAAGCATTTAATAATCACATTAATTGTGATCGGTAGTGTTACTGGACTATTATAGGCGGTGGAGCAAACGATCGACAATCTGTAGTTAGTTGGCAATGCAATTACACCCACCGTATTGATGCCAGAACTATGTTTATCTCGAGCATAGTATGCACATAAAAGCTGATGATGAATGAATGAATAGTATGTTGGAATGTATCTCGTTGTGGTGATTTCCAATAACATGCATGGTGGTAACAAGACGTTGTTCCAATAACCCTAACCTTTATTTGAGGCTCAATAAAGAACCACAAAATCTAACCGGACCAGAATGTTCTTATCATTTTGTTTCACCAATGTATAAAGGAATTTGAACACATCACGTGTGCGTGCGTGTACTAACACGAAGCTCGTAAGTGGATGACTTCACATGAGCAACATCGCAAATGACAAGGAGAGAAATGACATCGAATAGCACAAGAAACGGGAACAATAAAATAAAGACTTAAAGACCCTCATATTTCAGTTACGGGGAGCGGCGTCGTAGGGGGAGGGGGCATGACCTCTCCACGTTTCCAATAAAATTCCGCGATGTATGAAATTCAGTGAAAGCGTTTATAAAGTAAGCTTCATTACTTCCGTGAGAGACGTCTATTTTTGAATATTCCTTAGGAAAAATGTGGTGCGCAGCGTGTCTCTGTGGCGCCGTAGTCTGAGTCTTTCATACGGCGTTCAAAGGCGCCGCGCCCGCCTAACGCGTGGTGACCAATTATTACGTCACTCAGTGGGACACAGTGGTCATTATTATTTTTGTTAGGACTACAGTAATTTCAGTCACGACTGCCGTATACAATTTACCAGCGAAGCGGGACAGTAGAGCTGTCTACATTATTAGATTAATCTGGATATATTTTTAGTAGGTTTGTGAATGTATTGTATAACTCTATGTTGGTTTTACGGCTTCGTATTAATTTCACTACTTATGATGTAAGGGAAGTGTAGTATATATTATCAGCTAATCAAACTAAACTAAAAGTTATCTTGCTTAGTTGGAAATAAGTAGTCAAAACTTATGAGAAAGCGTGAAAAGAAGAAAGTAATCTCGAAGCTTTATTTCAATACCTAAAATACGTGTCAAATATGACGTAAGTGGCGAGAAAAACGAACACAATATCCTATTTGCTTATGCTTCAGACAAGTTAGCTGTCTGACGCCGACATACAAAAAGCAGCTACATAAGCATAGCGTTGACTCCGCAAATATTTCCCATAAAGCCGCTGACGAAACGCAGGAAACGCGGCCCGAGTGAAATATGGACGTCCTAGTATTGCCATTCCGTAAAATGATTCGTGATTTACGCGCTTCGCTTTTGATACATGAGCGAGATTTGCGTCGCAGGTGACGCGAGGCGCCGGGGCCTGTACACTCGTCTCCAATTGAATTGTTGTTCTCATATTGAATGGCACGTCTATATATAAATATTGAACTATTTTTCACATCATTTCTATTGACGTCTAAGCCAACGGATAAATGTGGTTTTGCGACAACCCTGATTATTGAATCGAAAGTGTGTTACGTACTGATTTAATAACCTTTCAAAACATGCTCGTTACGTTTCTTTGATGTTACGCACTTTTGTAGAGACCTTCTTTTTCCTAATTCTAGTAAAGACTATTTATTAAACATTATGTGAAATACATTTTACTGTAAGAATTTTAAACTGCAAATTACTGATCACAAAGTGGCTTACAAAACATTCAAACATTTTACTTAGTCAAAGGTTCTCAAAACTCTTAACCGAGCAGTTTAATTAACAGCATCAGAGGATTTGTAAACAAAATAAAAATAAGACTAGAATGCCATAAAAACATACAAGTGCAAGCGCTGTTCAACCACTGGCCCAGTGCTAGCCTCCCCTAAGGAGGGACAAACGCGACGAAGTAGCTAATACCCGCGACCGCAGCGAGCCGTGGCCGAGCGGGCTCCTGAGGGGACAACAGGAAAAGACACACTCATGTTCGATATACCACGTCTAATATGGACTTGTATAAATCATGTTCTTTCCTTTAAAGGGGTGAATAAATCTTTACTTTGTGACATTAAGGGAGGATAACGCCCAAATAGGTCGACACACTGTCGCCTGTGTGCGCTACTGCGGTTTTTTTTCTCCCTTTTTACTCTCATAATTTGCTACGAATTCAAATTGTGAAAATACTAAAAGACAGTAACAATGTTTTACTGATGTTCATAAGGCTCTATTCGATTACACTTTGTTGTTTGGTAAACAGCGTGGAACTGGAAATATGATCTAAAAAGTGTCGCGCCGAACTCAGGAATTGTGAAAGGCGAGGAGAAAAGCGTATTCCCTATGGCTATATGATATATGTGGAAGGAAAATCGTGAACCATTAATGAAATTGACAAACTTTATAGCTCTGAAATAATATATACTTACCTATCTATTAGATTACGTACCTACTCCAATTCCAACAATGGTTCACATTATTTAAATTGAATCTCTTTATAGTGAACAAATTCTCAAATTATCTGACACGAATTAATGAAATCTACATTTAGTCAAAGCAAACACATCAGTATATACATTGCCTAAATAGTTTGCTTTTGAAACCATGCGCCGATGTGTATCTTCTATCAAGCTATCATTACAACCGCAAAGTTATATCGGCGAATTTCTGGGAAATATTAGCGAAGTGGGTCAATAAACGTGGTAGATAGTTTCTGTAATAACATTTGTCGCGGAATTTGTGGCGGGGTTAGAGGGGGGGGGGCAGTGGGGTAGCCGGAATCAATCCACTCACGTCAGGTCCGTTGTCCAATCAACTGACACACACTGTTCACTAGGGATCAACGGGCGCGCGAGTGCGACCCACGATGTACGAAGATAAAGAAGATTTTATTTTTCACGTGTCCGCCGGCTCGAGACGTTGATAAATGTCGCCGCTTAATTACATGTTGACGTCTTATCTAAATTATTTCAGACGTAGTGCTGTACGTAGGTATTATTGTACTACAAATGCATACAAGTTTTCTTGGAAAATGTCGTTGAACTTGATTGTTTTCTTTTGTTTTAAAAATTGTGATATTTTTTTAATGTCTAAATTGATGAATTTTGAAACTTAACACTAAATTGCATTTTCTTTTGATTTCAGGTAAGTGTTATGTACACATTTTCAAAGTTGACTTAAGAAGTAAGCCTTTAACTAAACAATTGGTAAGCAAAAACGAATAACTACCTATAAAAGTTAGTTTAAATTATTAACTCCGAAATTTGAAATTTCAACCTTTTAATAGCATTTAAAAACAAATGTAAACTGCTTATCTATTAAACTTAAAGAAAACCTACCTAAATAACGACTACAAAATGCCAAAAAAAAACACGTAATATTGTCAACGGTTCACCACAAGCTTTATAGTTCGGCGTTGTCCTCATATAGCGGCCGGCTCACCATCGCTGTGACAGCGAGTGAGTGTAGCTGTCCCTCGGTGCGGCCGAGCGACCCGCAAACAATTAACTGGCCCCCAACTACCTACACACTACACAGTGTACTCTACTGAAAGAGATTTTGAAGAATGAAATCCAGAAGTAGAAGGTTAGGTGTACAATGAAGATTGGATTAGCTTTTTGATCTCTTTATTATTTTTGATTTTAGAATTATTTATAAGTAACTATCTTTTGTTGTAAAATCTGATTGATTGGGTTCATTAATTGAATGCCTGATGGTGAAAGACAATAGGTACTACCAAATAAACAATCGACTATAGTACCAAAATATAAACTAGAAGGAAACACACTACCGAATATTAATAGCTTTATATTTCCACTTTGAACCTTCGAACACAACAAAGTTCACGAAAATGTCATCTCGACCCAAAACCAATATTATCCATCGATATCCGATCTCAACACGAAAATAAATTTCAAGTACTGTTTATACACAATAAGGAGCGTAAACAAGCTATGTCACCCCTTACACAATTCTGTCAGTTGTCCGGATGACAGGTCATATCCGGGGCCGGGCGGTCAACCGCCGCCTCTGTCGATTCTATTACACTGTGCCCGACAGATTGAGGTGGTGCCACGCGTAAACTGACGTCCATTCGAGTATTTGCTACTAATAAAATTTCTTTTCGTGTAAAAAAATCATTGAGTTTTTAATGAAAAGTTTGTTTTCACTTGCCATATTGGAAATAATAATTATTCTTGGGTCATATGACGAGTGACCTTGAAGTATTTAAGCTTCATCTTTGGTTATAAAAAGAAAAATAAATACAAGACAAATTAACTATACATAAAAAGACAGTAAATCCTTCATCCGGACATAGCACCTGTACATTGTTCGATCAACAATTTACAGGTTCCTTTGGGTCTCCATTTCTACCTTTTTGAGAGGGCTGCATTTATCAGCTTCTGAGTTTTCTGGAGCCTTAAATATACATTTTATGTTACATTGCTTCCTATGTTACGAAAATACGAAGACATAAAAACCAAGCGTGAAATTTCCAGAAATAAAATATTATCGTTGGGATACCACCACCACGTTCAGTCAAGAACCGCAGAGCAACAAACAATATTATAAACCACTTCCCACGCGCTAGACAAGTTAGAATAAACTTTCAGTGTATTCATTAATGTATAAGGTGGATCAATACTCTAGACTCTAACAAGGTGCAATACATTTGTGAGTTAACAAGGCGATAGCGATAAATTCAGCTGGTTGGGCCACTACGCTCCGCAAACGATAAGAAAAATAACGGTGTTAGCCTTAGAACAATGCTAAGAATTCATTGATAAATAATAATGTATACCTACTGGAAATAGTTTAATTTGATACTTTACATCATAATTATATTTGTTTTTGGTCACAAGTGTGATTAAATTACAAATAACCTCCTACCCAGGACGAACAATCAATACAAAGTTCACCTCGCACTACCCCAATTAATCCATAAAATAGATACTAACGTGTAACGAGTAACCATTAATGTTTCACTTTACGTCTGTTAAACCTGAAGGGAACAATAAAGACATGTGAAGTAAGTCGGCGAACCGAACAAAATGGATGTAATAAAGAAATAGCTGGGAAGGAACATGCTCCCGCGAATAATACCATATGTACGACAGAATAGTCACCCACACATTTCGCTCATACAATAATGCATATAACAAAGAGCGGTATAAAATATTTTCTCACCTTTTCACCAACCTTGTTAAGTCGACGTGGTTAATATTCTTTTGAGTGACTTAAGTTCTACTTAGTGGCCTTTTTATTTAAGTTTCATAGCCAGTTAGTTTTTTGAAACCTATTCTTAAAATTCAATCGATTTAATTGAAAATGTCCTTCAGATATAAGTGGTGTTTAGCCGAAAATTTTAGTATTTGCGGTTTGTGATTTCCAATAGCTATAAGCCTATGAATAAGGAGTAAGTAAGACAAGAAGTGCTTATTCGTTTGCATCTGAGAACAGTCTAACAGTGACACTTTTGTGTGGTCTACTAGGTGCTCTTATTAATAGTCTGCAACTAAAACAGTTTACTGGTATCAGTGTATTCAAAGTCCATTAAGGCAATAGCAATAGGTTCACTACATAAATAAATGGTTTAAGAACGCATTTCATCTAGAACATGTTTGGTTTTGCAGTTTCACAACTCGGACAGTGATCGATACCCAATCTGCTTCCCCTATTGAATTCTTTATAAGCTCATAACTTTGGGTTACCTCTACGAAGAGTTGTAGAGCCTTTTAAATGTCAATCATGTGTCTGGATTTTCTTTCCACCGAACCTATGAAAATTATGTATGGTCTATGGTCCATTCTTCCTAACATTAAATACAACCCATCATCATATCTTAGAGACATCTGTCGGATAATAATAAAACGCTCTTTATATAAAGCTCCTACTGTTATCCCTTAGAACTTATATTCCTTTATTTGGTTACTTACCCGCAAGAACTAATTAAAATACTTTATGAAATGTAAAATATCATATTTAGTTCGTATTTTGCTTAAATTATAACCCAGATAGAAATATTTTCATAACGCCTAAAGAACATTTCTAACTCATACCTAAATTAAAAGCGAATATGGAATTGGGGCGATTTTAAAAGCAAGCTTATTTATCAACTACCTTAGTTCCCTATATGAAGCGCTCTGGTTTGACAGGCTCTATATACCTACATATATGTTATTTAATTAATGACTTGTTGAGTGGCCTGCTCAGCAAGCCCAACGATGCACAAAGCGTTCTCCAATAATATTTAGGTAATTGAGCGTTAATTATTATCGATCGGAATGCCCTGTCAATCCGTGGTTGATTAATATGAGGTTACGCTGACGCTTAACTAGTCAAAATTTTGCTGACGCGAAAATTCTGACATGATTTTGATTTATCTATCGTTGAATTTAGGTTCATATTTACATTACAGGAACATGCTAGATAGGTAAAAGGTTAAATGTGAAGACTGATGTGTAGTCTCAAATGAGCCCAAGAATTCTTCTTTACCGCAGAACCTACAAGTGTTGGCAACGTCTTCTATTACAAATATTCATTGAGCATCCTACGACTACAGTCTACCATGAGGCCGGAAAAGTACGCCAAAAATTATTTATCGTCAAGCTTTGACGGCAAAGAGCAACATTAACAACGCTCCGTCGCCCTTTCACAATTACAGATGTTGTTTTCATGATTCCTCAAATAAAAATATTCACCTAAAGTCCTCTCGTTGATGAATGTAGGGTCTCAGCAATGAATAATGGGTGTCGCTTAATAACGGTGGCGTAATTGCGTTATCTAGGCACCGAGTGGGCGGGTGAACCTCTGCTATCCATAACTGAGAACTCTCATAATTGTCACCGACAGACTAACGCCGCGCCGCCGTGCCGAGTTATGACCGACATGCCAATATGTCCGATTCTAATTACTTGTAATTAACTATTATTATTATTTCCGAACAAAACAAATGAGCATTTACATGAATGAACTTTATTTCTCATAACGATAATCGTCACTTACATGTGAACCAAAATATTATACGTTTACATTAACTATAATAATATAGGTATTTATGTTATTGATTATAAAATATCTAACTTGTGTCATAAACACAGTTTATAAATAGAAGTCATGCAGTACATACGTTAGCAAGTCCAGTCCAAAATATTTTTACCTATGTAAGCCACTCATGTTTTACCTACTAAATTGTTTAGGTCATAAGTAAACACACGAGACATTAATATTATCCGCAAAGTTTTTCTCATTTTATTCTCACGTATTTTCTAAGTTCTTCTCTTAAGGCGATTCGGTTCAGCAAGCAGTTTGAACTGCATTTTTACACTTAATAGAAATAGCAAC
Source organism: Abrostola triplasia (assembly GCA_946251915.1). Lineage (NCBI taxonomy): Eukaryota > Metazoa > Arthropoda > Insecta > Lepidoptera > Noctuidae > Abrostola > Abrostola triplasia. The sequence continues at coordinate 6,107,202 of OX276431.1, forward strand.
AACACATTTGCTTAGTTAAAGTTAGTTTACAATCTTCATACAGTTCGCAAATAAGTAATCACAGTTCCTAAAACCGCAACAAGTTTGCAACTCTATTCGATAGACTGAGTTCGCGTGAGGTGCGAATTTCTAGCTATTTAAAGCGTCTGCCTTCATTCCAGCATGAAAGAGAAAATTCTTTTTCCCTTAGGAGTAAAGGAGATGTCACTTAAGCTCTGCCGAAGAACGTAATTGATCACGCTAATTCACGGAGCTTTGCGGAAAAAAATGTCGTCAATTTGTCACGTTATAACGAGCAGTAGATTCTTAGGTAATGTTTTCTTTGAAGTGAGGATCGCGATATTGCTTTATTACGGATCGCATGCGATGTAATGGTTAAATGTGTATTGATATAATATTAATAATATACACACGTAAGTAAAACAGAAAAATGCGTATACTATGTAACAAATCTATAATCGGTTTGCATTCATTTATTTAGTCAAATCAAATAAATGGTATCCCTATTGGAATCTAGGGTTACAACTATTTGTATGCAAACTCACTTTAATGATTGTAACATTCGTAATCCCGGCAACTATCATAGAGGCTTTTAAATTACCATTGCCTGACCGGCTGTATTAAACAATATGCATCTCGGGCTTCCAGCTAATCCGTTTATACTGAATTATCAGCTGTGCTATCGCAGCACTCTGAACCAAATTTCCTAAAAGCAAATTTTGCTATGTGCAGTGACAGAACATTGTATTAGTTGGCATGACATCTACGCAATTGAAATTCAACTCTGTTCCGTTTTGTAAAGGATGGTTTTAATGTAGTAACGAATGCTGCCTCACGATCTAGGTGCGGGAACCCTAGAAGGTGGATGAAATATGAAGGCACAAAGGAAGAATCTCATTCCGTTCGTGCCTGAAGCATTGCTCTAGGAGCGGCAATGATGTTGGATATTGAATGTATGAATGAATGAAATTGTACAAAGCAAATGAAGTGTATAGTTAGGTTACTTTGGCGCTCACCATTGAGTTACTAAGTTTAATCCACATACCATATATTCATATACGTATAGGTACTGCTGTGAAAATTGCGAAGCGAACACAAGGTAAAGCAAAGGTAAATGCCAACAGCACGACTAATGAGAAACTGCAATGTAGTATTTAATCTAATTTACAGAGAGATAGTTTGAAGTTTATTGGCCAAGAAAACACGCCGGGACCATTTCTGGCGAACCAATAAAGGAACAACAGAGAGTAGAAGTGAATCGTAAAAACAACACTAATCCCGATGTGTCCCCAAAAATCCCGTACCGAAAGTGCCCACCCGGCGTTACACCGAAAATATCGTCTGTTTTGATTTATGTGCCTTAAAAGCGGCCCTTGCTCTGCGCCTCGAGTTATTGTTTTTCCCCTTATGAAAATGGCGTATTTTTCCCACCCGCAGTCCAGTGTCGAGCGAAGTTTCTTCGTGATTTATTTACCATTAAAGTTTATGTAGCGAAAAGCCGAAATATTGTATTTTGACTTTATTGCTCTTGAAAATTTAAATTAAATAGCGAACAAGATAATCTTATTCATAATTAATTAGGTAAACTCAATAAACATAATTCTAATGATAACATCTTTAGAAAAAATATGAAAACGGGCTATCTAAAGTTACAACTTTACTTCAACAACAATTTTAATATAACTAGAGGGAAATATTGGTATTACTGCATTTAGCTTCAGCCCAACTATTAGATAAAATAGGTAGCAAGGAAAAGAACTTAGATGTTGGAATTATTTATCAATTTTGGACCCTATTGACCTTAAAGTGTACAAGTTTTATTTGAACCAAAACTATTATAAGCAACTTCAATACTTATACCTACATGTGACCGTTATTAAATCACGCGCCGTGTTGCAGAAATTTCGTAAAAGTTTGTCGCCTATAAAATATTTTATAGCTGCAAAAAAACTTGATTTTATAATGTGAATTTAATAGAAAGAATTATGAAGACTTTGCCGGTCGGTTACCGACCATTGATTTAGGTTCTCACTCTCTGTAGGTGTTTCAAAAAGCTTCTGAGATAACATTAAGAGGATTGCCATCACACTGCATCTACGTCGAATGCTGGAATTTTACAATCTTATTACATTGCAAGACAGAGTCGTAAATATTAGTTAGCTGTTAAATCCTTTTAATGTTAAATACTATGAAAATAATTGTTTTACAGAATTTTTGTGCTGAAATACGGTAAACTAGAGCTATTACAATAATTTACAATTTTTTCGGCTTATGGGGACAAAACTGTGTATTGCTCTGATAGAAGTACCTACCTATTAATAATTTTCACAATTCTTTCCCTTATAAATATGGATGCATCATCTAAAGTTTGAATCATATTCTAAAGCGCACGACCTTGCATATTAGAAGAATACAAGTGATACTATTCTCTTGTGTCGAGTTTATGAAAAACCCTGAGCCATGATAGCATTCCTTATTTAATTTATCTTCCATTTGATTTTTGAGCTAAAGACATACCACCTCCTTCCCGGTAAAAAGGTGATAAATTTGACACGTGCCCGTCATCCGACATCTTTCAGGCAATTTCAGTTGAATAATACTGTCACTCATCATTAAGTCCATAAAATAAATGATCTATACATAGCACCGAGTAAAAGAGGTGAATTTTAAGGAAGGTGAAAATCTTATCGTTTTGATATTTTTTTAATATATTTACCAATTATACAAGTTTTATTTGAAAGACTTTCATACTTATAACAGCACATAAATGTCTATTTTTGTACTGAAAAATATATGTCCAAGTGACACTGGTATAGTTAGGTATGTGATCGGTTTATGAAGATTAAAAGTTAAGTTATATTAAAACGAATGTCCTGATAACCGTACTTATTCGTGGCTTGCATTCGGAGAGTGAAACAGAACACTCGACAAGTTGGTTTTGGTCCAACCCTTTTTTGGCTTCACACAGCAGAATAATTGGGTCTTTTGTGGTTTCCGGCAACGTGTGTCCCGTAATGGGCTTGGCTTTTTGTGCCTTTGAGCCGTTCCAGTGTCTATTGGGCTCTTTACGGCCAACATTGGCTCCTTTACTTTTTTAGAAAACATTTGCCTCTGTACGCCCACGTACATTTTTTAGATTTTATTCAGATAAAATAATACAGTTTATTTAACAGAGATAAAATTGATACTATTATTAAATATCCAGCAGCTACGTATAATTCTTCGAAACATTTTATTTGATTGGATGTCTGCGAATATAAATAATGGGATAGGAAGAACATACTAGAGCTAGACCCAAATAGACTATATTTAAAATTCTCCATTTAAATTGACATAAAATCTGAAATATTTACATAAAAATAAAATGGAACATACACTGACTTTTCACCAGAGCTGCAAATCACCAGCGATTTAACAAACACGGGAGTACTAAAAGTTGCATAAAATCTAGAAATACTTCATCTACTCACATGAAAGTCGAACCTAAGCTCTCATCATTTACCTTTGTGGGATACGAATTAGATGTTTCACGGTAATTATTATCTGTTTCCATGTATTTACGTCATGGCTATCCACGAACATTTTTGATTACTGAAATGTTATCACCTTCTTCGCCCGTCGATCTTGTAGGTACCTATATGAATAACCTTACTTTGGGTGACAACAATAATTACTTAAAATACATAAAAAAGAAATAGAGAAATTTCATTAATATTACAAACGTTGCGTTCCCTCCCTTTTGTCGCGGCCTTGTTATATTAGACTTCGTATAGATAAGAGCGCACTGGCTTTCCGGCGCCGGGGGCTCCTATCTAATTCTCTCTTGCTATGATAAATGGTTTACGCATTTCCTAAACATTGATGTATTATTCTGCGTTTAACATTCCATTTAAATTACTTGACAGCTTTTATTTTAAATGTTTCGAACAGTTCTGAAAGCCGATTTCAAAAGTTATTAATCGTGTGGATGTATTTTAGACAGGTTTTTGTGCTGTGGTGGCACTGTGGACTCTTAATGTATTTTCGGCAATTCTGAGGTATATTTTTCTATGGTTAGTGTAAGAATGGTTTTCCTGACGGTGCGTCACGACACATCGCGTGATACTCGCCCCACGTAATCACGTTACATCAACCAAACAACAGGGAGCAATAACTGTAACCCATTACTTTGTGTTCTAGTAAACGCGCAAGTTTGCGTTAATGTCGCTAATGCCTCTTTACGTTGTAAAACGCTGATGGCTTTTATGTCGTTCGCGAGTGACAATATTTTGAGGTGAAATATTCATGGTATAAGTGCTTAGTGACTGCATGTGCGGGAGCGCCATAATGCTGGTGCGAGACTTTACGTTCTTCTTGCCCGCAAGCTAATTGGACTGCAGTAAAATACAAAGTTATGAGTGTGTAACCATGTATAAGTTGTTATGCTTAAATTCTGCAACGTAATGTAAGAATAAAATGTAGAGCTTTGTTGTAAGTTTGTTGTTCTAAGTTTGGTTGACAAACTTGTTGCAATACTCACCAAGCATCAGGTATATCTAAAGAGAAAGAAGAATCTAAAGAACCCTTATTTACTTTAGCAAACTGTTTATTCATTTACGTGGCCTTCTGATGTAGACCACAATGGCCAATCCTGTGGGAGCACAAACACACTTTATAAAAGCCCATAGTGTATAGAGGCCTTTGCGTCTATTATAGACGATATAAGCAGTGCCATGTAATGCCCAGTAGATGCAGTCAAATGCTATTGTCACACAGAGACATATGTACTTGGACACATTCTTCTAGAATAATCCTCTTCTCACCAGTTTCAACACGCACATAAACAAAGGAATGGTCTATTCGCTGACAACATGAAATATTATTTTTATGATCCGATTTTATTGAGGGTATTTGAGTCAAAGCTTCTTTCATAAATCAAAATATATTATGTAGGTACTAACAAAAAGTATTGTCAATTTTATTATTAATAAATATGTAATCCACTTTCCTTATGAGAACCCACCATAATATTATGTCTATATCTGGTACTGAGAACGTGAGAACGACCGTACACCAAAATTACAATATTCGGCAAAAATTATACTGAGAGTAAATTTTAACCGAAGGTTTCCCTTTAGCCAGCGAAATTTTCTTAAAAATACATAGTGCCTTGTTTGAGTATCAAAATTGATTTAAAACAGCAAATGTTTACTTTAATCTACCTGAATACGACACCGCGTAACAGTGTATCGATTTATGTAAACGCGTCATTAAACTTTCCCATTAACTTTTAGGTACCTACATTTTGTACACAACAAAAGAAAAAGTAGCTATAAAGTAATACCTACATAATGCGGGCTACGGGTATAAAAACGACTTAAAAGGGATAATTAACATAAATGATGAAACGTATTGTCTTATGAGGAATTACGTGGTTAATTTGTGATGTTCTATTCAAAGCGATTGTTGATAAAAGCGGTATAATTTGAGTGTAGGTTGTGTTTGCGTCTGGTCGCTAGGTGACATACCGACAGGTGTTTTATGTCCCGTATTGTATCGATTTTACCTACGACTATAACTGGCGGTGCTACGACGCTGCTATTTCTATGATCGTTCGTGTTTGATTGTTTCATACTTCAATCGATTGTTTTTTTTTAGTTTTTCTAACGTAACAGTTGTTAGTAATTTCATGATTATTCAATTTACTTAGAGTTATTATCGATATCAGCTTACGTTTTACATTCACGTTCAATAGCTGTAATCGGAATATGGTTTTTTTAGCTAGGTGTATGATTTGTTTTTTCACTGTAACCACGACGACATCGTATGTAGGTACTACGTCTATTAAATAAATTGCTTCCATTAGAAGCTTGAGTGTATAAAAAATGTGTTGTAGACCTTCAATAAATCAATAATACCCTTGAACGAATACACACATTCAATACAGAGCCTATTCAATCTTAAAAAGGGACCTTACCTACGTTACTTATACTAAACACATGTAGCATATAAAGCTGTAAAATGTACAAGACTCCCCATCTGTTATCCTCGAACTGTTAGCTCCACGGATAAAAACAATAGTTACAGTTCATTCGGCCCAACAAGGGCATTACTTCCACGCTCTACACGCGAACAAAAACATTTAGCTATCGTTCTAAAAAAACTGAAATATTTTTTTTAAATAACATTACTATTCCATTGCAATTTAAATATTTATTAATCGTAATGAAAGTTAAATATTATAGTTCAGTAAATATTAACTCAAATCATATTAGGTAAGGAACATTTTGTTTAGACGCGTATTAATCAAAGTGAGTGCTACTTGTACTTGGACAGGTTTTCATTGACGTAAACTCAAACTTATGTTATGGGTGTATACTTTTTTGTAGCGAATTGTTACAAACCGATGTACGTCGAGGTGGGAGATTCGCATCGATCTCCGTAAGTCCCTCTAAGCCTCACAAGGGTCGAGAGAAAAATCTTCGAATATTTTGTAACGAGCGTAACAAATACGCTGTACCCATTTTTATGCTCGCAAGTATTGGAACGGAATAATAGAGAATAATGCGGTTGTTTTTATTAAATGTTATTTCACCTTTTTCCGGATCAATTTTGTTTTTCGATTACAAAGAAATGTGAGGAATTATTTATTTATACTTTATATTCATTGGAAGGACAGAGGCGGACTAATTTCATGAAAGCTTTCTAGATTCCTCTTTATGTATAATAGTCTTAGACTTAGTTTACGTACTTACTTAAGCTAATACCTTTTCTTATTCCATAGTCATCATTTAATTCCATAATTATCAAATAATATTCTCATGAAAAAGTACTTTTCGTACAGGCATCTCAATCTTTTCTTTTTCGGCTTATACACAATAAAACATCTTCAAACACCTGATAGACGGAAGGTAGACTGTATTACAATCCGATGCAATACCTACAATTCCTCAATCATCGATCGCGTAAATCCGACGTAAGCTGCTCTTGTGACTCTTAGGGGACGAAAGGTACGAGGGGTGAGAATAACAAGACTAGCACTCTTTGTTACAAAGGAAATTCCAACAATATAAATACAGTTAATCACACACGTAAGGAATGTAACGACACCCTAAAGGCGCTCTGGTAAGAAATTACCCGAAGTAGAGCAAATGAGGCCAAGATGAAGGGCCTGCCACTGACAGAAACACACAGATGAAAGCACCTGTGGCCACAAACTCGAATTAAACTTGCTACGCTTATAACAATTTATGTATATTTCCATATAACTGCATATTACGTAGAGACATTAAGCCCCGGGTTTTCTCAGATGTTCTTAACATGCTCGGCAACGTGTGTAGGTGTGCCGCTAAAGTCAAATATATATCGCCGCGAAATGAAACACTTTACGCTCTTGAAGCCCTTCGCGCCCTCCTAATGCTATTAAAATTTAACTTGATGCTCTTTTAATAGCATCTGCTTTATACGAAACTAATCTTGAATCATGACAGCACTCAAGAATTTCGGCTTTTACTCACGAGAAATTTGAATAGAAATATTACACAGTGGACCTTTTGTTTGAAAGTGTATAATGAAACAATTTTGAGTTTAATGCAAATTTTAATATTTAAAAAATGTCTTCAAGCCCCGGACGTTTATGGCCCAGTGTCGTAAATACGCACTTAAATACCATTGTGATCAAAGTTCTCCGTTTGGTTGTAGGTTTTCCCTACCAATGGGGTTGTTAGAGACGGACACTTTGTTTGCATACTCCTTGATAAAAAACGTTTAAAATAATCTACTAGTAGTTAAGTATCATAATAAATTAACCAGCTAATTAAACACACTTAAATACAAGCTAATAAGAAATACAACTGGTAAATGATATTAGATCAAGCAACGAACCTCTCTAACTACTCAACACGAAGCCTCCAGGAAAAAAATATAACCACCCTTTAATCTGAACGGCAGTGTATAAGTATTTCCAAGAGATCTTTTGTTTCGCGGAGTATTGTTGCTCGCCTCCCGATCTGTTGTGTGAAAAGTTGGAGCCAAGTCGGCCGATTGAGGCAAGTTTCGCTGAAATCAGACAAGTTACATCGTATTCCTGGCGGCTTTTCACTTCCAAGTTGGCTGTTGCGTGACGTTGATGCGACCCAAGTTTGTTCTTTATCCATTGAGAATTTAATTATACTTGATGGTAATCAAAATGCTTTTTGCGACTGCTAACGAGAGATTTATGGTGATGTATTAAATTTTGTACGCTCATAGGTATATTATATTGGTTTACATATTACATTTATATATAGGTTTAGCAGTAAAGGACACGTGCTAATTAGACGTTTACTAGACTATTAAAAACCCATGTTCTTTGACACGTATAATAGTCTAACAACTTATTATTCAAAAACAATAAAATCACGTGTTCTCTGTCGTTTTTTCGCAATCATGAAAAGTGCCGTTTACCATTTGCCCCACCTTGGCTCCACCCATACATTATGTGATGGGAAAGCCTTCTTCCGGTATTTTTACATGTTTGTCGAATTCGAAAACGATATGGGAGTCATCGTTGCAATATGTTTTGGGCCCGTTACACAAAATTACACGATATTGCTCTTCCGTCTCCGGCTTGGAGCATTATGCTCTATTATATCACGAGTCAATTACGCACTGTCAACCGATTCATCATAGTAATCTATGAAGCATAATCTAAAATTGATATTGTATAGCCGATTGTTGGCTTACAATCTCCGGCTCCATTGTCCGCCGGTGTTCGGTAATAGCGGCCTAAGCAAACAAAGTGTAATCAGCATCATTAGCATAAACATATATTGAATGTGTAACTAATCATTACCGCTCTATAGTCTATACACATAATTATTGTAATTGATTTCAGTTTTATCCATTCAGAATTAATTGTTGTTTAGTGTTTCATTAATATTATTTGGTAGAATCAGCCATCTCTAAGTAGCAAAATAAATTGCAAATACGAAATATCTTATATTTTTTTCCTGTTTGCTAAACAAAAGCAATTTTCTCGAATATATATATTAGAACACGCATTCTGTGATTACTAATCCGTTTCTTAGGTAATGTGATAGTTATATTTATCATTAAAAATATCTTTAGCTAGGTGGTGGTGTTTAAATATTTAAAAAAATATTCTGGTTAAACCAAATAATCCAATCCCTACTTCTATAATTCTTTTTCATAATTATGATTATCAGGTAAGCTGTACTATAAAAAATAATTGACAACTGCAATAAATCACAAATGGCAAATTAATAGGCCATGCAGAATAGATGCTATTATAATATTATAACTGCTGTCGGATTAACGATAAATCGCTTAGCAAACGTTAACCACGACGCTTGACAATAAATAATCAGCGCCGCCTACTAAATTATTTTAGCCCATTAGCACGACAGAGCCGACACAAATTAATCACGGGAATGACAGTGAAGGCATTTAACACTTTCCTGAGCACCAAACAGCCGAGAAAGTAGCGCACCCGACACGAGGTAACTTCCATTATGATGAAGGAGGTGATAATAACTACGAAGCATATTTTCCTTAAGTTCCGCAATCAAAAAATAATCAGCAGATATATAATCCCGATCACAAGATGTCTGCACTCATATGAGACCCGTTAGCTTACTTTGCTATGTATATTTTCATATTTTCGGTTCGGATAGATAGGTCGAGGTCGTCCGCTTATGATGTAAACTGGAATCGATGTGCGCCAAAGTGTCAATAACCTAGATAAACTATCGCCGGTATACATCGCTCTTTATAGATAAAAGTTAGCCTTTGGGAATGATCTGCACAGAAAACAGTGAAAACAACTGTCTTTAGGTAAAGTTGAAGACAAATCACCCGTGCGATATGGCGTCTGCGTCATCTGTCACTATCGTAACTGTCAAACTGGCCTGCTAAATCGATCACGCGCGAACTAATATCGAAGTTGTGTCGACAAGTCGCGCGATTTGGGCGACCGGAGGCCCGACTAGTCGTACACGGGCAAACTTTTTACGTGCACCGGCGTACTATGGCACACTTCGTTTTATTGGATGTTTCCGTGCAAAGTTGGCTCTGTCGTCTTTTTACACTCCTTGAGGAATCGACGTGATCTTTAAACAGTATTTTTGAAACTTGTTTTATGAACGGCCGTATTTTAGCTCTAGTTTACAAGTTGTCTGTATTGTAGTAACGGGTTAGCATGACAATTAATCTCCCGCTATTTGTCTTGCTTTAGAGCACTATTTCTATTTAGAAGCTCAGATTTTGTTGGAGGAGCTGTCGACACTTTTTTCTACCCTCTTCTTTACGTATATTCTATATATTAGTATCTATATATACGTATATTCTTTGTATAATATCTACATATTATTATGCTAAGTTTTTTAAAAAGGACTACCTTTAAGTATGTGGTAGCATAGTAAAATCAATAATATATTAATAAACATACCATGTACTTAAATAAAATATCTAACACTAATGAAATAAAATTATTGGTAAGAATACCATTCGAATGACGCACGAGTTAGGATTCAAATAGCACCTTCCACAAGAGTATAGGGTTATCCCACGATGAAACAATAAATAATCTTCGTGACCACAAGCAAATGTGTTGTGCGCAAAAAGACGTTTATATATTTATATTCTCTAGCGACTCAACAAAGCACTTGTGTAAAGGTCTAGTGAATCTCGGGTTTCGTCGATGTTTGCCGAAGGATATCCCGGGACAAACGAGTCCGGGGCTGGCGATCCCGGGATCATGGCCGCGTTTAGGGACAACAATAGCGATGGAGGCACCCTGATACCACGATATATATTATATTATCTTTGTTGACACCGCATCATGTAGGTCGTTTTTTGTCGCCAATTTTCTCATTGTTGTTATAAAATAACTTTAGTCCCGGGAAATGGTGTTTCTTTTTGTAAAGTAAAAGGATTTCGGTGCGGTTAAAAATGTTACATTCTGCGACCCTTCAATCGCGCACAAAACGTTTGCCCCCAGAAAAACGTGATTGTATCCAATTTTTGCGCTTTGACCTTTGACGTTTTGTGGCAGAATTCTGTGTGTGTCTATTTACAACGAAATAGCAAAGCGAGATTGGAAAATTCTAATATTTTTCAATATTAGACGTTATATTGTGCCGCACAATCTCTGGCGTCTGTAAGAACAAGGTTACATTGATCCGATCGCTTAGTGTTTACTGTGAGAGATTTGCAAACATCCTTTGTGTGCCGAGCCGAGGTGATAATACTCGGTACCATTTTTGGTCCCTTGCACACAATAGGGGTTATAACACGGTGTCATTCTGTCAAACGTTAAAACATACACAAACGTAATACCTATTTAATTACTATTTCAGTAGAAGGTTAACTGATGTGCCTAAAATAGAGATTTTGGGTTTATAGGTAGGTACCTGTTTTACTAGTTATTTCAATGAATTTCAATTTATATACATCTGGCCTAATTTTCGAAGCAAAAGTTAATAGTTACACGTGTTATAATTTGTTGGTCCTTCCACCTCGTGATACATGACCCTACAATTAAAGCACTTGACCCGGTCGCATGCGTCGCTCGTATAACCCGGGGTCAATGAAGCAAATGTTTCAACTTCATCATCTATTTGACAGAATTGATGACTCATTATATTATTAAGCAATGTTATTGTTAAAATAGTAAAGCCTCGGTAAATATGCTAGAAGTACCTTGTAATGGGAAACAAGTGTGACTTTATGTAGGTAGTAGGTACTGTATGACATTTTCAAAGAAATGATACATTTGTTAAAAAGGGTCTATTTTAGAATACTTTCTTGAAGCTCTTCGAACTAAAATATTTTGTACTAATGGTTTGTTTTCGATGTTTCAGGTAATGTTTATTATTTTAAGACGGCACGGCCCGGTGAGTTACAAAACATATTTCACCTGAACACCTCGTTGCCCCGCCAGCCGGCCCTTCGCAGCTCCCTCCCAAGAATCTCATTCATAAAAGATTTTCATATTATTCAGCGACGCACTCACAAAGTTATGCGCCATAAAGAAATGAAGAAGAATATTATATGTTTGCACAGAAAAAATGTGTATTTTGCAAGTTGTAGATCAAAACAGCGGTGTCCTCCCTAGAGTCGGAGAAAATATTAAAATATTTGTACTTAGGGAACGAATACACACGATGTAAGAAAAGATGAGGCGAGCTCAATTTTGTCGATTCGATGTCCCCAATTCGTTTGCTGAATTCTTAATGGCGCCTTGGGGTCGACTTCGGTACGTAATCGCGACACTTTAGTATTTAATCCGCGTTTTGCCACGCGCCCAACTGTGCATCCCGTATAACTTGAATTTAATTGAGAACCGTTTTATTAATTCCATTTAAATTAATTAAGTTTTTCTGTAATTGGCTAACTTGGAAATCCGTGAAAATTTTATATCCTGCCTCGGGTATTGATTTTCTTTAAAAAACTGCCTTAATTACTTCGCTTTTCAGACTTTTGTATAATGAGCCTTTTTGTTCAAAAACTTTTGTAAACTGCCCAATGGATGACCCACCATCAGGTACTATCTGCACTATTAAACAATTTACAAACCAACACAACTTGTGTAGGTTCACTCAAATGTAAATCTACGTTGAAAAGCAGTACCTACATAAAGAGTATTAAGATATCTCCGTCCGAATATAATGTAACATAATATTTGTTACCGTAATTACAAGAATTCGTTCCTACTCCGTATACCTGGAATATCCTGGATATGATGAAACATCCAAGTATATAAATATTTTATGTACCGTTGGGTACATAAAATATTTATTGAATTTATTATAAATGTTACAAATTAAATACTTCTCAAGTAACTTATTCCCGAATGGTAAATAAAAAATGAGCAATTTCGCTGAATAGCTACAAAACGTTCAAATCCCGAGCTTACATATTTGTGAAAATATTTGTATTGAAATAACAGAAGTGATATCAGCTCGATACAGTTCAAATGGGTATAATCCACTGCTTAATTGCAGATTATTGTCGTTGATTAATGCTATTTGTTTAGCGGGAATAACACGCAAACATGATATACAATCGTTTAGGAAATACTTTCCTAGTAAATAGATTTCTGTGTAGAGCTTATTAACTGAAAATGCTCGTATGTTAGGTAATATTATATATAGATACTAGATAGGTACTAAAATAGCATATGCTTAATTATTCTTGATAATACATAGTTTAACAAAACCTTGACAGGTTAGAACTCAACTTTATAGTCGTACAGTAAAAAGAAAAGCTACACTGATCTTTGACTCCTTTTTTCCCTTTCCGTACAAAAAGTGGACGTGTTTAAACAAGTTACATTATCTCGTATAAATCTTCACCTACTCCACGGTTTACCGACCGTTCTAATTCCCGACGCACCCAGTATAATTGATCTACATCGTTTCTACGAGATAATTTTGTTCCGACTCGATCCCGTCCTATCGCTTGTCACTGTTTTATTACCTACCCTCTGAGCGCGGATTGCGGGCTGCTCACGGAAATGTCGTCGCATTGCATACTTCAATCGGTTAACGTAGTTAATGAGGCTTTAGTAGGCTAATAGGCTTACCATTTACTGTGCTATTTTTTGGAATATATATTATGAGGTGTAGATCTTTGGCTATGATTTATATAAACGGTCTTCCGACGATTATTTTTATTGTTAAGTTAACAATAACATGGTTTATGTTTCTCTTTTTCTTTGCCTCCATTTGCTTCAGTAATAGAGGGTGGATAATTTCAGATTCTAGGTCGGCTAAGAACTTCGCAATCATGTCCATTGATCGCATAATTGTGTGGAATCTGTTTACATTAACGGTATTCACAACACAACTTTAACTTCTTGTTATAAGCAGTGAATACACAGTCATCAACCGAAGTCTCTATTGACTCCCTTCACAGTACACAACAACATGTGGGTACCATTTAACATGTTCAGAGAATACAATTAGTATTTCATTTGGAGCTGCACGAAGATTACAAGACGAGTGGGAGTACTTACTACAATATATTGCTTCTGTACGTGAAGATTTATATAGACGCCTTTATACATAACACTCAGTATGTAGCGAACGAAATGGAGTCTTCGCGTGACTGCGTATTTAGCGGGCACCGTTAGACACACAATGATCGACACTACATAGAGAGATGAGGTTTGCTCACCCGCTCACCCTTAACAACGAAAATATACGTACTAGGTATTGAGTATATAAAAACTAAGAACGATAATGATGACAATATACGAGTAATAAAAGCAGAGGTTGAGTCTTTAAGCGGGGAACGAAACGACTGTCGTTGAACAGCCTCCACTACGCCTAATTGGTCTTACGATTACTACCCTCGCAGCAGACATTTTAAACAAAAAGCTGTTTAAAATACGCAACCCTAAGGTCTGTATTTCAAAAAAACATTTTAAAATAAAAGCCTCCTGGAGTGGCGTCCGCCCTTTTTCCACGTGCTCGTTGTCAGTGTAATTGATCGTCTCTGGCGCTGCGAGATAATTCCGCTGTGACGTGATCCGCATTGTTGTGACCGTTTTATTACGCCCTCACTGCTTCCGAGATGCAAGGGAAATGCAAAACAAACAGACGTTAATTAGACCAGATATGACTCAATATACTACGGCTGGCTTCTTTGCGACATTTTCTACCTATACACTTATAGATATGGCGATATTTTGGCGCAGTTGACAATTTGTATGCATCGTGAACCCTAATTTACATAGATTATGGGAAGATCACATGAATGATGGCGGGATTACTTGGAGGGAAAACACATATTTCAAGATTCGCTTACATGATTAAAACGACCATTAATATCGTATTTGACAATTTTGTAGAAAACGTTGGATACTTTTTGTAGAATTGTAGGATTTGTCCTTAAGTTAATTGTCCATAATGTCTTTTTCTTACACTGGTTATATTTCAACTAACCAATTAAATAATTGTTAATCAATAAATAAGTAATGCGAACTTATTGCTTTTGTCTGTAAGTGGTAACTTCTAATCAGCCATGCCAATCATTTTGTGGATCATTGGTTAAACCCTTTGAGGCTTCCTTTATTTTAGCAACACGAACAGAAACAAATGTCTTTGAGGTTGAATACAAAGTTGCTCCGATTGAATTAATTCAATTGCTCTGTTTCATCTCGAACAACAAATGTTAAGTGTAACATTGTACACGCTCTCAAGTTTCTTATGTTTGGCAACCTTGACGAACAATACCTTCAAACAAATATGTTATAGGCTTCTCGATTGGATCAAACAATATTACTATTATAACAAGAAATACATTGGCGGTAGGCTTATTTACTTAAGGATTCAAGCACTAAAATATCAGGCAAACTTTCTTCTGTTCAATTCAGACCACTACTTACTTAAAACAATGTTCCTACTTAAGAAGGATTTATGTACCCTCTCTATCTTGTTGCATAACTCTTTTAAGTAAATGTTATTTTGTGGGAACGTAGTCTTAACTCACAGAGTTGGTCAGTAAAATAATTAAAAAGCACTTTCAATGTAGGTATATGTATTGTGTAATGTAGCGTGTATCCATTTTTTGAAAATCTCACCATTTCAGGACGTGTTGGGGTCGCGCGGTGGTTTCCATAAATTATTACAGTGGAAGGTTTATTCGAGATAAAATTAAATTCGCCAAACGCTCGTCCGTCGGAATTACACTCGCTAAATTACCGGTCATTGCGGCAACGAGCCGTTGTTGCTATCACGATTATTCTCGATGATGATCGTCACACCAAATATTGATATTGATTTGCACTTCAATTTGCCCCCAATTCGGTTTTTGTTTTCGTTTCATCACATTCTAAAAACAAGCATTCCATTGGAATATGAAATCACTACAAAATACAATCTAAATATTTTGAGTACCAACAATTCATACATTCTGCTAGCTGTATATTTTAAATATAGTATTGTTATCAAAATGTTATTCCGTGTGTCCATATTTGAAAATGTAGATTAGAATATGTCCTGCGGCTCTGCGGCTGTTACGTACGATAGGTATATACATACTCTAAAAAACTGACGCTTGTTTAGATAATAGCTCAGCTGAGTACAGTATAAAATGATAAATGAAAATACGGGTATATTTGTAGAGTAGGTGGCATTGATTTTAAAACAATGCTGACTAAAATGGTATTCTAAATACTTTAATAATGCAGAGCTTAAACATAGCCGCAAAAGACCGATTAAAAACATCTGACCATAAAAATCCACTAAATTACATTAGGACGAAAAGTAAAAGCTCTCTCATAACGCTGAACTTAAAGTCATTTCAACATAAAAGAACAAACTTGAATATAATTTGTATTTGAGCCAGTTCACCCCGGTTCACATCGGCGTGTCGGTTGTAGACCGGTTCCCAACTTTGTAACTGTGTAGCAATTATAATAATGGGTTACACATAAAGTAAATTGGGTGGAAGTTCATTCGATTGTTAGTACAAATGTGTTCTACATCGGAGCAGTATGCGACCCACATAATTGCTTTAGAGGTGATCACACAAGATTGTGGAACTCTTTTATTGCGAATGTATCAGAAACATTCGTAGATACTTTAGATGCCAATAGTATTTCGTCTTTCATCTAATACAATGTATTTAGCATATATTTTGTTTTGAAAACAATTTAAATTAGTGATTTTTATGTCTTTTTAAACCCAAAAACATTACTTAAATTTTGCAAAATCGAATTTCCCACAAGAACAAATACCGATTTAAACGATTTAACGTTTACCTCTGTTTTATGATTTACAAGTTTTCATCAGAACTTTGCACCGTTCAACGCACAGGGGAATTATTATTTATTACTACAACACCTGCGACAGGACGTGGAAAGTTTCCTTAAAAGTCTCACTCGGCTGGCCTGGGGTAATGGGGGGAATAAGTCTACGTTCCTTGCGCCTAATTTGGCAACCCGACGCGCGGAATTTATAGGGGTGGGGCCTCTACAGCTTGAAATATTCGAAGGCTCCACTCGACCGTGAGTTATGAATGAATCCCGTTAAAGAACCCGGAAAATTTCTAACGGCACGCGTAACGGGTTTGACATGGTGCGGGATCACTCGACGTCTTATTACCGATATTGTCTTCACTTTATATTAAAAGGTAACTTTACAAAGTATAACCATGCTTCCCTCCCTTTCACACTTCTCTATGCATGTCGAAGGTAAATGAGCTCATGAATGTTTAATTTATGCTAATGT
This sequence comes from Abrostola triplasia, assembly GCA_946251915.1. Classification (NCBI taxonomy): domain Eukaryota; kingdom Metazoa; phylum Arthropoda; class Insecta; order Lepidoptera; family Noctuidae; genus Abrostola; species Abrostola triplasia. The sequence goes on from OX276431.1 coordinate 6,124,418, forward strand.
TTGCGTGGCGTGTCTACAAAATTAACGAAACATTGCGTTTAAGTGGTGGTCTCGTTTATTTTACACCGCGAACTTATCGACATAACTAGAACATAAAACTAAGAAGGCGAAACCAAACAATCATAGCTGGTGAACGGAATATAAAAAAGGATGAGCTTTAATGGGCACTACATCGGTAACAGCCGCACGACGCGGCGGTCCGCATTCAAATCTGTTTGATTTATGCGAAGTAATCGCTTCGGCGCTCCTGCCTGATGGGAAACTAGAGAAAATGGCAGACTATATTATTTATGAGGACTAGACTGCGTTAAGTCGGTTAGCCAAACAAGATGCAAGATTAATAAAGGAGCATTGGAATAAACAAATCGAAAACACGGTTAAATTTCAGGAAAACAGGTTACACCTACAAATTCTACAATGTTTAATATTTCACCGATGTTAAAAATGTAAAAGTTCAGAGCTACGGTAAACACAGTTGTCGGACGGCGCCTACGAAACTACAAATTACTGTTTGTGGTCAATGCGAACAACAAAGCGTCTGGCCGGTCGTCTGCGCCAGCTCTTACATTATGAAACAAACTTGATAGTTGCTGGTGTCTTTTAAGTTCTGATTCTTCGGTCATTTCTTTTATTAATTGTGTTAGGGTCGTAAAGTTTCGAGGCTGACGAACGAGCAACTTGTTCGCAGTTAGTGTCAACTTAATAACAGAGTTACTAAAAATATCGTTGGCCGGTCTCGGTACCCGTATAATAATGGAGAAGCACTAAACTACCTTAATACTTTCACGGTGGAACTTCAAATTGAATTTGGAGTTATGTGAATATTTCAAGCTCCCCACTGTTGACTTTAAAACATTGTTCCCTCGACCCGCACATAACATTTACAATGTAAACATGTGGTTTCACTTTTACATAAAGTTTTGAACAATTAATTAAAACGTATAATGTGGAACTTCAAATATTATTTGAACAGTTGGGTCTGTTTTTGTATAATCCGTCGTCTTTAGTCAGGATAACAAAGTGTAACACACTATGATGATAAATATGTATGATATGATGATAATACGTGATCACTTAACATAAGGATCGAGCTTATACGCCGTTACAATAACAAAATGTACAATGTAAGTAAACACTAAACTCTACACGTAATAATAGTAATTTGTAGGTGTTTACGTAATAGGTATAATAAACTCCATGTAAGTCGTACAGTTTCGCTCTAAAACAACTTTACAAAGATTATCTACAGAGAATCGAGTCACGTATCGGGTTTGCAGGCGTGAAGGTACTTCTTTGAGATTGGGTGCAGATTCGTCGACAAGATATGGGGGGTACACACATTGAAAACAAAAATTGAAATAGATTGCCTTTTACAGCCTCTCAAAGATCTTGTGATTATTTTTAAGCATTATTCTATATTTATATCTAAAATATCAAATTTATTTTTCTCATTCAATAAAATTGATTACTTATTTTATTTATCTAAGGAAATACAGCAGCATCATGATGCAATAAAAATGTTAACTTTTTATTTCCATTTTTAACAAGAGCTTACCGGTTGAAATTAAAAGAAGATCTTTTGTCAATTAGGCTTAAGCAAACCAATTGTTACAACAGTTCCAATTCAATTTTACGGTAGTTTTAGTTACTGCATGACGTCGAATTCATTTCATAATATCTATAAATCGTTGTTACACACAGACGTAAAATAAAACCAGGTATTAAAAGTTAATATCGTTAAGGTTAACGATATTAACTTTTAATTTCTTTCTTTTAGTTTCGTTTACCATTTAATTCAGAAACTATTAGCGCAATCATTTGCATTCCTTCATTACCATTAACAGAGTTTTTTACTCTACCTCCATGTTTAAACGCGACCTGCCCGGCGCCTCGGACCATTTGGCAATCAAGTTAAAAAACGCCAAAGCTCAAGCATTGCATTTAAGCGTCGACTGCATTTACAGTGAAGGTGGAACGCTGCATTAATTAACAAAGCGTCCGATATAGGTGTCTGCACCAACACCGTAGTTGCACCATCAATAAAACAGGCGACAGGCGGGCAGGGCAGCCACACGCCAGCTAATTTTCATACTAAACGAGCGGGTGCATTATTAAAATGTGCCGTGACGTGACAACCCTCTCGACCTCAGCGAGCATTTAAACTTGACTCGGTAACTGAGCTGTTAAGTATTTAAGGTGTTTGCTTCAGTGGGGTACTAGTTTATAGGACCGGTGCACCGTCAGTGGAGAACAGTCGTAACGTCGCGACGCTGGAAGTCGGGTGGCACACAGTGTTGTAGCAGTCGTTAAAACTTTTAATGTATAAAGTATACTTGGCGGCTGGTTACCTTCACCTGACAATATTTTGTTAGATTATGATGCATAAACATAGGTATGAAGCTTTTGTTAATTTTTTTTTCGTTAAAGCTAGTCTAGGCTTATATGCAATGAATTCTATTCAAACTTATCAATTTTAAGAGGTAATAAAAATATACATTGATAGTATAAATTTATATGTGCAACATTGTTTTATATTATGTGATGGTAATGCTTATTTTGTGCAAGTCAAATTGTGCTCCTGAAGCATCTTTGTGTACCGTGACGTACCGCTGCGATATTCCCAAACAACACTTGCGAACAACAATTTAACACTTAGTTAAAAGCTTCCCCAGTCAGACTTACGAGAGAGTAAAACAATACATTTTCTTCAGGCGACTCTCTCGGCTCGCAACTTTGAAACAACTGCCTTTACTCTTGACATGTTTGCACCATCCATCTAGCAGCCGTATTTTCATACTAGCTGAGAGCAGGTGTCAAAACTAAGGGACGTTAGGCTAATGTATGCAGATTGCATCTTTCGCTACTACGGGCAGGTTGCGCGGGAAGCTTCTCTGTACACTACTTGCATTACCGCATTAACTTTACTATGTTTAATGCCCTATTACGGCGACGCTGTGTCGGAACATATTTTTTGCACCTGTCTAATTATATGCTACTTCGTGTGTTTAAGTGCGCATAATGGATATGTATTTGATATGCGACATAATATTATACTTAAGCTTAGCTTTGTATTTAAATCACATCCTACATTTAGCTTTTGACTAAGATGAGATCAACATGCAAAACAGCAATGGCATCAAATTATTTTTGTGATGAAATATGGACAATATTAGGAATATGTTAGGATTGCATATTATCAAACCTACCTCATGTAAATAATCTTCATTACGTAGTGAGACCACCATTATCACAGTGCTCATTAATTGTATTCTTCTGCGTTCAACCTACGTACGCATATAATTGTATTCATAACATTTTGGATGAATGCTTTTACAATACGAATTGCAGTAATATTTTGCTCCGAGCTCGAACAAAATTGAATAAGGTTTGATACGAATAGCATGAGGCCTACAAAGTGTCACATTTCATTTTAAAATCCTCGTCACCCAAACAAGTGGAATACAAACACAATTTACATTGACACCGACAGCGGTAATCACAGCTTTTGATTTTAATTGACTGGCTATCGATTAAATTGACTTTTATCTTGTTCGCTTTATTACATTACCTTTGCATGTCATATTAAAATTATGACGATGTTGTTATGTGACGTCATTATGAAAATGAAAGGACGACCTAATGAGTATTTTCCCATTTTCAGCGTGCTCGTTGAACAATCTTTTACAATTATCTCCAATACTGTTTCTCTATTGGATTTAATTATGGAATTGTTTCGACTTTTGAAGTATTTTATAAAAAGGTCTGGTCTCTAAAAGCTAAAATATCTTGGATAAATTTCATTTAACTTAGGTAATACTTTTCAGCATTGATGTTTTGATTAATGCTCGTCTATATCTGTAAATGTAGTTTATAAAATAATCTTTCTTAAAGGTGCGTGTGTAGTGTGTACGTTCTGTACTCAGCGTAAATAATCCGATTTTTTAATGTATCATAGACAGTAATAGCAGCCGTACTTTATGGATGACGTCAGCGTTTGGTTAGGTTAGATTATGTTTAAATTTATCCATGAAATCTTTTATAAATTGGTTTAAAATGCTAGGAAAGGAGAAGTACTTCAGAAAGACGAATAGTTCATTTTATTAAGTTGCAGCTAACTATACCTATATCTTATATTTAAATATACCCGGTCATTCTAGTGGGCGGGTATCAAACCCGTAATGTATCCATCAATAACTATGGACATACAAAAACCTTTACTTATATGATTCTATTTCTTATATAAAGATACCTACATGTCTTCTTAGCTCCCATCCTTCACGTAATAGCCTTGTACTTTAAGTTATTTTTACTCATACGTACCTAAAATGCGTGTGTCGTGAAAAAGGTCTGAAAATAACATAAGCTCGGAAGAAATTGTGTCTCGATTGGAGTTCCTTTATTAAATATTAATAAAAGCGCCAGGGCACTTTTGAGACACTTTCCAGAGTAGAGACGGCGCGATGCATATTTAAAACAAAGGAGTTGAGGGGGACCAGCCCACAGTGTCCCTCAATACGTATAAGGTGTAAATGGAGCAAGAAGACTTCACATACATTAAAAATTATCTTTATTGCTTACAACAATAAGGTTTACGGCCCTTTAATAAATGATATATCTATCTGTAGGTACTATAAATATATTTAAGATACATAAAAAAAGTGAAAAACAATACACAAGCAAAATGCTATAGAAGATACATCTACTTTCAACTATAAATGATTAACAATATAATCCATTTTAACGCCACATTTAGACTAATTCGTACGCTGATCCAGACATATTTGTACAAGTAAATAACCCGTCAAAGTAACAGAGCTCCCACAAACTAAACTAACACGATAACTTACAGATTTAAATCGTGGTGTAATCCTCGTGACGTGCAAGGTCCACACGATAGTAGAAAACAGAGCTCGTAGCAATTTATCTCAAGATAAATCCGACCACGCGTACGACACCTGTCAGATGGCGGGACGGGTGCCGTCTTGTCTCGTCTCGGCGAACAGCTCGGGTATTAGCTCTCAGGGTAAATTAGAATATTTCCAACATAAATAAAACGATAATTAACGTTTAAACAAACTGAGTTGTTGGGATAAATTTTGTCAAGTTGTCGTCTCGTGACTTCGTACCTTGTTTGCAGTAACCGCCTGCTCTTCTGATGTTTTAATAATAAATGATGCTTTGATCAGGATAATGCAAATATGTAGTTTGTCTTCTTGGTGTGGTTTTGCAGCTATTGTTTATTACTTTATATTATGACTGAGATGAGAATATATCTGACTCTATTCTCATAGCATTTCCAATATAAATCCTACTTGGTAAGGCTCGTTAACATACTCTTAATACAAGAGCACGCCATAATAATTAAACCAGGTATTACATAGGTCTTAATACTTTTTTTAATCTTAAATAGTCCCCAGTCATCGTAACCAGCATCTCAAGAATAACATTTTTTATAAACGGGTCGTAAGTATAAAACAACATGTACGTAAGTTAGTATATTAAAACACACGTGACTCATGGACCTTGTCGCATTCTCCGACTCAGATCCAATTTGCAGAATTTAAGATACCTAGTGCAAACATATTAATTTAGCAAAACTATTGCGCTGTTGTGTCTCGTTTGTACAAAGGATAGCAGAACGCCACTGTGCCGACTCGGGCGTTGCAATTTGTCCCGAGATAAATTCAGCCGTAGACAGATGTCGTCTGTACGGCTACGGACCTCTCGCTTTTTATTTATACTATGCTGTTGTTTCTTTTAATTTGATGCAAGGTTTCTTTTAAATTGCGTTATTATTTTACAGCGTAGGTAATTATAAACGCAATTTTATGCTGCCAAACATATTTCGTTATTGCACCTACATCTCATTCTTCACGTACATAATAATAAAACTTCACGCACAATTAACACTCTCATTGTGTGTAGTTTGCGGTTTGTTACTGAAATATTCTCGACACAAACACCAGCAGTAATCGTCATGTTGGTTTCTAAAATAGGTTTATGGCCATTTTCTAACACTTCAAAGGAGGTCATTAAATGTCGAGGGACGCTCATATAAATTTCGATTTCCGAGACGTGCGCCGTTTGCGACCGCCACCTGGCAACTGTCAACATGAACTGCCAATTTGAATTCGGAGCCGCCTAATTGGCCGACAGCTCGTTCCAAATATAAATATTAAAGGTCGAAAACGGATATCGCGTAACGAGGTGGACGGGGATGTTGGGAAAGGGTCGCAGCGTGAGTGCCTGATAGGCGCGTGCGATTTTTCCACACCGAGTTTACTCGTGCGTCAACCCAAACATTTCGCATGCAAACAATCGCAGAGTTTTAATGTTCTGATCTCTCTTTGCGTTTTATTCATAAACAAACACAATTATAATACGTATAATTTTATTTATTGTGAACAATTCATCGTACACATAAAACAACGCGCTATTTGTTTGAACTCCAAACATATGTACTTTAGTAATCTGCAAATTGTGTCGCTTCGATTTTTTTTTTGATAAAACGATCCAAAATCCATGTGTTCAAGTTCCTCTTTAAGTTAATCGCACGATCGCGTTGACTTTAAGGACTAACCTTTCGTGGATCCCTCAAATTACGTAGCATATGGTAGCGTGATATTTCACATAGGCCGAGGTCCGAATAGGTAACCTTTCCGATTCACTGCGACCACCGCTCGTAAAATAAGGGGTGGTATTCTCCAAGTCATGAATACGTTAGTTTGTTGGAGCGGGCTGGTTTAATAGTTAAATAGGCAAGCTAGAGAGAAAGGGGTACGTAGTTACGTATGCCTAAGTCACCCCCCGCCGAGGGAGGCCTGATAATACAAAAACGAAAATAATTGTCTTTTGTGGCTACATTTAATTGTACAATTCTTCTGTTATCTATATTGATATATTCTTCTAGTATGTTTACAATGATTTAACTTGAATATCACGTGCCAATTTACATATGAATTAAATGCGTAATCAAAGTTAAGAATGTCGATATCAACTAATTGTAAACACTCGTATTCAAGAGATCGGAGTGCGTGATCGGCGTTCGCAAACAAACCCTTTTGGGAATAGTTCGCTGTCGAAATTCTATTTGCGAGGGCAGACTGGGCACATACACCCGCACTCGATGAAGATTTCCAACTCCCGCTCAAATATTGTATGCTAACGCAGCAATTTGAATGCCGCGAGTAGTACCCAAGCAGATCTCAGAGTAGTTGGTATGGACATCTTGGGAAAACCCTCACCAGTTTGCCAGTATTTACTATTAACTTTTATACAAGGTGGGCGGATTGCCGTTGCGTCGTACCCCGACGTTAATACTAAACGAGATTCACTATAATACACGTACGTTTCTCAAGCCCCACGTTTTTTACTCTAAATAGCTCGTTACATACGCTTTACGAGTGTGTTACTGGGTGTGTCAGAATAAATAAACATCGTGCAAGTGGAACTATGCAAAATAATGGTTAACGTATTATGTTTTCAGTTGAGCTTGAGACTCTAAAATACTATAAAATAAATGGAAATTGTCAATTGAAATAGCAATCCAAATTGTAATTAATCTAGCAAACAATGATTGCAATATTAACAATACAACTCAAGGAGCAGAACTGGACGAAGTATCTTTTACGTGGCTCTAGACAAGACAAAAAGTACATCCCAACAATAGAGACATCGAGACGGATAAAGTTCAAAGTGAAGTCGAGTCGAAAAGAGAGGTGCCTATCCATAATAGGTACTAAAGTAGAAATGAGCAAGTTGTAGTCAATGAGACTGGCTTATAAAGGAGTTCACAATGTTCCAGAAACGCGGAGAGCGGTGAAGTGCGCTACACGCGTTCGACTCTCGTAGACCGGCACTTGTATGTCGGCTACATAGCCAGCCGATACTATCGTTCATGAACTAGTTACTACGTATATCTTCTGGAGCTAATCAAGAGCATTGTTACCGCTGCGATGATCCATACGCCACTCTGGCTGAGAACTTCGGTTACGCCAAAGTGGAAATGTAGTAATTTCATAGAAACCGGTTTTAAACGCACATAAAATGTATGGTACTATCGCACTCCTGATGCATGCATTAAAATTATGCAAAGCACTTTAAAAATAAATTCAATTTTGTGAAGGCGGTAAATAACCATAACGTTGCAAAAGTAGATCAAGAAAATAAAAAACGATAAAAAGAGCTAAGAAAAATACTGGAAATCCAATAAAAACTTGTTATCTAAGTGGACGCGTGTATACGGTTTTTATTAAAGTTTTTAAAGACTTTTCCCTTATGTAGGGGTTTCGAATACCTACTCCATGCACATACAAAGATTTTCATTTGAGAGTTTTATAGCGAGGCTTTAACTGCATATTCCGCATTTTTTTACTGCACCAACTTACTTCAAAACAAAAACGTACATCTAATTAAGGATTTGTTTTTAGTCGTGTTTGGTCCGCATTGAGCATTATGTTGGGTTTGTGGTATGTAAAAGTTTTGTTTAAATTAAATTGTGCTTAGTATAAGGACAAGATAATAAAATACAGTTTCAAGCATTGTTAGCACAGCTAGTGTTAATTACCCGGTAAGATTTAGAGCTTTCACGGAGGTTATGTATCTCGCGTTATCTGCTTAATTGCCTTACAAACAGTTTTAATGTAATTACGTGCTACAAATATTTGTCTCTTCTATTAAATACCATGCCGTCCGTTTGAGAAAATGATTGAGACAAATGCTAAGTGTAAGGAAAAAATGAGGAAAAGAAAACTTGGTGTTTTATATTTATAGCTCTTTTGTTTCTTCGTATAAGTAAACACGTTTGGTTGTTTTGTCCGTGGTTAATAATATCGTCAATTAAAATTAACATTCCACTTTATCATTACATAATTTCATGTCATACTTTGACATGATTGCTAAAGAAATATTTATTTAACACTCACACTTACATTTGTCGTTACAGGTCTTCGACCTAATGCGACAAAGAATATACACAAGTACAAGAATGAAAGTGACTTGTAAATATATTATTTGTGTTATTAGCTGTTTTTAATTACGAGAATCGCCTTTTAGGACACAGACTAAGTTCACATTTACATTTGGCAAGAACGAAATGGTGTCTATAAATCAAAGTCACTTAGTGTAATAGACTAAACAAATTAGGTGTACGCTCGAGCGCCATTCACCGTCGCATACCCACCACACCTACACCCTTCGACCCAAAACGAGAACAAATCGAGGAGCAACACTAAACACATTCGTTACCTGAAAACCCACTTAAAACAAATACAGTTACAGTTCCTTTAACGCGTGTAGGACAAGAATCCCGCAAGGCACAGCCCATCTCATGTGAATGATGCCGAGTGCTCCACGCCGCGTTGTTAAAACTCAAGTCGTGTTGAGTCGCGCGCGCTAATTGTGCTTCTAGGTGGGGCGCCCTCCCCACTCTGCCTAGTGCTCTACACTTCTTGTTTCGGAGACTTATTGTATGGAAAGAAAAACTTTACTACTGTTGACATTGAGCTCATGTAACGTCCGCGTCATGTGCGGTGCGATGTTTTAATTGTGTTTTATTGTTACATGATGTTACCTCATTACTGATCATGTGGCACCTATCTCGTGTTAGGTATTTCATTTAAATCAAATTATTTTAATTAAAATTAACAATGATAACACTTTCGTATGAAAAGCTTTATTTGTTATTGTGAAGGAAAATACACATTATAACTATTTAGTAGTAAACGATTGATTTGTCACGAACTATCTTTAGCAGTTAATCTGCTCAGTAATTCAAACAAATATTATCTGTCAGTGATAACAAACAGCTACTAATAAAACTTTTTGTGTCACAAACCAGCAAAACTAATAAATGCCGGACAAGTATTGCTAGTTTAATCGCAGCTGCACAAAACGTGGGCGACAAAACCAACCTCGGATCCGAACCACAACAACCGTGCCGAAGTTTAATTCAATCGGTGTGCCCCAGTGAGTGTTGGAAGGGTGGCAGGAGGAGAGGTGCGGGGGAGGTGCTAGGGGTGCGTGCGGGGCGGGGAGGGGGTGCTCGCGAGGCGGTGTTAATTACTACTCATGTGGCAGGCCACATATCGCGAACTTTGGCGCCCAACGTGGGGCCCCCGCCACCGTATTTATCTTTTAATGTCAGCTGAGGGGGCCTTGTTTAATCTTGTTTGTTAACAATGTGGGATCATAGAAAAACTTTTATTTCATTACCAAATTAGTTTCGCGTATATATGATTTAATTAAAATATTATTATAGAAACTAACGAGTTAACTCCACCTAATGTAATATAAGACTATTAAAGAGATCCACACTTATAACATAATTGAAGTCATAAGCTTCTATTTATATACCTATGTAAACCACTTACTGGCACTTATACTGCTTATACTCACGACTCCAGCTATGAAGCAGATCATATTTTGACCCGAAAAAAATATAATCAAGAAAATATTCGATATTAAACACGTTCACGATTTCAATCTAATATTCCAGTCGTATTCCGCGTGCTTGCGTCGGATACCTCAAACATTCCCGTCCCTTGTTAGAAGACAGCGAGGCCCGACACATCTCGAGGAACGCAGCCCTCTTTCCACGATGCTTTCTCATGTAAATTTTGCAGATTTCTACCCCAAATTCGATATATAAGTTAAACGGTACCTGCTAACTCACTTGCCCCCTATATTTCAACGCTATCATTTGTCAGATTTTCTTCAACATTATGTTGAGCTCGTAAAATGGAACATAATTAATCGTTGTCAGACGACAATAAGTGCCTTAAGAAAATGTGTATGTGCCAAAAAGAGGTTATATACGTGTATGAATGAAATATGAAACTTGTAAGTGTCTGTTGACGTCGTGCAGATACTGGAAAGTAAAATTACTTAAACTTTAACACGTTTGTTGCACTATCCTGTTTATATTATTAATGTGTATTTTTTTGGTTGCTCTTAGAATACGTAACTAGTTAAACATAAATCAGAATATTATACTTATCAAGAATACAATTTTATCAGAAAAGCTCATAACCTCTTATTGACGCCCAAACTGGGTCTAGTCAAGCTCAAAAATGCTATGCCATTTTTTATATATGAAATGTTTTGTTGAAGATCATAAAGTATATCATGGTTAACATAAAATGGGTTGTTTGAAAATTGAAACATTTATAGGCTCTAGGCGAATCGATATCGAGCAGAGCGCCTCCGTGGGTCCATCGACATAAATTCGTATTAGTGCCACCTCAGATCGACTTTACGACGCCTCAGGCGTACTTATTGCTTGGTCTAGTTATTTACCCAGCACGTTAAATGTTTAATGGAAATAAAAATAATGTTATTTGATGTTTGCCTGTTGGTTGGAAGACTTAAAGGAATTTCAAATTTCCAACCACGTGTACATCAAATCTCCTTTAAAACTATTGTGTTATTGCACCTAACACAAACTTTTATGAATGCTGAAAGAAAATAAACAATTTTGGAAAGAATTTGAAAAACGCCCGGCTAGTGTCTTCGAAGTTACTCCAGCCCAAATGATGAACTTTTAAGCAAAGAAGACGTCGTTAGAGTTGTCGAGAAGTTTTCCTTAATTTATAAAGATCCTGGACTACGACGACCTGATTAGCGCAGGGGCTAAGCGATAGGACTGCTGCGCTAAGGGTTTCGGGTTCGATTCCCGCATGGGGCAAAACTTTGTGCGAACCACAGATATTTGTCCTGAGTCTGGGTGTTTGTGTATGTGACATTTCATGTTTGTGAAACGCACCCACGACACAGGAGAAATTCCTAGTGTGGGGCGAGGTTTTTTAAAAAAAAAAGACTAACGGAGAATAATACCTACTAATTGAATATTGTATAAAATCGGTTGAGAGTAAGCAACTTTTAGTGATTTCTCATTTTTCTTAATACAATACGACCCTTGGAAACTCTTTGCGGTAGTTAAATGAAATAATATACCTTTACCTGAGGCGAATAACTGTAATATTCAAAAATACTCAACTATTTATTTATTTATTTATTATATATTTATAACTATCGCTTATAATATAGGTACAAACAAACGAAAATGCAACAAAGCGTGTTATTATAGAATAGCCGCAACTGTCTATTATTTTACTAATTAATAAAGACCTTTATAACAACCTTGACATACACAAAATCTTAGTGAGTCACCCCAGCTCATTTTATGATGATTTCTTTTACGTAGATATAGTTGGCGTTGACCTACAACTTGTTTTATGCGGTCTTTATGATTAACAACCCAGTTTAACAGTAAAATGCCGGCGTCGCCTTCGCGTTCACTACACATGCAAACGTCGCCATCGCCGTCGGTAGAAGATCGGATTGCACATCGAGGGCCCTTTAAGTGTAGTCACAAGAGTGGTCAAGTGTTATTCTGTATTCGGGACATTATAGGCTTAATGGTTTGGTATCAGTACCTTAACTGTTATTATTATTGAATTTTAGTAATTAGCAATGCATTTATCATATTTAACTACGAGTAGTTGGAGTCTATAATCATAAGATGGTTATAATTGTATCGAATCAAGCGTGACACTACGGTAGGTATCCTACAAAAGTATATTCTGCGAAAATACACTAGTTACATTACTTTTAGACATTAAACATTAGTCCTCTTAAATAATCTTCTATTCCAAATTATGAAAGTTTGAAATACAGACCTCAGATTTCCACAAAACTATGAATAAGGTCGGAGGCAGGCACTGTATAATAAATGAGTGGCCCCCTTAATTCGCCTGTCAGCTTTCGGCCGTCCACTATTCAGTGTTTCGGACAACAAATATGGCAAGACATCGGTCGGTGCGAAATTAAGTGAGTTTGCTAAGTGTAAACAGGGATAATCCTTGGCTTGACTATGATTAGCATATCGCGGGAGTCGGCGTTCGTTCCCGAGGGGCATCTGCAATTTAAATCAGGGACTTGGCGGGACGGGCCGCTCCTTAGCTGCGTACTCGGAATTTGAGATTTACTACGATTGGATGATTTGGGGTTCGATTTTCTGCTTGTTTGGACTGATTGAATTCGCTCTTTAAATTGACTCATATAACTGATGTGACTCTAAATTTATTACAGAATTTGACCGTGTTCCATTGTTCTTATTTTAAAATTGATTTTCCTCATTCATTCGTTTGTTTATCCACAAAATTATATTGATTTAGGAAGAGGGGCGTCATTTTCTTTCCCTCAATATTTCGACTTTCTTCCTTTCGCAAATATAATGTATAAACCCCTCAGTGTACAAAGGTTATCTATCTTCGTACAAATTCTATAGTTGTGGAGATTAGCGCCATCAATCAGATGGTCTGAAGCGGTTGCTGAGATACAGCTATCGGTTTGGTGCAAGTTATAAACCGACTTTATTTCTTATACAATAAAATCATTTGTACAAAAAAATATATTTAGCATGGTATTTTTTAAATAAAATTGTATTTTACAAATTGATGGATTCGATTTTTGATGCTAGTAGCATGGATATCATTAGTTAAGGTAATTGATACTATTTGAATTGTTATACTTATCTGTGCTTACCTAGCTGAATATAATTAAGTTTGTCTTTACAATTAGTGTGCTAAGCACAAAGTTTTCAACACACAAGGACGTCTGAATAATCTTCATCATCAGCGAAAATATTTTCTACAATGACGACCTATTTATCCCTACAATAACTTTATTTCTTGCCAAACACAAAAACGTTTCAAAAAAAATATGATAGTACATTTCGTGATTTATCGATGTACATTAACTTAAATATTGTACCAGCGCACAATGCCGTGCGTCCACAGATATACACTTGTGAAAAATTGCCGTGGATGTAGACGTCGAGTGGAGGAATTTCCCCCCTCCTCCTACAGAATAAAGAATTTAATCGTGGCCCTCTACTACCGCTGCTTAGAGCTTTATACGCTACAAATTATACCTTATCCGATAAATGATTTAACGTTTTATTATTTGGAATGCCGTAATGAAAATCATATTTTATATTTCATGTACTCTGCTTCTAGTTTAGGAATGACGCGCACCAATAATGTGATTTAGGGATTTCTTTTGTTGTCTCTTTTTTTTAAAAGGACACGAAGTTGATAAATCATTTAAAAATTTTCTTTAGAATAAAAGGCATGGAGACAGACTGTATAACGACGACCTGATTAGCACAGTGGCTAAGTGATTGGACTGCTGCGCTAAGGGTCGCGGGTTCGATTCTCGCATGGGACAAAACTTTGTGCCAACCACAGATGTTTATCCCGCGTCTGGGTGTTTGTGTATGTGATATTTCATGTTTGTGAAACGCACCCACGACACAGGAGAAATTCCTAGTGTGGGGCGACGTTTTAAAAAAAAAGCCTACAGAGGTATTCTTGCATGGAACTCATTTTAGCAAACACTTGCCAATCATTTCTTCACGATAACCCATCATAATTGTAACACCTGAACTCGGATTTGAACCCAGCATTTAGCACAGCGTCACGTTCCCCAACTACAAGACCAACAAGGCGGCGTGATTTGCATAGATTACGAAAAACGATGACGTGTACCTAACTAGGTCTACTCAACTTACTCTTGAAATAGAAGCACCTCCAAAGTTCTAACTAGTTTCTACAACCATTATAAAAGCTTAGATTTTAGCTGAGCAAGACACAAGTGTTACAGTGATTCCCGTCGGTCATAAATAGGATAGCAGTTCAACTACATGTATTCAACTTAATATTATTTCTTTTTTTTTACGTAATCTTGATAAAAAACTTAAAAAAAGCGAACTGTATCTGATAGCAATGCTTGACATTTCCATTTTACTTCCCTATCGACTTTCCCGACAACGCAAGACGACAAAATGAAATGCGGTATGAATGCTATTGACAGATTCCTTTACTCACAGAATTGCGCGCAGGTAATCATGTAGCACCAATAGCGTTCGACATTCAAATTCTACATTTCGAAAATAGTGTATCATAAGCTACTTTATCAGTCAGATACACAGTGCAAGTTCCTGCGCTAGATTCAATTGAGGCTGGTAAATCTAAACCGTACAGGAAGTTGGCCCAATCGTATCCTCACCTGCACACGGATTTGAAATTCAAATAGGATGAGACAAACCCAGTTTCCTCGTAACCCTGTAGGTTTATCGTTGCCAATAGTTTTCGTTAGAGACACCCCGAAGATGTTTTGTCTGTTGTGAGCCTTACAAAGGGATTATTTTGCTTTGATTGAAAAAACAAACATGGAATACGTTATCAAAGAGATGGAACCTCTGCTTTATATGCTTTAGAGGGATTTTAGAATAAGATTAAATATATATTCTAAATAAAAAATTGTCAACATGAAATATCGTTATATTTGCACAAATAAAAAGCTTAGTAAAGTACCTACTCAACGCACTTTCCTCTGCTCGTTAATTTAATAAAATGGAAAATTTTAATTGCTAGCGACCCTCTCTTTGGGGTTCCATTAAAATAATACTACGGAGCTCAAGTATGTTTCTCTTGAGGATAAAATCGCAAGAAAGTCAAAAGTTTTCGCAACGCTAGGTGTCATAATTATTAGAAATATGCATATGAATAACATAGACTTTATAAATTGTCTGAATGATTAAAATGAGATAGAAAGTTTTAGTTCAATTAGTTAGACCAACAATAACTAAATAAAAGTCAACGTAAATTATAAATAAAATACAGATACCGTGTATGCCTATACATATTGTGGCGTAGAATATAAACAAAGCTAATAGGTACTGACAAAGGGCAAAACAAATAAAGTCTCCATCGTCAGGTAATTTAAAAGGTCAAGAGCGTAAAAATATCGCATCATTAGTCGTTTAAAGGTCGTTAAAATGATATTATCCGTGCAATATAGCTTTATAATGATCGATCTATCTCGATAGGCCTTCCATTGTTATTGAAGTGAACAGGGACGATTAATTATCCATTGAACATAATTTGGGCGGACCAGCGGGCCAGTGCTGTAACAGACCGCTCCCTCCGATGTGAATTGATATCGGCTGTTGTCTCTTCATTATATATTATCCTTAGCCATTATTGAATTAACCAAACCCAAGTTAACATTCAAGGTAAATGAGCCTTTAATACCATTTAATTTATGCAGAAACATGGCTTATTCCATTAATATATTGTCTTAAAAAGTTTTCATTAAAATCCAACTGAGGAGAGTAAGAAAAAGCGCGCTAACTACATTACAACAAATAAATAGTAACAAAGAATGATCGTGCATTGAGCATTTTAAATTAGCAAATTCTTTGAGATTCTTAGCTATCAAAGGAAATAATAAATTGTTTTCCACCCACCTCCCAACAAGTTTTGTCTGCTTTCAAGGCGAAAGGCATCTTTATCGCTGTAAAACTTTTTCTTCCTTGTGTAGAGACGGAGAACCCCTTTTAATGAAACTTAAACCGGCCGTCTGCAATTTAGATAAGTATCCTACTTGCCTTTTAATTAAATATAGCTGTTCATCAACTATGATTGTACGACTATTCTGTTGAACAAGTTCTTTCCTACCAAACATTACATGCAAGAATGTTCTAGCCGAGTATCCTTATTTTCATCTTCCCATTACACTTTTAAATTTCTTTCTTTATGTACCATCATAAATCGTGTTAATACGGTCCGTTCTCATTAAAAGTGTTATGATACTTGTACATACTTAGCTAATTTAAATATAAAACATACCCTACAGATTAAAACTTTCACAAACTTGGGTATTTACTCGATGTTTTCACTGTAAATCGTCTCCCCTGACTTGTTTTCCAAGATATTTATAATCAGCGACTTTCCCCAACTTAGTGTCGGCGTCGAAATATCCTTTTAATGGTCGGCGGAGTGTTGGGTCGTCTGCAATTTAGATTAGTCCTTTAATTAAATTAACATTATGATCCCTATCTCAGCGAAGCAGGTGGTCGACAATATTGCCCCGTTGGAAGTCTTTCTTTTCTTTCGTTTCTACTTCTGTATTCTGAATATCTTATTCAGATTGTTCATTTATCAACACTATTAGAATGTTTATGCCAACTGAAAACAAAATTAAAATGTTGTTTTATTTATTAATTATTTACATATTAAATACCTTAAAATTATTGGTATCCTACGGTCTACGGGTCTCCAAAAGACAACGAAAACGACTCTTTTATCTTGTATGTATGAGGTCTTTGAGATATTTTTCCTTATGGACTATCCATTAAAGTACATTTTGGGATCCATTTACTTATAGTAGTAGACGGTTTGTATAGCATATTGAAACTTTATGTAAGGTACAATATCCTCGATCGTATTTCTTGCAAGTAATCTCCGAAAAGTGGCTGGAGTTATTAATGATAGTGGTTAAGTAGACGTTTCTGGGTCCCGAAGGAGGTTCTTCAAGGAATCGTTACTTTCAGAAGAGAAAATGGCTCGAATAAAGTCAATAATATTATGGTTATCTAAACGATGCAGTTTATTTGTTTACGTAGCTTAGTTAATGATTATTATTTACAATGCTTTTTAGTATTTTTACTATGTTGATTAGTTGGTATGTAGTCTTTAGTCATGTTCTTAGGGTGGTCGATTTTTAAATTACATTTACTCCATCTGTTGTATTTTTATTATATTTATCAAAATAATTTTACGTGCAACCATAATAATCGCGACCATTAATGCACAGTTTGTCTATGTTGCGAATTAAATATCATAATTGTTGCAAATAAGTTAAAAGATTGGATCAAAGTTGATGAAATAATAAGAAAAGAAAGTTACTTGTAAGTTAAATGATATTCGAAGCGGATTCAATGATTTCAATTAGCCGGTATACTTGTCTCGTTGGTCGGGTAGCGCGCCGTTTTTTCTACTTTTCCAGTCTGTTTGCGTTGGCTTTATCTATTTTCTTAGTGCTACAATCTTGGCGGCGCTGGTCAACCGAAAAATTAGAAATATCTCTGTCTCAGTCAATCGTTCAATTTAACTAAAGTGGTTCTTTTTATAGATTTAGTACTTCTTTTAACGGAAATTCATGACGTAAAACGTGTTTCAGGTTGATAATGGGGAAGAATAAAACTTTCTTCTTCGAATTGTGAACTAGTACTTATGTTAACTTTATGCATAGTTCGATGACACAGTTTTCGACATGGGGCATCAAAGATTTAGTACGTAAAAGTGATTTCGGAATAATAAATGATTCCCAAAACAATTTTCAAACACCAATGAAGCGTTACTCGTGCAAAATAAACATTCCAAATCTTACAAGTATGACGAGTAACCAAATTAACATACGCTTATACAGTAAAATCAAACTGAATTCATCGTTATTTAATAAGCCAAATAATAACACAGAACTATTTACACACAAATTGGTTTAGTTGGAATTCTCAGGAACCGCCGGCGTACAGTCAGACTGGGATTCTCGAGTCCCAACGGTCATCGATATCTACACGGCTGCTGTTAAACTTGTGAAATATTGCCTCTGACATTGACGGCACGAAGAAAAATTGCCTCTGCAAAGTTTCACCACTTCATTTTGCAAACTTTCTCAACGGTCTGTTATCGCTCCGCTTTCAGTTATTGATTCACGTTTTTTAAACAGCTTTATTAGTTGTTTTGACAACGCGTGAATGTATATCTGGAGAATTGTATTCACATTTTAGTGTTTCTCATTCATTCCGACAAATGAAAGGTCGATTTTAATTTAAGATTATTTTACCTTTTAATAGCAGCGTATATTAGCATATTTTTGTTGGTAATACATCATTTTCCAGTTAAGTTAAGAATGTAGTACGTAGAGGATTAATGAAAAGTAAAGAAAAACTTGCAATCTATTGCTAAAAGGGCAACTAATCCAGAATACAACATGAAATAGCGAGCACCAAACAATGCGTCAGCAGTGGTTACTTTTTCATTCTGTGGACCGTAAAAGGAGAAAACAAATGAATTGCCAAAGTTCTCGTTAGAGTGGATAAAACAAAAGTTAACCACCGATTTTCTATTCAGCGCACCCGCTGTTTCAATCAACTACGGGAATAGAAATCGAACAACATGACTTTCAATTACTGTTACCATGTGCAAATACCTAAAAGTTAAATACGCGTTTGCAATAATACACTTTAGAAAGTTATTCTATTAAAACTACGTTTGATTTCTTTGCTTTTATCTTTCATCTAAACACGCAATTAGGTGTGTAGAAGAAACAAAAATTAAACAAAATTGTCGACCTTTTAATCAAATAATAAGATGAAATAACAGTTAATTATTGTTTTGCTTGCACTTTACTGACTTCTCACAGTAATATACCTTCAGAAGAAGCATGACAGAACAAAGACTAGTAAAGTCCTGCAGAACCGATTTCAACAGTGAAAAATAATAAATGAATGATTATTTCTTTTCTTCATCGACATCAGACGTCTGACATTTAATTTCTATTTCTCTTTGTACTTTTTTCCGTTGTGTTTCGAATCGCGGCAACGTTATTCATTATTGTTGTTTTTGAGTACAAGTTGTAACAATACGTCCGCTACCTCGACAGGGTCGATTTGATTACCCTTTTGTTTTTGGACGCTTTTATCATTTATTATTTTTAAATTGTTTATTTTCTGCCGTTTTTTTTTTGTAAGTTTGCAATAAAGGCATTTTTACAAATAAAATTATACATTGCGCGGTTTTGTGACAATTTGCTGCATTAGAGCTAGTATAATCGTAATTATTTTATATCCAAGTTGTAATCCTTGGTTAAATTATTTCAGCTTACCATTTTTCACGGATATTTTGTTTAGGATCGAGCTTGTTAACTGGAATCTCAGTTGATATTACACCAATTCATCTTCAATCAGATAGGTAATAGTTATTAATCACACTCGGTAAACACTACTGTGTGAGATTGCATGTTGAAAGTTAGGTATGTATACACTAACGTATGATAAATTCGCTGTGCAGTGCCCCGGGTGTTTCCGCTCCAATCGCTTCGGATGCACGCCCGTGCGATCGATCGTGTGAATACACCTTTATCCGTATTTTATTTTTATTTTCATTTATTTATAGGCACTGTTTATTGAATGTCAACATGGCCCGTTTACTTTCCAGGTTGCCGGGTATTTTATTAAAATGCCTATAGGTAAGAGAGACATTAGAGTGAAGTATATTATTATTTACACTCATTTTTAAAGGATACGGATAAATTATATTCCTATAAAGAATGGAAATGTCGAGTGCCAGAAATTGATAACAGTCATACATCATTTAAATAACACACCAATCAGTAACAGTAATATATACGTTAAAAGCTCTTAATATTTTAATAAACGTCGCAGGAATTAATAATTTTGTGTTGGAAATGTCGATCCATCGAATCCGCTTGCCAATTGGAACGCGCAATTACTATTATCACATCGCCCAACAGTCGTTTGGTATTAAATTAATATTCAGACGTGTGAGTGCAATCGGTCGTCCATTGCATCTCCCTGCCGACCCTTGAACACGCCTGTTCAATTACACCCCGTTGGACTGATCATCCTTCACACAATCAACAACATAACTATGGCAGCAGGTGTCACCACTCAATAATATGGTTCAATGACAATTATTGGATAAATATTGTGTTGTGATTTTACTCAGGAAGAGCTCTTAGTGAAAGCGATGCTATAACATTTTAAAATAATACCAATTGAATTCCGAAATTACTGTTATATAGACTTTTTATATTATTATTTTTGTACAGTACGAAATTTTGAAATGGTGTTAGGGCCATTCCTATGGCTACAAGTTAGTTCGTGTGATAATATTCATTTAGTTTAATTATTTGTTTATTTGGATTGCCAAAAGTTATTACATTACATATGTCAGACAGATTACATCCAAGAAAATTAAACAATCTAAATTAAAAATATAGAAACATAACCACCTAATAAGTAAATAGATACCTACAAAACATATGCATCATTTTACACTTGATTAGGTACCAAAGCTTTCATGTATCTACGCTATGCATGGTCAGATCAAACGCATTCCTCTTCGATTGTTCATTCACTAATCAATACTAAAACGATAATCTGTTATGTTTAACGAGTATATTATCATGTCATAGAGGAAAATTATTTATTTTCCTGCTTGTCGTATTAACGTCGAGTCTTAGATAGTATCGGTCTCTCTAGACAGATCAAATGTTCGTTTCGCTTTCAAAGCCGTAAAGGCGTAAAATTGAGATAGAGATAAGCTCTAAATAGACCACTTACAACACCGCATTCTGTTTCACAAATAAAGAAAATGTTCTAGTGAATTGTTTGAGAGAATTTATTAGATGCAGGTTATTTTATGAGGGTTAATATAGGACTATATATATTATTCAGTAGTTTTAATCACGCGTAACGTTGTTTAGTTTCAAAACGCACTCCAACTTTATAAATTCTGGGCAGTTTAATATTTTTATTTAACTGTGCGAAGTCAACATGGATGCCAAGTAATTACTAGAATACTACAACAGGTAGCAACAGACCCGGCGTTTTTCCAACGAGGAAAAAAGAACTTGTTATCACAGCTAGCAAACTTTTCAGTGCATGCGTTATTCGGCAAAATTCCCTTTCTCCCGTCTCGGGCCGAGTATGAAACATAACTCAATAGTGAGCGTAGGGATTCGGGGGCAACCGAGTGTAAAATGGTCGACATGGAGGGGCATTTTCAAACTGACCGGTCCGGACAGTGCGGCCACCCTGCGCCTCCCTGAAATATGTTAGGTGTGCCGGTATTTGACGTTCTTATATCTACACCGGACGCTATTAATACAAGTGTTAGAATTCGTGTTTTGGAGATTTTCTTTGACAAAATACCTGGAAGTTCGTGACTTTGATATTTTGGTAAATGTGTCCAAAGATTTTTGTCACGTTTTACCACCAAAACTGGTAGTTCTATCACGATAGAGCAAAAAACAAAATAAGTTCTTAGACAGTGGTAAGCATACCTACATATATGTATATTTTGTATATTTGTACATACATTTTCAATTTTTAGAAAGCGTTTTTCGTAGGTTTAAAAAAAAACTAAAGTTCTTTTATATTTTTTGGCATAAAAGTCTCAAGAGAACCTTGTTTCATAAACATCTTTCTTCTTCTATCCTTAAATCGATTTGATTCAATATGAGTTATCCCTCACTGTAGCAAATCCAAAGTGACTGCATACAGCAGAAACAGATATTTATTAGTCTCTGGGGAGACCAACTCACGACTCCCGCGATAGCAACACCGAGGCTGCTGTACCTTCCAACGTAATCTATTATATATTTCAACTAACGCTATTTCTATGTTGTAGATTGTGTTATATACTTGTGTTTCAGTATAACAGATACAATTGATGACGTGCCTTATAACGTTCAAAATAAAATTCCATCAAGTAAAACCTACAGTAACGATCAAGCTTTTTTATCATTTTAACTTAAGGTCGGGGCAAGAACCTCCATTAATTAGATACAAGTACACTCAATGTTCAAGCAGCCGTCTATTTATAAACTCACTTCACAAAAGCTCAATTGCCGAACAGTGTTGTTTATACTTACACCAACATGCTTCAAAGAACCTTCGACAATGGCACATCTTTATTTCTTAACATAACTCTATCACTAATGTTTACGAAGGATATTAGATTATCTTATATGTAAATCATTTTACCTTTTGTAGATTCCTTGGTGTAAATTTCTCATTAGCCATGAACACAATCACAGTTTATGTAAAAAATCCTCTAGAATACCTACCGCAATATTAAAAAATGATGCTGTAAAAATATCGCATATCGCCGAAACGGGGAATTCCCGTGCATTCGGCCGGAAAATAGCCGACATAAAGGTCCGACATTTTGCTTGACCGGGGCACGGACGCCGATAAAATATATACGAGGACCTTCTCCGCCGCAAGTGTCCTAATGTTGATAAAACCTGATAAATCAACACTCGCCGACCGAATAGCTTCGTGGCCTGTAGTGATATAGCTCTACCCACTAAATATCTAATTATAATTATTAAGGCGTATTCTTTCTTAAGTTTTGCGTGGATAGTCTGATTTTCATTAACATTTTACCAAATTTAAGTTCTTCAATTGTAGTGGTTTATGTTATTATAAAAAATATAGATACCTATACTGCAATTTAACTATTTTATTCAGTGAAGTTTAATACCGCATTTTAAGCAAGTTAATCAAAAACAGTTATATATCTTTACTGATTCTTTGATGTTTAAGTAACAGCAAAATAAGCTGTGCATACCCGTGTCATTTCTTTTAAGCCATCTTTATCGGCCCACCGGATAAGATACTGCCTATTCATTGCCGAGGGTCCCACATTTATCCAGAGTAAATGTCACCTCATTCTCTAACTAATAACTTTTAAAATTGTAAGGTAAAAGGAAGCGCAACTCAGACGCATAAATAAAGTGCGCAACAAGATGGCGTCAGCGTCGGCGGCGGTCCGTGTTGCCAGCAATTAATCTCCATTTCCCGCACGCGCCAAATCGCGCCGCCATTACTGGCTCTGTTTTATTTCATTAAATGGACCCGCCGAATTAATGCGCTGCACCGTTTACAAAACCGATGAAAGAATCGAAAAAACCGGCATTGAAAGTTTTCCTATGCCTCCTTTGTGGCTGTTTGGGAAAATTGTCCGACATTTTCTTTGTTTATTGAGGAAAAATAGCTTGTTAAGTCTTCCGGCGACACTTTTGATATCTTTATACGGTATTTGCAGAATCTATTTTAACGTATGAAGAGTTTGACATGTATGAATATTTATTTATTCAGATTTTGGTTCTGAAATGGTTACCAGTACAATATTGTTTTAGTTGCACTTAATACCTACTGAAAAGAGATCATAAACTTTCTTTTCATACACTCTGTTTGGCAAATTAATGAATTGTCGATCATTGATTTTGTTGAAAACGGTAACAGATTGTGCAAATCAATTTTCTAGTCTATACGCTCTGCTAATCTGCGGACAATCTCGCCAAAAATTAAGGAAAACAAAGTCAGACTGAAATGTTGAAATATAACTCAAAGTCATTAGGTGCTTATTCGAGTTTAAAACCAAGTGTTAACACACATTTCACAAAACATGAATTTGCTTTTATTTTTGTAATTAATCATTGCTGAAGCATATCTTATATAACTGTGTTTGGCAAGGAATTATTATTATGTAGTTAGGTAGGTACACTTCTTTTGTTAGTATGTAACGTTTGTACGTAGCTGTTTAATGGATGAGCTACGTGTAAGCAATTTCCCGTCAATAAAGAGGAAAATGTAATAAAATATCTCAATGTTGGTTGTGTACTGTTGCAGGTGCGAACATTGTTCGTCAGCGGTCTGCCCATGGACGCAAAGCCGCGAGAGCTGTATCTACTGTTTCGAGCGTACGAGGTACGGCTATTAATTAAATTGTTATACTTATATTGTATGTAGCGGTGCTATTAGGCTGTATAAAATACTTTATCAATACGATTCAGCAGATTTATTGTGAAAATAGCTTGTTAAATAATAAAACGTATAGTTCACTCTTCAAGTCACAGTTTTGTTTGTTGGATGATATGTAGTAGTGTTCCAGTATACCATAACACACCCTTAAGTTCAGTCTTACTATTGTGGATCGTATCTAACTTACCCTAAATCCTGCTTATGTCGGACATTTCACTATAAAAACGCGACACGCTGCTTGCTCACGACACGCAAATGGGTCAGCAAGTGCAAATCTATCCTTATGGAATATCCGAAACTAATAGAAATGTCAAAACATTTATCTAGAGAAAATAAAAACGGAAAGCACCATCGTTTTCGTCACGCGACTAGATCTCGATTCGGATTACTGTGCCGTAAATATCAAATGTCATGCTCCGATTCGTAATATTCGGATTGAATCGATTCTGTTTACCGATAAGGGGGATTACACTCGATCCTTGGCTGGCACGGATGGCACCACGAACATAAAGGTGCCTAAAGTTAAACCGGGGGTTAGTTTTAGTGTGGGTATCGCGTGACTCTACCGAGCCAGGCACTGCCATGTACCGACTTTTTTGGTATTAAACATTATTACGTCTGAATAGAGTTTTACTGCGACATGAATGACATCAACTATTCAAGTATTCTATTCTATGGTCCCATCTGAAAGTTTGGAAAACATTAGGCTCGAGGGAGGTTACTTTGATAACAAAGTTAAAATAATAATTATAATTTTGTTTACACAGGGCTATGAGGGTTCCCTGCTAAAGGTTACCAGCAAGAATGGGAAAACAGCCTCGGTAAGTTTGTACAAATAACATTCGCACATTATGTAGATTATAATTCACAGTATAAGTAGGTACTTTCAACAGTATAATTGAAGAATAAAATTTTATTTCAACAAAATAACTTCTAATATCAATTTGGTATAAAAAGAGAGGATGTAATAGAATAAGAAATGCGGAATTGTTATATTACATGTTTGCATCATATTGGTATTACAGTAGCGCCATTAAACATTATCGGTGTAGCATTATGTATGATGTTCTACAAGGATGTATTGTTTGCAGCCGGTTGGTTTCGTCACGTTCCACACCAGAGCTGGCGCGGAAGCGGCCAAACAAGATCTTCAGGTTGGTATTGTCACAATAAAGTCTCATAGCTATAGAACCTAATCAACATCGCTGTATTACTAAGTATTGAGTCCGACCCAATATAAATACACAAATCTTCCGAACATATTGGAGCGAACTCAATAAAATATATTTTATCCGTAGATAACAGAGAGATAGAAGTTCTATGAAATCCTACCAAAATGATTTTATTTTTCCTACAATGCGGAAAATCACACAATAACAATAATAAATACCACGTACACTACAACGCCTAATCAATTTGAATGGCTTCAGAACACAGTAAGATAGGTAACACAAGGGCATTAGTATCTCGATGAACGACTGAGATATGTTCTAGGTATACGAAGCTCAATACGCTATTGTAAATACTAAAACATGTATATCGCACGGTGTTACTAAACCTCTTCTCATCACATGCCTCAAACACAGCCAATGAGCACTATAGTTAATATTCTCATTGTAGACTTGGAATAACATTTTCCTGACTCGAGTAACCGCATCGTAAGTTATGCTAAACCCATGCACATACAGAATAGACCACGTCGGGTCATCAAGTCGGTGTTATTGAGCTCTGAGGGCCGACGCCGGAGTGTGATCGATAAATTATGGTGTAAATACGCAATGCATGTCACTGTTTGACAGGTTTTGATGTCACATCCCGAGCACTGTGTTCCGTCACCTTAGCAGGCGCAGGCGCGGACCTCTCGAATCTATCGAATTTTTCCAATATCAAAAATCACGAACCAAAATGATAAATCGTTACTTCCGAACCCCAACACACTATACTGTCCCGATTAGGTTATTTTTACTAAAACTTTGATGATCGAAAATGTTTATTAAGGATCAAAATAGTTAAAGATGTCGATAGTATCCCAATAACGTCCACCCACCGACGCCCTCCCACCACGCGCTATTGTTTGTACTGGCGAGTGGTCGCGACTCGGCATCGCCTGGGAGCTCGCGGCGGCCGACCCTTCCATCGTCATTATATCGGAGCGCCGCACCGCTCGCGGCTGTTCACAGCAGGGCGTCCGGTTCGACCCCGACATGCCGCAAACGATTCGGCTGGAGTTCGCTAAAAGCAACACGAAGGTCAGCAAGCCGAAGCCGGCAGTTGCCACAGCCGCGCCAGCTGCACACCCCGCATTGATGCACCCACTCACTGGACGTAAGTACCGCCGAACGCACACACCGCCTGGCGCTCGCTCGAAGCCCCTTTGTAACCCATTCTGTACCTCGTACACACTAATAAAGTCGCACGACCTGTGTCTGTGCCGATCCTTACACTATAACGCCCGTATCCTAACTGCTGCCGGAACGTTAGTCTTATAGAGGGTGAAGTAGCCACGTAATGACTACAATCGGGGCGTCGAGCAATCGCTAAGGGCAAGTATCTGTGACCGCTTACACGTACCACGCAAGGCCTAGCTCCGCGAAGCTATTGATTGATCTGTCGGGTTCTTACCACTGTTGTCAACTTTTTACATGTTTTCATGATAACACCTTCAAGGGAATTTCAAAGCATTTTATTCACATCGCTTAAGATGGTATAGAAACAAAATATACTCAATATACAACCAGAAAATCCATTGAAAAAAGACGCAAATAAGTATCTATTACATATATACTTTTAAATGCGAGTTAGTATTAAATATTAAAAACGTGAAAACATGTCATAAGCACATTGTAAATAATAATTTTCTATAGCAGTATTCTAATATCACATTCATAGTTACGTCGTCTACGAACATTAAAGTCGATAACAAACTGACACAGTTTATTTATTTGTAACGTATGGCATGGTGACGTTGATATTATGGTGGACAGACCTAGCGAGTCCGTTCTTCCCGGGCGGCGGTGCGGAGCTGTGGCACCACCCACTGGCGTACGGAGGCGAGCTGCCGACGCTGTCGCACGGACTGGTGCACCCCGCCATCCACCCGCAGATGGCGCCAGTTCGCTCCTACCTCTGACTAGCTGCCGCCGATAGGCCACACCACGTATGTAACATTCTTCTGTCATCATTTTAGTCTTGGAACTCTACATAAATCTGAAACTTACTGGATTCTGCTCACGGCAGTCCCTAGATGACGACAAGAGAGCGCCATTAGTGTGCTGAATTTGTTCACTATTACATCAATATTTGTTGTTTTGAACAGCACACATTTTAGTAAACATAGATGCTGATATGTAATAGGTAATAATTAAGTAACACACAGAGAGCTGTCAAACATTTTGTGTTTTGTGTAACGCATGCAATTACTAAACAACACACAAGTCAGAAAGCTTGACCGCAGAGCTTAATAATTATATATTTGCATGCATGACACTAAACGCGGAACGTTCGGTAGCTCTCTGGCTGCGCGGATACTGATGTGTTTATACCTTACTAGGAGTTTGGACCTTATTATCATGGTAATAATGTCCAGACCCCCCTGACGCTGGGCGCGTGCGTGCTGCCAGCGCCCGCTCTAGGGTCGCCGGGCGCGGCGGTGCCGGCTCACGCGACCGGCCCCGCCGCGCACCCCGCGCATCCCGCTCCTCCCTGCTCGACGCTCTTCGTCGCTAACCTCGGACAGTTCGTCTCCGAACATGAACTTAAGGAAATTTTTAGCAGGTACGTCATCACACCCCTTTACATGTAATCGTAAATGTGCAAAACGCTTTATGCTTTCGACTGGAAATAGCGACAATATATTACGATATAAAGTGGTTTGTTCAATGATACAGTAGAAATGATATTTCCAGTCGAGAATTAACACGATGTTATGTGCATGATCACGCAACACGTATGATAATAAAAGATATATAAAAGCATTTAAAAATGTGTCTGAAGTTAATAAAATATAACTTTTCCACAGTGCATGTTGCACCGAATATCACAATGTCGTCCACGTAAAACATTGTTAGGTTATATTTTTATGTTTCGATTTTGGTTCTTCTATGTCTCACACAAACAAATTTGCCTAAACAGGATCACTTTAAGATGAACAAATGCGTTATATTTTTGAATAAAGTTTGTGTGAGACCTGAAGCCTGCACCCGTACCACCCTAAGCATGACGAACGTCACTATATCTCCACAGTTGTCACAACTAGTCGTACGTTAGCACTATAACACCACACAATATGAGAGCCGTGAATTACTTTTTGTGTCCTATATCGTGCTGCACACACCAACCGCGATTTTATATACGCAACATTAAAGAGGATGACTGTGTCGCACTATTTAGTTTTTATATTATTAATAATTTAGGCACATAGAATGAATGAGATTGGATTCTGAAAAAGAACCATTTTCCTTAAATGTTCATTTGTCAGAAATCCTTCACAATTGTGACATTCTCTGAATGATTTAGCTACAAGATTCAACAACATTAGAACAGTTTAAAAGACACACAAAGTCATACTGAGGGGGGTACGAGTGGGCACAATAGAGTATGATGGTACAGCTGCCCGGGGTTCTCTCGGCTGCGACTGCTGAGCGGTGGCAGCGGCGGCGGCAGCTCTGGCCCGGTGGCCTTCGTCGACTTCGCTAACCCGACGGACGCGGCCACCGCGCTGGCTCGCCTGCAAGGCGCGCTGCTTCTCAGCTCTGAAGGCGCCATCCACCTCGAATTCGCGAGGCATAAGATGGCACACAACGGCTGGATTCTCGCACATGAAGTATGCACGTGCACTATGTTTAGTTCTGATAAATCCATCTTGATTAATACTCTTATGTCACTTATGGCGCATGTCGTTGGACATAATATGTAACAGCAGGCTTGATATTGCATCTACATCAAGCCGATGGACCTTAGAAATATGTTCAAATACTGTCTTTCACAGTTTCTACTGTCATAACAGTTGCCAAAATGTCTATGTCACCGAGCAATGACATAATTGTTGAAAATTTATGTTAATCATAAATTGGAAGTTCAAATTAGTATTTTGTTAAGTGCTGTGTGTTATATATGATGATGTTCCGGATCTCATAACCGAATCACGTATTATGTGTTCCGGAATCGTCAAACCTACGTACTAATGTTTCACCATGCACCTCGCACTATATAGCGTTAAATAATGCCTGCCTAACACGTAAGCCTTAGAGAGGATTGCTGTGAATGTTTGATTGTTCACTAACATGTGTTGCATTACACAGGGAGCCAAAAGCGGAGAAGAGGGCGAACAGCATTAGTTCGTTCGTGGCTCTTGGCACTTGACAACCAGCGAACTGAGGGACGCGCTATCTGGATCCTCTGCATCGCATCGGACCTACGGCATCCGGAGACTGGGCACACCATCCCCCACTTTCACGTCCCCACTAGAGCAGCTCTGTCTCCTACCTTGTTATGTTCACCGTCCCCCTGCGTCAGAGGTGTGGTGTTATATCGTTTATACCAAAATTAGCAAGTGTTAATTGTATTATTATTAACATTCCAGGTTTATTGTTTACTGTTCATGATAAAAATATTATTTAAATCTATTAATTTCCTATAATGTAGCCTGTTTATTTAATATTATTATTCATTTTATCGTGTAACATAAGATTTATTTACAACTAACTTATTATACGGTAAAAATTTGTATATTTGTTTTACAAGGCCGATGTATACAACTGAGAGGATTTGTTATGAATATAGTGTATTATCAGAAATTAAACATTTAAGGATATATCTCATTCGAATAAGCTAAAAACCAAAGGTGCCCTTCATAGAAAGATTACGTTTTGTTAAATAATATTTCAAGTTGAATGATTTAAATGAAGTTGTATGTAATAATACGATACTTTTGTTTTAGCCTCGATAGTGTTAGCATATTTAAATGAATTTCATAACTATTTCAAATTATATTTACCTAATACTTTCTTAGTAATTTTTATAATGTTCAATCACTCGTTAAAGCGCTGGCACTCTAGTGTTGGTCTTACGATCCTTTCTATCTGTAAATGGAATTATTGCAATAATTATGAATATTGGTCTAGGACTTGATGCGATAGGACGGGGAGGCCCTCTGTGCCGCTGTCGAGTGCAACAGAACAGTGCCGCTGAACAGAGTCGCGAAGTGTGCACGCGCATCCTCTTCTACTTTTACGTCACTGTTGCGTTTGTTATGTCCCCTCTCTATTTAGGTGACACACCAAAATTTCTTGTGCCTTGCGAAAAAAAAATCCTAAAATCGAATTTCGATACTATTTCAAAACTTTGTAATGACACTAGTTTCAATTGTTTAGTTGGAAGTTTAACACTGGTCCACTACCAGCAGGTCCCCACAATGTTCGCGGTTAGTGCGATGCGACACAATCGAGATCGGTTCAGTCTTGTCTCTTGTTGCGAGAATTTAGCCTTGGCCTTATGAGAGTTAAATAATTAAATGTAATCATTATATTAATTAATATATAGTTATAAATTAGCCGGCGACGTGCGCGCCGACGCTGAATAGTGAAACATTATTCTATCTGCATGCTTTGACGAGCTTTTTGGTAATAATCTAATTTAAAATTTAGTAGTTACTTTAATTGTGTAATCGTTAGGTGAATAATATAATATTAGATAAGGGTATTTATTGTAGACAATCAGCATAGTTACATTACTATTTAATGAAAGTTATTCATACATAATAATGAAACGATGTAATGAAGTTTAAATTTACTGAAATGTTAGGATTAATCAAAATGAAGATTAATATATTTTTTATTTTTAGCTAGTTGACTATCGCATACAGAATGAATACTTAGTTACCTACGCGTCGACGGAGCGGTGACGACATAAGTACACAAACAGTGCGAGATAGCAATAAACCAAAAATGAAATATTAATGTTATTATTATAGGTATTTAGTGACGTATTCTGCTGATGTAAACAAGTAAAATTTACAAAAAAAAAAGTAAAAAAAAATCCCTGCTTAGGCTATATTATATAAGGTTTCGGATATTTGGGTTACAATGTTGTTGCGACAGAAATCTATTGAGGTACTCACGCGACCGTTGTCGGTCGGTGGCCAGAGATACCGCATGTGAATTCTTATGAAAATCTCTTAGTCAATATTTAATAGAAATTTCGTCAATTTTTGACTTAGCAAAATTTTATACATTGTTTATAGTAACTATAACTTCACAATGTACCGAACGTCGTGGCGTATAGACCAAAGATAAAGGATATACATAATTTTAATACTAACCTCAGACCGTACCAAACATGTATTTTGTAGGCATTGTACTGCAATGTTTTAGTGAACACAAAAAATATTTTAAAGCCACAGCAGTTTGTGCAGACATCATTTGTTACGGACCTAAGTTAAGGCTTATGCCACAACGGTGATACATGAGGACTCCTAGGTTAGGCATCATATTATACTATTTTAATTGTTACCTACTTTTGCTAATGTTAGAGAAAATAACAATCAATTTATTAAAATTATATACATTTACATTCAGTTTTATATCCAAACAATTGTAATGAAATGAAAATCAATCTCTATGTACAACAATGTGTCACATAAAATCTCCTGACAATTCAGATTTTCTTATATATTATTAATTATTAATTGTCGGTTATAATATTTAAGCTAAGTCAATGTTCACTTATTTAATTCGATATATAATGCTAATTCGTGTGTAAGTAATTGTGTAATAATGTAGTAGTGATCTCCCATACCTTCGGCGTACGGCGTCCTCAATCGCACACTAAAAATACAACGAAAAGTTAGTTTTTCTTTTCAGTTGTTCTGTGTGAACCTAGCGATGGCTTTAGCGCGTCATTGACGATCAATGTTATAAGCTCTCTTCAGAAATATGTGTATCACTCTTTGAAATCTCTATCATAGTTTTAATGTTAACTAGAGCCATCGCCAGATTCGCCGATTTGGTTAGCGACTCCCGGCTCCTCCGGCCACGTCGCGCGGTATTGTAACAAAACGGCGATGTGCCGTGTGGCGGGAGGAGCGGGCGTGCGTGCAGGACGCCGGCGCCGCCATGATTCCGTCCAACAACCGTAGATAGCGAGTAAGAGACGTCCAGTGGCTGCGGACACGGCTACGTCACCTTTTGCGGGACTACTCGATACATATCATCATGTAATATTTAATGTGTAATTAGGAAATAAAAAAGCGGTTTCATAGAGACGTTTATTCTGTATTCTCGTCTACTACTTATAATGCAATCGGCTATATGTCACGCTACACTCACTTTTGTGTTTCCGACATAAATATTGTTCGCTTTGCTGTCATTGTATACTTTTACTCGGAATTATCTCCGCTTCAGAATCATTTATTTGTATGAAATTAAAACACGAAAACTTATTATAAACCATAAAAATAATATTTTCTTAAAGTTTACTGTGAAATCGAGTAGATGGTGTTCGGATTCGGATCGTCGTCGTTTATGTAAAGACGCGTGACATTGGCCCGCATGTGATAGGGTAGAGTAGGGGTGTAGCGTCGCCTTGCAAGTTAGGTTAAGTGAAGCGGTATCACACAAACGCCGTGCATCGGAAACATATCAATTCTGTGCCCCTTAATAAATTTAGTTAAAGTACTATTCTAAGAGATACAATATGGATAGAATAAAGAAGACAAAATAATCGGAGTATCAAATACCTGCTAAGTGTTGTTTTCGTACGTTAATGATATCGATTAGATTGTGTTTAAACGTGAATCATTACGCGTAGTACCCGAGTAGTGTCGCGCAGTTTCCATTTGTTTGTCGCTGTAGAGTCGAACGTTACTTTATTGTTACTTTAGATTATATTAACATGGCTTAATTACCAAATTACTTTAACAGTTCGCTTCGTATTCAGTATTAAATGACATTTTATTTTATTTTCGGTGACAAGTGTTAGTACGTTGCTGAAAACTTATTTGTATATCGAGCAAAATAAACCCTACAAACTATATAGTTAGTAATTAATTGTTAGATTTGTGTGACTTGAATTATTTAAATGCTTTTAGAGCAGAGGTAAAGTGTTATTGTGGTTTAAGAAAAACATAATGACATTGTAAAAATAGTGATAAAGTTAGCTTAATTATCATTATTACAACTTTTATAGATGTTCATTACTTTTCTTTTCTTACTTCATGGAGTATTGTGGCATTGGAGACGTCATTGTTAATTCAAATAAATTTGAGCTCATCCTCAAACGAAGTTTTTATTGATCTGAAACCCTGTCTGCGTAGCCCGCCACTGAGTGTGGTGACCGATGGTGACTGTCTCCAACAACTAACGATGAGTCGACAACAACCGCGACAACTAACGTGTCCTGACATTTCATAATACAATGTTTTATAAACTAGCCCCTAGGTGACAAAACATTATATTAACGAAATTATATAATCAATGTTTTCTCGAACGAACTTATGTTCAATATTATGTGTCTAATAGTAAATAAAAATAGTACTTTTATAGGTGTCTAGTTTAGGATAACTGAAATTAGATATAAAATTGACAGTTGAGCTTTTAAAACTTTGCTTTGTAGACTTGTCTGCTTTATACGTCATTCTGTAAAATGAATTACAGAGAAATTAACAAAATACAATGTTTTCTTTAATTTAGTTTACAGAAGGGACGTAATACTATATCGATAAAACTATAAAATCTCTTTATTTCGATAATAATTATTGCAATGTTGTATTTATGTTATTATTAGTTTTAAAGCATTATAGGGTCCAAAGATTGGGAATAAACATTATGTGACAATTAATGTTTTTGTTTCTTTTGATGTGGATGACCTGACGGTGTTAGTGCAGCTAGGCTGGACACAGAAGGCTTAAATGTTTGGGGTATGACTGGTTTCAAGTATAAGCCGTTAAAGAAATCATTTTCAGTAGCTACAAGAACTATTTAGATAATATTTAAAGTTGAAAACTGTGGTTTAGTCTCAACATCATCCAGAGAATGGTAAGTATGTTAGAAAGTTGCAGAACTTATGGCCAGTCTATTGTCATGTTTGCAAGCCTTAGCAATTCTGAGTAGAACTAATTACCTCTTTTGTATACAATTAAAGCTGCAGAAGATCGTGATGCCTACTATGATAAATAACAGCTAATTTATAATACGCACATGAATTTGAAAAGAAATTGGTGCGTGCCGGGGTTTGAACTTGCGACCTTTGCCTTGGCAGTCCAGTCGTCATACCACTGGGCTATCAGTGCTATACTGACAAGGCTAGTACAGATGAATAGTGACAATACTCACAAAGGTTCTATCTATCTTTCTACTTTCTACGAGAATAGGTAGAAATCTGAATTGTCTCAGTCCAGATTGCAGCTAGGAGCACTTTGTCGTGGAACGCTCGTCGACTAACCTGTTATACCCGAATGATGAACTCTGAACCATTAATACTTAATATTGTGTGCTGCCAGAAATTACGGCATTAAAGTAGTTTTTAATGTCAACCAACTTGTTTAATCTAGCAACAAAGTAGGTGCGCAGCGTCATTGGGGAGTTAGTAATTATTTAGACAGTCGAAACTTGGTATGACCTCGTTCTGCGGCCTCGGCCAAATTAGTATGAATATCATTAATAACACATTAGCCACGAACAAACTACGTATGCCGGTTGAAATTGCGTTACCAGTTAATTTCAGGATGGATTTGCACCGGATTTCCTTTAGCTAGAAATGTTTCGTAAGAATCAAGTGGAGCATGTTGGGCAGTTGGGCAAGCATACATGAATACAGTACTACACAAAGAGTATGATTGATTAACACCTATAGGTGTATATCTCTAACCTCTTCCTCTTCTTGCATCTTATTGTAAGGTCTAAGGTAAGTAAGGTATTAAGCAAAGTAATAATGAGATCATCCTGTCGGTATTATAGACAACAAAGCTGTCAACAGGAACGGAGACAGCCAACAAGACTGGGTTCGACTCCCGATGCGAAAAATCCTATATTATTTGGCTTCTAATAAGATTATTCTAACCAGAAGTTGGGAATTTGTAATAGTGCTGCAACAGGTATCTATTTTACGAAATTTCTTTATTTTGATTTTAACAATTGATAAACTAGTCTTGAAGCTTCTAAGGGTTTTATGCTAAATTCCAGAAACCTTGACAACCTTGTTAGGATCTACATACTAAAGCAGGTTTGCCTTTGATATCAAATACGGTGTCGCAACGATTCCTGGAAGATCGGTAGATCCGGAGGGCAACCAACGAGGTACGACAGGTTGTTTATAAAATAAGCGGATCGTAAGTAAATAGGTAGGTACTAATTGGTAAGTATAGAAATATCAAAGGGAAGTATTATCATGACGCTAAATTTGAACATAAGAATAAGACATGATGGTGGCATATTTCTTCAGTAAGTACCTACTACTTAAAGAGCAAAATTCGACATAACTACACCCAATGTAGGAGATAGAACAAACTATATTTTGAAACCTTTTTGTCATCTAAATTGATAAAGGATGTTTGAAAAATTATGAACACCAGCAAAACTCGAACTTTATAATCGTCTCTTGACACAAAATACACTGACTGTCCTGAAAAATAAAGATTAGGTACATCTGTTTATCTACACATAATAACGTATTATAGTAAATCTAAAGTTTTTAATAAGCTTTTAAAACCTCTAGTCTACTAATGTGAATAAAACTTTCTAGCGGTTATGTTCCTCTTGAGAATCAACTTTAAAAGGACTTGTTCTCCGCATTGCCCAGGTTCTGTTCATTCGTTACAACTGTTTCACGGTCTGCTAAAACTTAAATAACGATATAAGTCCTTAGTCGATTATGTTTAACAATACCTTTAAGTTTACTATAATAACTTTCGTGAGTGTTATCCATATTATATACTATGTATATACCGCTTATACTCACGTCGATATTCGGAAATGCCCGACTAGTTTCCGACTCTAACGGAGCCCTTATTAATACCTTTAAGTGTAGGTAAAGGTACTTAATACTCTAAACAAAGTTAGAAATTAAAAATGAAGAAATGGGATTCCAACTTTTTGACAGTTGTTGATGCTACAGATAATAGATGGACAGGTTTCATGTGTCATTATCAGATCAGTACAATTAATTGACGTAAATATTGTAGAACATTTTGTAATGGATACTACGGGCTGATACAAAAGAGCTAAATATACCTACTTTTAGAGTTCCGTGCTTTACTCAAATAAAACACCACGGTGAAACTGAAAGATATTCACGATTAGATATTAGAATATACCTATCAATTAAAAAATCTGCTTCTTCTTCTTATCGTATGGTTGATGAACAACCTGGTGTCACAATTTTAACTGCTCGTAGGCCTCTGACATGGCTTTACACAACGTTGAAAACATCCTCACGTGCTAATACTGTACTGATTGTACCTAATTCCATAATTGCATAGCATTAACAGTAGGTACCTAACAGTTCTGACACTTTCATTGAATGAACATTAGATCCTGATGCTACCAATCTAACTAATGCAAGTAATATAATGTTGGACTTGCCCGGCAAACCTCTGGGCCAAAACGTCATGTACGTTATAATGCTGCGTTATAAATAGCATTATGGTCGACGAATAAACACCACACGCTATATCAACTGCACTGGTCCAGCTCTAGAGGATCATAATGTTCAGGTGATCGGACACTCGGGGTGTCTGCGGTATTGGTAGGTTGACTTATTACGCTGTTAATAGTTATGCGTTACGTAATGAATTGCATCCCTTTTGTTTTGGATTTGTTTCATAGTCTGAGGCGGTGCAGATACTCAAGTGGCAATACGTTAGGCGAATAGAAATCGAATAGAATGAAATATATAGACAACTAGCGGACCCGGCAGACGTCATCCTGCCCGAAAAAACAGCACCACCTACCGGCTCCTATTATGTTCAAACCATCCAGGAACCCTTTGAAATATACGCACAAAATTGTATGCAAATCAGTCCAGCCGTTTAGGAGAAGTTAAGTGACAAACTAACATACAGAAGAAGTATACATATGAAGATTATGGTGTTGACATAAGTACGTCATAGATCAGGTACATAGGTAGTCGAAACTAACTACACTAACCTGTATTTCACCCCACACAATTTTATCATTCCATTCGTCGAACGTTTTGCCGCATGTCTAGGTCCCTTAGCCAGTCTAAAAATAAACTTCTTCCATTCAAATCGATACTAAAAACATAGGATTTGCAAAGTTTTCTAAGTATTGGTATAGAAAGCATGATGTATAAATTAAGGTTCAAAATCAATACCTAAGATAGAGTGGATAATTAAATTACCAACTAAAAGTTCTGTTAGACCATGTTAGACTTATTTGCAACGTGAAATCTAAATTCTAGGAAAAGAGTTTTATACTCTCGCATACCTACTCTAACAAAGTTATCTTTATAATATGCGACAGAGCAGATTTAAAAAGAACTATTCTCACTAAGCTGCGCTGGAATAGCAGTTGATAAAACAAAATATAATTTTCCATTCAGTACAAATACCAAGGATTTCTAATATAACATCACGTCTGTATTTCCCGACGGGCAGAGGCAGAGGTGTATGTATAGTCCACCCATATTTCGCCAGTCCCAATGAAATAGGGGACGAGCCTATTGCCAACAGCCGGCACAAATCAAAGAATTGCCTAATGGAAAAATCACTTTGTCCGACTCAGGATTCGAACCCAGGACCTCATGCTCAGCAGTTGCGCTTAGCGACCATTAGATCAAAAGGAAGGATTTTAAAAAAAGTTAGCAATTTACAATACTAATCAATTTTAAATCGATGTTGGATTATTTTGACAATTGGAGTGACGGTCATGATTACAAACCTTTATTCTAAGCTTTATTCCCTGAAACATGAAGGGAAATGCCGAAATTAAATGCCAATCTACATTTCATTACCGCCTCTACGAACACAGCAGATAGTAGGTACAAACTGTACAAATTGTCTATATTATACACTACGTAATGATATTAAGATAGCACTTTACTGCTGTGTTTCAGTGAAGTAATATTGGCGCGAACACAAATTATCTTGTCTGTTTATAATTATCGTAAAGAACTGTTATTCAACGGATCGTAATGTTTTCTGAACTAGTACATGTGTGCACAAAAGTTTAGGAGTGGAACCATGAGTATGGCTCTGATTCATGTTATCTGGATCAAATTTGAATAACATCTGTGTAGGAATTAAGACTGCCTCGTTGGTCTAGTGGTTGCTAAGCGCGACTGCTGAACACGAGGTCCTGGGTTCGAATCCCGGGTCGGGCAAAGTGTTATTGGATTGTTCCATTAAGTTTTCCTCAGTAGCAGCACGGAGTCTGGATTTGTGCCCGGTTGATGACAATAGGCTCGCCCCCTATTACATTGGGACCTAAAAACATAACTGGCGCAATGTGGGTGTACTGTATGTGCACCTCTGCTTACCCCTTCGGGGAATACTAGCGTGATGTTATGTTTAGGTATTAAGAATACAATTCTTACTCGTTGACGGGAAAGTCGTATCCGGTGATGTGAGTTGCTTCATCGCTGTAATTAAATACAATTTGTGAAATTTATTTTTTTTGCACCATAGCATCGTTTTATATACAAATACATTCTAATATTAAATCAAGACTAATTTATGACAGCAAAACATGTTAATGTGTAGTCGTTTGCAAACATTGAGGTCGTAAATTTTATAGGTACCAAATATTCAGTACTAGCATTTATGTCGCAACAATAGTTAATTTTATAGTCTGAGCAAAGCTATAACATCAATACTATTAGAACTAAATAATTTGAATTAGCGAGACGTATAATAACCGCTGGATTTTTGTATTGATATATATATTATAGATAAGAATAGAATATAGTAGAAAGAACAAAAAAAATAAGTGCACAAACACGCCTCATGATCATCAGCATCAGCCGGAAGACGTCCACTGTTGAACAAAAGCCTCCCCCTTAGAAAGCCACAAACAGGCCTAAATCACGATAAATATTAGTTAATCCCATAAAAACTTTTCAAGGAGGTTCGTATCCGAAAATATAAACGCTGTAGTCTTAAAATTGGCATTACAACTACCAGTTCATTCCTAAGTCTAACGGCATGTAATATTACTATAATAGTAGTCACATTCTTCAGGTTTTTAGTTAATATAGGTACCAGAGAGCACTAACAACACTAACAACAAAAATATATTTTTAATATTATTTTCATTGTAGAAGGAAGAATAGGTACCATATATAACAAAACATTATCAGTAGACTTTACAAATGTTTAAAACGATTAAGATTGGGTTTCGTAACAACCTTTTTATATCCATTAGATTTTATGTTTGCTAAACGTTACAAACTTAAATAACATCCTGCCTTTAATTGTTCTCATAAATAACTAGCAGTAGCAGTCTGCTATAGATATTAACATAGCAGAATGTAGCATTAAAAACAGTTAGCAATTTACGTTTGAAATTAGTTTATTCGTGTTGTTATCGTGGGACAGCCAGAATGTATCATATAAACAGAACATGTTGAGTAACTTCTGAAATACGTTTACTATATTTTCTTGGAACTAGAAGCTTCTAATTGCGCTAATATATAGTACAGATGAAGAGACAAAGATTGCTCTTTAAGAAGCTGCTTAGAAACGACAAATACCTACGTACTATCAAATTTTTATATAAATTATTATTATATTGTACAGGGTAAAATTAAAAACCTGGTATGAAGAGGTACCTATATTATTTCAGTGTTCAGATTAAACTTAAAATTTCGAGAACTTTGCAAAGGAGAATATGTCCGCTGGGCAAGGAGGTTCATCTAATTAGTCTTAACAACTGGCTTCATTTACAACGAGGACGCAGCCAACCAGGTGATTCAAATAAACTTTTAACAAAACTTTGGAAACGGGAAATTTGCGAGGATTCCTAGTAAGGTGTCTTTAGAAATTTTCCGTTCACAAGACGTCCATTATCAACTGTTGACTACATACTTTGTAAACTTTGCCTTTAATGAAATTACAAAATAGGTGTTCGGAGAATATAACGAACGGTAGGATAGATAGGGGCACTACTTTGAATCAAAATCTCATAATAAAACGCAGATTATTTTCCACTCAGTTATCGTCATACGTCTATCTTAAAGGACTTTCCAAGCTTTTCCTGACCACAACATAGGTACAAATCCTCATAAAGCAAAATCGAATGAAAAATCAAAGAGCAACAAAGAACGGACCAACATAATATATATAGATACGTAGATACACGAGGAATATTTTCACAAGAGCTGTAAACAGAACGTTGATCCGATAAATCGCGTATCATTTCAGTCTCTTCGACATGTGAGAGACATTTTCCAGATGTTTCTTGAAATGCTGCCACATGAAAGGAGTGCCCTCTTTTAGTTTGGCTGATCTCTTGGAAATTTTGACGTTGCCATTTTATTAATAAAACGTCCTTTATGTAAGTGTTCGTCTTCGGGTTTGCTTCTCGGGATTTTTAATTCTAAATTTTGTTTTGTAAGAAACACAATCAAATGCATTTGTGAAACTTTTAAAATAAGACGCGGCGGTGAGCGAGAACTCAAATTCCTGATGAATGTTTCGTAGCTGAATTAATACAATATCATATAAATATAAATCTATATATCAATCAATGAACACTCAATCACCGCCAAATAAGACACGTATTTTATAATAGTTTCCGTCCGTGTACAATATTATACATGAAGTAAAGCTTCAACAAGCAACAACAAGTTAACTAAACAGATAAAAAGTTGCGCTGAAGAGAGCACACACGTGTGCACTGCTCAACTACTTTTATTAGTTTCGGATCAAAGCTTTACAGAACACATACATTCTAACTGGTGGTTTCCACACCCGATGTCTATATTTTATTTTAAGATATCATCAGGGTTAGAAAATACGTGAAGGTGTTTCATCAATAAAACTAAAAGGGTTAAGTAAAACTACCTACGTAGGTGAAAGGTTAGGCCATAGTTGTATATAGATTATTCACATGTTTAAATCCATTTGCGATCTAATTAATTCACGAATATGAAGCAATTATGGCGATCGTAATATGTCTATCCCTAAAATAGTGATAATTCAATAAGTTTATATTTTGCAACAGCCGGTTACATTAACTATGCGGGTAGTATTAATCAATAAGTTAAAGTTCTAACCAGTAAAGTAGTTACAAATTTTTATTTTTATTATATTATACTAAGCTACCTAGCTGTGTCTAGATTGAGCGTAATTAACAAGAAATATTTTCGTCTGTACTGATATGTATTTCTGGCCTGTATCAAAACCGCAACTCAAAGTTTAAGTCTAATTTTTTATTCACACAACCCTTTCCCGTCACTTATGAATGCGGTTGCACGTTCCTAATTGTCTTCCCAATGGGGACCTTCAAGAAGCCACAAAGCTAAATACTCCTTGCGAAAGCCACTGCGCCAATTTGGTGTTTGCATTTCGTCGCATATAAATATTAAATATGCTATGAGACTCCCTCTCTTCCTATAGATGTAACTAAGGGTTTTCAATTATAAGCTCTACTGCAGTATCCTTACTTTAACGATATGCCGAGAACTCAAGGTCTTGTAAATAAAGGTATTTTGCTATCAATACCGCATTAGTAAAGTAT
This sequence comes from Abrostola triplasia, assembly GCA_946251915.1. Lineage (NCBI taxonomy): Eukaryota > Metazoa > Arthropoda > Insecta > Lepidoptera > Noctuidae > Abrostola > Abrostola triplasia. Next base: position 6,166,532 of record OX276431.1, read on the forward strand.
TGCCTTCAAGCCTTATTTACCCGTCAAACATAAAGTGGCAGGGCAAATACTATTGTTTGATGTTGTAATAATTACTTGTAGGAAAAAATGGTAGCTCTTTATAGTACTAGGTATAATTTGTATTTTTTGTATAAAATGCAGATCATGATGTACAATAGATACGAAATACTATAGTTTCTGGTATCCCAATGTATTTAAATTGGAGTTTCATGCGCTTAGATTAGAATCCTACATAAACATCTTTTAGACTGGAAATATCTACAGATCATTAAAGTACATAATATACCAGTCTGTGAATCGGACTCCTGTTCTTGAGCTCTAAAAGCTTAGCGACTGTGCCAATTGGTCGTGGTCGTAATACGATTCATTTTCTCAAGATATTTCCCGTTACAGTTCAAAATTAGTACCTAATAAAATATAATAGTTGTATGTTTACGTGCCATTTCGATTCCGCCGCTAATGCCATCATTATTTATATTTTACTACACACCGGGTCAGCGTAGACAAAGATGAGATATAAAATGCAGGCGTAAAAAGTTATGTAGCAATTAAAAACATACTTTATTTGTATGTCTTTTCCTGTGGATATAAAGCGACACGCATCTAAAAGGAGCTTTCGATGTAATTTACAAAGTTTATGCATAAAAGTTTTGAAAGCAAGCATGCTTAGCGCACGGCATCCGTCGCAAGTTAAAGTTGTATTCGTCGTGAAGAACCAAGCTCATGTGTTCGGCTGCTTATGAAAAAAAATAACGCAGTAATAGTCGACGTGTCGTAAAAAAGGTCAGGGTGATACTGAAAAACGGAATCGAGAGCGTGTTGAATTTTTTATCGCAGCTTCTATCTTGTAAAGCGAGTGTTATAGGGATGTCTCGCCTCTTTACATAACGAATCGTACGCGAGGGAGATTGCTCCTACTAAATTTAGAGGCGTTTAACTTGTTCAGTTTCGACTCCGTAAATCTTTATTTGCATGCTGAGACAATAACAATCCGGCCCTTGCTGCTGATTTAAGAGTATCCGTTGTCTATCCTTCAGTTAATATGTTCAGTGTTCGACGACTTGTTGGCCTTTTTCTTTATAAATCACTGTAAGTATGGACACACAAAATTCGAGACACATAAAGTAGAAAGCTCTATTGGAATGAAATATGATAAAATGCTACACAAATCTTTGATAAACACCTTTAATAAATACATTTTAGCATTCAATGAAGACATTATAATACTCGTAAACTTAAAATAATCATATATCTATAACTTGGTTTTCTAAATATCACAGTCATTTTTCATTATAACAGGCAAAATATTTTTGCAATATCATAATTCACAGTTAACCTACATAGTTTGTGATATCTTCACGAGCCCAGTCGGTAACGAGTAATAAATTACACCAGTTATGGTGACTACATCAAAAGCAAGCTGCTCCAAAAGAATCTGCCAACACCTCGTAAAGCTAAGTAGAAGTGACATGACCTAATAACACTTACTAATTACATCAAACTTTGTCAGCGAATCTGCCTGGGAGGGTGACGCGTATTTATTGGCGCTGGCGAGAACTTTTCTTCGCTTCAATACAATTTATATACCTATGTATAGTATGTATGGGGTCGTAAAAGAAAAAGTTTGCAAATTGCTGCATGCCACTTTATAGTCACAAATTTTTAAGTAATCTTAAAGTTATAAGTCATTTTATTTCTTGGCTTAATATACTTATGTTTTATTATGAAAAGAAACAAGTTAATTGGCTTTTATTCCTATAAAAGTAGAAACTAAACTATATTATGTTACCAACCACGGAGTAATTTAAATACAAAACATAGATAGATAGCTTTCTATAAGAAATTATTTAAAATTCTGAGTAGCGGTGGGGTTAGCAAGCAACAACTACACAAATCAACCTGAAACTAAAAAAAAAAACAAAACACGAGGATGCGATGCGGTTGGCGGAATCGGGGTTAACTGGAACGTTTTGTTTACATATTTGGTCGGTTTCAAACTGGAGAATTGCGAACCACTGCATCGGGATGTTTTAATTACCGACGTTTGTTTTACAATTAATTAACCGTAATTTCGCGTAGATATCTGTTTTTGTTATGGTAATATTTGGACGTTTATTTTGTTTTCATATTTAAATTTGCGCACTATCAATGGAAATTTAATGCTCATTATTAATATCCTTAAAATAAATATATTATCCTGATGAGTCAATAACTTACTGGATTCAACAGAAACTGTAATTTGTGCAGTTACAATTCGTATCGCAAGGACAATATCACAGCGAAATGAAACATGATTATATTATATTTAATTTGGCTGTATTATTGTCCCTGTACCTACATTTTAATATGGGAAAATACGAGCTTATATCAAAATTAGGAAAGTAATATTGGCTATTAGATAGTAATAAATAACCAATGGCAACCTCCAGCTCTACTGCATAACCGAGGAATGTTGCCAAGGAAAAAATGTATGGGAAATAACAAAGTTCAGGATCCTAAGACCAGCCGGTGCCGGGGTGAAATGTGGTGGGGTGCGCGCACGAATATCAAGTAGCGAGCGGCATTACCCGCCGAGCACAGAACTACACAGAGCCGCACGTGTAATGGCGGGCGTGACGTCACGTCCGGATACGGCACAACGCGGTCTCAGTCTGTATCATGAATTACATTACCCACCTACGGCATGCACAAGTGGAACATTGCCCCCTCATTTCCTAAAAAAAAAAACATTTTGTATGGCACCTTGCTTCCATAATTTCTGTAACCTTTTAGTGTTCCCAGGAGAAGCTTCTGTAAAGAATTTTTAAGGCACGTGCGTCAAAGGGGCTGTAAACAACTGGGACTTGTGCGGGACTACAAACTTGAAATATTTCTTTGTATCTGCCGGCTGCGAGCAACACTAGTGTGAATCACTTGGTACATAACTTTTATATTGGACAAGTTTCTGTCCTCATAAGAAGCTTGTAAAATTAATAAATAGTTATTATACTGAAGCGTTAAGTTAAGACAAGAACGGTTGGTGGCGTCTGGTAGGAATATTAAGTTAGTACAAGTGAGAAAATGTTGGTTTGTTATACAACCGCCCTGACTTGCATAGAATGAAAGGCAGAGGGCAAAAGGGAAACATTTCCAAAACTTGATTTTTGGGACAATAAACGTTTTGGAATAAAATAATTAAATATCGTAAGTATTATTTACGACTGATAGGTATAATAAGATTAAAAACGCAGAACAAACCTTTATGACTCTACTGACACATCTTAGTCAAACCCAAAGAAATATTATAAGCAATTAAGAACACGTAAAACCTTTCCAATCCTATAGTGAAAAAAACATTACACATGATGTAAATAGTAGTAAGATTTTTTAGTTTAAAACTGTTAACATTGCCTTTTCATTGTATAATAAAAGTATTACCAATACAAACTAATCAATCTATACTGTGTGTTTGCTAGCTCCTAGTTAATTGCATGCGAACAGCGCAAAAGAATAAATACACTACCAATTGGTAGATTCAGGAATAACAAGTTTACTTTTTCGTTTTGTAAAAATTGCATCGGCCGCATTCGCGCGACCAATTTATTGACACTTAGTACTAACTACTAAGCTTGGAAAAACGAGGACTGTCTGCAACGTTTAATTTTAAATAAGTATTTAGAAACTGCGGATAATGCGATTGGAGATTAACTATAATAGGGCCAAACAGAATATTAGATTTGAGTAAGTTATTTTAAATTATGATTCATTCGTGCAATGTTCGAATCAAGTCTGACACGGCTTTAATTAGCAACCACTTCATAGACTCGTCTCTCCAAGTCTTCAGACACTTTAAGACTCTGTTTCAGCGAAAAACAAAGCCGTTCCGCGTCCTCATCTTCTACATTTAGTCACTCTTTAGAATCTGTAAGAAATGAAAGTTATATCACCCATTCTTGTAATTTGTGTTTCATGATGTTTTACTATAAAGATAGATAGATTTATTTATAAAGGTTAGTTTTCTTGAGGCATAAACTTTTTAAAGACAAAAATTAAAACCAATATAACCCACTGTTGATGTATTTACCAATACACTCTACGTTATTTTTCTTACGCGACGTAAGATGGAAACCATAGATGGTGACAACAGTAGTAGGTACCTAACACAAAACAACATACAATATCGTAAAATATTGATCTTTATCTAGAAAGGCTATAAGGAAACCATAATTTAAGCCAACGTTAGCATTATACCTGAGTTAATATAAGTTTTGCTATTGTGATTTTTCACACCCACAATTGCCATTAGTCCAACATTCTGGATCTTTTTTTATTAATCCGGCTTTTTAATTTTTGGTAGTACCCTCAAAAAACTGGCATAGTATAAGTAATATAAAAATAGTTACAAAAAGCCACATAGGTAATATATGTTACTTACTATTTTACGTAATCAACATTAAAAAAAAAACAAATTATTTTGCTATTAACTTATTGTGTGAGCTGCTCATAGTGTAGAGATCGACCAGTCAACGAGGATGGTAGCGAGGTTGACCGTCCAGGATGCGCCGAAAACTAGTACCTATTGAGTTATCACCACAGTGGCAATCCTCCACTTGCACGCCATACGTGTTACTCTACCCCGCAGTAGTTTTTAGACAATACTTACAAATACCTAAACAAATATTAAAATCGCATTTTTTCGACCCTTCTGTTTTGTTCGGGTGAGGCTTGTTATACTGAAAATACGGTCACGTTCGACGGGTCAAGGGTTTCAAAGGTCAAACTGTAGTCGAGTTGCGTAAAATCTGAAGACAGTAAGAAAAATAAGGTAGCTTATTAATGTGAACAACTCAACTGAAGTGTTCTTAAAGATACCATGTCGAAAGTTTTAATAAAAGTGGTTACTTACCAACAATTTTATTAAACCCTTGCTCTAGCTGAGTGTTGTATTACATGCTCTGATCATATAGTTTGGTATGTGACGTCATAGTTTTAACACTAGGATTATAATTTGCCAATAAACCATCCTCGTTAATTAAATAACACGCTATCTACAATTATTCCTAATTATTTTATAATTGTTGTTTAAATAACGTATCACGATCAATTATTAACAGTGTTCAATAAGTAAACAAATGACACGCTGGAATATAACGTGTTCCATTTCAACTTCTGCATTTCGGGCACGAGGTTGATATCGATTTGTATCGATAAACCAATATATACCTTCGATAAGAACAATAAGGTGCAATTTTCAATGCAAATTTAGTTTACTCTTCGGTACAACGAGCTCTTGCTAATTCCAATTCGCATGTGGCGATGACGGCAACTTTTATTTTTTGGTACTTTCCTACTGGAACAGTAGAACTATGAACGCTTAGAGTTGTTGCCTTAGTTTCTTCCTAACTTTCGTTTCTAAGGATTTATAACTTTCGAGATCCAGCTAGCTAGAGGAAACAAATAAAAAAGAAGTGAGCAAGAAACATCAACATAATATATAATTTCGCTAAATACGTAAGTGCCGATTGATATATTTATTTCTTGCTAGTAAAGTCAGACAAAAACAAAAAAAAATGCTGCGCCGATAATTTGAGGTAATTCCCTGAAGATTTATGTCTGACAAATTACATTAAACTAGCATGTACTGCTAACGATTTCAAGCTTGGTCGGTTTCATAATGTAATGTCGTGTGTCATATCAGCAAACATACCAAAAGCACAAACATGAAGACTTAGCATACACAGTAATCTAAATACCCAGCGCTCAGAGGCTCGGAACAAAGTTAGCGTACGCTCGCTACTACCCCTTTCGGCTGTCGACTTACAACATTCCCTCACTTTCATAGTCCGATGGGACGATAGACCAACACGACCGGACAGAGATCAGACGCATAACCAACGGCTTAACGCGCCTTTCGAAGCTCGGAGGGGTCTCAATGAAGCGAAAACGGTCACCCATCACAAGACTAACCGCAGCGAGCAGACTTAACCTTGTAGATTGATTGATCTGCGCGGCCACGTACTACGCTACGAAGCTACAACTAGACTATATATGTACCTAGTAAACTCGATAAGTTCCTATCTGTGCTTTGTTCACTTCTAAAAGTTGTTATGTGAGGCGGTGGTCGACGGCACAGGCACGGAGTTGTGCGCAATCGGCCCTCCCTAATTACCGCCAGTAAAAACTAATTGCAAACGACTGAGCGCCGCGCGCCGCCCCACCGCTCTTACACCCTGCGTAACGTATTCGCAAATATTGTGATTAATGCACTGTTTACAAGCGGACTCCGAGAATTAGCCACATAATACTTCAAAGGGATTTTCCTGTTGACTTAATTGATGGAATAATGAACTGCGGTGTACGATAAAGGCACGTTGTGTGAAACGATTTGCCAATTAGAGTGCAGCTCTAGTGCAATATTTACAGCCACTGAAACTAATTGTGTTTACCTTGCACTTTTTAACCGCTGTTATTAATATTGAAATGGTTTTCTCTTTGTGTACCCAGTTCTACACTATACAGTGCATTCTAAAGTGGTTAAACAAACTTCATAAACAGTTAAAAGCATTAATACAATTTACACAACGTTTAGCCACAACGGTAGGTAGCTCTTTTCTATGAAACATTAGAGCTAAACAACGTTTAACTAAACATCAACAAAATACATACAGTTTTTTTATTTTCTTTACACACACCTAAGGTTTCCGATCTGTGTAAGTAAAATCCCACGCAGAGTGAATGCTTTGAGAGGGAACATCAAAGAACGTTACCACATAAAAACGGATTTTCTCAAATGAATACTTATAAATGTTTACATAAAGAAGCTTACGATGTTTTCTTTTCAAAGATAAAGACTGCTCAGATTAGATAGATTCCCGCTATTATTTATTTTACCGATAGCGAATATGATATTTTATAAATAATGCGAAACAGTTGGATCCATTGCCGGCGATCTCCATTTATACCCTAATTAATCATGTAACCCTGGAATACCTAATCTTACGCCTGTATTCCCGTAGGGGTAGGCAGACGCATATAGTACACCCTCATTACGCTAGTTGTGTTTAGGTCCATGTAAAAGGAGGTGAGCCTACCTCCACTAACCGGGCACACTTCCAAACACCGTGCTGCTACTGGGAATCGACCCTAGGACCTCACGATCAACAGTCACGCTTTACGACTACTAGACCAACAAGGCACTCCGGGGATTCCTAATCGGAAAAGGGATCCGAGTCAGCTTTTATCAACAAAAGCGCGGAAAACAAAGAAACATATGTTTGGTAAGTAATGCCTCGCGTATTCATTAGGCTAAAGATACAAAAAGTGATAGTAAATCACTGTTGTACCGCTGTAGATAATGTTACTTACGCTGTAGATAATGGGTGTCCGTACTTTAATATACATGTATCGTGTAAAGAATATTACCGCTGAAAGAATTTTAAAAGAGCTTGTTTCAAGATTTTGTTAAAGATTTAACAACGGTAGTTATTAGAGACCAGGTATCAATATCAAGCTAAGGCGTCACTAGCGCTTTCAAAACAAAAAAGGCAGAATGCAAATAAATATTAAAAAAAGAAAAGAACTTTGTACGATCTTATTATCCTGCAAGCAATTTTCAAGTCAGACAAAAGGTTATTAGAATTTTCTTACTGTTTCTAGTAGTGTTCAATAAAAATACGTTCGACTTATATACCAATCGTCACCTACACCCTGTAGGTGTACTCCGCCCCCAGGGGACCCGTTGACTACAGCCTATAGGCGCGATGTTATTAAAAAAATAATGCGTACCATGGCTATACTTTGACGTCCAATGTTGAGTTAATTTAATTCGAGCCGGGTAATCCTGCGGACGGCATAGGTACCGCTGTATTTGTAATTAAAAACAGGTGGCCCCGCGATATATCTACCACGAGTGATTAAACTGTAAACGCCATTTTGTTGATCATTCACTCTGCCAAAAATTCGTTGGTCGTAGTGCTTTTGCGTTTCGTATTGGTAAGCCTAAATTGCTACAGATTATGTTTTATTATACCAGCTGCGGCTGCATGGATTTTAAAAACCTATAGTTTTAAATATGAATCAAAATAATCGAACTACAACCACACTAATTGTATATTTTAAAGTAATAATATTTGTAATAATAATATTAGAAGTTTGAGGAGAAATATGAATAACATTGGATCAATTGATTAGCAATCACTTACGTCCTTGACAGTATCCTACTAACAAGCAGAAAAGAACCAATCAAGAATCAACATCTTTACCTAAACTGACTAATCACGGGGTAGATTGTCAAACTTGTCTGGTACATAACTAAAAACGTAAACTTTCTAATAAATCATCTAATCTACACTCCGGAACTTCGACACACACAGACATGCGTGCCGCTCTAGCCTCCACATTAACCTTCGCAGTGTAACCTACACCATACAACTTTTAGCGAGTGAATCTCAACTTAGTATTATGTACACGAACAAGATAAACACGTAGTTTACCAACTTGCTGTTTTGCATATTTACGTAGCAACATACTCATATGTATCCAGTTTAGACAAGAGATCTGTTTGTAATAACTATGTAATTCAGTTTGAGAATGAGTGATGTCCAAGTCAAATAATTCAATTCACAATATACAAACGTGTCAATTTGTTTTCAAATAATTCCTCGCTTTACTACTTTTATTAAAAAAGACAACTTACTCAAAGGATTAATATAAAAACAATTATTGTATCGATTTAAGCTCCATCCAAGATGAAAAGGTTTCTAAACTGCAACCTGTGAAAAAATTATAATTGTTATAAATTTGTTACAAAATAAAATAGATATTGCCTCCCGCATTATTCAGTTACATGCAATTTGATAATTAATTAAAACACGAAGCCCAAATTTGATTTCAATGCAACGAACAAATTGGTTACATTAAATAGAAATATGACGATATCGGCAAAATAACCCGTCACCTTTTACAGGCGTTAAGAAAAATAATTCTGGCACAAAATAAAATTCCATATCATGTGGACCCGTAAAAATAAAATGGCTGGAATTTTATAACATATTGTGTGGACATAAATCCTGACACCTGGTTATGAGTAACAGGCTGTCCACGTTTTACAATGTTCCTGGGAATTAAATTACCCGGCTATAGGCTGTGTCCATTCTAAACATTCCTTTTGATATTAACCAGGTTTTTTTAATAGATAAATGTATTCACATTTACAAGACGGATCAAGTAAAAGCATGCGTCCAAGTTTGGTCAATAATATTAGTCTAAATAAAGTATTCTAATGGCTTGTAATGTATTTTATTTGATCAACCTTTTTATAGATAATTAAAAAGAAATTTAAAGTTAAATTCGTTTTTTGATACAAAGTATGAGCTGCTGAATCGATAACTTTTTCAGCAACTATAGATATACTTTGTAATCATTTTACGAAGAATAGCTATATAAAGTCGACATTTAACAAAAATTGAATGCTCGTGTTTTTATCTATAGATTCTTTATTACACCAGTATAAAAATAACTTGACCGATATTATAAATAGTGATGAATTAGCGAAGTATTTATAGAGTAAAGGGTACATTTTCCTGGTCACGCGCATGGCTGAGCAAAGACATGGGGTGCGATGCTCAGAAAATATAAATAAAATAGATATAAGTATGCAGTATATGCCTGTAACATCAAACCTATCTAAGTAGGCAAAGGTGTTGGTATGTATCACGGACTTTCTTTTTCATAAATGCAGGGTAGTATTTTTTTCGTTCAGAAAAGTGTTCCTACACCTAACCTTATTCAGCAGGCGGATCAGTAGGTACTTTCAGTTTTCACAGCCTTTCATTTAATTATAGAGTTAATATGATATACAAAATACACAGTTAGTCACTTTAACATACTCATGCAAATTCGAGCTTAAAAGTCAGGCACAAGAGCATTACAATCGTGTACAACTCATTGTTATTTCACTAATTGTGAACTTGCTCATCCCTCTTGGAATCATAAGCATGACGTAAGTATAGCCGTTACGGCAGCTACACCATATATCACTCATGTAATCCTATTTTCGCATGCGTACAAATCCGTAAACCTCATTTTAAGGTATATTCAGTTAGCGTTAAATCAGTGAGAGCATGTAATAAATTACACAGCGTTTTCATATCCAGTTGAACATTTAATTAATGGTTTTTATTTTATTTCATGATTGTGATACTGCGTCACGTTACGGCCAGTATAACCTATGCTTAATTATTTTTGGTGCTAATCAAGCTTACTTTTAAGCAGATCTATAAGATCTTCTTGATAAAATTGTTACATCAAACTAAACTTTTTTTTTTCATTTTTAGATCTATACATAGATAGTCAATACGTTATGGGCTGTAGTTAATAATAATCTAACTTCCTATAATATATGTAATGTTAACATACATGATTGCTTAGTATTGTTTCCTTAATAATACGACATTACTGTAGTCTCTTGAAATAGAAATAAAATTCATTTCAATTAATATCATTGATAAACATCTATTGTTGATATTGACTATTCCGATGGCAATTGTCCGTAATAACATACTGTAATGACAGGCCTTCATATGAGTGGCTTTAGTATTCTAGTTCTCAGTAAAAGTAATCTACAATACACGTAAAACAATGTCCAATGAATATTAATAACATGGAATGGTAACACAAAAAATAATAACAAAGCATATTTTAAGCCGCGTCCTACATTCAGTAGATACACCAATTGGTTGTCAATATGACATCAATGTTGATAGCAGGTGGACATTTTTAATCGCTATTTTAAACTGTAAACATTATCAATACATTCGACTTTATGTAGACTATCGGTAAAGCTCTTGATTTGTTGTTTTTTTATCACATAGGTATCTAAGAGACTCGCGATATACACCATATCAAACAGATGGAATGCTGCGTTCAAACTATGCCTGTTCGATTTATTTGGTTTTGTGGGTTCCGCAGATAAGTATTTCTTCTGAGTATTGTGCGTATTCGCGGTATTTCATATTTACGAAATGTACCCTCGAAGCAACAATGAAATAATAAATTGAAAGACCTAATTATAAACATGCTTCAGTATATATATTTCACCTTCCTACAGTCCAGAGTAGTAGAGACTATGGTGATAAGTGCTTAAGCTAACAAAATGTATCATACGAAAGTCAATGTTATATCATCAGAAAACAATGCAGTCGTAACTTAAAATAGATATTATAACGTCCGCAATAAATTCTAGAACATAATACTGTCAGCATTACTTCTAAACTATCGAAGTCGGCGCTCATAGCTACACGATAGCGACATAACGCGAAATCCATATCGAGTCATGACTTACTGCCAAACTACTTATTTACAGCGACTCGTAAAAAGAACTTTATACGATAAATTCAGGCAAAGCGCGCGTGTAGCCGGTTGAAGTCTCAATACAGTTATGTGACTATGTTTTAATGAAACCAAATTGAACAAATGCGGTACGCAAAATTATTGTTACTAATTACGCTAGATATACTAAGAATACATTTTATATTATCTGAATGATCCACACATAACAGATCCAATACTTGTTATTGAGAGGCTACCAAAATATAAAGGTGCTAACTCTACACCGCAACAGGTAGAGTTCAAACTCGGGACCTCTCGTTACGATAATAAACCGACCAAATATTATTCTGCAGTTTTATTTACGAGTACAACCATGCAGAGTAATAAAGCGAGTTTCAATTTTATTATATAGATTTTGTTTATACAGAAGTATTTTTTACTTGAACATACATGTGAGTATAATGAGCTCCTGTCAAACAGTATATAGAACCTCGATTCCCTATATATATATCTCCCCAATTTTGTGAAATCCAAACAGTTTCCAAAAAACAAAATCTATTCAACGTGGCAATGCTGCCAGTCTTCTGGGCACGTTACCTTTTGACAACGATGAAGAAGAATACTTTGATGCTTTTTAACTGTTTATTTTTGTATTAGAATTGAGATGTAAAATATTTATAGATTAGATTACAAAGATTGTGTGAAAGTTAATCAAAATCCAAACAAAACTATTTTTTTGAAAACTGGTGGAATTCAGACTACAGCCAAAAACTCTTTCGTTTGCCAAAAACTGTGTTTGTTCCCAGGCAAATCATGTACCAAATATCTTTGCGTGTTTTATGGTAGAACTTGAGATAATGGACTATATTATGATGCTACCAGGTTACCTGAGGCCGTAGGATAGACTTCCCAATATTTTTCGGAGTGCGTGATGTGCATCTGTTTCAATAACAAGACAGACAAGGCTTCACGCCGCACTTAGCTTATTGATTACACCATATTTCCTTCTTGCTACATAATTAAAACCCGGGCTCATCGCTACCGAAGTAAGCTGAGCTCAACAGATTACATATGGTGATGTTGAAACATTCACCATATATAATCTCTTAAGCCGAGTGAAGTGCATTACGTAATTAAACAATATGAATGCGGGTAAAAACCGCCACGTCGTGCGTACAATCATAATATATTATGTTGGTTTATATATGTGTTTCGATCATATTAACGTAGCTTGCATATTCTGGTTTTACTGCCTATATACAGTATGGTTACAGGAAGGTGCAGTGCGTGTCATAATTCGATTTTATGTTCATACAAAGATCAGTTAAGAAGATATCAGACGACTTATCTAATCATCAATAATACCTCGGAGTTGATAGTTAACATATACTAGTATATTATTACTGTATACTAGTATACAGTAATTAAAAATCTAAAGATATCGCTACCTCCTTGAGAGTCAATATGAGAGTTTTTTGATAATACTTATTATTTAATTGTATTAAAATTCGATGGATGCGAGCAGTGATACGGTGGCTCAGTTGGCAGAGCGGCGCGCGGCGCCACGGTATGGCGAAAGTCGCGGGTTCGAGTCCCGCTCGTGTCCATCATTTTTCAAGTTTCCTTTATCAATTTAGATTTAAGCCTAGCATGGTAACATGCAAAAAAGATAGAAAAAGTCTATGTTTCTAAAACTATGTTTAACGCAGTTGGATTAATACTTAATACTGTATGACAAATCGCTAAGGGACTGGGTCAGTTCTAAAAAATCCAGATTCCAGCTATACCGTTCTTAATAACTACACGTCATAAAAACAAACGAGTGTGCATAGAGAACGGTGATCATTTTTTCGCATTCCACATACAAACGCGATGTGGTTTTTCGTTGCGCAATATACACGCGTAGTTTTAGATACTGGAACCGACTGTCATTTCTAACTATGGAAGGCAACATCAAAAACCCTATGGCTTTTTGTTTGATACTACGAGGTGCAAATCCGAGACTTTAATATAATCCTGAACTGAATTTCATACAAATAAATATAAGATCTAAAAGGTTACATCTCTACTAATATTATAAACGCGAAAGTTTGTAAGTATGGATTTTGATGAAATTTCATATGGCGCCCTGGATTAACGAATAGGCTTTTTATCCTGAAAAAATATAGCTGGTAACACCGCGGGGCGCAGCTAGTGATATAATATCATAATACCTATGATAATACTCCTCTATTATTACGTCAACAGTATGGTTATGATACTTTCTAAGGATGTTCCTCCCACGCAGCTTAGGATATCTAGTTGATACGTTCACTCAATAGATACTCTTCCAATAATAAATTATGTACAAGTTAATATTACAATGTATTCATAGAAACAAACAAATAAAATACAACAGTACCCAATACTAAGTATCGTTAAGGTGTGTCAGCTAATGTTTGCTGGTATAAACGATTGTGACCTAGTTTTGGAACCTACTTTGTAGTGTAACATCTTTTACAAGTCGATAACTTAACACGAACCTACCCATTGAAAGTAATTTAGAGTTAGAAACAAAGTCCTTGTGAAGCGAACTTCACGTGAGGCAGATACAGGTGCAAAACTTACTGCTCTCAATCAAACATCAATCCGGCGTTACGAACACGTCCTTTCTCGTTACCGGGAAAAAACTTTTTAATTAGACACTCTGTTTGCTTGCTAACTATGTTGCGGACTTCCTAATGTATCCAATTAATTGGTGTAATGCGTAAAGTGGAATCGAGTGGACCGAACGTCCGTAACAAAATGTACAAATATATCTCTTTTGTTTGTTTCCCAGGTGACGGAGCGGTACCGTTCACTTGTACGTCTCCGAACATCCTATAACTAGGGACGCGGCGCGCTTCACTGAACTTGATTCAATTGAAGACATCACTGAAGACATTGTACGCTTTAAAAGTCTTTTTCTGTGTGCCTAATATGTGTGACGTTTTTATATTTACGAGGTTTTTGTGAAATGACATTCATGGTGGTGAAAATACCGCCCCTGAAATGCCGGATAAAAGCCGACACGTTTTTATGGCGAATGGAGATGAGGCATTTATTAAAACTCGCGTCCGACATTCCTGCTCAAATATTGTAACAACGTGTGTTCTGAATTAGCCGGGCATTGTGTCGAGTTCATAATAACTTTCTGAATCTCGTGTTAGCGGCACGCGTCGCCCGTGGCTTGCTAAACTAAAATAACATTCAAATTGTTGCTTTAAATCCATGTGCAAATTAATATTTTGCATATTAAAAACTTTAATTACCGGCAACAAACGTCAATGATTTGGAAACTTTATAATATTATGTGCTCAAGTTACGGAAGATATCCTGAAAAAGAAGAAACGTTCGCCTTACAGAGGATTATCGGCGGATAATTTTAAAAAATAATATAAATAATTGAAATAATGAGTGTGGCTTTAGTAGCCAAGATGTTTACATTTATTTATATATAAAAAAACTGGAGTCAATAAAACTAAGGTGTAATAAAATTATTATTATTTAACAAGTAGGTATCCTTAGTTCGTGCGGATATAAAAATCCTCTAGCAGCAAATGTGATGAGTACGTATACATTACACACAGAACGCCGACTCAGTTGCTGAATTTTATTCAGCAAATATTGCCTGAACGTGACTTCTGCAGTGCTCACACACACATGCGCCCAAAATTATGTATGTATTCTCTTTATACATTGTTCTTCTACTTTTTTTCCACGATACATCCTAAGCCCCGCTGGTTACAGCATACTTTTTTCCCATACATCTATTGTATGCCTACAACACAGTGAGTCGCACGTATTTTTCTACAACATTTTTTTTCAACGGGTTGTACCAAATAACGCTTTATTCATGAAGCCGGTGACCGATGCGGGATCGTTTTACGATCGTCGATTTGCAAGTGTCTGGTTCGATTCCCGATGCAAATTCTTCCGTTTTACTGCCACACAATAAAACCGCTCGCTTTCATAATACATTTTCTTATAAGCCAGCCGCCTCTGCCAAGAAATTTATATTGGTTTTGCAATTGTTATCAGATGACACCACATCATGTGGAGGTTACGAAGTTCTATGTATACATATAATACTGACTTTTGAAATCCTGAAGACGTTTTTAAGAATAATAATATATTGATTTTACCGATTTAACCGATACCGACTCATAATATTAATTTTACTTATCTGTCACAGTAACGCAAAATAACACAATATAATATCGCCGCAGACCATATGATTATCCCTCCAAAATGATGAAGTGGTTGAGTATTCAAGTCCTTACCACATGTGGTGTCAGAAGGATAATGCACGCTACGAAAACGCAATTTCGGTGAACGCAGCCGGCCCCATGTTGGGCGCCATTCGTTTCCTTGCAAGCCGAAGTAATAAAGAAGAAACTTTGTTATACTTATACTGAGGTATATAACGTCATTTTCAGTATATTTTAGCAAAGAGGTAGACTATTTTATTATTTATTACTAGATTCTCTAAAGTCTAATAGAATCGCCATTTAAAAGCAACAATCCGACACTGTAAGCAAGAACTTCTAAACAGCCAATTGCAATTTTGTAATAGCGCACCACTAAAATAGCAGTATGAAAAAGATAAACAGAAATAGCATGTATTTTATTCACGAGCCGCCAGTAAAGCTATCAGACATGTCCAAACTTCGCTGAGTGCAGCTTGCTTTATTTCCGTTTGACCTGTCCCGTTCGACGCTATTCCTAGAATACCACGACCCAGACATGTTCATTTCACCGACAAGCCGAATGCAAGTCCTGACAGCGCCACTGCAGCGACACGTCTCTGCACTACCAAATTTGAATATTTAATTGCGATTATTTTAGCGCGAGTCTGACTAATTAATAACGCAAATTGACAGTTCTAGTGTTGCTCGCACGTACTCCTACACTAATGGAAAAGGTTTATTCCCAGACATTTCCGTTTCGAAATGAATCAATTGAATTTTAAATTCACCACATTTGCATATACGTTGGTCACCGGCTACTTTACGATTGCAGACCAGTTTCGTATTCTTTGTTTGGTGTTTTATTTTGTGCATTTCCGAGTGAGAAAGGTACGTGATACGACCGGAGCCCGGGTCGCTCTTGTCTCTTTTCATAAAATATTTTCAGCTTGACATTCTACTATTTCAATTGAATATCTCTTTGAGGCTTCAGTGTTTGTCTAGGTGACGTTCTATTTTATTATTTTTACGTTACTAGGAAGTTTTCAATTTTGTTCCTTTGAAAAACGTAGTTTAGTCGCAAAGCAGTAGATTTGTTGGCCAAAAATTCGTTGTTGGATATGTCGCGAGAGACACATAGAGCGCGACCGAGCCAGCTCTAACTTAAACTTAACTTAGATGTAGGGCCTCTTGGGGAGCGCATTGAAAACCCAGGGTTGACATTACGTTAGGAAAACATATTCATTGCAGGAGAAATGTACGTATTGAATCATTTTGCAAAGGTTTTATTTCCTGGCTCGTATTTTGGGCTTACACCAATTTAGATAAGTAATATAACACAGTTATTGTACATAGATATACACATTGTGAGACATACATATTTGTTTAAGGCTAGAGATAGTTCACTATTCATGATATCATTAATTATTGGATTTTAATGAAATTTTATATGTAGGTAGCTGACACCCTGAATTAATACATAGGTTTTTTATCCCGAAAAAATGTAGCGGGTGACACCACGGGGCGCAACTAGTACAAGATAAAATATTAAATGTATGTAATTCAAACAAATATAACAATTGAAATATACATCTTTACGGTTCACGTTGCCGTCAGTCCCAAATCAGATCCCTACTCCTAGCAGTACCTTTATAGCTTTTATATAGCATTCATTTTATAATCTTATTCGTAGGTACCCTTGAAGAAAGTCTCAATTGCTCATTAAATTTTCACGGAACAGACGCACAAACGCATAAATATTTCATGATCAAGTTTCAAGTATATCTTTAGGGCAGCGACGTCTAAATGTCAAACAATCGTCTCAAGTTCCACGCGTTGTACCTGCCGCTTGTCAAGATAAAATCGACTACGCACTTCGCCTCTGAATGACAGCCAGATTAAACTTTCACCTGCCTTAACTTCGATAATATCGGGCATAGATAGAAAATACCCGACAATGTTATCACTCTAATAAAGATCTCATGCGTAGCAGGCACGTCTTTGAACAATGTGTCCTTATTTTTATTTTCTACTGAACAGACTTTATTCAGCAATAGGTGGCTCGCCTTAAACTTATTTATTATACAGAGCCATCGAAAGCTCAGGAAACCTAGATTCCAAGATTAAATAAAGGATAAATCTTTATGACCAGTTATAAAAACTATACTCAGATAGGTCTTTGTTTTATATAGCTAAGTATAAAACCGCAGACTCAAATTAGGAGCTGTTCAGTATTAAAATATAAATAGGTACAAAGTAACGTGCGAGACTTGCCAACTATAACACTCCAGACCGCGTAATATAACGATCTTCCAATACATTAATTAGAGCAATAATAATTAAAAGTCCACAATGGTAACCGGTGTTATAGGCGAACTCTAATATTCCAACCACAGTTCATTCATCGGAAATCAGCGGTGCGCGAAAAAGAGCTGAATGTGTAGGTCCGGTCGAATAGGCACCGCGAATGAAAACCCTCTCAATTGAAATGTTTATTCAAACACAATGCGATATACGTATGTCGACTGGACTGTGCATAAGAGAAAAAATCATGAATTTTGGCAATACAGCCATCAGGTTGTCTACGTTACGGTTTACTCTGCAGTGGCCACGTAAATAAACTCACGTCCTTGGTTAATTTATGTACACAAAATAATTTTTAATTTTTAAATTGCTTTCAACTGCAATAATTCCAGTAACTCGGCATTTTGGATTTTATCAGGTAAAATATTTGTTTTTTAACCATCTAAATCCCTGTATACGGTTAGTAGGTATTGCAAGGCCAAAAATCGACACACAACAAAACAACGAATAAAGTTGCAGCGAAACTTAACCACACAGACAGTACAGATTTGAATTCTAAGAAGTCATTACATTAAAACGACATTCAGTTTGTAATGATAAAATTAGGAAAATTTATTACTAAATCATACGATTCATTTGATCAAAATAATATCCATCAAAAAGCTAATAAGAGTCGGCTTCGCTGACCAATTAGTGGAGTGAATTTAAATTAACAACTCGGATGACTCCGCCGACCAATCGGCCGCGTAATTTGACAAGTCTTTAGATTCGGATCAAGAATTCCGTAATATTATTGAAAAGTAACTTTTTACTTTACTTGTGTTTTGTAAAAACTCAACTTTTATAAGTTTATAAACGTCGCCATTAAATAAAGACTTCTTTTTTGTTTGTTTCACACAAATACGGCGAAGTTGGCGTTTTCTTCGCCGTTCTTTAAATATTGAGGCCATGTAAATATTTTACGACGAAACTAGTTTTTGTATACAAGTTTACTTTTACTTATGGTTGTTACACACAGTTTAGTTTTCATTAATGATAATGATGATAATTTGATTCATTACGTGAATGAAAAAGTTTCAGATTGTACGGATTATTATTCGAGCCTATAAAATTTTACCTGAAATATGGAGGGGAACTCTGCGGCATCTTCCGAATATATTTTAATTAAAATGGCGCCTAAGATTTAAACGGCGGTGCGATCAACGCTTAAAATTAACCGCTCTAATTAAAACTACAAGCACTCGGGAAGCCTGCGATAGCGACGTGCTTAAACCTAGTTATAAATTACGTTAAGACATCATGCGATAAGGTGCAATTTTCGCGATCGATTATAGATTTTATAAAATAATGACCATGCTATGAAACTCAATGAAAAGGTCCTCGTTTAAATTCTAACGGAGAACGTTATCCTTTACCGTTTAATTTAAACTGAAGATTTTTTTTTGTTCTCTTTTGTTTTCAGGAAGCAGGATTACACTCATTAAATCCTTGTCTAGTCTCAATTATTTTAAAATTGCATTTCCTTTACAAACATAATGACAAAATGGTACATTTAACACTCGAGACGGGACCGAAAGGATTTAAAACATTATATAACCAACAATTAGCAAAACAAACCACAGTTAAACATTATACTGTGTATGATAAATAAGCAATGATTAAGAACATTTCTTAATGTACCCATGTTATTTATACGATTCCTTTTTTGTCTTTCCTAGAATACAAATCAGAGTCATATCCAATCAAAGCCTACCTTACAAAGCTAGAGAGAACCTCAAGTAGCGTTTCGTAATTCATTTATTTAATAGTCAAAAACGAAGAAATAAAAGAAAGTTGAATCTCCGACACAACGGGGGTGCTAATGAAAAGTAAAGATAGAGTTGTTCAAAGGTTCCGGTCAATGGCATTCTCTTGTCGGTCGCCAGATGGCTCCTCAGCTCACCTAATTTCCTCAGACACACAGCTTAGACTTCTTCCCTAATTAACTAACTAGCTCTTGATGGTTTAATAAAGGTTTGTAAAAACGAACCTTTTCAACTTCCATTTTCAAGTATCGGCTATAATTAGTTGACGCAGTCGGTTTCAGAGTGAGATATTTCCAGAGAACTATTCGATTAAGTTATTCCAGCTTTCTATCTAGTAGATGCGGCGCTTTAATAAATCCTGCTACGTTTCGCTGAATTCTTAAATACCAGTGAATCTCACGATTTCCAACAAAATAGTATCCAAGTCTTTGTTTAAAATGTTTTTAATTCTTCAATGTTTTACTTATTGTCTTACGTAATATCATCTGCGGTGAGGCTTGTAGTATTTATAATTATGAATAATATTTCTGTTATTAGTTCTACCTATTTACGGGCTGCCTCGTTGGTAGCTAAGCGCTACTGCTGATTATAAGGTCTTGAGTTCGAATCCTGGGTCGGGCAGTGTTGCTGGGTATTTCCATTAGGTAATTTTCATTAGCAGCCAGGAGGATTCTGGATTTATGCCCGGTTTATGGTTCGTAGGCTCGCCCCTTATTACATTAAGACCTATAACACAATTGGTGTATTATATATAGGTGCACTTCTTTCTACCCCTACGAAAACAGGTGTGATGTTATGTATTTATGTTACTATTGAGTATGAATTGTTGAGTACCCTAAACCGACGAGCATGTATTTATAGAGAATGTGATAACAGTGATCGAGGCTCTACCTTACACTCTAGGAAACAGGTAAGACATGTATAGGTATATACATATATTTAGTAATCGTATACAGAATGGATTCGAACACGTATTTCCAATAGAATATGACAATTAAATGCTTTTTATACTAACGGCCTTTAAGTCTATAAAACAAAAGCAAACTTTAAAATATACATAGTATAGATTCTATAGATGTGGCACATATGCCTTCATGACAGTGACAACCATTCTTACACGCCACGGGGATGCGTAATAATAAAGGCATACCCAAAAAAGAAGAGGGATGGATAGGATATCCCACAGAAAGGAAAAAGTAACATGGAATGGTCGAAGGCAACGATCCGTAAAATAGTCTTGCGTCCGTGTCGAGGAATACCCACAAAAACACGATACATATGGAGTGATGCTGTACAACAGGCATACTGTAACACAGGAGGGAGATGGACATATTGATATTAAAGTATTTGAATGAAATGGTCACGAACGTAATGCAAAGAAAATTTTCTTCTGTCGCCATTCCGGCTCGTTGCCAAAACGTCTTTCTTACTTCGCACAGTATTTAACATCTAGGTTAGTCGGTTTGTTGGCCTTAACATTGGCGTCTAACGTCTATTTTTTTACTTCCCTAATACTACTTCAGTCTGAGGCGATGGTCACACGGAAAAGCCGTAAGACGAGGACGCTACGCGACTTTTAAAAACATATATAGAACGAATAAACATCGCGTCTGCGCCCCGTCTTTTCTGTATGTTTGCGTCGCAACGTCTGTATACATTTTGCATGAAAGTAAATCAAAGGGGCATAATTTTGTCTGCCCTGTCCTTACATCTTGTCAGCGTGGCCATCACCAAAAGGGTTTATAAGTAGATGTTACAACCATAGGAATACTATGAAGTTCGATTATAATTATCTTTTGCGCGTCATAAGAAGTAGAAATGTAACAGAACCATACCTACCTCTAGTAATTTAAGACATATAGATTGTAATTTAAGTCTATGAATTATTTACTACCGACTATTGATCACTAACAGTAAGGAGATTCCACTGATCACTATAACGACGCAGTGACGTCACTATTTCACGGAGTACACCTCCTGCATGTCATCCAATCAAGACTTTGTAGCAAATACGCGCGCGCTCCGAGGCCTAACTAACAGTATTGGTTACATTGCTAAAAGTCTATTCCATGCATTGGAGGAGCCTTTGCTCGAGATTGAAAGGGTTTCTGGTATCAAACTATTAGTACATTAAATCGAGAGTGAAACAAAGTGGAATTTCCTGAATCTGACAAATTACTTTCTCCCATATAATTGATTATATCGTGTTTTAATTAAACCAAAGTCCTAAACAAACAAAGGCCTAAATCAGCGATTTGATTTAATACGAAAAGCATAGTAAGTTAGAAATATTTCTAAATCTAATTCTATTGTGCTTAAACGGACCCTTCAAAAACAACTAGTATATCGGTGCTTCTATATTGTTTTCAGATGTCTTATTAGTCAATGACTAACACATCGGGAAAAGACTAATACAGGTAAGGTATCTAATCTAATGAACGATAAATACTTTTAATATTGTGCCAATTTCGTGTTCTTCAACATTATCTATGACTCACTAACTCCTTGTAAACAAAGACTTAATAATGCGAATTTTTGTTTTGAAACTTCGCAAAAGGCGGACGGCTAAAAGTTTGTTCGAATCGGGAAAGAACAGAGCTATCATTGACAACAGAACTCGATAATACACACTGTAGCGCCAGACCGCTTTACAATGTCTATCATTGAATGTGTACAAACAACACGAACATGCCGCGCCGGTATAGAGGTATACAAATATTGACGAGAACTCCCTAAAATATTTCATACGACAAAATTAGACATTACATTTATATACAACCTTTATGCTATTTTACCGCACCACTTGCACTTTATTCAATGTCATAAATCAAGACAAAGAATTATTATATACTTACGATGTAAATGGTTTTTTAAACAATCTCTCTTCCGTAATAAATTTGCTCTGGCTTTTTCAAAAACGTAAGTACTTAGGTACTTACCTAAATAAGTATTATAATGTGACAATTTTACTCATATAATCTACCTATTATAAAACAAATTAATCGAAGCGAGTATTAAAACCACAAGAAGAGAATTGAAACTGGCGAAACCCCAAAAAGAACAAATGTAAACAAAAACGAAATAGCTATTACCAAACATCCTTTTTGAGAATCGATTGGGAATTCCGCCCCTTGTATATCCCAACAGGAAAATTCCATTTTCCAAATACAAAACTGAGAACAGACGACACAAACCTAAATACCTTGTAAGTAAACGAGGCGCAATAAGTAAATAGCATTTTCTGCTTTGAGGAAATTTCAAAACAAACGGGCTATGAAAAACTCCAAACAACTTTTAACGGATTGCCGTCCCACTGACGAAGTAAAATTATTATTTAGTGGCCTATCGATTCCAATGAGGCTTGCTAGTTTTCCTTTACTCGGTATATTGGACCGTTTGCATTTTAGGCTCAAGCTTCATTTAACAGACGATTTGTTTTTTATACGCGGTGACTGGTGATTTAAAATTGTTCGTAAAGGATGATCATCGAGAATATTAAATTAAACTTTGCTGTAAGAATTTTTATTAAGTATAAAAATAACCTCTAGAATAGAATAGAAATAATGCAGACTTATAAAAAAATACTAACTTTATTTAAAATAGTTCAGAGCTTCACTTTACTTTCGTAAAACAACATTAGTAACATTATAATATCTCTTCTTATTAAACTTTACTCTCAGATTTTTTTTAAATATAAAGTAACGAGTAACTAATATAATGAAGATACATGTTTAGTGCTTACTTCATCTAATTCTTTCACGAATTGTAAAAGTAGTAATGATGAGGGAGTGGCCCGGTCTAGGAGATTATGAGGAGATTCGCCATGGTCGAAGGAACCTTGTGAGCCACTTGATCCAGCATATTGTGAAGTTTCATGAGCGCCATCATTTGAGGAGCCGTTAGATTCGCCCTTTGGGGGACCGTGGTTTTTGGTTGGTGGAGGCATCTGTGGTATCTGGAAAAATAAAAATCTTAAATAACTCATACTTATGAAATTAATCTTGCTCGCCATAAACATACAAAATACATATTATATAAAAAAATGTTATTTAAGTCATGTTACGTTTGATCCGGATGTTTGAACTCATTTCGATGGTCCGTCCCTACGTAAAGTATCGAATTTACAAACTTGCATTTTGTAAATTCGATGGTTTACGTAGGGACCACCGATTTAATTAACGGACAATATAATTAATATTAGACGTAATGACTTAAATGCGACTCTTTTTATACCTACACATTAGTGATAAAGATAACTTTTGTTTCTCACTCCAATATTGTCAATCTGACACTATTGTTCATCAACCTATAAGATGAAGAATCTGACACAAAATATCTAACTAGTGTTTTATACCAAACTTAACTACCAAATTACTGAGTACACTCGCACCTTCTCTCACGCCATATAAACAATGGCGAGGGACTAGATGCAAATTGTATAAACTAAAGCGGATCAATAAACCTCATAATGTTGAAACTACAAATAAACTCACCTTGGATAAAAGGCTGTTATCAAATACTAATGAGACGCGTTACCAATATGCTATCGGTTTTTGCACTGAAACATTATTGTATTACGTACTAAGGTACGGACGCTTGCATGAATAGAGTCGACAACTATCATAAATATTGTGGAAATCTTATCATTTCGCAGAAATGTTAATAAATACGTAATTATCTATTACAAGGAATTTTAAAATTCGATTGCGATTGTTTACTTTTTTTGTATAAAACTTGAGGAAGAGGTCGATGTCAGGACTCACAGTAGCCTTTCCAAAAAATAAACATTCATACTGTAGAATTACTCCGTCTCATTAGAGTCGGGCTTCGGGCAAACGAGTAATTATACACGATGTTACTTCTATCGAAAGATATTGTGTTTCTATCCACCCTGGAGCATGTGTTACACAAACATTTCCCCGGACGTTCTATCTAGAAGATATTCCATTACCAAGGAAGTACTTTGTGATTTACAAACGAAATACATATTATAAAATTGTAGTTATGAGTGTCGATTATTTAAAAAGTAACCTTCAAAACGCTTCACGAACTCAATAGTGAAAAAATATACTTTATTTACTTCACTTTACATTTAAAGCGAAGTTTAAGTCGGCGCCACATCGTATAGGTTCGCTTTGATAATACTTTTAGCATTACAACTATTGAGAAAGCATTTATGCATAGGGTTCTCATAAGCACTTTTTGGGTGGGTAATTTAATGAATTCTCAGATTCACCTTAGATATACGTAGTAGCAGGGCCGGATCCAGCCAGCGCGGGGCCCGTAGCAAATTCTATCAAGGGGCCCCTGTTTTTTTTTTAGGTTATTAAATAAAACAAAACTTACTTTTCTGGATTGAATTTGGGCAAAATCTATTATTATTATTATTATTTCAGCCATGATCGTCCCAAATCTATACTACACTATAATATATAATTATAATATATATATATTATATTTATTTATATATTATATATATATATATTTATTATATATATGTATATCTATACTTTAATATATTTATTAATATTATAAAGCTGAAGAGTTTGTTTGTTTACTTGAACGCGCTAATCTCAGGAACTACGGGTCCGATTTGAAAATTTCTTTCGGTGTTAGATAGCCCGTTTATCGAGGAAGGCTATAGGCTATATATCATCACGCTACGGTCAATAGGAGCGGAGCACCAATAAAGAATGTTTCAAATCGTGTTGATTTTTTTCCATTCGACAGCTTCCCCTGCGTGCGCTGCGTAAACGGTTTAAGATTCGCCAAAATCACGTAGGACAGAATTGTTCTTCCGTAAAAGTTCTAAAAAAAAGTCCGCGACAGCATATGTCTATCTTTTAAGGTTGGCTCACTATAACCTTTTTTATGCTTACCAAATTTGTTCAAAAATAATGCGTTATTTGCAAAAGTGTTTTTATAAACATGAATATAAATCCATATCCAAATAAATACGTTATTCATCACAAGTGTTTAATTAAAAAAAAAATTGCCCTTTATCTATACTTATATACTTATTTATATTTATATTTTATATAATATATAATAATATTATAAAGCTGAAGAGTTTGTTTGTTTGTTTACTTGAACGCGCTAATCTCAGGAACTACTGGTCCGATTTGAAAATTTCTTTCGGTGTTAGATAGCCCGTTTATCGAGGAAGGCTATATATCATCACGCTACGGTCAATAGGAGCGGAGCACCAATGAAGAATGTTTCAAATCGTGTTGATTTTTTTCCATTCGACAGCTTCCCCTGCGTGCGCTGCGTAAACGGTTTAAGATTCGCCAAAATCACGTAGGACAGAATTGTTCTTCCGTAAAAGTTCTAAAAAAAAGTCCGCGACAGCATATGTCTATCTTTTAAGGTTGGCTCACTATAACCTTTTTTATGCTTACCAAATTTGTTCAAAAATAATGCGTTATTTGCAAAAGTGTTTTTATAAACATGAATATAAATCCATATCCAAATAAATACGTTATTCATCACAAGTGTTTAATTAAAAAAAAAATTGCCCTTTATCTATACTTATATACTTATTTATATTTATATTTTATATAATACTAGCTGTTGCCCGCGACTTCGTCCGCGTAAATTTCAGATAAAAACACCAGGAGACTATAATCTGATTTTGTAAGTGAAAAACACTATAAATTACTTATCGAAAGGAATATACATAGTATTTTAATGATAAAGGTATTTTTAAATTAAGATGGGGCTAATTTACTTGCTAAACCGATTTCGTGGGAATGATCGGTGAATATTGAGTGACTAACAGGAAAGTTATTGACATGATTGGTTTGCTTATAAGGAATATACACATACAATTTTGAATGTACCTTTGTTTTACTGTATCTATGTAGTACATTGATGGCATGCATTTCTCTAAACTACGTTTGTAGTTTTGTTCTCAGCAGACAACATATAAAGAGAGTGTGGACTGGTAACTCGGAAGCGAGCATCATACAGTTAAATAATCATTTTTGACGACCTGATTAGCGCAGTGGCTAAGTGATTGGACTGCTGCGCTAAGGGTTGCGGGTTCGATTCCCGCACGGGGCAAAACTTTGTGCGACCCACAGATGTTTGTCCCGAGTCTGGATGTTTGTGTATGTGATATTTCATGTTTGTGAAACGCACCCACGACACAGGAGAAATTCCTAGTGTGGGGCGTTTTTTTTTTTTTTAAATAAAAAAAATAGCAGCCTATGACTGTCCTACTGTAGGGCAGAGGCCTATTTTCGTAAAAAGGGATTAAGCGTTGATCACCACGCTAGCTAACTGCTGGTTGGCGATTTCAGATGATTAAATCCAGGTTTCCTCACGATGTTTTCCGTCACCGTTAGTCAGTGGTGTCTTAGAATATCTAAGAAAGTATTTATAACATTGAAAAAGTCACATTGATACTTGCCCGGGTTTGAACCTGCAACCTTGTGCATACAAATCAGGTATGTTAACCACTTGGCACCACGACAGTCATAAAGTTATCCGAGTAAAAATCAGCTGGTCTCTATTCCTTAATTAAGTCTACCCCTGCGTGTGCTAATGGTGATAGTTTTTATGACAAAATGCGCCAAACGGTTATATTGGAATTGATTGTAGTAGACATTTAAACGAACTGCTCATGTCCGTCACCCACAGGTTGGACCTGTGGGCGACGAACTTGGGCAGTTCGTTGCTTAAACAGAAAAGGCGGTGCGGGCTGGCGCTTCACGTGCGCCTTTTAAGAAGGGACGTAAGGCACGTAGGCCGTATGTGGTGGTCGGTACCAATCGTGAAGAGGCGAGTCAAAATTTGTTTCAAAAGACGTGTATGTGTACATGTAGCATACATGTAGTTAGAAGGATACCCTGAGGTTTCAGCTGGTAAGAGACCGGCATAACCCTCCGTCCGCTCAGTGTCGAGGAAGTACATGAGGATTTTCCTAGCAACAAAAATACTTCGATAATTGTGTGGAATTTAGAATTTGACTGCCTTATTGGTCTAGTGTTCGTAAAATGCGACTACTGAGCGGGAGTTCCGTGTGTTCGTCTACCAGGTCGGACAAAGTGATATGGCTTATTCAACTAATTCGTAGTACCGACTTTGAATTTGTGCCTGGTTAATGAAAATTTAATTGGCGTAAGTAATAGGGGGCGACCCCTATTATTTTGGGACCTGTTTGACACCTCTGCCTACCTCGAGGAATAAAGGCGTGATAGTATGGTATGAGTATGGCCACAGCTACAATTTGTTATAATTTCTGCGTCTATGATGTTTCTCTACAAAACGGTAACTTTGAGGTGGATCTCAGACCTTTAACTTAACGATGGGTGCCTACAGTACACTTTCTGCTAGAGAGCTAAAACATATAAACAAAAAAAACTTCAAAATTGTATGTTGTTTGAATATGTTCCAGTGAATAAATATTTATGTTGCCGAATGCGGGAATAACACTATCACATCACATCTTGACCAACTTTTCCAGGAACGTGAAATATTTATATATATCCAGTGTATAAAGTGCAATATATAAGGAAAGTTTTTACGGAGCATTTAAGTCAGAAAATATTTATCTACAATCACCGACGAACAGGAATTTGACTCGATCCATTACATGGTGGTTGTTCCTGCTGAGTTCTATCTAAAACTTTCACTATGTACATTCTTAATTTATTACATTTAAGCAAATGTCTCTTAAAACTATAGCGTAACTCTCCAAGAACAGACGTTTTGTTGCTTCAAATTGATGTGTATATTGAGTATGGTGATTGGTGAGCGCTAATTTGCCACCTAAGAGAGAGAGAGTAATTCTGAAAGACAATTTTGCCCCGAATATTTGTTTCTTAACCTTATGCAAGAATGCTGATACTAAGTAATAAGTGTTTCAAAGTGCATCCAAAATAAGCACTTTACCTACATATATTCATCTATACTGTCGGAATCTATATGTGTGGTCTGTGTGAATGATTGTTGGTAGACAGCGCCTAAATGGTAAATTGTTTCTCCAGCGTTTTCCATATTTCTACGGTTAAAGGTGTAACCCAAATTCGGCAGATGAAATAAATTCGATGTAAAAAAAAAAATGAGAAACGTCAGCGCGCAACGTTTCAAAATGCGATCAGGAAAAAAATCTAACATTTTGATGGAAAAGCTAAAATAGAAAATATTACTGAATATTGTTATTAACTATTCTGTGGTTAAAGTAAAACAAACAACACTCTATACATATTTACAATGGTGAAGTTACAAACTTATTAAAGTAGAAAAAAAATAAAAATTAATTAACTGTAAATAGTTTGGAATAATATTATGTTAAAAATATGTTATAATTGTCTTTTTATTAATATTTAAGTTCAAAAACATCCAAGAAGAAATTAAAGCCTATGCAAAAAGAAAATCCTTTGGCAAGGACCGATCTCTATACACATAAAACGCAGGGCGATCGCTTAACCGCCATGCTACCATGATACTTGATGTAAATTTTAAAATAGATGTTTCTATACATGTTATGATTTACTGCTCAGCTCCTTATGGATATAGCGTGATGATTTCTACATCAGAGGTTCATCTGTAACTCATCTGCATAGTTTAACTGTTGATTTTGTCTTAAAGTGCTATAGAATGCGCCGCCACGCCGGCCGTTACCGCCGCAACCGCTATGTCCCTGCCTTTTATCTGTAATATCTTCGAAAATATTCATTTAAATTACTTGCTGTAAAGGGTAATTTTGATCTATATTAAATGGACAATATATTGAAGGTACTTAATTGTATAAGGATTTATGCTGTATTGCTCAAAATCGCTTCGTAAATAAGTCATTATTTCTCGTAAAAAGTAAAAGATAAAAAATGGTTATTGTGGGTTATTCGTAAGAGATAGACATATGCCCTCGCGGACTTTTTTGTAGGCATTTTTAGGGTGTACAATATTGTAGTACATTGTTTTGATATATCTCGTAGGGTTTAGCCAGCGTTTGCAATGTAAGCGTTGTTATTTTCGACATCACATAAGAAAACTCTAAAATTGTCAGTATTTCTCTACTATATTATGCATGTATTATAGACATAAACCTTCCTCTTGAACCACTCTATCTATTAAAAAAAACCGCATCGAAATCCGTGGCGTAGTTTTAAAGATTAAAGCATATATAGGGACAGACAGACAGCGGTAAGTGACTTTGTTTTATAATATGTAAGGATATAATAATATTATAAAGCTGAAGAGTTTGTTTGTTTGTTTACTTGAACGCGCTAATCTCAGGAACTACTGGTCCGATTTGAAAATTTCTTTCGGTGTTAGATAGCCCGTTTATCGAGGAAGGCTATATATCATCACGCTACGGTCAATAGGAGCGGAGCACCAATGAAGAATGTTTCAAAATCGGGAGTTTATTTTTCCTTCTGTGAGATGTCGCTGCGTGCGCTGCGTAAACCGTTAAAGATTTGCAAAAGTTATGTATAACAGTTCTGTTCCTCTTTAAAAGTTCTAAAAATAAGTGCAACAGCATATGTCTATCTTTTAAGTTTGGCTCTATATAACCTTTTTTATGCTAACCAAATTTGTTCTAAAATAATGCATTATTTCCGAAGGTTTTTTTATAAACATGATATTAATCCTTATCAAAATAAATACAGTATTCATCATAACTTTTTAATTTTAAACTAAATTGCCCTTTACATCATTGAATTTCACTGAATATCTTAGGAAGATATCGCAGTTTTAAATTAACATCGCAGCAAAATAATAAGTTCCACTTTTACTGATAAAAGCCTGATATAGGCACCTAAAATAGCTCCTCAACGTACGTATTATATAAAAATATTATTTTCACCTTCTTCGTTAACAAAGACAGAAGTCGCGGGCATAAGCTAGTTTTTAATATAAAATTATTTACGGTCAGAAAGCATTGGTGCGCGGGGCCCCTAAATGCGCGGGGCCCGTAGCATTTGCTACTCTTGCTACGTGGTTAATCCGGCACTGCGTAGTAGCGAGATACGTAGGTATGTAGAGAATACAAAGTTAGTGCGCCTTTATCGTCCCATATGATGGAGAGTGTGACTGATGACATCCTTGTCTAAAGAACTAACAGCAGGCACCCAATCGAACCCATGTCAGGCAACATGCACCTATTGAATTAGCAATGTAAGCGTTATCAGTACTAATTGGTAATATCTAACGGATTGAGTAGTTACAATAGGAATACGCGATCGGCATTTATCAAGTGCGTATTTGATGCTAAGCCGGTTACAAATATATTTGCGGTCAAGAGTGATTCTTATAATCAATAGAGATCAAGTACCTACTCTTAAATTGACAAACATATTATAGGTACTTGAATGTCTAACATTAAAACAATAATACGGAATCAAATAGTACCAAGTACGGTTTGCTGTGTTTATTATATTACCTGCGTTGTAACTATTCGGCTAAATAAATAGGACTGATAGAAATCGCTTTTTTACAACACTATTTTACTAATTTAATATAACATTATTATTTATGACATGTATGCGAGTTAACATGTTGTAAAATAAATGCTTATTGATATTGCTGTATATCTACAATCCTCAAATACGTTTTAATCAAAACAAAAGATAAAGGAATGACGCAATTGTGTGAAAATATTGGTGCCAATATTTTCATTCTATTCGTCATGCAAATACAATACGAAG
Organism: Abrostola triplasia; assembly: GCA_946251915.1. Classification (NCBI taxonomy): domain Eukaryota; kingdom Metazoa; phylum Arthropoda; class Insecta; order Lepidoptera; family Noctuidae; genus Abrostola; species Abrostola triplasia. The sequence continues at coordinate 6,197,810 of OX276431.1, forward strand.
CCTCTATCGCAGAATGACCATTTCTCAAAATAACCACAGGTAGCAAATTGTCCCTTTCTCAGACACAATGTCATAATACCTACACCTACAGGTCCTACAGTTTCCATCGAAAGTCACATTGTGGTTGAGCCTTTGCCGTATTCAATCAATATTGTAGACGCAATTCTGTTTCTAATTATAGTGAAAGTATAATAGGCAAACCAACACTATACGGGAATCCTATTAGTTGTGAGTATTGTTTATTGAGTGAGGCTTCAAACAAATAGACTGAATGACTCACCTGAATTATCGAATACTCAACAATCAGTCATTACTAGTAAAATAATTAATCTTTACAAATCAATAAAATTATAAAATTTATTTAGATATTTAACTAAGTATACGTATAATCGATAAAATAAAATTGTTATAAGACTGTTTGTATCTTTTTTTGCATGTTGCCATGCTAGTAACTAGTTCAATACATATTTTTATAACTAACAACGAGTATAGAATCTCACAGACCACGCGAATACATCATTTATTGTTATGAATAATATATAAAACATAATTATCTATATATAAATGTATATGACTCATTGATGCCAAAATGAAAAGAAAAAAAATCAACTGGCTTTTGCCTGGGTTAAGTAGCCTATGTCCTTTCTCAGGTCTTAAACTTTCTACATGCCAAATTTCATCAAAATTCGTCCAGCGGTTTAGTCGTGAAGGCGTAATAGACAGAGTTACTTCCACATTTATAATTCCACGTTAGTAGTATGGATTACAGATCAGTGATGGACGTGAGGCACCTTTCTTGCATATCATCATGAGAAAGCCAATAAACAGATTAACTTCTAGTACCTATAATAATGTGAATATTTATGTCAACCTTTAACAGTGCCACTGCAGACAAATACCAGTTTTAATGGTCACTGTTGACCACTGCGTGTTTTTGTGTGATTCCAGAATATAGTCACATGGACTCATAGCTCGGGTATTGCGTAGCTAACCTACGACGTAGCGAAACAAGTGGTCCTATTTACTGTTTTATAATTCAGGTTTTTATTGGCACTGAAGAAGTAAACATTTTTTTAACATGAAAAATATAAGGGTATTTTTGTGCCGAGTGGTATCTGACCTAGAATTGACCACCCCTTTCCTCCCGTGACTTTACGACACTCGAGAGGCGACTAAGGGAAAATCCAGAAGTGAGGCAGCACCGTCTTCTGTAACTTCACCACCAATACTGCGATCCCCAACCCGCTTACCCATGGAGGGAGGCCTTTGTTCAACAGTGGACGTCTTCCGGATGATGATGATGAAAAGAGTATTTTTAATGTACTTTCCCGATAATATCTGACATTAGTCACGAACACAGCTTGAGTTCCGTTACAATATGAACCACTAATCATCTACCTCACGTGTCCTTATCGCTTATCAGTCCGGACAGATAAGCAAGTGGGCAGCTTACGAAAAAAGCGATAAATAGGTACAGCGATCGGGCCCTTATCATTCACTGTTAATTTCACAAGCTGTAAACAAGCCAGTTGATCATATTTTGTTTTTCTTTGTGAACGATAGAAAGGAACTGAAGGTAAGAATATTGTTCGATACATTTAAGTTATTACATTTCTTGTGCTTTGTATAGAACTATGTTGATGATAGTCCAACATTAATTGAAAATTCACGGAAGTTATGAGTTGTCATATCCCGTTTAATATCACGTTTATTATTACACTTCCAAGAACTATATTAGTTTGTAATTCAGTGAATCACTCTGCATTAATTGATTGGGAATACACAAGGCTGCCGATTGAAACCATATTTTAATAGTTATTACGTAAATGTTATTTGTTGATGACTTCGTGCTTGTGAGCAGTTATAGTGCATCCGTAGCCCCGAGTTTTTATTTTGCGACATTGTTATGGATTTTAAATAAGTATTAAGTTAATTTAGGTACTAATATCAGTGACCTTGACTATAGCGAACTTTCTACTTGTCACGTACACATTTCTTATACTCCTTATCCAAATTGTAACTACTTCCCATCCTCAGGTTATATGTATTGTGATTTCCATTAATCATTATAATATTGTGAATTATCAGGTATGCCACCACCGCACGCTCTTCCTTGCGGGCCGCACTGCGGCACGGGCCAGTGCGCGCCGCACTGCTACCATCGCGCACGAGTGGTGGTGCACGCGCAGCCACCCCACCACTATTCCCCACCTCCGCCACCACATCACCATCCTCACCACCCTCCACCGCCCCACCATCATCACCCACCTCCTCATCATCATCACCCGCCTCCTCATCATTACCAGCCGCACCCTCCACCTTACAGCCACCCACCCCATCATCCCCACCACTATCCCGACCCCATGTTGCGCTAATTTATTAAAGATCGAAGCCAGAGGCGAGATAATGGGTCTCGACTCCCAGTGTCACCAGATGCAGTAGAACATATTTACGTCACTCGTAGCCAAAACAAATATAAGCTGCGCAAGCTAACTCCCATCAACAACAACGTCGCAACAACTGTCAGCCGCCTCGCTCCCTGCACTGTGATGGATTATTACTTCTTTTGTACAACGCAAATTCTTGGAATATTAAGATCTGCATATTGAATGTATGTTTCTAAATTGATTTATTATCTTATCATTAAAGATAGTACTGTAAAATGTGTGATAATTGAAGTGCCAATATACTCAGTATATTGACACTTAATAAAACACTGAATAAAAATATTATTAAAGATGAATAACGTTTATTTTATTTATTTTTGACAAACTTAAGACACCGCTCAATTATGTCAAAGTGAAACACGGCACAGAGTTGTCTGACTGGCCCAAGTCCTTCACCCACTGCCCGACACCTCGTTAAGACCGGAGATCGCCAATGAAAGCTGCCTATTTCTTTGTAATATTTACAAAATTAGGTATAGTTTACACCCACTTCTGCTGCCGACTATGGAGAGAACAGCCACGGCTGGATAACAACAGACGTCATGGATGAGGGCCATTTTGTGTACCTCTACAAATGCTATATTATAATCATACAAACATAGAATAAAAACATTATTATCAGTTCAGCCTGATAAGTCAAATTCACGACTAATGGCACAAATATAGCCGATATGATTAGACGTGTTGGTCTACATACCTAACAAATATTTAAGGAACGATATAAATAATAATTATGTTTCTTTGTATCTGGGGAATACTCATTATCGCACTCCATTATTCGCCAACTGTAGTTACGAAATAAAATCAATTGGAACACAACACTACAGAAACAAGTAATTATTCCATCGTTTTCTCTTCAAGGCTATGAAGGGAAATAGCAAACCAAACAGCGTTCTTATTAAGAAAGTTTTTCTTCATAACAAGATTACGTACACCAGATGTGTTGGATTGTACCCGGTATAAATGTTAGGAGGAAAGCGATACTGTCTAGCGATATTACTTTGAGAACTCGGATAAAAAATCGAGACCTAGGTAATACATACTATGGGCTAAACAAAAACTTGTATGGCAGTGCATATACGCAACCTTTTTAAACTATGTGGTCCACGGCCAACGGTTGGTATCTATTTTGATAATTTCCGACAACTATGTATAGTGTAAATCAACTGTACTAGTTTCATGAACACCTATGATTATATATTGCTAGCTAAACAATAACGCGTTTGAGAACATTGTATGCCTAACATGACAGGAGCATTGAATTACTAAAGACCTAATTATTAATATTATCGGTACGGGCTCTTTAGGTGTACAATTGGATGAAGGTTGGATTAGATCATTAGTGAGTATGTTGATAATAATTAGTGAGTATGATCGCTATTACTCAGACAGAAGTGATTCAAACAAAATATTCTCATTACTCAATGCTATACGCCCCTTGCATACAACGCTATACCTATATTTATTAAACACTTTAAAAATAATTTTATAAATATCTTTGTCTATTGTGTAGTAACTAAATATTAAGCCTAACATAAAGAAATAAATTAGACTCATAAGAAATCTTAAATCAAGTAAATACTGGCAGCCCACAATTTTGACAGGTATAAACATGTGTTTCAAAAAAAAGCGTATAAAAGTAATCGTGTAAGACAGCCTGACTGACAAACTCATGCGTGTTAGCGGTTTGAAGGATACCAGCCTTTGTATCGGCACCGCCGTACCCTGGCAACTGCTACACGAAGGTCGGGCGGCGGTCGCGGGGTGGCCGGCCGCGGCCACGTGGTACTTCACACACGATGACACGAGGCATCGCGCACCGAACTTCTACTAAGGCTTCGAAACTAGAAGTGCTATTAGAACTCGAAACCTCCTACATTGAATAGCTTTTTGTCAACAAAGAATTTCATTTTACGCTGAAAAATTCAAAATATGTATTGGATTTAGGTAGGTATACAAAATAGCTTCATCCAATTGAAATCCATTATAATTGAGACATATTTTCGAAAATATAAAACTAAGCTATAATGTAGGTTTTAAAATATTTATGATTAAGTACATTTTAATAGTGTAATTAATTATTACTTTTTTAGATTGTTCCTCGGTATGTATTGTTTTTACTGGTCTAGGGCGACATGATATTTATTACACCTACATTTTTAAAACTCCTAAGATATAACTTTAGATAGTACCTAACTACCTATTTTGTTTAAAGTTATCTAGATTATATTTTACTAGACGCTGAAACTTGAATGATCATTTTGTTTCCCAAGCGTGCTTACTGGTTACTACATATATTTATCACGTCCACAATTTCAAGCAACGAGCGAAGTCTCGGGTAATAGCTAATTTTGCGTTAATGCTATTAAGTTCTTGGCACACAAGTACGTAAGACATATCACTTGGTTACACAGACAAAGGGCTAGATATTAGATATGAACTTTATAATTGTATGACTGCTTTCAATTCCTCGCAACGAGATAAAACATAAATAAAAAAAGTTTGTAAATACCTTCTTGGTATACACAAACTTTATTTACTGGTGAAACCTTAAACTAAGGTTGAAGTCTGATATCAAACAATATTAATCTAAGCAGTAATTAAAATTAACGACGTAATAACACGATGCTTTTTAACAAAGGGCTACATTTTCTATAATTTACCACTACAATAAAGTTTTGTATGAGTATTTTTTGAAAAATGATTCATTCGTTCAGTCGTACCAGAAAAGAGGTCAAAAGTATACCTATGGTAATGGTATGGTGGTCGAGTTATTAAATGTTATTAACCATCGCAAGTACTACACATAAAATAATATTAAGGGTTGTCTCTTTTATTAAATGTTCATTATAATTGTTAATAATGTCAATTATCGTAATCGTATACGTGTTCTGTCGATCAATTGCGTTCCCTACCGTGTAACATCGACTAGATGGAAGCAATCTGGAAAGCGATGCGCTGGGCAACTGAGCTATGCGTCAACGCATAGCAGAGTGATTGAGAAAGACATGGCGCAAGTTTGTATTACAACTTGTTATTTTATTTAACCGTGTAAAGTTTTCGTTGGATTCTGCTACAGCATTGCTTTAAACTTATTAGGACACGATATTAATATAGGTATAGAAAAAAGTACCATACTACAGTTTGATTATACTTTTGATAAAAATGCACCATCAATGCTTTTTTTTAGTTACTTATAATGCAATTGGTTGATACAGTTTAAAAAAAATGCGAAATCTAATTTTAACCTTTTCTACATAAAAAACTCGGGTAAAAAAACAGACTACCTACTTGTCAAATAACTTACGGATGAATTTAAAAAAGGTACTGTAATTGTTTTTTTTTACAATAAATAAATACCGCAGTCAATACCTAGTACGACTATTACGTCCATTAAAAATAATACGACGCAGGTATAATTTGTGAGAGTTATTTGTAAAGATTACGTGACCCTGAGTAATAACAGTAAAACCGTTTATTATGGGTATGTACGCTTTACTCCTCTCTAAGCAATAATGTTCGTGCAAAAAGTAAGAACGAAAAAGTCCATAAATATCACATTCGCACACAGTTCGTTACCCGGCCAAGGAAACGGAAGAAAAGTCTTAACTCACGGAAATTTCGCCCTCGGCTTATTCTGACAATGTTTTTTTATCAATACATTTAGGAACAAAAACTGCTTTGAATAATGGAAGATTGTTTTTTATTTGTGTAGATCCAAGTAGGTAATTCGATAAGGCCCAGTTTTTAATTGATTGAATAATAATTTAATTCATATGACTATAACATCTATATTTTCCACTCCCGGTGAATGGGATAGTTTGTGGCACGAAGAATATCTCGTGGATATAAAAAAGCTAACATAGCTAACATAAAAAATAGTCTTCTCGATATTTTTTTTTAATAATCGTAGGCTATCTTTGTGTAACAAAGCACGAATAACAGGTTTCTCGGAACTTAACTGTATCCTTTTGCGGCACTGCAATACTACGAAACTAAATTGTTTGAATCGCGTATTTTGCAAGTCCCGGTAAATTTTAATGAGTACCTAATACTTGGTACATCTGCTGTTTTGCCCGTGGCTCAATCCCGTAGGCCTTACGGGCCCCATGGGAAAGGCCCGCGACCGGGAACCTTCCCACTAATATCATTCTTTATTACAAATCAATAAACGTGCCGTGTATACTGTGCTGTCCTACTGCCGCATATCGCGGTTTATACATTTTAAGAAATATTACATTTATGTAGTTGAATTAAAAATAACAATTGTGTCATCGTGGTATGAATGAATTTTATGGAGAGCATTCAGTAAGTGATAAGTAGAGTCACAGATGTATGCGTTTTGCATGATTAAAGGAGCAGCTCATAACTATGTAATTACTTTGTAGCTTAACAACTACTAACACTAAGTAAGAAGGCAAAACAAACGAATATTTTGTAAGTAGAAAAGCACGTTTAAGGCAATTAAAATTCAAGAATTTTAAAATATCCATAAACGTAAGTATCTAGACCATAATTAGATGTTTATTTAGAAGAATTCATAATTATTTTATAGGACGAATACGAGCCTTGCTTTACATAGTATTCTGCTGGCCGAATTTCGGCCATGGCGGCCTATCCCGGAGTGAAGACTAGCCAATTACGCAGGAGATATTACGAGTATAGTGCCAAAGTTAGCGCGCAAAGACAGGTGCACCGCCCATTGCCTCACCCTCATAGTCCAATGGGACGGTAGACCGACTCAACCGGAGAGGTCAGGCGCAGGACCAACGGCTTAGTGTTCCTTCCAAAGCACGGAGGGTCTCTCTTGATATGTGAAAATCATCGAACTACACTGAATCTGTGTTTTAATTGCACGAATGTTGGCCCTTAGGATTACTTCTCGCTTATATAGATTATATGCTCATCGTTACCTTAAGAAATCGACCGATTGGATGCACGATAAATTATTAAGCTTACAAAAAACACTGGGCACTGAAATTGTAATTGACTGCCTACATCGCCTAAACACCATGGCCAATGCCCAATAAACTAGCCCAAACTTGTGACCCGAATACGTTTAATCCGAACTATATACCCAAAGTTAATCGCAATCAATCGGGCTGGGCCAGTGGGGTACATAAATAGGTGTACATGTAACATCACTTTTGAACGCAGTCGGATGCTGGTACGTGAGTTACGGTTATGGCGGTCCCCGGCTCACTTCCGGTGGCGCTCGCCCTCTGGTATCCGCTGCGATTGAAACACGCCTCTTAAATTTTTATAGGCCTTTAATAAGAAATGAGCCACGCTTGCAGAGCAGGTAGCTATTTTTACAAATAAGGTGACTGCGTCGAAATTAGTTCGCGAGTATTCTACTCCACAGTTGATATCAACCTGGCCTTCCCTCTCTGTACCTGTCACCGGCTTGACACTTCTGATTGGCTGACGCGAACCGCAACTAATTTTCAGATCACAAACATGTGCGCCTAGAGCCAGGCGTCCACATGTTTATAACATGTGGACGTACCGACAAACGTGAAAATGAATAATGAAATTAATTATGTTCACATTTTATGTGAATCTGATTTATCCGGTTATAAATAATTTATGAAAGTAAATTGTATAGTACCGAGTTAAACGTAGGGAATTAATTTTATATGTCGACCTAGATAAACAATTCACAAAATTTATTAATCTATGCATCATTAATTGCCAGGCCTCACCTAATAAAATATCAATAATATAAAAAGTGATTCCAAAATGAGCTTAAGTACCTCGCGTAAGTTCTCAGTTCCGCTACATTTCCTTATGTAAGATATGTGTTAGGACGTTTAGACATCGGATCATCAAGTACGGTGTATCCGGGCGTTGAAAAAGGTTCGAATCTAACCTTGTTGGAAGCGTGTGGCGTAAATCCACTCTAAGCGGGTAAGCTCAGTTTGAGGGGTTAATAGTTATATGCATAACACTTTGCCCTCTTTAGTACAATTCTTTCGTAGTGCTACATTACTTGTTATGAACACAATACAAATACATACTAACAACAATACCGCAAATATGAACAATGCCCCGCTGAGCCGTAAAATGTTCTCGACGTAAGAAATTAGAACATTACTCGCTTTTGTCATGATCAAAACGAGTTCCCTCACGTTCCTATTCAAGCAAATTAAATTTTGATGAAATCGCTGTAATGACTAGGGACGTTATAAATTTAATATTTCCTTAGCTTGCGAACATTAAAAAATATGGGAAATGTCTTATTGCCGTGTTAAATTAAGATTTATTAATGATGAAATGAATTGAATAAGATGTCTGTAAACTTGTGTTACGTTTGTATTACTTGACGTCTTTGATAAAAGCTATAATCCGTGTATATTTTCTTTTCTGACTCGGTTTGTAAGACTTGTCAACTGGCTTAACGCCAATCTAATATGACAATATTGTAATACCTTTTAGGCACGTAAAAAGGTAAGGACATTTTTGAAAACAAAACAGGGATAAATGCGGGTCCATATAGACAAGCGAAGCGAAGCATTTTTACTCATAGGTACCATAAATACCATCATTAGTTTGCTATTCTAAAGCAAGTTTTAAAACTAGTTTCAAAGCCTTTATTCGTGTTTTATTCCTTGGTAAATACTTATCCCTGTGTAAGAGCCCGCTTTCCGACTGATTTTGAGATTCTGCGAGATTACAGACTACTGGGAATTTCATTCTTCACTTTTAAAAGATTGTCGGTAAAACATATAATTGGATTGTTCTGTTTTATAAATCCCAGACTCTCTTGACTGACGTTGAAAGCTTTCTCCCACGGCTATGTGAACTATTTTTAAATTATTAAATGGCACTTTGATTATTTTCTTTATCTTTGTACTGTAGATACTGGAGGGACAAAAAACGTTTAAGACATGATGTATTTCTTAATAATAATAATAATAATAATAAACGTTTATTTCAGGCAATATAAAACAATGCTAAACAAAGCTTACAGAGGCCCATATTATATATACCTTACAGACTAACATACATACAAAAATATAAACTTATAACTAAGTCACGTTTTCGCGACGTATAACGCACGTTCTGTGACTATCGGAGGACGCCGGCGGCCGCGGAATTTCCTAAATACAACCCCTTTCGGCCACAGCTCCTCTTTCAGAATCGCCGATAGTCGATCGGTCGGGACGCGTACAACAAACGAGTTGAAGTTAACTGTGTTGCGCGATTCCAACTTCTCGACCAAAAACCGGAGCTTCGTTTCTTCTCCAAGTACTCCACCACGTCGGAGGCCTTCGTGGTGAAGTGGAGACGGGACACATACACATGCACCACAGGCACAGCGGGGGGCAGGATATGTTCTGACGGTGCGGTGCCACACAGGTTGTGACAATGAGGCCTTTTCTTCTTTCTCTCGACCTTAGTAAAGCCCTCTTCATCCTGCTGTCGTGGTAGCGCCGCACTAGGAAGGCGTGCGTTGCGGGTGCTCCCGGTAGCCTTCTCGGTCCTCAATACATTGCTCGCTTTGGGTGGCTGGCGGGCAGCAGCCGCGGCGTAGTGACGTTGAGGCGTTGACGTCACGACGACAGGCGACACCTCCGTGGGGGGAGGCGCGGGGCGGGGCGCAGGCGACGGCTGTGTCTCAGGTGTCGCGCTCCTGAAACTTGCTGACACGACTTTGCATGCGCCTCGACGCGTGTTAATGTTGTTGACCTCCGGTGAACTACTTACGGCCAGCGAATTTCGCAATGATGTTACTTCGGCACGTAGCTCACTAATGGTGTCTTGCGAAGCCTCCAATTTCAACACTACCTCCGCCAGGATGGCTTTCAGGGTTGTGATGTCCTTGAGCAACCTGGTCACATCTACGTGATCAAATGTCACTGGCGGCAACTTGTTTAAGTTTTTCGCCACAAACGACGGCACGTCATCAGGATCCGTTGTCTTCAGAAGATTGATGGTGTCCTGAAGACTCTTCTCACCCTTGTCGTCCTTACGGCGGGATGGCATTCTGTCGATCTGTCCGACCGACTTGTACAGCAGAGTTTTCGCAGATACTATCTCCTCTGCATTAAAATTGGACTTGCAGATCTGGATGATGCTGATCTCGTCCATGGTGTCGATGGCGTGTTGTAAAAACGCCAACACTTCATTAGCTATGAGTTGCTCGGAACTCAAAGCCATTGTAACGTGCGCGGCCTATGCCGCACAAATCGCGAATATAATTAAATTTGTATTTATTATATTCGTATGCAGTGGGCGCGTCCTTTACTGACCGCGCTCCGCACTGCACTGAACTTTATACAACACACTTAAATAGTATTTCTTTTTCCTTTCAAATAATTTATTGTTATAATCACTATTTTACAACTATTTGCTACTTAATTCTAATGCAAAATAAAAACAATATGTCTTAAATGTTTTATCAAATGAATATGTGTCTTCTCACATCTAAGGTAAGTAATCATCATCTACATCAAGAGAGTACCACTAATCCGCATTAGTAATGATTGGTCGCTATTTGGGTTGTTTTTAAACGAATCCTTTTAAATGTAGTTTTTCTTCAACATTGATCCATGACAAACCTACGGCATACCTACCGTTGGTGCTCTTTAGATTGGTATAGCTAGAACTGATCGAATATTCTGGTTTGTAGCGACGTTGCCATGAGCACCTCGTCTATACACATCCATGTTTTAAAGATCGATACGCCTTACAAAAGGTACTTTTTAAACATTCGATACGTTTCTTGGTAATTTCTACAAATGTATACTTAGCATAATAGCGTAATGAATTGTTACTGTGTCACGAATGTCGGTCACGGCATGTGTAGAGTTCGCAGGCTATCGAAACACCTTATTACTTTGTAAATAATAGATTACAGTTCTACGTACAGTATTAACACAGTTATGTTTCATAGAAATGTTTTAAATGCACGTGTTTCTACGCCGCATTGTGTACTGTATGTATGGTACATTTTTGATGATCATCATCACCATCATCAGCCGGAATACGTTCACCGTTAAACTAAAGCCTCCCCCTTAGGTAAAGCGAGGGGTTACCATAAATTCCCACGCTTGGCAAGCGGCTTAGGGAGCTCAGAATTGGTGGTAAAGTTACGGAAGACGCTGCTGCGCAATTCTTGATTTTTCCTTAGTCACCTCTTACGGCACCCACGGGAAGAAAAAGGGTGGTCTATACTAGGCCGGATACCACTCAGCAAATTTTTGATAAAACTGTGCAACAAATACAGTTGCCTGTCATGCGCGGAAACGAAATCAAAACACGAAATTGGGTAGTGTCAATCATTTTAGAAGCGACCATTACGTTTTGTCAGATTTCCATTCAAGGAAAGTTATTACCATTTAAAATATCAGTTTGCAAATTTTTATTAGTTTTAGTTTTTTGAATGTTAGTTTTACTTTAGGGTGTCTGATTTTTATGAATAAGAAGTATTTCTCAGCTCTTTGTGTATTTACTCGTAATTCGGACACACACTCGGAAAAACAATTGAATTATAATATTACTTTTTTCTACCATCTTTAATACTGCGAGTCGACTCCTTTATTCTTTTTAGATTCATCAAACACCAGGTAAAGACATTACCACATTATAGTCACAAAAGCAACTTAAGCAAAACATTCATCAAACAGAACAGAATATGAAAAAGTACCTCATTGTGCTATAAAATACATGTAACAACTAGTAATTTCAGCCGCAGGAAGAAACAAAAAGGATGACGGGACAACGCGACCCCACACTTAATTAAAAACTTCACAACAGGTTGCTTCACGCTGTGTTAAAGAAAATTGAACACTATTGCAACCATTTTTGTTAAATACAGCACTTTCACAGCACATACGAATAGTACAGTAACATTTGCTCTAATCTTTATTAAATATTCATTAGTAGGCAGACAAAGACATAATTTTATTCATAGATCATGCTACAGAATTTGGTACCAATGTTGTTAACAAACATTGTTACCTAAAAATCCTCAAGTTTCTTCTCGGTCGAAACGAATCATAGGTCGACTTTAACTTTCGAATGAGGAATATTTTAATATCGCCCACAGAGGGACATTGATCATTCTTGTCTCCTGTTGATTGCTTAGAATATTAATTTACATAATAACATTAATTAATATTTTTATGCAACAAAATACTGACGTATTCAAACTACTAAACGTAATACAAATTATAGATCTAACAAATTAGATTACGAAGAATCTAAAGGTTATAATAAATTATTCGAGACATTAGTTCGACGTAGACATTCAGCGTAGCACCGCGTAGCACGTCAATGTCTACGACTGTTGCAGCTACAATAAATGAGTCACATGCGTACGTAGAATATATTTATGAAAGACAAATTATAGAACAAATATGACCATGCAACATATGAAATTAAAACAACGGGAGCCATACAAGCGAATTTATTTAGCTTGTAAGAAACAACAAAGCGAATCCGGTACGTTATTGCGGCCCGTTTCGATGTAAAATGCCGCTCTGTTGAAATATGCGACACCAAATGAAATCATAAATTCCGGTAAATACAAAAGCAAGGCGAGGTGCATCACAATGTCCCGCAGCCTTCTTCTTATATGCGTGGTCGACGCGCTCTCATGTTTTGTTTTTATTAAACCTGCTTAGATATTTGCTAGGCGTATTAAACTACCAAACTTTGTATGAAATAGTACAGGAATATAAATGGAAAAGTAAGCTCTTTAAATTTTTACTACACACAGACCATGTTGAAATAATTGATAAACCGATCGGAAAAGAAATATGAGTAATACAACATTTTCAATAAACAAGGCTAAAAGGAAATATGAATTGAACGCGATACATTTATTTTATAAACCATATTTCCAGTTCAAGAACTTCAAGACGAGTATGTTTAATATCGCTTGCGGTGAACCGCCTCCTTTGTAGCTTACACAGCGAAATGGATGTGGTCGCAGTGACGGACATAATTGTCCCTGGTCGGCACTGATATGCGATGGCAAACCGCAATGTAGTGGTCTCTCGCGCCATGCCCGGCCCTCCCCAAGCGCCAAACTATATCTTGGAACTCTAATTATGTTTTAATCAAAAGCGTTTTACGTTTACGTATCTTGTTTGATTGTAGGTAATTATTTTTGATACCTAGTTGTAGCAGTTTCTTAAAGAACCGAGCAATTAAAACTTAAAACTAGTTTTCCTTTTATATAGTATAGTCAAAAAATTAAGCTAGCATGATTTTAACCATGTTTATTTTTACATAGACTTAGAATTTTAGATCTTGTCTGGTTTAGAATTCTCAAGTAGTTATAAACTATAGGTGCTCTGATACGATCTGAAATGGTACCTACATTCTACAACTGTCTTAAACTTTGTTTAGACTTGATTATGCGGGTTCTATTGTCTAATAAGTAGAGCTACCGCCGAGAGCCCGAGACTGCCAATCTCAATCTCTCATTGATCCAGTGCTTTCTTAACATGCTCAGCTCAGTCAGAAAATATGTTGTATGTAAGAAATTGAAATTGGATTTTTCTTGTTCTCCCATATTCTTTTCTGGTTAATTTTATGGTGAGTTTTGACCAAATCGGAGATGTTCTGTAAAAAGGGCAAGTGAGGAGTACCCTCAACGAAGCAAAAGAAGTACGCCAGGATCGTAGCAAATGGAAACCCGTGCTCTTTGCCTACCCTTCAGGAAAACAGGCGTGACTTTATGTATGCATGTATTTATTTTGACAAAGTCAAATCATTTCGTCGTTTATTCGTATTATCAATGATGATCATGCTTTCTAGTAGTTACAATAATTATCAAGGGGTAGACTTACCCTAATAAAAAAGTTCCCTGTAAAATTATCAAATTATTTATTCGTTTCAATATCATATTTCTGTATATTATGTAAGTACTACAAAATCTCATAAACATTTATTAAATTTTCTGCTAGAGCTGTGGCTCCTACTTTAAATTTTAATAAAATCATTTTTCACACCTCAACTCTCACACCAGTCTCGTAACCAGAGGCAAACATTTCAAGTCTAATACTTGTTGAGGTTTCTATTGCTATAAACAATATTACTTCTTTATAAAACTATTCTGTGTTCTAAAACATTCTAGAAATATTAAAAAAAACATTGTACGGAAAGATTAATGTACTTAATACATAATCTGGCTAAAATGGTGCTTTAAAGTCAAATCACATTAGCGTAAGTTTATTAACGAATATATTATGTTAATAGTTTTAAAGTAAGGAGGCATAATTTCAGTAAGTAGTCTATCGCATTAATATTATGCAAGAGGGCAACGTTCAACACGTCCGTGGCGAGGTCCGCGCCGCGCTACAAATGCGAATCTAATGCCACTATAAATCGTTCCCCCTCTCTTGCGCATATCCCGACCCCTCGGCCCACTCCTAAAGCTCCAATAAGTAGGAAAATGTAACGTGAATTAGTATCGATTAGGAACCGAGCATTTCAATCTGAGCCAATTCGATAAACTACAATTTCCATGTGAGTATATTTTTATCGCCGGCGCTTAGTTCGTTTCAGGTGTCGGAAATGAGCCAGAGCTTTTATATTAAGTTGTTAGAAAAATACGTTTCGCCGTTCAAGTCGGCACATAAATTTGTCAGATTAGAATGTTTTTTTTCTTGGGTGTAGGCCTCTAGACTTTAATAAATAAAAATTTACCTAAGTACCAATAAGTCTATAATCTATAACAGCTTACCTTAGGATAAAAAGTTGTAAATCATTCTAGTTTGTAAGAGAATTTAATAATAATATTGGTGCTTACTACATTTTGATATACTTAATTTTTATTAATAGTTTCTCAGTACAGACGCCCACGTAGTGCACGTTTAGCCATTGTTTAACTATACCGTACAATACGGTACATTACATTGGACCAGCGTCTTGCGCAGACAGTGTTAAAATAACAACCGTAAGTACTATATCGGTATGTATAGACAGTAAGTTTCTACGCAAAATAATTAACATCATTTTCTAATAAAACCGTAACTTAAGCTTACCTTGACTCACGTAAAAATAATTTAATTTTACCAAGCATCTCGGCAAGAGTATCCGTTACTTTACACGTAAAATATTGAAATAAGGTCAGTTAATAAATTATGTTATTTAAATTTCCGTTGGAGTTCCGTGGCGTTCTAAATAAGAAAGTGTAGGGAGATGTACAATTCTCGTTACTGGCACGAGACGGGACCAACTAGCAGCATCCCCGCGCATTCCGCATACATTACGAAGAGAGTGCGCTTTCTACAAAATTAAATTTTGATGGCTGCCCGGATAACGCAGAGTAAGCAACTCATTTTTTCATAACAGTCGTACTGAAATTGGATATTATATTTTTGTCAACGTTATACTGTTAGGGTGCTCACTATCTTTCTTAGTTCAGTTAAATTAATTTAAGGGAAAATTAATTAATATTTTTTATTGTAATAGCTATGTTGAAATATAACTAATTTTACAAGGCAAGCTAATTTTACAAGGCAAGACCGAACGACACAGTTAGTTCATTTGACGTGAAGCGAATAATAACTAAACATGTAAGGTAACTGATAGTAATTGCTCAAATTAGACGTTTAACATCTGTCTGCCCGTGACGATAAATGCTGTAAAGTATGTGAAACGTGGGGACCACAAGAGAAAATAAAATCCGTAAAAATAGTTTTATTTCAATGTCCAATTATATTCGCGTAAGTGATAGAAATCATTACGTTTGTACCTTTATGCTAGAAGGGCAGTAGCTTTTATGTATAAAAATCTTGTATACAAAAAGTTGTCGTTTTGTAAAATGTTTGCAGTTTTCTTGCCGGATTTTAAGCACAAAAGCTTTTATATAATCTAAAATATTAAATTTTAATCTAAATAAACAGAAACAACTAAAATTATATAATTAAAGTTACTTAATATTATGTTAGGGGCGGCTAACCCCGAGCCGTATCAAATGTACAGTTAGTCGGGTTCACACAATTCCTTATAATGTTTATTTGAAATTTAAACAGCAAGGAAGCAGCACGGAAGCTGCGTCGAGGCAGAACTAACAAGTTTCCACGAATTAATGCGTCGCCTTCAGCTAAATGTCGTCGTCCACTGAATATTTGGGACTACTAACTAAATATTCGAATCGTTAAAAGTGTTTGATCATTTGTCATTTCAAAGTCATGTCACTTTTTTACCTACATCAAATAATGACACCCGCCTTGTAACTATTTAAGGCCATGTTCAATCATGTCCAAACATGTCTGACATGAAACAAGTCAAACAGAGTCACTTTCGCATGAATAGGTAATACGAGATCAGTTTTATTTGCAACAGTTTTACTAACAAGAATTCAAGATACAATATAACTCAGCGTACGATCCAGTCAGAAATACATTCTCAGAAGAAGACATGTCCCAGACTCTTGAGGATCTCATATTATATCAATAAAAGCATTCTGTTCCTGGAAACAATACAATAACATGATATACAAACTACTTCTTACTCGTATATCCACATGAAACATAATATTCAATGTAGCTTTTAATTAACATGTCAATCAGAATGTCATCGCAATTATGTATGTAGTCGGTATATATTGAATATATGGCAACAATCGAAATAATAAAATATAAACTTATTAGGTATTGAAAATGATTAGTTAAACGGGCCTTTTGGAAAAAGCTTAAATGTTTCAGGGAATTATAGAAAAAACCGCCTCAACAGAGTAATATATTAAAATATATATTTCTAACAAGTCAAGATTTTTCTCTTTGCATATATATTTTAAAGAAATCCGCACCATTTTCTTGGACAAATCTTAGTTTGTCGTTTCAGTTTCCTTGTCGCGCTATCCGACATCAGTGGAAAACCGTCCGGAAGGCGCAAATGTCCCCCTTTAGTCGGCACTCGGCGCCACAGTCTAATCTTTATCCTCGAACAGTATTGCAGTGTTCATTTAGCACTTCTGCTGCACCAGCTTATTATAACTGCTTACTGCCACTCTGTATCTAGTCTACGTCTCAATTATCATGAATGCGTGAATATACACAAATGTTGACGCTGCTACAGTGAATGTATTGTGTTGTCCTTTTGCATTTTGGTAACCATTATTTTGTAGACGCAAAGAACTTATGCGCATTCAGAACTAGTGGTTCAGCTAGACCAAGAACCCTTGGCCACTACAAAAACAAATTGTTTAGAGGTAGTAAATATTTTCGAAGTTTCTTTAAGCAAATTATGTATTTTGACCGATACCATATACGTACCTATTCTATTCATAAATCTTCTCTTCACTACCCGTACTCAATTCTTCACGTGTACTAAAAACAGTTTAGCGGCCAACATTTTCATGGAGGGGATTTATGTAGCCAAATAAACCTCAATCCTTCATTAGTGTGTGTTTATCGGCGTTGACCATGGACCTACACGCAACCCGCTACAATCACCGCTCGTATAGGGAAAATTGCTACAATTATGACGTTTGCCAAACATTAGTGATGATATTGCGATATCTCATTATTAGACCTAATACATGACTGGCGAAATGTGGGTGTACTATATGTGCACCTCTGCCTTCCCCTTCGGGGAATACAGGCGTGATGTTATGTTTATGTTTTTTTATGTCATTATTAGACCACAATATCCTCTCTTAAAGCAGAGGGTAAGTAATTAAATATTTCACTATAATTATTTAGGTTTCCAATTACCTAAACAGCATTATTTAAAGCAAAGCTACGACATTGATTCCGCAAACTTGGTAATAAGACGTCTAAAATATATCGATACAATATAACCCAACCAGTATATTAAAGAACTTGGAAGACTCCGTTAATTTCCTGCCTTTATTCCCCCGCTCAGTGCGAGAAAGGCCAATTTAAATTAGTTGTTTCACTGACTGGTAAGATTGATGAAACTGTCGCGCGGGCCGAGTTCAACACTTCAAATTATTTCCTTCGAAACTTTTGGGTAAGGTTTCTTCATTATAGAGACCAAACCGAACCTTATTCTGGTATAACAATTTCAGAAGACATTAAAATATTTACGAATTTATACCTTCCTAGTTTCAAAATGGCTAAATAGCCTGCAACCATCCCACGTTGTAGGTAAAGTGGGGAATTACTCAGTAAATAAATTGCTGGATTTTTTGAAGGCTTTACGCGTTACTGTGATCAATGGGGAGGCTTTGCAGTTTGTAATGGGAGATTTTACCGTCTCACTCTATCTCGTTGATATTGTTATAACTTGTCTCTGTCTTTGAGGCTGAGGCTATTTCGAGAGGTCGTATAGCCCATAAGTAAAGTAAAACAGAGGGTTGTCAGTTCTTGTTAGCGAAGATTTCGGTTGTTTTTACTCACTCGTGCTCCGACTAATTTGATTGATTCTGTGTCCTTTATCTTTTATTAAAATAGGACTTTTAAAATATTATTTTAAGTGAAATATATATGTATAAAGACTCAGAGAGGAACCCTATGATAAATATTCAATTAATAAACCGTGAAGCTCATTAATTGATTAGACTGCTGCATTAAGGGCCTAGCGGGGTCGATCGCTGAATATGTATTAGCATTTACAAAAATAGTTAATTATTTTAATTTAATGTAAGTTCCTAAATATAATTCCATTCCAAAGATATTATAAGTTTGAATCCGCACTGCACATAAAACAGGGTAACAATTATAACCTACATACCTATATATAATAAAGGTATTATCCACAATTATAAACTTTGTAACATGCGACACACACGTCATGAAGCACTATAAGTTCTAAAAGCACAAAATAACAATAACAGATGCATTTTTAAATTGCCGAAGCGACAAAATAAGTTAATTAGTGACTTCGGGTGGAAATAACCTGAGCTATTAAAGATTCAAACGGCAAAGTGCAAATCGGTGTCGCTGCAGTCGCCGCTGCATTTAGCCTGTCGCGACTGGACAGGTCGAGGCTATGCGCACACTTACACATGCCTAGTCTGCTCCTCAAATAGACGCGACTCGCGACGCCAGCTCGGGAGCTGGTACAAATACATTGTGCATATTACATTAAGCTCGTGTTAATAGCATGTGATATCGGTTTTATCTGCACTGGTCAATCATATAAACCGGTTTCATTGTGATTTGTGATAGAATATGGGAAGCAAAAGTCAAATCGTACAATGGATACCAATTAGTTGATTAAATTATTTGAACAAAACCACCATCATTCATCATTACGTTGCGGCTCGGGGCTTGTTTCATCTATAATATCTATTGTATGTTCCATGCAATGTATGTTTCATGCCAATATGCTATAAGACTTAAGTACATATATATCAATTAACTATTAACCTAATGATTGTAATGCTTATACCTACGCCACCATATTATTGAATTTCTGAGTCAAGTCTTGCATTCTCACTCCTGGTCTACGGCGGATGAATCCAGACTACACCGAAAATAGCGACCTGTAAATGTGAAAATTGATTTTGACACATAGCTCTATATCTGAACTAAAGTTCGGAAAGCCTCTTGTATAATGCAAAGCCTATTTCCGGAGTTTACCTGTCTGCCCTCAAAATATGACAATTGAAATATTGCTACTCCATTAGCTGGCAAGAGCACTTTTAGATTGGAATACAGTTTCAATTTAAGGTATAATTGGAAGTCAGACATGTTTATTCTGGTGCTAGCTTTTGTCTGGAATAAAATAGATTTTTATTTTATGATGTAGTGAACTTAAAACGAATCAACATGGCGCACTGATACCTATCCAAAGACAGTTATTGTTTTTCGTGTGATAGGAATTGAAAATAAACACTATGTAACCTGAATATTTTCATATTTTAAAACTTACTTTAATTTACGTTTCAAATATACGTTACTGGGTAGATATTACTTGATATGAAAATCGAATGTAATAAGATAATTCCTGGAACGATATTCTTCGAATCGTCATAAGGAACTTTAGCAATAACAAAGTACAACAATACGGTGAGTCCGTCTCTATTATAATGATTTATTAAAAGATCGCCAGACTTTATTTTTCTTGTTTAAGAGGAAAGATTGAAACATCTTTTACGGAGTTGGCTATTGGGTATATTTACCTAATGATCCTACTTCGAGATTTTTAGACATCTCTGAATGGAGTGGTACTAAGATAAATTAAAATAATCAAGTTAGTTTTTTACCACCTACTAAAGCGATTACAGATAACTAGGTCTTTATAAATATAGATAATTTTGTAAAAGATACGATAACGCTTTTATTAATTATGATTGAAGCATGCCATTTGAAATATTAAGTTATAAATTCCAGCAAACCAACAAACCTAAATTCTTGGTACAGAGTTACTTGATGTCTCATAGGTTGGGACAGATTCCGCCGACAAAGTTTCGACTTGGTAAAGATGCAATGACAAAATATTTAGGTGGGGTGTTGGGGGGAGAAGGCGGACGCGGTCGGGAATCATTGAATGTTTCCTGCTCTCACAACTTCACCAGCGCGGACGATCTTCCAACGAACAAGTCTTGTTTTCATTGGTTTGTTGTACTTCACCGCGGCTGACGTGCCTTTCCAAACTTCCCCGTTGCCTACGACTCGAGTGAATACTCGATACATTGTACAATTTGTATCTTGTGCTCGCCGACTTTTGTACTCGTTTTACGTATGCCTGAACACGAAATAAGATTTCATGTGTTCATATTTTAATCCGTGTTTTCGACATTTATATTATGTGCAACTAACTTTTGATATTGCTTATCTTATACATATTTATACCTGATACGCTTACGATTCGATTTACTACAGGTAACAATTGCTCTGGACGCAAATTACATATTCAAAGATTGAATGGGAAACAAACCAAACGAATGATATTAATATTAACTAGATATAATAGCCCATATATCTTCCAGTAATTGACGTTGTATTCGGCGCCTCGTAACGTGCCGAAGCTAATAAGTATTATTAGATATATACGAAAACTTGATGGCCATTAATTTAATAACTAATCTACCATTAGTTCATTAACAAGGCAGCCGGCTAGGAATCTATTGTCTAAAGGCTTGAAGCGATCAATGTGAGGTTTGCTTGGGGGGCTGTGAAGTTAGATAATTAATTACAGCTCTATAATGCCTTGGTCGCCGCCGTTATAGTGCCCAGGAGCGTCGTAGCCAAACTCGGGCCACACAATACCCTATTGAATCTAGGTAATACGTTTTTGAATTACTACCAGAATAGATTAGCAGGGAACGTGTACAGGAAATTTGAAGAGCGTCTGCAACACAAGTTGGATTACCGAACGATTGATTTATACGGTGCAGCTTGTGCCTTATTTATAGTCTGAGTAAGTAATCTAGTTGCAGGGAAAGCAGTGTAGATTTGGAATAATGATTTGGAACACATTGGTTTGTTTGTAACGTTTTTTGAGTAACTAGACGTGAACGCATTTCCTATAAGGCACCAAGTAACGCAGTAAGTTCGTAACGCATTAAAATTGTTTTTATCACATTAAATACCTAAATTCAATTATTGACAGTACCATATAGAAACTATTACATATACATATTCATTTCAAATATTTTCTTATAGATTTATTGTATTATTTTTATTACATATTAATGAATTACCCACATATTCACCTCACCCAACATCTTACTTTCAAAGAGCTCTGATAATCTTACACAAACTGAAAAGCGTACAGAAGAATAACAAATGTATCTATCATAAAGGCGTAATAAAGTAGGGGAATTAATTCAAGTAAGATAGAAGTTCGATATCTGAAAATTAAAGTTCGATTGATCAATCTCGGTGAAATCTGCAGAAAAGTGCCCGTAGCCGCGTGTCAATAACGATGGAAAAACGCTTCAACGTCGAGTAGGTACTGTTGTGTACAAAAGACATAACAATATTATTTTGTATTTGCGTAGGTGCACGGTATTATTGTATGGAGCGTAGGAGTTCGTTTATTTTATGAGAACAGACTGGGATTTAATTATGTCTAGAAATATTATCTTGTAGCAATAAGACAGAAGATCGTGTTTTTATATTGGCCCTGGTATTTTCATAGTACAACTACGTTTTTATTAATCATATCAAAGATTACATATAATTAAGTACATTACCATTAGGAAAACAAAAACGTATTTTTACTGAACACACACAAGTTTAGAACACACTTACACGTTCTTAAAGTAGTACTTAATAGACGTAAGCTGCTACTCATAATTTTCAACGGAACACCCCAATAATGTCTTGCCCCACGTAAGAATCGAACCTAACCTTGACTACCAAGCATAAAGCACCCGACTAAGTAGTTACCATAAAAAAAAGGAAACTCCTCATAAAAAAAAATTACATTTACAAGATATTTCAACTGCGTGTTTTATTAATTATAAGTTTATAAAAATAGGCATGAATTCACGTCTTTAAGAAAATGTTGTTGTATTTTGTCGGTGAACATATTTACACAGAAATTAAAAGGTGGCGAGAGGAAACGGGTCTCAGGCAAATGGCAACGTGCTCTATCTACATCGTAACAAAATTAACTGGATGTTCCATCTTACCTCTGTTGCCTCCCTTGCGGTACTTAGGTAAATGCTATAACCGATTTTCATAACAGTGTATACTCTATTTGTTAAACCAACCACGCTTAAGTACCGTTCCTACACTAAAACGTAAGCAATGTATTAAATACAAAAATATATGAAATGTGTACACAATTGTACTTTTTTACTCGTCGGGGAGAGCCAGCTCAGTGTTTTAAAGTTAGCTCAATCTTCAACGTCTCTAATAGACAGTCCATTAGCAATTACAAGAATTAGTAATTAAATCTAAAAGCACTGCCTGCATACCTTTGAAATAAGGAGACAATTTTACGAAATTAGCTGAAGCTTTTCGCTAATCTTTTGTTTTATTTTCTGGGAATACTGTTTGGTTTTTTGCTTTGCTACAGCATTTTATACACTTGCTATAATATCATATTTTGATATAAGGTATTATACAAGGAGTTTTTCAGGACATTAGTTGTCAATCCAAGACAAAATGTATATACCTTTACAAAGGATCAAATTTTATAATACTTTTCACATAAAGGTTAATTATTCTGCGAAAATTTTATCTTCAACTTTATTATCATGTTCTTCTTAGCTTTTCATTTTCTACTTTAGGCCACCAAAACCCAAAACAATTATTATTACATTTACAATGATCTTTACATCACATATTTTCTTTTTGCCAAAATACATTTTTTATAAAAACCTTTCCATGGTAGTTATGTGTATTTTCTATTCTTTATTAAAAATTCAGCAATTTGACTAAATTACAAATGTATGAGTAACATAATTAAAATACTTCTACCTAAATAGATGTGAGCATCGCCGCCTCCACACCATCTCCAGCATTGTATCCTGCAAAAGTAAAAACCCTTAATTAATAGAGTTGTATATTTTAATTATATTATTGCAAACTGAAAACACATTAATTTTTAATCAAGTAGAGTGCAGCTAGTGGTATTCTAGCTCAGAGGAATTGACAGGCCCGTTGGGAAATCAGCGCTGTAGCGACATGCGAACCAAGCCTAATTCAACTTTGTACCTACGTCTAAACGATCTCGACGTCACCTCGTTTTAATTGCTTTAAATACGCAATGCTTTGCCAACTATGTATGGGTCGTTAAGCGCGTATGTAAACGAGGCAAGCAGAATTCCTGGCAACATTATTAACGTTAAACTTAGGATTGCTTACAGACATATTAATATAGGGTGACAAATCTAACTACACTGTAGAGTGGGGATGATATGTAGTTGTTTCATAGACGGAATTCTATTACTTTATATTTGCAAATTATTATTACAACTAAGTTATATTTAAGTATATTCTACGTAGAAAATACTAACTTAATTTGACAAGCTTTTTTCCGTTGTCATTTTCCCTATCATATAACATAGGTAGATAACTAAAAATAAAATAATTAGGATGCGAGAGACTCGCAGTCGTTAGTCGGTCTCTACCTATCTATACAGCTGTCATCTACCTATATTGGCATCTTTTGCGTTATTCCATTTCAATTTGAAAATAACATTGGCTAAAAGTACCTATTTTAATAATTTTCTAGAAAGGCTTATTGATTTAATTGTAGCGAGTTTTCAATGTTGCCATAAAATAAAAACATTGTTTTCGCTTCGACTCCAAACACTCTACACCGCTCACCTTCTCCCAGGACAATTGGTTTAAAAGCATCGGAAACTTGATGCTTACTTACCTACATTATTTCTACAACTTTTGTTTATCATATCCAAAGTTTTGTTGAAGCCTAAAAGGCTTTAGTTGGAACAACTACAGTTTAGCACGAAATAAATCGTTTGTGATTTCAAAGCTTTAATATCTAACAGCCCCATAGTAGCTATTTGGGTCTGTTTACTCAAGTTATCTGAATTCAAGGGTAAGTATTTTTTTTCTTACCAAAAACGTGTACGCTAAATCTACAAACCGAATAAGCCATAGATAATTTACCTAACTAACGACACCCTTGTTCAAGTCGTACTAGACTTTGTAGCTTAGGTATCAAACTCGTCATTTTGATTACTAATAACTTTATATTGCCAAAAAAATAACATTATTGTTCTAAATTATAATACGTGCGTTGTGAGCCATAGTAACACGGTGGCTCAGTTGGCAGAGCGGCGCCACGGAACGGCGAAAGTCGGGTTCGTGTCCCGCTTGTGTCCATCATTTTTCAGGTTTCCTTTATCAATTTAGATTTAAGCCTAGCATAGCAATATGCAAAAAAGATACAAAAAGTCGTAAACATTATTGTTATTTAACATACCATACCATTTATTACCTTACGTTCAGGAGAGACTGGTCCACCTTAGCACATGACCGAATAAGGTGGAAGAAGGAAAGGGAGGCCTTTGCCCTGCAGTGGGACAACACAGGCTGTTAAAAAAAAAAAAAAAAAAACATACATAGGCCAGATAGTACCTATTATCGAAAATATAAACAGCATCCACTGCGCTTTGTAATTTCATCTATGAAAAACAGATAAAATTACAAAGCGCACGCGATACAGCTTCAAGCAGCAGCTTCAAAGTTGCCGTTTGTACGCCGAAGTTGGATAATGGGTGATTTCTTTTAATAAAGCTAGTTTACTTTGTCTCTTCACTTAACTTCAAGTTAAATAAATCCCTACGTATCTAGTACTAGTCTGCTAGCGATCTAGTTTTACAATGTTCATTTTTACAGATACTGTAATGTATAATATAAAGATTCTATTTTTAATAACATTTATTAAGTAAAGTCATTTAATTTTCAATTTTTCCGTACAATAGAGATGCCTAATGTTTACTTTCACAACCCACTATTTACTTAATTAATGGTAACAACTGTAACTATTTAGTTGCTATCCAATATATTTATCATTACTTATTCAGGTATGTTGTAAATCTATGGTATACCTAGCTCTCTAGACTCTAGGCAGCTTAGCTGCGGTTGCCAAACTGACATGCAGAGACCGTAAGCACGCAACCGTTATGTATGTACGTCTGTAATGGATTGATATAATCGACATTACAGGACATAGGTATTATTGGAGAACGGACGCGTTATTCGAAGCCTTAATGTTATTTTTATATAGAGGTATATGGGCATACACCTTCCTTATACCTGAACCTAAGGAACGCCATATTATGAACGCCTATTTTCGCCGATGGAAAAGCGAAAGTGAGTCAGTTCACCCTGCATTTTAGAAGTACAAGTCTTACATCTCTGGTATTTATCGTGCTTATTAAACAATCGATTGATAGAGCAATGTTAAAACAAACACCATGTTGCCATACTAATTAATAAATACAGAAAAGATTAATTAACGAAAAAACAAATGAACGAGTCAGAGTACGGTGATATGTTAATTAATGTAGTATCTGCATAATTTAAACCGATTACACTCTTCTGAGCATTTCACGACCCGATAACCAAACCCTTTTGCAGCTTTAGGCCTAAATTAGGTAAGCAATCGTGTTGTGGAATGCAAGCCCTTTCAGGAATGTTGCGGCAACGCTTTGAACCCACGCTTCAACTAATATTCCACTTTCATTGACAATCAAATAAAGGGCAACATTGTGTTTCTACGGAAAACATTCATCAGCATACCATCGTATAAAAAACATAATCCTGAAATCTTTGCAACATTGAATGTTAAAGCTTAGTAGTTTCCCCCAAAAGTTCCAATTTCCATATTCATACATAGACATATAAAAGTGTAAACACGAATTGTATATGCACAAGCACCCGAAACTATAGATATTTGATTTGATTATACCCAAATCAAATATCTATAGATTACGCAAATGGTCATTGTGGCGAGCCCTAGACAGTACAAAAAGCTAAATACTAAGCTAATCGGGTTCTTCATATTAAACCAATAGTTTTTAAAGTAATATTAACTATTAGATGGCTCTACATCGCTTCAAACTATAATACCTATTACTAATAATAAAAAACATTAAGCATCAGAATTGACAACAATACAAAAGCCACAACACAATAACTACAGACAGCAAATCCTTTATCAGCAAGTTCAATAACTTGAAACAATCCCTTGCAATATCAACCTTAAAGTCCAAATTGAACAATCGTAATATAGAATGCAGACCCTTTGTGGAATGTTGCGGCCGCGCTTTGAGCCCATGCTGCGGCTAAATGGTCCGCTAATGTAAAAATGTCATCCGATAAAGGACACCATTTTATTTGATTTATTTGTTAGTTGAGGATACTGTAATTTGTTTACGTAATAACGTTGCTTTCAGTCGTATTGTTACGTTAATAATATACCTACCTATCTATCTCATAAGTATATCAGCATAATAAATATCTAAAATTAATCCCAGTCTTTTACTAACTTTTATACGAAACTGCCGATATGAAACTTTATTAAAAAAACTTAAATTACGCTAACAACATACAAGTCGTATATTGTTAGAATAACTAGATGCTTCACGGATACCGTAAGAACACATTGGGAAATAAAAAAGATGCGCAAATTGTGCAACCCTCTTTATAAAATTACCAACACTAGCAGTCAGTATCTAGAAGTACAAAGGAGCTTACAAATCCGTAGCGCACACCTACGTTTGTTCACTTATAATAATTGAACACACTTATTGTCTATACATCAACACTTTATTAATTAACGCGACGTGCCTATACTAATCCATTAAACGCTAACAATGCTGCTTCAGATTGAGATTTCCCTTTTGTTTAGAGCGGTGCGTGCAAGTACAATAAATTGTGGTAGCAAATCAAAGTGGGACCAGAGAATTGCCCAAGAATCCGTTTTAGGAGTCTGCGGGCACAGTGACAAGGCTCGGGTTGCGTAATAGCATTGTTATAACTCTACCCTAATGAGACCCTTTATGTGAACTGTTTGGACACAGTTCCAGTCAACTTTGATTGAATGAAATACCGTCGTTTTCAAATTCAAAACACGGGTACACGACCTTCACGCTATTGATTAAAACACATAAATGTGTTGTGCAACCCGGATTTTAATAGTTTTTTTAAATAATAAGATACTTTTTAGAATAAAACCAGTGATGTCATCAACTTATGTCTAACCTAAAGTAATACACAATTCTATTATTGTACATAAAATGTTTTGAAAGACATCACCGTCTCTATTATAATTTTAGGATCCAATATGAATACAGGAATGTAACGGTACTCAACCTTTAGAAGTATCATAGACGTCTACCTACAATCGAGTATTTCCTTTGACGAAATATTTAAACAAGTATAATTTCGGTAGGTATGGTTGGGCTGGGCTGGGTAAAGTTAAGTACCTACATAACTACCAAGTCAAATGTCAGGGGTCAATTTAAATTGGGATCCGTTTTGGTCTTGCTGGCTTGTGGAGGGTAATTAACGCTTCTATCACATCAACCGCGACCATTACTCGACGAATGAACTGACCCACATGTCAATGTGAAACCGACTCGTATTTATTTCAATTCGCTTCACAACTTGATGTTAATTTAGATAAGTAATAGAATATACAGTCTACAAATAATGTACAACTGAACACAATATTAAAGGCAGGTTATATTAAGGGCGGGTTGCTTCAGCTCACTTGACGCACATGTAAATGTTTAAAATGGCAATACCAATTTTGTTTTCTTCTAGCAGCCCTAATAACGAAAAACCTTTGTTTTCTAGTAACAGCCTTGATAATGTTGATAGCCGGGTTTTCTATGGCATGAAAGAACACTTCATGTTTTACGTAGGTACGGAATCATCTTCTTTAATCGTTATTTTTTGACGTATAGATGTAACGTTATCAGACTGTTTGAACCAACCCTTCCTTATATCATTTAGTTCTATTTTGCCAATATTATAATAGCCCACATCAGTGGTGTCGATAATTAAACCTCTTTTACAAAATCCAATTACCTATATGGACAGTACCCTGCCTGTCTATGCCGCCACGGTGGCGCCCGTCACCCCTTTGCTGTATTCCTAAAATGGATTCGTCAATTACAAAGTATCCCTAAATTAATTTGAATGAAACATCACATTCACTCACATTCTAATGACGTAAGTATTTACATTATATTCTTATGACTCATTGTATAAGTATCTACTAACTTAAATATATTGGCAGCTAGGTCATAATAATATTTACATAACAACGACAAAATTAATATTACATTAATTATAAGTTTTAGCGTTTTATTAACTTTATGGCGCCGTTATTCTGTTCATAGTGAATAAAATGGCATCATTAAAAAGTTTAATTAAGCTAATCAGACTTTTCAATGAAATTTTAACGATCTAAACCTTACCTTTAAGGAACCATGTTATATTAAAGCAAAGCTGAACACTGAACAGAACTTACAGATTGTAGGTATAACAAACATTTATAACCGCATCCAATACTTCAGTGAACTGTGGATGAAGGGATTTCCAATAACAGTTCACGAGGACTCGGCACAATGAGTCATCAGTCACACAAAGCCGGTAATTCAACCAGGACGTCGCCATGTTATCCGGATATAACGTAGTAGATAGCTCCTGCACTAGGTATCTAGTCGCAGGCACTAATCGCGTGTCGGCCATAGACGGGGAGCTTTGAAACTGTTCGATAACCTAAACCGTCAATTTACTAAAATGTCAAGTGGTTACTGACGTGCATATTTTGGGTAAATGACAACTTGATTACGCACTATTAGAAAGTTTCGCATATCTTAACTTCGCCTTACATCCGTCATTTTGATCGGATTACTGAAATCCTGAGTTTGTTCAATTAATAGCTAACAATCATACTAGGATTGTCAATTAAATCAGTAGAAAGCGCTTTAATCCCGGTCGGATACTGGACACAATTATTCATCAGTAGAACAAAGCCGGGTAATCCGGCCATATTGACCGGTTTGGTGGCGTCGCACCCCTTTCGTTGTGTATACCTACTCACCCTTATTTGCCATTCAATAACGATAATGACAGTAGGTGTCCGCCGGACATGGTTGACCATCCTTAAATTTACTGTCACTACAGTATTCTCTATAGGTACGGAATAGGAACCTTTAGTTACATCTGTCTTACCATTTACTCTGCGCTGATAATAATAAAAAGCTCATCAAATGACACGACAAATGTCTACAGACAATGCCAGTATATTATCGTATAGCCTTTCTTTCATAAAATATATGTATAAATTGTAAAACGATCATGTACATATAGGGCCATACTTTCCTAAATATTATCTACAGGCGCTCACACTTTGGGTATTAAATATTATTTCTACCTCTATTTATAATTTAAAAGAGCTTTTACGTCCATCATTTATATCCAGGGTTTAGTAGAATATTCCATATCGCCATTATTTTACTTTGCGGATTATTGGTTTACAAATGGTTAGCTTTTATGTTTAAAAGATGGATATTATTGGATAGGGAAACATAAAATTGACAAAATACCACCCGAACTGAGCCACATGCCACTTTATTTAATCTGATTAGCAGCAGGTGACTGGCCATGTTGTCATACTTCTTATCTAGCATACCGCTTTCTAGTTCGAGTAGTACATTTAGATTTAATCAATATTGTTGTGTTGATAGCAAATTGCTGTTTCCTTTTTTTTAAACCGTCGTCCCACTTTAGGATTTTCACAAAAATGAAATATCACATACACAAACACCCAGACTAGGGACGAACATCTGTGGTTCGCACAAATGTTTGCACCTTGCGGGAATCGAACCCGCAATCCATAGCGCAGCAGTCCAATCGCTTAGCCTCTGCGCCAATCAGGTCGTCGCCTAATATCTATTAACCCTATACTAATACTAACTAAAAATATACTTAACAAGGTATCTTAAACACTATTATAATATAAAACATGTTTTGAAATGTACCTAAAATATTATTTAAATTATTGTTGATGTAATTCTCAGCCAACTGCAAGGATCAGCTCACAGACCACAAAAGTTTTCAGAGACACGCGACTTTAGCTCGTTAAAGTTTTATAGTAATGACATTGTACTCACTTCGTACACAACAAGTCCATAAAAGTTGTATTTCAAACATTAAAGTGCTTGAAGTAAATAAAATCCATTTCGGTACGAGTATTCTATACGAGGGCTATCTTCACACAACAGATAAATAAAAAATAACTTCAGTGTAGCGCTAGGTGGAAGGCTTTCTAGCAAATGGCTTTAAAAATATTTCATTTCTGGAATTGTTTCGAGTCAGAAATAGCGCCAAGTGACAGTTCAACTGATGTGTTCTGCTGCGAAACTGGGAACGGTACATTTATTAAACGTCGCGAGTTAAAAACGAACCGACTAGGTTAGACGAACTCATCTGAAAATGTGATAAGATACCTTTTGTTTAAGTAATTACAACATTTCTTATTTAAATATAATATTCCATGAAGGTTTTTCTATTATATTCAAGTCTGAATGTTATCAAGTAGCTCGTACAGATGTAATAGATAGATATATATTAAAACTGTGTTCCGTAGCCATATGTAGCAGGCAGGACCTACGAAGCAAAACGTGACTAGACTTGGAAGAAATTCGATTGCTCGCGCGGTTGCCCCGGACGATCATCCCGAATCAATTTAAGATTAGATCTAAATTTCACATGGAATCGATACTACATTTAAGTTTAAAATGAACATGTGCTGTGTCTGATTTATAAATTAGTGGGAGTATCCAAAATGCCGAAAGCCATGTATTTAGAATATAACATGAATAAACCTCACGCAGCTGCTAAAACACTGACTGACATTATAGTATCAAGTACAATTACTTATTACTTAGCTGTCAAGGTTGAGAAGCCAGTCTATGGCACGTACATATTTAATGAGCTTTTCGTTGTAACTAGTCACAATCAGCTTGTGTTAAGTTTCTTGGGTTTATGTTTTAGTTTGTATATTTGTTGTCGTTTATTTATTCTGCGGTGAAGCCTAGCTGAAGCCAGTAGTTGACTAAAGCTTGAATGGACTAACTCGACCGGGAACGTTCAGTTCTCTCACCGAATATGGCGTTAAGTAGAAATAATACATGGTAGTGTTTAGCGTAGAGATTTCAAACTTAAATTTTAATGTTCAAACTACAGCAGTGTGAGTATAAGCATGGCTACAGAAACATTTTTAGCATTGTTTATTGTTATAACCTAGGTGGATGGGTAAGTGGTTAACTACATAAGTTCCTACTTTATTTTTATTAATTTAGGGTGAACAGAAATATACCTACTTTTCGATATTCGTCGACATGGTGTGATCTCTGCCTTCTACTGTCTGTCTACCCTACTTTACAGTGAATACTAACTGGCTCCGAACCTAGTTTATATTATTTTGTTAAATAAACAAGTCGTATTTGTGTACACAATGTTTATTTTCATTTGATATAAGAACGGAAAGCAAACTTTGCTTCAGTTTATTATAATTCTAATTAAAATAATCCTACAGTTTGTTTGACATCAACACAGTTGGCTTGTCGACGTCGTGTCGACATTTCAGTATCAACTTAAGAACAAAGGGTTCCAATATCCATTATAATATCTGAACCAGCTGTGTCAAATTAACCCCATAACTGTTTAATTAATTTTCATCTCGCTAGACCCAGTAGAGGTATGGTGCCATGTACAAGTTTGGTTTGTAGGTATTTATATAAGAGCATTTATTACATTTTTACATAAATAAAGTTTCAAAGTTAGATTTTCCTAGAAGAAATGTATTTGAGTCTTTCATATCAACTACAACGACCAAGTTTCAATCAAAACTGATGTTATTACGGCGTAATTATAATATCGTCCCACTATGTTATTCAAAACGTTAAGTACGTACCAAGTACTTTTTTACTAAAAAACGAAAATTAAGTAGTTTCGGGGAAAAATGTATTTACCTCAGTGTATTTTTATTCTTCAGTTATTACACATTAATTACTGCAGAATGAATAATAAACTAGATTCTTATAGCTATTTCAACATCAGTACCCAATCAATAAAAATTATACACACGTGTGACTTCAGTTCAGTCCGTTAAGCTTTGTAGATCAAAACTATTACAGTAGAATATGTGAAGGCAAATGTTTATCAGTAGGTACAAAGGCTATTTATATTAAAGCTCAACAGGAGCCGACTTGAGCTAGGTGAAGATAAAACGGGGCTTTGCGACAGGCCAGACTGACTCGGAAGCGTGAAGAGAGAAGGTTTGACAAATATTATATTATTGCGGAGAGTAATATACATGTAGCCTGTCTTTATTTCTTCCTTATTGATTTTTTATTTACATATTTAGTTTGTTATCCTGAAAAGTCCCATTATTATGGTTGATAGCCATACAAAGGTAGGAAACCAACAACAACAAATATGTTGTTAAAATATTCTCTACCCACCCTAATAGTTACCTTATTTTACCTAACTAATCATAAATATAATATATTTCAGTGACAACTCAAAACATGCCACAAAAACTGTAAATCCAACTCATTGCAATTCGAGCAAAGACACCTTAATTCATACCTCAAGTTATTTCTTTTTCAGACGACAAAATTAGGCTTCCCTTAAAAGCCACGGGCGCGAACGCAAATCCGATTTGAGTAATGAAACGAGACTAATTAAAAAGTCGGAAGAAAATTTATGCGAAAACAAGGCTTTATTCGTGAAGCTATTTAATTTTTTCAACTTATACCTTAGAAGTAAGTGTCGTAAGACGAGATTTTGGTACCTAGTTGGTTCGTAAATAAAGTATACTTTTACGGTTGTTAAGATACAATCCAATTGAATTAGATGTCAGCGTCACCAGTCATTACGCTTGGGTAGGTACCTACTCAATCGCCGGACATTCTTTGGAAATTCTTAGATGTCGCCAGATGGAAAAAGGTGTTTATTATTTTGAACTCCAGCTGAAGAGTCCATTGAATTTATGGGTTCAGGAAGGACTTCACATTTACTTTAAATGTTGGTAGGTATTTAGGTATGCTATAGCTCATATTCGGTAAAGTATTTTAAAGTACCTCTATCCCGTTACTCCCGACATGTGACGTCAAATCACTCCATGAATTTAGTAAAAAATCTCTTCGTTGAATTTAAAATCAACGCTAGCATGTAGAATTGGCTGTTATTTCCGAATAGAGTTCTTATCACCCCCTAAGGAAACTAGCGTGCTAAAACCAGCACGTAAACCAACATAGGAGCGTCGTGCTCATGCGTGATTTTATATCGTGACCTTACTGAATCGACGGCCCGTCTACGAATTACAGTTGAACAAGGAAGCTATAAACTTTCAAAGCCGCTCTACGAAATGTGCGTGCGTTAGATCGCGTGTAGCCCTGCCTTTACGTAAATGCCGCCTATAACAATATAACTTGTTCACCTTGTTTTGATCTTGCCAAGTTACTTACAACCTATGAACCCCAAATTCTTGACTATTTCTGCGATAGTTTTTTGTTTTGAAATATGAGAATGTAGCGTTCGTGTAGGTAGGTGGACGGTAAGTTGATAGAGAAATATGGGGCGTACGGGTACTTTCACCACTTTTACCCTGGGTAGCGTGAATGACGTAGTTCTATTATTAATTCTGTACTAATTTCCACCAGTCACATCATTTTCATTTTGATGTGTGATTGATTATTATATTGTCCCGGGTCGGGCAAAGTGTTACTGGGTTTTTCTATTAGGTAATTCTCAGTAGCACGGAGTCTGAATTTGTGCTCGGTTGATGGCAATAGGCTCGCCCCCTATTACATTGGGACCGAAAAACATAACTGGCGAAATGTGTGTGTACTACATGTGCACCTCTGGCTACTCCTTCGGGGAATACAGGTGTGATGTTGTTATTATAGATGTAGATATTGCTCGGCAGGGAGCAATATATTTTTACATAGCGAATTACACTATCTTTCTACAGTTACTCTCATAGAGTTACAATAGGAAAATACTAATATTAGTTTACCATAATCCTGGACGAGTTATCCGACATAAGACAATGGAAATGTAGTCTAGAATCCTAAGTACTCGTATCTTAACGTGGTATAAATGAAACAGATGCTGCAGTCCGGCTCCCAGTAGTTGAGTAACGTACTTAATGGCGACGACTTTGCCAGTAACCGTTTATCTGCATTAATAGATTAAGGCGCTTTACCAACCTGTAGGTAGTATCTAGTGCACCAATGCTGGCTGTAGCTCTTTCTTTGCTTTGTAATCCTTTATACCGATCACACGGTTTTGTGGGGCTTCGTTAATCTGTGAACAACTCTGTAACATAATAAATAAATAAAATAAATTAAAAATAAATAATATAGAAATGAATTGCTGTTCGTTAGTCTCGCTAAAACTCGAGAACGGCTGGACCGATTTGGCTCATTTTGGTCTTGAAATATTCATGGAAGTCCAGGGGAGGTTTAAACGGTAAGAAGGCGGAACGAAGTTCATCGGGTTAGCTAGTTGTATATAACAATTTTAGCTATAAAATCACGTATGACTTAATTAATGGCTTTCAGTTACCCACCGTTCCCAATAGGTACTTACTTACAGCCTTAGGCAAACAGTGGCTAAGCCTTTTTTAGAGATTGTACTTGAGTCATCTTACATCAGTAACCTATATAGTTTACATTACATGTGCACCTATGAAAAGAATCTGTTTAAAAAAAAAGGCAGTCGTAATAAGTCGCAAGATACTAGAATCTGTCATCTTGTACATAACTTTAAAAGGCTGTGTAGATTTAGCACAAGATGGTGTTCATGTTAAAAGTAATAGCCACAGCTAAGACTTAAATTTACGGGCTGGTAACAGGAATCCTGTCATTATTATTTATGAAAGCACACCT
Source organism: Abrostola triplasia (assembly GCA_946251915.1). Lineage (NCBI taxonomy): Eukaryota > Metazoa > Arthropoda > Insecta > Lepidoptera > Noctuidae > Abrostola > Abrostola triplasia. The sequence goes on from OX276431.1 coordinate 6,233,534, forward strand.
TTGTAAAAGTTCCGATGGCGCCCATATCTTTTCTGGGACATCTGAAACCCAACCTAATTTTCTATAATTGCGTAATTAACCACACGTGCCATGATTTATTATGGTAATAACTAGAACATTATACCGATTTTTTCACCATAATAATTCGTTTGCATTACTAGTCATTACCCTGTTTATACGAACGAAACGGGTATTATATTACGGCAGTCTAATCTCACAAAAAAGGTAAAGCTTTAAAAAAACCAAAATGGTCGGTAATCGCGGTAATGTACACGAAGGTATGTCACGCAACAGGAACTTTTATTTAACGACTGGTGATTTATTTTATAAAAATGAAATAACAATTTCTGGCTTACCGTACCGCAATTGAAAGTAATAAAAGCCATTATAAAGGGAATGATTGATGATTACCGCGGAATAATGATTGATTGGTAATACTTGAAGCGATTACCTTACAATATTTTTCAGTAGGTAAGTACTCATGGCTTAGAAACTTCTAAAGGTTCCTTAAAATATTATTTTGTTTATCGGTATGAAATTTTATTTCATGAAAATGAGAAAATTGTGGAAGTTTTAGCCTGAAAAAGTCCGGGTAAAGCAGTTTAAGATCTTTTATTTTAATGTGACCTTTATTTTAAATTTACATACACTATAGTCCAGCCTAGATTTAACTAGTGCCGGTAAGGCCTAAAAGCTACAAGTTTTTACACCTAGGTACTCTAAATAGAGATACTGTGATATTTTGTAGGTGTAACGCACTTTTTAGGAATTCTAGATAGATACGTAATTGTTTTTAAGCTTTAGGTATAATTATCTACTATCAGTTTAGACGATAAATATCGTGTTATTAACGCAAGTGGGCCCTTAAAATATAAGTATTGATAACATTACAATTGTCTATGTAAATAACTTTGTATTGTTAAGTACCTACCTACTTCTTATTAATAGGTACGCTAAACAAGTTATAATTATACTGTTACACGTGAGCAATTGTAATAATAATAATATCTTGAGATAGTTCACACTAAGGTCATCTGATCCCAAACTAGGCAGAGCCTGTATTATGGCAACCAGACAACTGATAAACATACTTGTATATTTCTAAATACGTAGGTATTATAGATAAATAACACCCAGGCACAGAACAAACGATTATGCTCATCACACAAAGATTTGTCCTGGGAGGGAATCGACCACGCGACCTACGGTTTTAGAAGTCAAGGCCACTAACCATTAGACAAACAGTATATAATAATAGCGTATAAATAATGTCCAATGGCTTTATTATTTCTGGCCTATATAGCACCTAAATGTATTGCATTATCGTGCTTTTATAACCATTTACAGACAATACACATCCACCAGTCATTGAACTCGTAATGTCGTATCGATCGTAAAATACTCATTAAAGATGCAGCCTATTGTTACTGTAAAACTCTGTACATGGCTTTACTAGTAGGTAAATTCGCAGATTGTTCAACGTCAGTTGGTAAATCTGGAATGTTTATGATCTATGATGATTTTTCGGGAATTTACCATCATTCTGAATTTGATAAATGCTAGTTCTTTTTATTAAGACCCACCGTCTTTAGTAAGAAAACATAAGTCAGTAAATTACTTAGCTAAGACGATTTATAATCATAGTTAGAGTACCTATGTACTTAAATAAAATTGAATTACTTCGAAGAAATCACGTGTAACTAGATATGGACATTCTTTGACGAGTTGAAGGATGATTTCATTTATATCACTGTATTTTGAGCAAAGAAATGTAAATAAAGTAATGGGCTGACTTCGTCGAGTTTCTGAGGTTAAAACCTAAGATTACCGATTGAATACTGGTAAAATTTTGAAATTGATGATTGTAGTACATTTCGTACTATTACCAATATGCGTTGGTTGGTAAATAATTTACTGGTACATCTCAGTATTTACCACAGTTCGTTTACTTACGTATTTACGTCAGTCCACTTATTAGTTGGTATATTAATAGCCTTTTTGCTAATCTTTTGGATACAGGTGTGATGCGGTACTTAAGAGTGCCATCATCAAATAATACTAGTTATTGTGAAAAGCAACTTGCATATTTAGATTTAATAAATTAACCTACCTAAGATCCAACCAACGTACCTACTGAAGATATAACGTAAACATACACAAGTCGGTCCATGGAATTGTATACAAAGGTCTTAAATTATAAACAACTGGTAGAGTTTAAATCAACAATATTTATTAGTTAAATATTATTTTAGCGGTATACTCTGCGCTTAAAACTATTAGCATATTAAGTATTTAAGAATATTTATTTTTACCTCTTAATACAATCTTATAACTTCTGCTCAATTATAAAATATGATAACAAACTATCTTCTTTCCTTATGTTTTTTACAGTAATTTTAAAAATTGTTACAAAGTCTTAATCATTAATACTTATAAATATGTATACACATATACAATTCCGAAACTTGAAAGAATAGAACACGCATTAAAATAAATAATATCACATATTTCATATCGGAAAGTGTCATACTCGGTTTCATGCACTCAAACAAATAATTCAAGTTAATATACAAATTATAAAGATGTATAAGTCACAAAATACGTTAATAAATGTTATTCAAGGACAGGATAATGTTAATTATGTAGTTATAAAAAACCTGTGCGTTGCATAATTACTCTTATGAAAAAATAATTAAGAACATTGGACTCGACAAAGCTAGGACAGAAAACTAATAATCTTATAGTATACAGAGTTCCTATATTACATGAACTTAACATTATTTAAGTGACCTACGAGAAACATGCCTACTAATAATGGAATATAACTGCGGAAGATATTTTACATTTTGTATTAAAACTAAATGAAGGGTAGTCTGGAAATTTAGGTAAAATGTAAAACAAAGTTCACATTATTTAACTTTCAGGTTCACTTCCACGGCATTTTTCAGTATGTGCCCATCGCGAAGCGTCTTCGCTTCACAAATAAACCCTGTATAAAACTTACGACACAAGAACATACGTCTAGGTATCAGATTGTTCTGCAAACATATCTAGCCCACCAACGGGGCGCGTACGCTATTGTGCGTCAATAAACACGTAAAAAGGAACGTGTGTCATGTATTCCTTAAAGCTTAGAGTTACGCAGTTAATGTAGTCAGTGTATACTAAAGCGTAACCCCTCGTGTGGTTTCACATGGAGGTGGGCGACCAGAAGTTCATTTCACGCAGTTCTGATGGTTTCGGTCGGTATGCCTGGGGCTTCGCAGGCTTGGCGGGCTGGGCAGATGGTTCGTGAGACATGTTGAGCATATCCTTCCTCCTAGGTGACGGGCCGAGGTTTTCTACTGATTCCGCAAGATTACCTGTAGCAATAACAAATATAGTTTAGTTTGTGGTAAATAAAGAAATATTCTAGTGAAACACTATGCGAGCATTGTTATTAATACTGGTTTAAGGCTAATAGACGTCCAATTTTAGCTGAATGAGTCAGATTACGGGTACAAATACAAACAATATATTTCACCCGAAACTTTCTACATAATAAATGGCTCGCAGTCGCCAACCGCGTGCTTCAGTTAATAACAGCCGCCAGAATTCTGCACGTGGTGCGAACAGTTACCAGGCTGATGATTTTCGTCAACAAGACGTCATCCATCGACGTACGACCGCTAACGTTGTCGGGTCAAGACAGCCAAACATTGCCGGCATCGCATTCACGTTGATAAACATATCGTTTTGTTTACATCGAAAAGCTATAATTATATTGCTCGACTGATATATGACAGTTCCATAGCATCCCGTGTCTTACAATGCTATTACTTTCCTAATACGTATGTAGCGAATGTAATTCTTACCACGCGAAACTGTCAAAGTGTCAAAAGTATCTTCCTCGGCCAGTGTAGAGGTTGATGTGGCGAGCTCTTTCTTCAGACCAAGCAGAGCCATGGACAACCAAGATCGAGGGGTGTTGGGGTCGTCTACTGGCTCATACGGCGATGTGAAGAAACTATAACAAAAACATATAATTAGATGTTTACACTATATTATACAAATCTCATTTTCATCATTTATAAATAACATAACATCACACCCGTTTTCGCTGAAGGTGTAGGCAGAGGTGTATTGTAGTACACCCACATTCCACCATTTATCTTATGGATCCCAATGTAGGCGGCGAGCCTATTACTATCAACTGAGCACAAACCTACACACCGTGCTACCACTGAGAACTACCTAATGGAAAAACTCAGTAACACTTTGCCCGACCCGGGTTTTGAACCTAGGACCTTATGCTACCAGTCTACACTGCTTTTCTATGCCAAATCTCAAACTCTACTACGCGCAATATTCTTAAAAAGAGACCCGAAGCTTTTGCTTTATGTAAGTTTATTGATTAATAGATGCTTCAATCGACCTTGTCTCTGACCTGTATCACAATAATCGACATCGGCGGTTTAACGCACTCAGCTCTTAACAAAACATATAATATCACCAAGTACATATCGATATTTTAGTACCTACCAATTGACTCAAGTACGATTAGTGACTTAAAACATGCTTTTCGGGCTGTTAGTTCGGTCTATACAGATACCTGTCTGATAACCCTTATACAACTAACTATATGTATATGGCTGGTTGTCAGCAATTGTGTACTTGACACCACCAATCAATTGACATACTTTTTACGAGCTGTCAAAACGCTATTCCTCCATAGATTTTGTATGGGAATAGCAAATTATGACGTCACTATTTTGCCAATTCAATTCACTAACTACCTATTATATGACTTTTGGTGTGATTTTTGCATGTTACCTATGCTAAGCTTGAATTCAAATTGATAAAGGAACGCTAACTATTTATTGATCACTAACTTTTTTTTATATTAAAGCAAATAAAAATCGAATTTTACAGTTAATTAAAAATGCGTAAGGTTTTTAGGGCTAAAATAAGGCATTTTTTTAGAGAAGCAGTGTTGGAATTATTGGTTAATACCGATTGTGTCTACTACCGAATTAGATTTATTTCATTTCTTGATATTCATATAGAGAAATTGTATGTACTTTTATCATAAAATTAGAACAATTATACCCGAATTAAATTGATGTGTGTAATAATCTTATCTATAAAAGTGAAGCTGAATATTTATTTTCACGCGTAGATAGGTAGGATAACCTTGGAATCAGTATAAGAATAAATAAACAAGTGGAGTTCTTAAGAGTTCACGGATCGAATATTCTTTTGATAACAAATAAACTACTTAAAATGTCCAAACAAAAATGTTGAACTTTTTTAAAGCGGTTTGAACAGGCTGTATACCAACATACATATTTAATAAATCATTAACATAACCAGAAAAATACTTCTCAACAGATACATCAAATTATATCTTTTTAGTCACTGTAGTCTTTGTCTAGACCAAAGAAGATTTAACTAGTATACAAACCAAGTTGATTTCTCGATTATAATACATTAAACTATTAAAACTGTTTCCCGAACAACAGCAATTCCTCTAAAGGTCATTTCCTAAATTCATATTATGAATTGTGACTATAATTATGACGTAACCATATGATTCATAATATAATATTATCTTAATATAATTCTACTAAAGCGGCCATCTTACCCCCCAAGGCCCTTATTTGTGGTGCTTTTAGAGTACCTAGTAAGTCAGCAGGTCTAGTTTAAGAACGCGTACAAGTTGAAGAAAGTCCTCACCGGTTGCCGGTGCCCCTCCTGCGCGCGGTGGGGCTGGAGGGCGGCGAGTGCGCCGGCGTGGCGGGCAGGCTCTTGCTGCCGCGCCGGTGCATCAGGTTGTAGTGCTGCATGTCGGGGGCCACCGCCGCCTCGTCCTCCGGCGACGCTACTGTGAAGCCGCGAGACGACTTCGACGATATTATTTGGTGTGCCACCTGCAACATACACATGTACTTGTTAATACATCGATTGTCACAAAGTTGAACATAAACACTGGGTTTTGACTTTTTTTAAGGCATTGTATTGATATTTCAATGGGCGCAGGACGATGACTCAAAACCAACTATAAATATCAGTAAATATGAATAATCATCGATTGTGATCAGATATTTAGGTGATTACTTAATTTAGAGACGCCATTGTACTGTTCGTTACGTATTATGACAACAACGATAAAAATAAATTCATCGTCAAGTTTGAATCAACATGGAAAATCCATACAAATGGAACAAACATAAATGACAAAGACCTGTTAGTTAAGTAAGCAAGTATTCGAGATTCCATGATAGTGATATCGTTATCACTGCAATATCAACAGTGAACCCACTAGGAGTGTTTACAATCCATTCCTAGAACACGTTAGGGTCTTGTTTTATTTATATAGATAGCTGTTTTCCAAACATCTAGAGGATGATGTAAGGAGTGCAAATATTTCTGGACACTAAATAACAAGCGAGTTGTAGATAAGAGCTAATTAAAAACATGTCCGCGCCCGATCACAAGACCGAGTTATCAACGTACGCGAGAGATACGCAAACTCACGATTATACCTAATAACTCAATGTATTTTCTTATGACTAAAACTTAATATGTGGAAGTGCGAATATGTACAACGTATGTCTTCAAATGTTTTGCGAAACTTGCATGACTTTTAGATATTGAGATAAAACATTTTTTTAGTTTTATGCTTGGCTCACAATATGCGAATTTTAATAAGGTAACGGCAGAGTCATACCACCAGCTTAAAATCCTATCATACAAACCCTAAATCATAAAAAAGGTTCGAAACGGGTATTAAATTAAAAAGTAATAAAATAAATTAACCTTGATAATAGCCAAAAAATAGCATTAATAATTATATAATTTATTTACTAGTACTAATTAATACTAATAATAAATAAAACTGTAATTCTAAATTAAACTGTTATTGACTATTTAAAGTCTCAGGCAAAAGTTTAAATACATATTCTTGAGAGTATTTATAACAGTTACGTAGACATACTGACTCTGGCTGGCTTCATACAGGCTGATCAGATCATTATACCGTCGCGGAGTGGTACTGCAGAAGCTTCATATAGCACGCTAATAACAATAAACCGCGATCACAGATCGTTTGCCAAGCGCAGTGCAGTATTTATAGAAATACAACTCGGCTGTACACTGTAGCTGGTTATTAGGAGCCCTAGGTTAAGTAGCGAACGTTTTTATTATTAATCTCGGTGTAAAAAAACTCTCAAATGTTAGCAAGTCACTCACCTTGACAATTGAGGTGCCGCAAGCCGCGCCTTCGCCTTTAAAACCGTCGTCTGTCCCAGCTGGCTTCGGCTTTGAACTAGAGTTTACTGTATAGAAATAAAAGCAATCAAAACAACACGAATAGGCATTTATTGCATATTGCAACATGCAATAAATGGATATTACGACAGTAACATTTTACGTCATGTTCGTGTCAAGCGTCATAGACACTTTGTAAGTAAGTATACAATAATAACAAATGTTCAAATCATCGTTATTGAATTAAACAAGTCTTATAAAAGTTCTTTCAAGGGTCATTGCCTGGACTACTTTAAAAATTAAGAACAATGAATTATAATTAATTTGTATACCAGTAATTTTACTAACATAGCAGCGAACAAAATGAACGAAACAACTTCCATTTAAAAATTATTGGTACCATTTATAAAAATGTAGGTGTGTATCGGCCAAAGTCAATGTCATTGGATAACCTTTTAAAAATATTTAAAGTGGTCTTACCAGATGTGTTGATTGGTGCAATGCCGTGGAGCACATCTTGACACGGTTTAGTGTGTTTGGACCAGTCTTTCTCCTTGACTATGTTGTACGCCGACGGAGCTTTAACTTCGTTTGTCTGGTCAGAAACAAGCTTCGGTCCTTCCGCGTCAAGCTTGGGCTTCCCAAACAAAACGTCGGTTTTAGGGTAACGGATATAGAAGAATGAGTCTTCAGGAGCAGGTGGAGAACCCGCAAATGGTTCGTACTCCCTGAAAATAAATTAAATGTCAATTAATACGAATAGGTAGCGAAACATAACACTCCTTAGATCAGATAACAATGAAAAACATTAATGATATAATACAACAATTGACATTAATTGTTAATGTGCTTAACATTATTGTAGGCCAATCCGAGGGCAATCAACGACACTCACGATAAGATGTTATTGAACTGCGCCATCATATTCCTTTTTCTGAACATTGTTACAGCTCTTTTTAATTTCTTTTTTAAGTTTGAGATTAGATTGTAGTACTATAAGGTACTCAGTCAAGTTACAAACAATGGTTATTTTATTTTAATAGAATTTAAAAAAATATGTAGAAAATAGAACAAGAGGTGGTAGCATATACGCTCTGTGCAAAATAACTGAACTAACAATCTAGTGTTTTCCTTTTTATACAACTTAGAGATAGGCACGCCGGTTCATGATAAGAGTACACATACAATGAATACGTCACTTTGAAAATAAACCTGACAACAACTAACAGGCCTACGCTTCTACGTCACGTTAGCGCGGGCCAATGAGAGCGACTCATTAGCGCACTCCCTCTTTCATAAGAACATATCACGAGGACAGTCGTAACTACGTAACCGGCAGAGGTTAAAAACAGACGCTTAGAATAGCACAGCAAATACACGTATAGCTTGGCACTCGTAAATACGATATTTCCAACTAGATTTCCACGAAACGAGATTCCATGATAATGTCATTAACATTAGAAACGCCATTGTGTTACGTACCGTTGGGTAGACTACTCAAAATAGAAGTGGCCGCGACGTGCCAGATACGCTAGCCAATATCCGGCAAAAACAAACAAGCTTAACTTTTTCCATATCTCTGAAGAAATAAGCACTAGTTATGATTTCTCAAGGTCTGATGAATCAATAACACGTCATCATAGCATTGCCGAATTAAGTTCAACTTTAAGTGATCTACGCAATTATATTTTGAGTTGATGAATTGGAGGAAAAAATATTTTTATTAAATAAAAATGTCAATGAACCTTCGACTTAAATAGTCTCGGTCAAAGAACGCAAAGTCATTAGCCAATAAAGGCTCAGTTACAATGTAGAGACTAGAGACGTATTGTCTACTGTACTTCCGTCGAAAAAGAAATTACTAGTTTTTGCGTAACGATACTAATATAAGATTATTATAAACACATCTAACAAACACAAATAATAGGTAGCGTAGTGACGACAATACGAGGGTCAAACTGAAAGTTCTTAGAACTGGCCACTTATAAACAATATAATAAAAAAATAATTCTAAAATTTGAAAATAGAACTCTTTGCCAATATTACTGAGTATATATTTCATTAATTTGTCATTTGTTTTACGATTTGGCGGCAAATTGAAAATTGTCTGTGTCACGTCAATATGAATTTAACACGAGAAAATTTTCGTGCAATGATTTTTTATGACTTTCGATGTCATTTAAGTCAACAAGAAAGTTATGATAGACTACGATTGGCCTTTCACGATGAAGCCCCATCTCGTGCGACAGTTTACAACTGGTTTAATGAGTTTAAACGTGGTCGCACTAATCTCACTGATGATTTACGTGACGGACGGCCTTCTACGGCGACGACTGAAGATAACATCTGTGTTGTGCGGCGTATGATAGAGACTGACAAAAGAGTGACCTATCAGCAGATTCGGACAAGCTTAGGCATCGGTATGAGTCAAGTGCACAAAATCCTCCACGAACATTTAGCAGTCAGGAAGCTTTGCGCCCGGTGGATACCTCATAATTTGACTGAGGCTCAAAAACTCCATCGTGTGGATTGGTGCCGTAAAATGATTGAAAGATTTAACGGAGGTGACTCAAATGCTGTGTTCAACATACTAACAGGTGACGAAAGCTGGATTTACTGTTATGATCCTGAAACCAAAAGACAATCTGCTCAGTGGGTGTTTCCTTTCGAGAGGTTGCCAACTAAAGTGAAGAGAGATCGAAGTGCGGGAAAAAAAATGGTGGCCTCGTTCTTTGGAAGGATAGGTCATTTCGCAACAATTGTGTTAGAGGATCAAAAAACAGTTTCTGCAGAATGGTACACTACCAATTGTTTGCCACTTGTCTTGGAAAAAGTTCGAGAGAAACGACCTCGCAGTAGGATCCTCCTTCACCACGACAACGCCTCGTCGCACACCGCTAAGCGAACGATCGACTATTTGGCGACATCAAACGTTGAATTACTGGGTCACCCGCCGTATAGCCCCGACCTCGCCCCTTGTGATTTTTATTTATTTCCAAAAATTAAAGAAAAACTTAAAGGAAAGCGGTTTATGAATGCTGAAGAAGCGGTGGCTGCGTATCGCGATGCCATTGAAGAGAACCCTAAAGACGAGTAGGCAAAGTGCTTTTCCCAGTGGTTCCATCGCATGCAGCGGTGTATTGACGTGAATGGACAATATTTTGAAAAGATATAATAAAACTAATAACTGGCTAATGTAATCAGTTTTTGATTTTCTAAGAACTTTCAGTTTGACCCTCGTAACACTACTATTCCAGTCAATATCTCTTCTTTTAATTAAAATAATAATAAGGCTTTGTAATCGCTGAAACCATACACAAAATTATCAATACATTACCGATAACACTTTGTACGTATAACAATGTATTATTTTTTTTATAATGTGTTATAGGTATACATACAATGTCGTTGGAAATAATATCCTTTGTAAACTGATTATTATTAATTTATAATCACTGCAAGGAATTTGCTGTCAAAAACCCTGAGCTAGATACATTTATATTGGTCTGTTAGGTTAAATACGAATTTCACACTCACTTCTTCCCTGACGTGGTATTCTTTTTACAAAGGCGAAAAATAATTTTCTAGAAAATAATTATTTGATTTTAAAAATAGAAATATACATAATCATTGTTTTCATTCAATAATCCGCACAAATACTGATAAGCACCAAGTTATTGTTAGAGTCGAGGACAAAACAAGAAAGTCTTACATCATTTGTACAGTTAACATCAAAAGTACTTGATCAAGATAAAACATATGAATGTATATAATATAATATTTAGTATCTACTATTTGTTTTTAACAGTAATCAATTATTTTAATGACAACTGTCAGTTTGTTTTTGTTTTTAAAATAGCAGCAATTTAAATCATTTGAGTTTTTCTTTAGTTTTCATAGAACACAATATGGTTAAAATACCACAATGACAACTCCAGAGCACTGTAATACACGATAGATACCGAATTAAAAACACTTCTCTCATCATTACAATATTTGTATACATATGCTCATAACTTGTTAACAAACTCATTGACATTGTCTCCACTCATTCAACAATGATTAACTAATTGGTTGTCCTGTGAAATTAACCGTAGAACATTTAAATGATTTATTTAGTTAATTTAGCACTTCACAGTTCATAACAGAATTAAAAACAAACTTATTTTAATCGACACTGATTTTCTACATGTTACCTACATCGTGAATATATATTATCTACATGTGTTGCACATAAAAAAGTATTTATTTTAATAAATTAAATTAATTTTCCTCTAAATCCTTAATGTCATTGACTTTAAAACCGAATGTACCTTACGACATGGTGACATTATCAAAGATTGATTGTCTGACGTCATTTTTTCGGTATGCAACTCAGAGCAAGTTATTGAAAACACTACCTTTAATTGTAGTTTTGTAATAACAATAATATTACCATACGATAACATATTAAACATGTTTATTTTTCGCAGTGTTTGTGAACGTAGATAAAGTTTAATTCGTTTGAGCTATGTGGTCATACGTGTACCTCGCCAGTGTTGACTTGAATAGTGTTTATAAAAACAAATGCCAACGTGATCTAGACCACTATTGACTTGATACGTAATCCATGACGTTAAAACCAGAGTAAATATTATGCAACAAATTAATGTCTCAAACACTATAATAGTTTATTTATTTAGGCTGTGTAAGGTGTATCAGAATTCATAGACCTGCCGCGCCGTGGCTCATAAGATTGCCTACGTAGTCGCGCGTTGCATAAGGCATAATAAAATTCTAGCCGATCTACACTTGCGAAACTGAGAACGAAACATTAGTCCGAGGTTTCTTTTTTAAATATCATAGCAATACTGTATCTTCAATCTAAATTTAAATAAGTAAATAAAACATTTTTAATATCATTGTAATTCGTTCCAGTATTATAAATATGTAACTATTGATTGAAGGTGTCCATTTAAAACAAGGAGTTATTGGAATTGTTAATGTTGTCTTCATATAAAAACTAATAACCATAATTATTTTCAGGACGTAAGGGACAAAGCCTTCAGTTAAGTTATATTAAGACAAACTTAAGTTCTACGCATTGAAATGCTAATAAATATGCAAAGAGTCGTGACTTGGCATTCAACTGATCGGAGAGTAAGAATATACCAGATAAGATTATGGTTTGCTAAAATGGTTAAATCTTAATGGTTCTATTCACGTTACCTGAGCGAAAATAGACTTTGTAACACGAGTTTTAAATAGAAATGAAACACAATATTATCCCATAATTTCATGGAAGATCAATCAACACAGAATGTCATTTGCTTTATCCGGAGTGAGTTCACGACAGCTGTAGTGCTAAGGGTCAGATCCGAACTGACTACTTTTCTATGAGGACAATCACTGTTTAGTAAGCTTTGTTTTTTAGTTATCGCTTCTTAGCTATAAGCATATAGGTATAAATAATACAAATCTATTGTACTATTCATTAATAGTAAAGGCGGTAGCGAATATAGATCTGTTGTTGTTACATGACATTGAATGTTATATGCAGGTTATATGAACAAACAACATTCACACAAGAATTTCCTGATGCTTATAACATTTTTTATCCATTTATCTATAAGACAGGTACACATTGTTCATTTATTTCTAGAGTTTAAAAATGCAGCATGGGTAGGGTTCAATTTTTGTACTAGAGGTATTGCTAATTCCTAGATATTATAGTTTATCATGACTGTAACACGCATTTACAACACAGAGAATATTCCTAATAGGTTCCTACTTCCTACGTTTTCTTGCACCGACTATCTAAGACATTTTTTATAGCAATTAGCATTTATAAGAGTATACATATGCATGGAACTGTTTTGTGAGGTAAACATTCACAAGTTAAGTAGAAATTATACAAAATAAATTATGCTTTGGGAAACTAATTCAGTAAACGCTGTCAATCCTATTTTACGAGTTCCATCAACGCAATAAAGGCAAATTTATATTAAATATCTAGACGTACCTACTTAACTGTTTTCTATCGGTCATCTTATTCTACTTGGACATAACTTTTCTGTCAATCTTAAGGGAAAACATATCTATCCGAAATCTGCACCTTGGCTAATTAATTTGACTTTTTAGATGAGTATGTACCTACTCCATTGGAAGGTTAAACTAATGTGAACAAGCTGACACGTACACACCAAGCAGACTGGGTTTGGACCGTGTTATTTAAAATTTTAGGTACATACTTCAAATATGTATATGCTATGTATTAGTACGTCATAAGTAATAACAGCGTGACCGTTACCTCTTATCGCCAATAAGCCAACTTTTTGCGGTTGGATACAGATAAGTTACTAATGATAATATGAAATTATAAAATGTTTCTTTAAAAGCCAGAAATGCAATCTTATCAACCGTCAATCTCAGAATTCGCGTGCGAATCACAGATTTATTGTCCTTTGCATTTCATAACACCATACACTTCACAAACAAGAAATAAATGTTTCGTAAACAAATTATCTTGTCGTTATCGGCCTTCTCCAAGCTGTATTATAACCGTGAGAAGAAATCAAACAATATTTAATGGCAAGACAATAATGAGAAGGACATACAAGGTGCCTGCGTGCTTGTTCAGTATGGTCTCACGAAAATGACCTTTGTTTAGTTGTGGATAAGAAAAGGCTTGACGAGGATTTGAGGATGTACGGATCACTATTCTAAAATTTTGTAGTTCCTGCAGCAGTGTACATCAACCTAGAAAAATCAATAGATACCTTTATCTCCCCATTTTATTTAAAATTTTCCTTGATAAATTATTGCTTAAAAATTATGTATTTATAAGCGTTATTATTTATCAGGTTTTGTTTCATTTCATTGATTGACAAAGGTTAAAGATTTCAGTAATTAATTAATAGGTAATCTGGGTGATTTACTGCGCTCACGGTGTCAGCGCGTTTAGTATGGAAAGATCTATACTACTCATGTTTAATATCATGTAAGAACACGTGCCTCGAACACAGACGCTGGTACCTAAACAACATAAACGCGTAGAAACTGTGACCTTATTTCTATGGTCATAGAATATTATTTCAATTGCTCAACTAAACTATTTAATGCTTGCCAAGAATGGATTAGAACGTAAATGCATTCTATTTATTGCGATATGCATGTGAATTATTGGTGCATTGTTTATAATAAAGTATTTTAATAAATTATTTTGCATTTATAAAGGTTTAACTAGGATTCTAACAAAAATAAATTTTACTGGTGACCAATGCATAGGAAAGCTGCACTTTATTCTGCAGATATTTATGCATGAGATATACATGCTGATCACACACTAAGAATACAATAGAAAATATAGAAACCTATGACATAATACAATATCAAACAGCACCATTTATTTAAAATAATAAAGAAAGTATCATTAGGCACTGACCTACTATTGTAATTCATGTAACTATAACAGGAGTAAAGTCAGTAGCATCTAACTAGCACTAACAAGACTAAATATGAACTAAGATACATAAATATTTGCATGTCGGTGTGATTAGAATCCTTTAAATATTTAATGTTTCAATATAACATGTGAACAAAACAATGTTTGGTTGGACAAACTGTTCAGTACATACAGTAACATTTGAGACAATGGTGTAGTAAATTGTGGACGGTAGATGCTCAATATATTTTAAGGTAATTCAACTTATTTTGTTTGTACTTAACAATTTGTAAAGACTCAGGTACTTACTTGGCTGGCTTTGTTTTCATCCAAGCAGGAAGAGTTAGTCCATCCTTAATTTCAGGGTCACTTGAAGCCATAATGCTCTTGTAGATTAGGAAGTGATATTTAACATAAAATATTTTTATACTGAGAATAAAAAGACAACTGTCTTGAATGTACACTAAAAACTGAGTGGTTCTTATCTTGAGCAGAAATGATAAGATTGTTTTAGTTGGCAATGCTGGATGACAACGTTACAAAACATGAAAGCAAAATTTAAATAAAGAGTATAATGATAAAAATTATTATATCTAATTAATTAACTAAAGTAGTGCTCAAGACACACTTTGGGATTCACTAGACTTCATTGACAGCGAAGATGAAGCCATCTGTAACAAATCATTAAATTAAATTACTATATCTTTTTGTAAATAAGATTAAAAATCCTAAAAGCAGTGTTCAAACTAGCACCAAAAAACTACATCGGACACAAAAAACAAAAATATAGTCAGGATAAATTTAGTACCCAGAGTTGTAGTAAAAAGGATTATTAAACACAATCAATAAGCACCCACCATTGTTGGTGACAAATTGAAGAAAAAATCATCCATGACCTAATTCAACCCACTATAAAAAAAAAGAAGTTGATGCATGTTTTGTTTTCCTTGTTTATCAGTCGCCACTTGGGTTATTTCCATTACAAAATAATAAAATATATTTCATGCAACAAAAGTACACAAGTCATGACTAATGTGGCAAATAGAGGTATACTACTGTATTGGTAGGCTGTACCCACATATTAAAAACAATAACATGTTTAACATACCTATACATGTTTTTTAGCAGATTATATCTCATAATTTGCAAACCTTTCCATTACAAGCAACAAATTGATGCCATAACATTATAACTACATACTAATATTTGACCCAGTTAAAAATTTTGAGTAAACACACAGTACAGGCAGTTTATATAATTACCCAATTACCAAGTCATCTGTTCCACATGCCATATTTTTCATATAGAATTCAAAATATTTAAGTGTTATTTTCCTGGTTTATTATACTACATGTAAGTATCTAAATGCATTCATTACTCATTAAATGCAATTGTTTTTAAGTGATACAACGTACATCACGAGGCGGATCCACTACACATGTACGGGCTGATCTAGCTAGGTACGGTTTGATTTTCAATGCCATCACAAATACAATCTAATTAGTACACCAGTGCATATACGTAGCTAAACTTCAGATGAAAATACATTATGAAACAAAAACTAAGCAAAGTAGTAGTTTAGTTCAATAGAATTTTGACTAATAAATTTGAAACCCTTTGCCTTTGTTGTTAATAAACTACACAATACGATTTGCAATACTGACTATAATGCAAACATGCGGTAAATACGTATTGTTAATTTGCATTCAGATAATGCTATCTACGAATGAGCTAACTCAATTAAAAGATATCTAGGAGAACAAGACTTGTTAATCACTTACAGTTTCAAGGATAATATCTGAAGCACAAAACTTATTCAGCATTATAACGAATTTGAAATCCAACACTCAAAGCAAAAGCCTGACCAAGACAACACAAATGGCTGGCATCGAATAGGGATGAGGCTTGAGTCTGTTATGTGTAGAGTATCGATATTTAATCGATTATATTTAGATTAATTATTACATTAAAAACTGACGAAATTAAACGGATCATCCTTACTAATTCTAAATGTGGTTTTAGATTAAGAAGACCAAGCGTGGTCCCAAGGCACTTTACCAATAAGTTTAAGTGGGTTGGGTCGGATGACCGTAAAGTTAGTACTTTGTAATTAATAATATTGTATACTGAAGCCGAACCGAAGTTACATATAAAACATAAAATATATTAACTTAATATTTCATTTAATAATAATAATAAGAAACTGACTAACTATTGCTAAGCAAAACTATCAGCATAATCTAATAAAATCATAATCATCAGCCGAGAACCGTCCACAGGTGAACAAAGCCCAAAGTATTAAATATAATATCGATCAGGAATCGATTAAAAAAGTCAAATTAATAATACTAGTCCAGCTGTTAGTATTCATTCTTGTCACTTGCGAAAGAAAGTATCTTACGAGTAAAATGAAACGTATATTTTTGATCAGCCAATGAGCCTGAGCAATCAGCTGATAGATGAGTGACAAGTAGTGGTGGGCTGGAACAGGTAAAAATAGGAACCTATTTTACCCGTTCCAGTTCCAAGAAAATAACAGTTTCAAAAACCTGTGCAAAATCAAAAATACAACAGCCTTTGACAGACAGAACAGATCTCTTTTTATTGCAATAAGTCAGAAGAGAAAATTTATGTGGCAAACTGTTCCAGGTCAGTTCGATGTGTATCTCTTTCAAACAAAGTAAACACCAATATGCTAGATAGAGAAAAAAGAGCTTATGTTACCGGCTATGTTGTAGGTTGTGTCAGTTCTTTGCGGAACAGGCAAAACAGTCTGGAACAGTTTTTTCGGTTTTGGGATATCTGTTCCAGGTTATTTCTTTGAAATATCTGTGTTTCAAACTGTTCCGATAAATATGCCTCACTCCTTGTGACAATTATGACAATGACATTAAACAAATTCAATCTATGACGGATTGTTATTTTCTGTCAGCAATAATAAAAAATAGGCAATGCAATAAAGAACATAAAAACTGAATACTTATAAATTTCTACCTCACGAGTAAATTTAAGCAATTTTAATGATGTCTAGTGACGAGCCCACTGATTTGGATTGGGTGCAACTCCGTAAAGAAATGGGAGAGCACCAACACGTCGAAACAACAAGTGAAAAATTTGGAAGAAAATTTGCCGAAAATCCTTTTGTACCTATAGGTATCAATCAGTAAATCTATAATTAACTAAAATGTTAAATATTCCAATTATTTTATACAATTTGTTACAGTAAAGACAATGAGTGCTTATTTGCAATTAATTATTTTTTATAAATTGTAATATCACAAAATAATTATGCAATAGGTTAGATATATAACATCAAAAACAATAGCAATATTCTTAAAATAAGGAGCTTTGCTCTTGGAGCAAATGCCACTGCTCTCCTTTCGGCATTCCATTTGACCATAGCAGTATGTATATCCAATTATTTATAATACTAAATCTACTTATATTATTGCAGGTTGTTTGGCGACAGCAGGTGCACTTTCATATGGTTTGTGGAGCTTTAGAACTGGTCGTAAAAGATTATCCCAGCAAATGATGCGGTTAAGAATTGTTGCACAAGGATTTACAATTGCTGCTCTGGTTGTTGGTGTCATGATGACGACTGGAAAAAGTCTCACAAAGTAGATGTATCTCAATGGATGTTTTTGATTTTGCATCTTTCTATTAAGAAACAATGCATGTTTGTGTAGATATTTATATTATATAGATAAATCTCAAAAATGTATGGCTTATTTTTTGTATTCTTATATTAACCCTATGTCTATAATTATAAGGTTCTTCAAATGATAACATTGCTGTGTATACAATATTTATACAATAAAACTCAGAATACAGAACAAACAATATGCAATAAAATTGTTATTATCAATCATGGACAGAGCATTAGGTTTTTTTATGTACAGAGAAGGATTCTGATAATAATTCATTTTAGAATCATCTAATTGGTTTATCATGTACCATATTAGTCTGCACCAAGTCCCTCTGCTGAATGAAGGCCTCATCTCAAAAGATGCATGAGTTACGAATATGATGAGTTAGGTTAACAGTTATAGCAGCTCTATTAATAATTTAGTATGCAAGACATTTCTATTTTATAAATATACCCTCGATTTTTTTCTTATATCGTGGGTGTCTTTCACAAACATGTTATATCACATGCCTAAACACCTGGACTCGAGACAAATATCTGCTTATAACATATTTGTGTCTCGTGTGAGAATCGAGCCCGCAAACCCTAGGGCAAAAAAAAACACATAGCCACTACGCTAATAAATAAAATGAAATCCGGTCGTCAAC